>CM060480.1:3846823-4446823 GCA_030544235.1 Lepturacanthus savala | reverse complement strand
AATCTCTCTGTCTCCGTTTTGCCCTTTTTCTCACCCCTTTTTCTACCTCAGCCACTGTGCTAGAAAAAGTGTTGGCTTCATCAGGTTAGAAGGTGAGATGGAAGGCAGCAATATCTAGGTCAGTGGAAGTTACACAATGCTCTAATAGCAAGTGAGCAGCTGAGTTACCAAGCCAGGAAATTCAATTAAAGCTCAGCGCCTGGCTGCATTCACTATATTACGGAGGGGCTAACAAAGTCTTCCTGCTTGGGTGTGATAAAGCCAAAGGCTGCTGCCTTTTGTTGGTCCCATCAGAGGCTGCACTGATCAACCTGAGATGCCCTCTGTTCCACCTCCTTTGGAAAGCCGGAGGTGAACTGTAAAGCACTCCAGTCATTTTACTGTTGAGTTTTACCTAAAATATCTTCTGAATGTCACTCTCCTTCCAACACCCCCACCTGCCTTCAAATTATATTAAGGGTCCTCTAGTTCATTAACCACCGGACAAATCAAATTGCTATTTGAGGAGGGAGGATCAGGGTTAAATGAGGCTTTCAAGAGATTTGGACCCAGACTGACTTTTAGAAGCTCATCAAGCAAAAAACACTTATCCTTGGCACGCCCTTTAGACCTCAGTGCCTCGGAGCAATGTCTGCCTGACGTCTGTTTACAGGGACACAATGTCATCTGCTCTTCCTTGTTTGCGGTGCCATGGAGCTCAATCAAATAAAAGCCGTGCTGATTGAGGCATGGTCACCACAGAGACGTCCCCGTCCGCTCTCTGACGTGGCTATCTCAAGTGAAATGAGGTGGAAAAGCTGCTGTCATGAGGTGGGTGAAGAAGACCAAGAGCAGGGGAGGGAAATGGATTGTAGTCAGGAGCCAGGTCTGACTTTTGATAACAGGCGAGCCGGGGTCTTTTTGTGTGTGAGCGGACACACTGATGTGCAGTTAACAGAGGCAGTCATCCTTGGAGTCGATATGAGTCCCATGAACCGTGAAGGGCAGGGGTCGGCAAAGGTCAGATGCTCGCTCGCACATCAGCTATGTAGCACTGAAATAAGATTTCGCTGTGCTAAATGGAAAACGGTATCTGCAAATATGTGAAATGAATACATTTGAAGCCCAGACAAGTCCACATCTGTTTTTGCCAGTGTATTCAATTTGACTTATGGAGGTCAAGCATGAAAATCTGAGAGAGATAAGTGAGGTTGTAATGTATGTAGTCTCAGCTGTGGTGAGACAGACATATATTCAGTGGCATGCACAGACTATTTGAAGAGCAGGTGTGAAAAAGGGAAAAAAGGGCATATATAGCATGTCTTCGGCTTTGAGGAGAGGGTTTTAGTGCATGTTTCACTCCGAGGGGGCACCTAAGCATGTGTTTTGACTCCTAGGGGGCATTTTAACACACTTTTTAGCTCCCAAGAGGACTCTTTAGCATACCTTTTACCTCCCTAAAGGGCATTTTGGCATGTGTTTTGGCTCCTAGAGGGCATTTTAGCACATGTTTTGGCCCAGAGGGCATTTTGGCACACATTTTAACTCCTAGAGGGCATCTTACCATGTCTTTTGGCTTCCAAAAGGCTACTTTAGTTGTTTAACATTTGGGCCATAATGGGGGGGATCACCCCCCCTCCCTGTGCACACCACTGTATATAGTCATTGTTCCTACTGCATAGAGATAAAGTCACTTCTCTTGAATCATGGCATGTGTTTATACAGCCGAATTGTTCTGAAAATACCTCGGATACAACCCTCCCTGTATTATTTCTGAAGAAATGTGTGTCAGGTGGCCTCATTTCCAAAAGCAAATCCATGATTTCCCTTGCAAGTCTGTAATGTGTTTTGCTACCAACCTGGGGACTTTCAGCAATGCAGTGCCAGTGTCCTAAATCAACACCAGGCTCAATGGTGACTAATAGGAGTTCTAATAGTAGCTCCTCTAGAGGATTTTACTGCAGGGGAAAATGAAAAAAAAGGTAGTCGACCACAGGAAGGAAAAATAGAAATCCTTCTACAATCATATGACCATCATATCACCACCATTCATGGAACAGCAGAAAATCTGTATGTTTCCCTTAGGTTGTTTCTATTCCTCACTTGCTAATCCATACTATATAGAGATTATCTACTGGCTGGCTAGGGCAATATTTTTTATGCTGTGCAAGTTCTTTGAGTGAGCGCACTGATTATTGGTTCCACAAGCCCTGAAACAACAGAATTATGGTGCCGCACACCCACCATTATTATCAGGTTTGGAAAAACCTGATGGCCGCTAAAGTGTAATTGCTTTAATGGTTGAAGAGGTGAGGGCAGTTTAAAGGATTGATTAAGGGATTTGGTTTCACACTGAACAAACCAAAAAGAGAAGCAGGGTCACAGCCAGGGGCCAAGACAAACAAATATACCTGTCAGCTTGCTCTGTCACCCATGGAGTCCAGCCCATTCACACTCAAAGAAACAAAAACACTCCTCAAATCATCTCACACCTCACTGTGTTTTCAGTCAGGACTGAGCATATATATATATATATATATATATATATATATATATATATATATATATATATATATATATATATATATATATATATATATATATATATATGCGCTATGTAAGTCAATGGGAGTCCAATAGGTTAAATATAATTTTCCATATTTGCATATCTTATTAGGTATGTAGGTTATTTAGTTTTAGTTTTTATTTAGTGAAAATCCTCCATGTGCATGAGCAAAAGAGTCCGGTAAACAAGATATACAAGTGTCATCCTGTGTATAAATTGTAAGTCCTTCAAAATAAAATGCTTCTTTTCACATCAAGGTGTAAGAACATAGATTTTCCATCACATTTAAAAAAAAAATGAAGATAAAGTGAATGCTGCCTTATGGCAACACTATGCAACAGAAGATTATGTCCTTTGAATTCAGTAACATCAGCATTCATAGATTAAATAATTCACTCTGTTTGATTCATGTAAATTGTGTATTCTTTGTTCTTGTAAGTTGCTCTTGTTCTTTTTCTGTTAAGCGTTGAAATCAAAGATTTTTTTTTTTTTAAGAACAGAAAGCTGAAACCACACAGAGCAGGTCTTTGTATCATCACAGTATATTTCAAGTCCTAATTCAGTAGGGTTTTCTTAATTCTTAGAACAGATGGAGGAAAAAACAGCAACTAAACAACCCAGATTGTAACAGCGACAAGTTTAACGGAAGTGACAAGACACGTAGACGACCAAATGTGTTCAAACAGCCAATAATCTGAATAATGATGAACATTTAGTTTAAAAATGTATTGGTTGTACAAAGCATGGAGTTTCTTTCAGAGTTAACAGTTATACTTAGGCTCTAATTTTAACATTAAATGCCATTTAATTTAGCAAAACTGCCACATATTATGTGATACCACAGATTCTAAAGAGCCTGAATGGCTGGAAATGTTATATATCAAGGATCAGTGCACTTCCAGGTTTAATTTCATGACATCCCCTAGCACCTCCAGGGAGCAGCTTGCCATAACTCCGGGTTAGTGCACTGGTGAAGATAGTGGACAATAACCCAATTAGTTAATTCAATTTCCTCTAACAAGATCATGCTTATTTCTTAAAAAAAAAAGTCTCAGGCCACACTTTTAGCGTAATTGCACACACAATTATGTTAATTCAGAGGTTCTGTACTAAATGCAGTGCCTGATTGTTCTAATAAATTCATATGCTAATTCAAAAGGGAAGGTTTCCTTCATTTGTGTTGAAAGGCTCAGATCTTCAGATGAATTGTGCATCCCTTTTTTTTTTTTTTTTAGAAATGTATTTTTTTCTGTCTCCTGGAAGTGTTTTAAGATAAAATATTCAGCCACAGTGAGAGCAGATTCAGCTGTCTATGCCTTTTGAGCCCAACAAATATTTCTAAATGACGAAATGCATGAAAAAAAAAACACCATTTTCGATAGAGTGAGCCCGAGCTACACGTTCTGTAATGTTTCCCTTCTCTTAGAGATGTATTTGCCTCTGGCCCCTGCTCTTCCCAGCTGGTCACATCTGTGTGAACAAGCAAGAACAGGCATACCCGCACGGCCTGTGTATACAGCGCTCGTGAACGGTTGTTGCTTGGCAACCCTAAAACTCTTGGTGATTGGGGATGTCTAGCTGCTTGGCAGGTGGGTAGGGTTAAACGGAGAGGTGGTGAAGCTCAGACATGAAAAGGGGCTGCATTCATCTGAGGCTAACCTGGTTACACTTTAAAGAAATATATGTCGTGTTGTAGTGTTGTGACGACATATTCACTACACAATCAAGTAGTAAAATCACTACAGAATCATTATTTAATTGCTCTTATAGTGAGGCAGTAGTACTTTAACAGTTTATTTCAGTACTCTGCAGGATTAATACTTGGAACACTACTGTTCCATTGCAAAACTCTACTGTTGTGTCATGAGTAGTGTATAGATTACACCTTTACTACACAATTACTATATGTGACTACACAACCACTATTACAGGAATAGGTTTTGTGTAGTAATCCAACAGTTTTTCTTCAGGGTATGAAGTAGCGAGCAGGGATTTTCTCATCATTTCTCAGCAGTGGGACGACATCTGAACCGCAAACAGCTAATTTCTGGATGCTTTAGAGTCAAAAGCTGCAAGAACAATATCCAATCCAGAGAGTGAAAGAACAAAGCCAGACATGTGTTTTTGATTCAAAAGCTCATGCAAAAAAGCAGTCATCTGTAAACCAAACCGATAGCGATTGCAGTTTTAGACTCACAGAGTCACAGAGGCTAAAGCATGTCTGTGTGGCTTTTTGGGGATGTGTTTGTGGTCACATGCGCTAACAGTATGTTGCCATGACACTATCGGGCTGTACAGCCAAGGGCATGCCATGATAATTGCTGCGAGTGATTCAATTATGATCCAATTCTATCTACTCCACAGGGGGCGAGAGGTGCAAAGGGACATTAGAAATGGGTAATTTACTTCACTGTCAGGAAATGTACTGTACACGGCTCCTTTTTTTTTTTTTTTATCCATGACCAAACACATGATGCTACGCTAATGGTACACATTGCAGAAATCCAAAATAAATATGTAGAACTGTAGGGTCTCAAGAGGGAGTCGAACTAAAAAGTGCATTTTTCTTGTTTTCCTCTCCGAGATGTCTCATTGGGTCGCGGCTCCATTAGCTCTGTAACTCTCGGAGGGAAGCTAGCTTCATGCTACATTAGGAATATGGCCTCATGGATTCCACATTAAATGACTTTTTTTAGGCGAATCTCAAGCTAAATATTGGGGGTTGACAAAATGCACATTAGCTGCAAAGCGGTTCTGAAGAAAATACGATTGTGTCAAACCAACACGATTGTGTCACGCCGCTACACTATCTTTACATTCGCTGCCGCTGCTATCGGGGCGGACGTATAACGCGATGAGTTCTGGCAAAGAGCAGCCATGTGTGAACGGTAATCATGCGGTGTCAATCATGTGCCTGAAGCTTTCACACAGGAATCAATCAGCCCTGGGCGGCTTACAGGCAAATCAACACTTCTGCAGGTGGACGGGACGGAGCGGCTGACTGGCAGCTTATTCTGGATGTCAGGGGAGAATCGAGGAGAAATAGAACGCTGCCTTGATGCAAACCGAACTGAAGAGATTCTAAGAGTTTTTCAGAACACACACACACAAACTCATCACTTTACATACTAATGAAATTCGGTCTCCCCTGTTTCTGTGTCTGGTATAGCAGCAGCAATAAAACTGCATATAGTTTAGCAGTGGTGGGGGGAAAAAAGCTAAATGCATTTACTTAAGAATTGTATATTTTCAGGTATTTTTCTTGAATATTTCTATTTGATGCTACTTTTCCATGCCATTTCAGAGGGATCTGTTGGACTTTCATCTCTACTGCATTTATTTGACAGTTGAACACTGCAAAAACTGAAATCTTATCACATGAAAATGATTTTGGTACAATAGTCCAATATTAAATAGAATTTTCTTATTCTATTGGCAGATAATTTCAATTATTTCTTAATTTTTAGCCAATTTAATCTTTTTCTAAAGAAACTGTTAGACCAAATTGGCCCAAATCAGGACAAAAAAATGAAATAAGATAAATTATCTGCCATTGGAATAAAGACTTCTACTCAAATTTGGACCAATTGTACCAAAAACACCTGTTAAGATTTCAGTTTTTGCTACAGTTACTATATATTTCTTAATTAATCTTATAAATTATGCCACATCGTTAACAATTAAATAGGGGTTCTCCAACAATTTGGACCTTCTGTGTGTATTTGTCATTTTGTCATGTTTCAGATGTCTGAGTATTTCCACCAGACATCCTCCCTCCCATATATTTTACAATAATAACAGTTTGAGGCCCAAATAGGTTAACCTCTCCACTGTTTCACATTGTTTGTTGAAAAACACGTTTTTTTTTCTTCTTTTCTTGCCAATCCATCATCTCAAGACCGCTCATAAAGGATGTGTCTTGTGACCCTCAAAAATAACTTAGAAGTAGCTCCTCCAACAGCAGCTACAACAACAATATATATAATGAAGTATTTGATACTTTTCCTGAAGTAAAGCATCTGAACCCTTGTACCAAGGCTGTATTTTAGTACTGAAATGTGATAAGCTGTTTCAATGGTTGAGCAAACAGAAGAAATCACCCCTCATTCATAGGAGTGGTGTGAAGGGAAATGATGGAGGGTTAATTACCAGCTCAATGGTCAGCAGATGATGGTTCCCAGTCTGTGGATCAGCCTCAGTGAGACCCTGATGATGTCGGTTCTTTGGGAGGGGGGGTGTTATAGCGCGGGGTCGATTCCGACACGCTTCTCCCCACCTGCTCCACACAAAGAAGCCTCTGAACAGACCCGGTGCCTCAGATGGGATCAGGGGGGGAAATTACACTATGATGGTTCACCACTTGGATTTACACTGCAATTAAAAGGCCAATTAAATGCCCATTCTCTGTTTCCTGGTAATGGCACTAAATAATACGTGTTGTGGGGGCTGTGGAGGGTGTGTATGACGCTGCTGCCATCCAGCTGAACTTGGCCATTGTCTCATATGCTGCGGCAGATTCAGCCCTCGTGATGACATGCTCCATAAACATTTAAGTGTGTTTTATAGAGCTGTAGTCACACAGAGACGCCCCGGCTGTCCCTAACAGCCCATTTTTGGACGATGACTGACATCGTCATTTACCACAGAGAACGATGGTGGTAATTAGCCACAAACCATCAACAAAAATGTATGGCCGTCAGGCATGTCTTGGGTGTAATTCCTGCCCTTCCTGGGTACAGCGGGGTTATATTTATTCTTATCGTTCAAATGTGTGTGAATTACGTTTCATGTTTCTGCTGCAGAACTCGTTCAGCTTGTGGGCATATGGAAGTGGCAGGATCCAGTCAGGGTT
The DNA here is from genome assembly GCA_030544235.1 of Lepturacanthus savala. Taxonomy (NCBI): domain Eukaryota; kingdom Metazoa; phylum Chordata; class Actinopteri; order Scombriformes; family Trichiuridae; genus Lepturacanthus; species Lepturacanthus savala. Next base: position 4,439,426 of record CM060480.1, on the reverse strand, counting down.
TTTACATAGCAGGATGCAACCATCCGTCACATGGGCACCTGCTGGGTGAAGCAGGCATGTGATGGTGTTGTAGCTCTCGTGGCCCCTAAATGTGAGAGATTCATCATCACAGTACACACGGCTCCAATACATGTCATATCAAGGTAGGACATAAAAACCAGTGGCGGACTGGAGGCACTGTAGGAGTGCTGCTGTGGGGGCTGTAATACTGGAAAAACTCAAGTCTTAAGTGAAAATATCTTGTTTTTGGTACAATTAGTCTAATGCTGAGAATTAATATTAATTACTAATTAGAATTACCTTATTCCACTGGCAGATAATTTAGCTTATTTCATGTTTTTTTTATAATGATATTGGTCAGTTTGGTCTTGTTTTAAGGAAAAATCAAGAAACAAATTTGAAATAAGCTAAACTATCTGCCAGTGCAATAAGAATAAAATAACTACTCAATATTGGACTAAATGTAACACCTGTTATCACGTGATAAGATTTCAGTTTTTGCAGTGTACAAAGGTCAAATAAATGCTGCCTGTCCAGTAGTTTCCTCTGAAACTTCATGGAAAGAGAGCTACAAATTGCAGAAAATGTTTTGTTTCTTTAAAACAAGACTAAATTGTCCAGAAACAGGAAAAAACAACTTGAAATAAGCTCAATTATCTGCCAATGGAATAGGAAAATTCTTTAATATTGTGCCAAAAATAAGAAATTTTAACCTGTTTAATTTTTTTCAGTGTGCAAAAGTCTGCTTGATGTTGATTGTATAGATTTTCACTTCTTTTCTCCAGCTTCTTTCTAAGCCTCTCCTCCTCCTCTTTAAATGGCTGTGGGGGGTGTTGGTTGTGACTGTATAGTAGTGACATCACAACTTCATCTAAGTCATGACTGCTTGGTTTAAGGCACAGTTTCTGAATACAGGCTGTGTATGTTTCTCTGTGGATTGAGACATGGGACAGTATTAATACACTCTCTGCTGTCATATATACAGTCAAATATATATAGGGCTCTAATAAATCTATAAGGTATTTATTGGAATTAAACTGCTTACATTTAAACTATCATGCATCATTAACAAAAATAACATTTGGTTCCACTTTTAGCTAAAGTCACACAAACAGTCGACTTGTTCTCTGCTTCTCCTGCATCTGCGTCAAGAAAATGGCTGCGACAGCTAAATCATTTCTGTTTTTTCCTATTTAACATTTCCTCTGACCACAGAAATCAAAACATGTTTTGCCTTGCGGGGAAAAAAAGAACCATAAAGCCTGAAAACAGGCTGTGTGCTGCTGGCTTTGTCTTTTGGTGTCAGCCATGTTTGCTCTGCAGCGCGGGGCACATGCCAGGGCAGGATGCACCAAAATATAGCATTCCTAAGATCATAGCAGGGCTCGGCTGGTCATGGCTCCCCAGGGAGGAAATCCTGATGTGCCTTTACACACCTACAGAACACATACACACACACACAAAGGGGAAAAACAGAGGCCAAGCCTTAGAAGGGTAGAGAAAAAGGGAAAGGGAGAAATAGAGACAAGCTAGTCGGTGTAAGATGGTGTAAGCAGCGATGGCGGAGGGTGGATGGGCTGTGAACGAAGTCAAGTTCAGAGCCAGACAAGGTCAACAACTGCAGCTTCTCTGTTGTTTCCTTTGAAGATTCTTGGGCTTCTGAAGAAGGAAATCTGAGCCGAAGCTTCAAAGACTTGAGCCAGATCTGGTTGGTGATACACGCTGCATCTCCACCAGGGATGGTCATGTTTACAGAATAGAGCCACATCACATCACATGCTGTTTGAATATCCAGTATGGAGGGATTCCGAGGGTTGTTTTGAAATTTGCCATGAGCCTTTCCCAATATTTTGTCAAATTTTTTGAATGACCCTTCACTGACTTCTCAAAAAGGTATGTGACCCTCCATCACAGCAGCCATGTGGCTATGAAAACAAAATACTCAGAGCTTTTGTTTAGTGAAAGTACAAATGCTGTCTTCAAAAGTACTAGTAAAGTTAATTTATGCTGTAGCAGCTGATAATGTAATGTAAAGACACAAACCTCTCCTATTTTTCTCCTTCTTCATACCTTTCTAGGTATGTATATTAGTATGCACGTATGTACACAATAGATATTCTTATTTTTATGACCCTTTTTTAAAATAATATTTTGACATGTTTTCCATTTTTATAGCCAATGCAATGATACAGTGTAACTTATTCATCTGTGACTTCTTTATCTTCTTTGGAAGAGAGCCACAATGGAAATAAGTCGTCCGTCTCCTTTCATTTTTTTCTGAGTTTATTGTGTTATCCTCGAAAAATTTCCAACGAATGTGTATTTGTTTGCGAGTCTATGAAATTTTAATGCGTCTGATAAATCAAATCAAAGATCTTCATTTTCCCACACAACGCTGGACGACACCAGATGGATGAATGAGGGGGATGTGAAATCCTGTGTGTGTGTGTGTGTGTGGTAAACTGCACTATGGTTTGAGAAAGTGAGATATACAATTGTGTAATTATGGAGAAAACAAAGCTGCACAAGTGTGCATTAATATTAATAGTAAGAGTAATTGCATGCAGGGTCAGTAAACAAGTATTGGATGGGCAAACCCAGCAGAAACAGATACAGTAACACCAGTTGTTTAGAGGTCTGCAATACGGAGTGTGTGACAGTGTCAAGCTGTCATGTATGCATGAGGTTTTTAAATAGTGTTGTCCTATTTCTTTATAATGGTGCAATACTGCATGTTTGGGATGAGTTTCGCCCAGGAGACATTGATCATACCACCGGGTCGTTTGCAATCTATACTTTTTTTTTTTCCTTTTTCATGACTACGGGAGGTAAAGAGAGTAAGAAAAGCCCAATTCAAATATGGAGATTTCATATTTCTTCCTTTACAACAACAGAGCAAGTTCCATCCGAGGTAGTCATCTCCGTTCCTGTTTATTATGTCGTGAAAACGATTTGAAAAAGGATTCGAGCGGCGGTTCTCCTCCGTATTCACTGAAGCAATTAATTCCCAGGCAATACTGGTGTGTTTATCGTTCAAAGTCTGAAATCGATGCTCGTTTCAAAGCGTTTTTAGAGCACTGCTTTGCATACGTTGGGTTGGAAGTTTGTTGCAACTGCAGGAATTGTCTTTTCTGGAGAACGGATGAGGAATTTTTAAAGGCAGTCCTCAGGCTATGCGTACATTTTTAATATCATTTTCATAGATAATGATAGCCCAGAACTCCTACAGGTTACACTTTTGGTGGTGCTTCGGAGGTATTTCATCGGTGAATAATTCATGATTAAGAAATGAAACTTGAATTAATCTCATTTGAATTTTAATATTTGGCAAAGACGGGGAAAAGGAGTGATTGAAAGGGCCTAGTGTTAGCATCCAGATGCAAAAAGATTCTTCTCGTTCTGCCCTGTAGGAAGATAAAACCTGAAGAACCCCCGGCTATGAAAACATGTCCATATTTCATTACTGATGATGAATGGAAATATCCATGTCCATATATGAAAAAAACAGTTAGCACAATACAGATTTTAGATCAGATTAGATTAGATACGACTTTATTGATCCTCGGGAGGTTCCCTCGGGGAAATTGAAGCATACAGCACTGTTCTAAAACTATAGACACACAAACACAAGAGAACAACCCGACATACCAACACCAACATAGAGAAAATAACATATAAGAAAAAAATAAAAGTAAATGCCTATACACATCTTTGTTATTGCTACATGGTTATTGTTAAGTGCACATGGTATGAGGTAGGTGAGTAGATTATTACACGTGAAATTATTGGAAAAATAGAAATAAATTAAATAACACACGGTTACCTATTCTGTATACATTATTATATACATTATGAATCATATAAATATCTAAATGTGAATATATTAAGAGTATAATACGTATATGTAAAAATAATGTAAATAAATGAATAGTATAAATAATATAAATATAAAAAATTTATATTAATAAATAAATATGCAAGGAAATGGCTATACATATACACATTCTCATATATACACACATACAATAATTGAATAATAATATTGAAAATATGTATTCTATGACCTGCTCCTATCACTTATATATAGTAGTAGAAATATATATATATATATATATATATATATATATAGATATAGATATTGCACCAAAAACCAGACATTTGCAGCTAGAATAGTCATTCACAGCAATGTACAGAGTCTATTTCTGATTATTTTAAAGTTACCTTCATTGAAAAAAGCAGTGCTTTTCTTTCAAAAGGAAATTTCTAAGCGACCCCAAACATTTGAACAGTAGTGTATACATCATTTTTCTGTTCACCCTCATTATTTGTTCTGTCAGTTTGAGTTACATGAAGACACATGGGCGTTCCTGTGTGTTCAGGAATATGTTACAAAAGAAGATTCTCGCTGGACTTTACCTCTGTCACCATAATCCTTGGTGTCTCTGCCTTTGGCTCTAAGAACAAAAGTGAAGGAGCTAATGACTGTGTCAGACTGTGATGCTGGCATTTCCCTATTGACATCTCCAATCCCGCATTTACATTTCATATCTGGACGAGCCCCATGTGAAAGGCCAGGCTGGATTAAGGTATCATCGTGGTTGCGTGCTGCCTTATGGAGAGACAGGCTGGGCCAGCAGAAGTCCTAAATCCCTGTCTGGAGCGGGGAGAGTCTGGAGCTGCCGGTAAGCTCTCATCAGTCTCACCCTGCGCCTCGCAGCCTCTCTGCCTCTCTGCCTCTCTGCCTCTCCTACCTCGGAGATCAGGCGTGATGGCTTGTAATGGTAGATATAATTGCTTTGTCCTCTATCTTTCAAATTCCTCTTCTTCCTGTCAGAGTTGGAAGTAACCAAATGAAATGAGGTGACACATGAGCTCTTTCTGTCAGAGAGGCCGACGGGTCCTGTCCCATGTCCAGAAGTAAATGTCAGACAGGCTGCAACCTGACAGTATTTTGTCAGTTTACTGTATCTAGCAGCAGTGGTGTGGGGGTTACAAAGGAGCTAAAACATGTGCTGAAGTGCCTTCTTGGAAGCCAAAACATGCTAAATTACCCTCTCGTCGACAAAACGTGTGTTAAAGTGCCCTTTAGGAGCAAAAAAAGCATCTTAAAGTGCCCTCTTAGGAGATAAAAAGCATGTTATGTGCCTTCTAGGAGCCAAAACGTGTGGTATAGTGCCATCTTGGAAGCCAAAATGTGTGCTAAAGCATCCTCTTAGAAGGCAAAATGTGAGCTAAAATGCTGTCTTGGGACCTAAAAAGCATGTTCACCTGCCCTCTAGTAGCCAGAATATGTACTAAAGTGCCCTCTAGGATTTAAAATGCATGCTAAAATGCTCTCTCCAGTGGCAAAGATGCAAAGATGTTCCCTTTTTTTCTTTTTGCCCCTGCCCTTAAAAAGCTCTGTGCACGCCACTGTCTGGCAGAGTTTTATTTATTTTAGTTTTTTCCCTCTCAGCCACATACATCTGGTAGCTTAAATGAATTTTTTTTTAATACCGGCACAGGAAGTAACAGATGCTGCACGCAGACTGAATATGTTGTTCTCTCTCTGTGTTTAACAGGGCTCATAAGCCCTAAAATCATGTTTCACTCCTGCAAGCCAGCTCCCCAGGACGGTAAATAGCCAGTATCAAACTGTGAGCTCAGGAAGAAACAGTAGTACCGACCCAGCTGTTGAGATTCGCCTCTTCTCCTCAACAGATACCACTGATAAATTATGCCCTCTGTAACACTCATGAGTCAGAAAATGCGTTTCTCATCGTTGCGGAACGTATCCTATCCTTCATATCCGTGAAGGATGAGGATATCCAAGGTCCCTTGTTAGTATGCAAAACAATGCATCAAATTTTTTCTTTTTTTCCACACAGTGTCTCATTTCCGATGGTGAATGGGGGGACGGAATGAAAAATAGGCAGGAGATTAGTGTGTTAAACAATTTGGTTCTGCTTAATAGTGACTCCTTTTGATTTGGTCCCAGACCCCTAAGACTGGAAGTGTGGAGGAATGATTGAGATGCAGCGAGTGGCTCGTTCCTAGGCAGGCCCACTTCACCCAAATAAGAGGTCATCCCCGGTGGAGTGTGGAAATGTGTCTAATTAAAACAAAAATGCTTTATCAAGGGCCGAGGCAAGGGAGCAGCCCCGGTAAAAAATAAATAGCCTGCAACTTCCACAGATTCATATTCTGATAAGCATCTTATTAAAATGGCCCCATCATCTAATGGAAATGCTTTGCACCGGGAGAAGACTCTTGCTCATTTTCTCTCTTTTTTTTGTGGTTATGAGTGTGCACGAGAGATAAATAGCGTAACAAATTGGAAGTGTAGCCAATTTTGTCTTTTTGCACACCTTGCAGTTAAAGCAGGAGTGTAAATGACTTGGTGCTTAATTGTTTTTTTTTTTATATCATCTTTACTCATCTTCCCTGACAGCTCAATTGTGGCACTGATGTGTTGAAAGATAGACCATCTGTACTTTTGCCACTTTCCTTCTCTCTCGCTCCCTTTTTGCTATTTTTGAAGGTGCCATGTTTCCATACTGATGGCGTCTCGGTTTTATGATTTGTTGCCATGGGTCTGATGTGTGAGATTACTGTACAGCGCACGGCGGCGGCAGCAACTCATGGAATGCCTCCAAGCAAGGACAAAATAATAAATAATAAAAAAAACAGAAAAAAAACTATTTAATACAATGCCTCATTCAGCGGACGTATCGGAGCAGCCTGCAATTACCACGTCTCCTGTGATCGCATCTCTGTGGAAATTAATTGCTATTGTAATTTGTCTTTTTTTTTCATGCAGACAAATCCCAACAAGCTTTAAGAGATGCCTACCAACGAGACTGCTGGGCCACGGATCAGGCACTTTTGTGTTGGATTGAACTTCAGGAGTTGTTTGCAGTGAAGAGGGGGGATAGAAAACAAAACCACAGCTGTGACACCTCTTCAAAACCCACTCGCTGAGATCATCCGACACATAGCTGCACAGCTTGAGCCTGGTACGATGGTGTCAGATTGAATTTTTAACTTCCCGTGTGACATATTTATCCTCAGTGTAAACAGGAAAACTGGCCGATCATCATCACACGTTACTGGGCTGCTGAGGCTCCATCAGCGGGGTATTACTGATGTAATGGAAGATTACTGATGTAATGGACCACCTGTACAAATGTGGTTTACGTGTGTATGTGTGTGCACGCGCATGCAAGTGCTGATTTCATGGCAGTAGTCCCTAGAGCCTCTTGAGTATGTATCCAGTACCTAACTCTAATAGGTGGGTGATGGGATGTGAGCAGCAGGGCTGGACTTCCATGATGGACCTGGTTCAAACGCTGCTCACATCCAAGTCCCAGGACACACGCCGCACATCCTGGACTCTCCTGCTCACAGCAATAAGAAATTAACCTGAACCTACACTGCTCTTTTGCTGCAAAAAAGGGCACATATAGCATGTTTTTGCCCCTGAAGTGGGCACTCGAGGGCAGTTAAGTATGTGTTTTTTGCTCCTAGAGGTCACTTAGGCATGCAACTCTAGCTCCCAAGAGGACCCTTTTGCATGCATTATGGCTCTTAGAGGGCACTTTAGCACACGTTTTGGCTTCCATGAGGGCACATTAGCATACGGTTTGGCTCCTAGACAGAAATTTAGCACACGTTTTGGCTCCTAGGGAGCACTTTAATATGTGTTTTAGCTCTCAAGAGATCACTTAACACATCTTTTTTAGTTCCCAGCAGGGCACTTTAGCATGCATTTTGACTCCTGGAGGGCACTATAGCACGAACTCTGGCTGGCATGAGGGCAGATTAGGACATGTTTTGCCCCCTAGAGGGCACTCTAACACACATCTTGGCTGCTAGAGGGCAGTTTAACATGTTTTGGTTGCAATTAGGGCACTTTAGCACATGTTTTTCAACATTTGGGTCACCGACCCCCTCGTGCCCCTCTGTGCATGCCACTGCTCACAGACACACGTATTTTTATATAAATGTTGAGTTTGAACTGATCTTTATACTTGTGATGTTGAACACTTACACAAGATTAAGAAATGGTCGTTAATTAGAAGAAGTCATGAATGTAAAAAATATAATTAGCTTAGCATAATTGTTCCCTTTTAATAAATGATATCATCCAACCAAGTATAACAGAAATAATTGGCATCATATGCAAAAGACTGGCAGTTTTGGTCTTTTCGACTAATTGTTTCCTGGTATTTGTTTTTCTCTCCAGTCAGGCTGATCGCTTACACGGGTCAGAGGAGAACAGGAATGGCGTTCCGCCGGAGTGGACAGGTTGCCACGTTCCCTCGTGATATCATCAAATATGACCAGAGGGGGGAAGAATTAAAAGGCATAACAAGGGGCCCCTTTGAAACCTTCCAACTTGGTATGAAATCACCGCATGCGAGCGCTTTGATCACAAAAACGGTCAAGCGGCGGCGAGTCCTGCACCTTACTGCCGGGGAGCCTTGTTCTCCTAGCGCCATGCACACGTCTCCACCTGACCACTGTTGGATTTGCTCGTTGAACTGATCCTCCAACAAACACGGTTTGCCATGAATTAACACTCTCTATCTCCTTACACACACACACACACACACACACACACACACACACACACATAAAACAAACACACCTTGCAGTATTGTGTCTATCATATATAACATATAGGGTGATATTAGATAGGTTTGGGGGTTCTAGCCCTGTTGAAAATTAGAACCACTGTCTAAAAAGGATTTAAAACAGGTGATTTGATTATTTTATGGTTTCTATGGTGGGCGAGACAATATTTCAAATACAGACTAAACCAGAAATGTGCATGCTAAGTAGCCTGGCATGCCAAATCTAACTAAACTCATTTTACCTGATGAGATGGCCCATTTTAGCTGAAACCACTCATGTGTAAAAAAAAAAAAAAAAAAAAAAAAGTGGCACAGCGGATATTTCAAGATTTATAGGGCCTAAATTATCATCTAACTCCAAATTCAGAACCTTTGCTGTGACACTCGTATATTTAACCTGGGTGCTGTCCATTTCTTCTGATCATCCTTGAGGTGGTTCTGCACCTTCATTGGAGTCCAGCTGTGTTTGATTATACTTATTGGACTTGATTAGGAAAGCCACACACCTGTCTATATAAGACCCAACAGCTCACAGTGCACGTCAGAGCGAATGAGAATCATGAGGTCAAAGGAACTGCCTGATGAGCTCAGAGACAGAATGGTGGCAAGGCACAGATCTGGTCAAAGTTACAAAAACGTTTCTGCTGCCCTTAAGGTTCCTAAGAGCACGGTGACCTCGATAACCCTTAAATGGAAGATGTTTGGGACAACCAGAATCCTTCCTAGAGCAGCCCGGCCCAACTGAGCAATGGAGGGAGAAGAGCCTTGGTGAGAGAGGTGAATAGTCTGAATACCTATGGCCGTATGATATTTCAGTTTCTCTTTTTTAAGAAATCTTAAAAAAATGTTCAATAATTGTGTGTTTTCGGTCAACATGGTGCTGTGAAAAAAATAACTTAAATGATTTTAGCAAATGGCGGCAATATAAATATAATATACCCACTGTAAGTATATTATATAACCACAGATAAACAGCGGGTATGCTGCACAACTTTCCACCCACCTTCAGGCTTTGCATCCCATCAAGTTCCTGTCACATCTTCACTAAACTCTCTCTCTTGTCTGCAGGTGCCAGGTTCCAGATGTAAGTGTAAATATAAAGTGACCACAGACGCTCCTGGCTGACAACGCCCTCTGACTGATGCTTTGATTTTCAGATCCATGGTGGAGAGATGCCAGGGCTGACAGCAGCTGAGTTACACCACTGGGAACCTGGTCACAGCCTGCTACTATGTAAGAGACCTGGAGGTTTAACAAAGCTTCACGACAGGAGCTGCATCCGTGAGCATCCGGTGCATCTTTGCATTGAATTAAGGAGCATGAACGTGATACACAGGCATGGAAACACTCGTATTTTTCTTCTTGGATTGCCTGACGCATGATATTTGCGTATGATTTAAAATAAATGTGTAATGACATAAAGGTTATAGATCAGAAATGACCAAATAGTAGCCCAGGGCTTTAATTTGTTTCAAACACTTAAGACATCAGGGGTTTATTTGAGACCAGGTAATTTGGGACAAGGGATTGATTCCTTTCTGACATATATATTGATCAGCAAAATTGGAAAAAAAATATGGTAATTTATTAAAATTCTTGTATTAAACCAGTATGACTACTTCATAGCTAACATTTTTCAAAGGTCAGGTTACAGTAATGTCAGTAATGTTGTTAAAAATCTCATGGCTGCTTCTCCAGAGTTTTCCTCATATTTTTACTACAGAAAGTTTGAATTTCATGTCGTACTTTTTTTTTTTTTTTTTTTCCGCTGCACTGGAACCATGGCGATCGACAATTAGCCCATATTACCCAAGAAAACATGCAATGTTGGTGGTTTTCTTCCTTGAGTTTTTTTTTTTGCTTTTCATAAATTATCCGCAGCATTTACGTTATACAAATGGTTATTTATCAAGTTATACACCTGCACCCAGCGGTTAACCCTCTATTGCATAGTGTTGCCATATAGCAACAATTACTTTCTTAATTTTCTAAAAAGCTGTGATAAAAAATCTATGTTTTAAGAATAAGGTGTGAACAGGGGGCTTTTATTTTTGAAGGACATACAATTTATGAGGTCAAATGACCAGGATATCCTGTTTACCAGTCCCATTTGCTCATAGACATTTACCAAATAAAAAAAAATTAACCCAATATTTGGAGCATTATTATTATTTTTTTTTCTTTTTTACATTGAGTTTATTTAATTGAAACTCTATTATTTGGTAATTTACGGGTAAAGGATTCAAAGACTAACCACAGTCCTTGTAATTTACATCCATCTTTAAAATGTCAATACTTGACATATATATATTCCCATTTCAAACCATGTACTTGTCTTTTCCTTTTAACGGTTACAGAATCCATCATCACCTTCACAGTCAGTCGATACAGCATCCTAAAGTGAAACATGACTAATAGAACAGTATCGCATGTAATAACCAATTTTCACCTCGCAAAAATGGGTTAATCTATCATTTCTCTTAGTGCGAATGCAGCCGAAACCTTTTTCCAGACAGTCCTGTGCAACCTGTTCTCTCGATATGAATTGAGTTATGTTCCAATCAAACAAATCATGGGGCCCCATTCCAAACAGGGCTGCTCCAAACAGGGCCGTGAGTAATGGATTGATAAAGTCTGTATTTGATTACCCCGGCCGCCAAGGGTTGACTAAGATCCATTTGAAAGGTGGTGTGCTGGAATTCCAATATGGACACCCTCCAGCTATTGACCTTGTCTTTAAGTGGGCACTGCTGTGCTTTTAGTGTACATACACTGGTTGTTCCACATCGTCTTCCTCCTGGCAGTTTTGCAATACTTTTGATAGCAGACACTGGCTTCCCCCCCTCCCACTCTGCATTATTGATGCATCAGAGAATGTGGATAGCCTACTTCTTTTTGTCATAACCCACTATGAGCACAGATACAAGAAGATAAGGGCTTGGTATTGTTGCTGCGTTGTATAGCTACGTCAATGTCATTCCATCACTATAACAGTTTGATATAATGAATCGCTGGGTGATACGTTTCGGTCATGCGCAAAAAAAAGAAAAAAGCTGAAGGTCATCACTTTGCAGCCAATGTTGAGGTCACTGATCAAAGAAAATGTGAAGCTCGAGTAGAGAGCATTTTTCATAGATTTGAAAAATAGGAGACAAACGGAAAGAAGAAGACCACCTTTTTATGCTTTTGTCTTAATGCACTGGTTCTCAAAGTGGGGTTCTGGGACCCTCAGGGGGTCTTTGAAGGGGTTCCAGAGTGTCCCTAAGCAAAAATATATCTTTGGAAATTGTATTGTTTTCAGTGATGAACAAAAACTACTGGGCCGATTGTCATGAAACTTGGTTATGGACGAAACCATTATATTACATTATATTTAATGTTCTAGTGGCTCCTGCTGGCCCTTGGCACCATCCTTGTAGTTGTAGAGATATAGCCATGGGTCGTGCTCTCTGATTCCACCCATTTACAACACAATGCCGATTTACATGAAGCTTGGTTTTGGATGAACCCATTATAGTTTGAGGCAGATCCCACTTATGGAATTTGAACATTCATTTTTGCAGCTCAAGTAACAAGCATTTTTCATAGGAGACAAACGGGATGTAGTTAGAAGAGAACCACCATTCATGCATATATTTGTCTCAACAATGTGGTTCTCAAAGTGGAGTCCTGGGACCCTAAGGAGGGTCCGGGGGTCCCTAAGCAAGATAAAAATCCTTTGGAAAGTGATGTTCAACTGTGAAGAGGATTACAGAAGGGGAAAAAACTACTGGGCTAATTTTCATGAAACCCGGTTTTGGATGAACCCATTTTATTACATTATATTTAGTGTTCTAGTGGCTCCTGCTGGCCCGTGTCAGCTGTAGGCCCCATCCTTATACTTTTAAAGGTTTAGCCACATATCGGTTGTGCCACACATTTGCAAGTCCGATAGAAGACTGACCACTGGCCTTGGTGAAGGTATGTGCTCTCTGATTCAACCCATTCGCAGCACAATGACATGTTTGGCTATTTACCATTGGTTTCCTACACCGTCTGAAACAAAAACATCTAAAATCCAAACCATGTAATCTTGTTTGTCGTTTTTGAGGTTGTGTATGTCAAAAAGTTTGAGAACCACTGAGCTAAGGCGAAACGCTTTAAAAGTATAACTTGCCCCCTGTATAAAACTCCTTATCCTGGGCTCACCTGGGTGTTACTGCTGTCACGGTACTTTTTTTTATAGGGGAAAAAAAACTTTAAGGATTTGTTCAACTCGGCGCCGAAACACACCTGAGCCGTTCAGCTTCACTGGTGATCTCTAAGCGAGAGGATGAGAAGAATTCAAACGGTATGAGGCCTATAAACATCACAAAGACACAGAACCTGCAAAAATGAAGAAATCATAGAAGGGAGGGAAAGATATGGAGAGAGAGAGTTGGGTAGTTTTGGACTTTAGTCTATAGATGGCAGTGTTCTAACAGAGTTGGCTGGGACAGCATCATTGAGTGGTTTCAGTGTGCTGCTGCGCAGGCAAAACTGTGATGGGTAAGAACCATTTATTTTCATAAACACCACTAGTATCAATATGTAATCAGTTCAGCTATGAAGATTTTCCTGAATAGGAATCGATGGGACAAGTTGAATCTGTACAGTCCAGTAGAGACCGGAGAAAGAAATGCAAAACCCCCTCAAAATGATAGTTTCAAACACTCTAATTATACTTAGCGTGTTAAACTAAATTCAGAGTAATTGCCACTCATCTGGAATCTTTTTTTTTTTTGGACGTGTGTTATTCTCACAGGTAAAGGGAGGCGTTTTGGTTTATGCTGTTTATACTTTACAAAAACCAAAAAGAAAAGAGTTCATAAATAGGCATAAATGCGCCTCGGTTGTTGAAATTGCGCGTAAGTGTTTCTTTAATTTATTTATTATTAATGTGTTTTTTTTCTTCCTCTATCTCTCTCTCTGGTTGGAAACGGTTAACACAGCATAATGAGTCAGTGTTGAGGGGGCTGGGTTTAAACGCGCAGCGCCGGCGGCGGCGTACACACGCTACTGTACTGATGGAGCCGCTAATCTGTGTCAGTCCGGCACAGCCTGTGAGAAACGCTGCGGGTCTGGACCGACGCTGCTGCGAAAAATTAAAGCCTTGAAAACCGGGGCTGGCTCGTGCACGAACCTGCGCCGTTTGTGTTTTTTTTTTACAGAAGCCGTAGTAGTAGAAGCAGCATTAAGGACGGACGCTTGAAGGAATGTGACGCGTTTTTTAACAGAAAAAAAGTAACATGACGAGCTCGGACGGCCAAGTTTACGCGTCGAAATAGCAAACTACGCGCGCGGTGATGATGATTTTCTTTTTTTTTTTTCTTTTCGTTTTTTTTACATGAATGAATGACGCCGCCGCCGCCACAGCCGCTTTTTAACAGATCATAGGCAGAAATATTGATTTCAAAAAGGCATTGGATGAAGTAGTGTATTAGTCCATATAGATAGAGCGTTTGGAAACATTTGTCTTCTCCTCACTGTGGATGTGAGTCTATAGCGCATCAGTTAGAAGGAAAAAAAAAGCCAAGAAGACAGCAGCAGCCGCGCTGGAGGCGTAAAAGGATACAACCCCGCGGATCCGGTTTAAATGAAGAGGTGAGTGATGATCAACGCATCTGGTTTAATAATCCACTCAAATCATTTGTCATGCGGACAAAATCCAACAAGAAAACAGCCGGTGTTCCGTCAACAGCTCATTTCCGACACTGCGGAGAGATTTTTTTTTTCATTGTAGGCTGCAGCTCTGATATTGTTGCAGCCAGCTTCAATATTTCATCCTAGCTTTTCTCTTTTTTTTTCTCCACAACTCCTTGACGCCTAAATGAATGACGAGGTGTGACCATAAAAATGCATGCTTTATGGGATTTGGTGCATGTAAAATATAATTGCATTGGAGCTGCTGCTGCTGCTGCTGTTGGATTCTGTAGAATCTACAACTCACAGGTGCTGCTCATGGATTCTGGACATCCAACCACTACCGCTTATGCTGCTGTTGTCATTCATTAGATTAGAAGCTGCCTCATAATACAACAGCAGTGGGCCTGTTATCACGTTTCCAGCTGATTCTCAACAGAAATATCCAGTGGTGCTTCTGGACTCTGTTCTAGGACCCTGTTCCACTGTGTTTTAATGAAGTTAGGCAGTTATTTCCAGTGTCTTTGTTCAGTCATCATGATTTTTGATTTGCCAACCTTGCCCGTGAGCTCAGAAAAGTGCACGCAGCCTCTCGCGAAGATATATATTCATAGAATGCTTCAGACTACACATAAACCATTGGAGATGCAATATGCTGACTGCAGGTTGCAGATCCCTGGACCCGAGAGTCACTGCAACAAGTGAACCGTGCAGTCAGGGCTGATCATCAGTCTCCTTTAATGTTTTCTGTTCAGTAAAATGGATGAAATTGTGAATTAGTTTCCACACTCTAAATTTCATTTGTTTCCTGTTTTTTTTTTCCTCTTTTTCTCAAAACCAAAATAAAATCGCAGAAAGAGGGAACAACTCTCCTGATCTATTGCATCCATTTAGGGTTCCAGATTGACTCCAGACCTCATTCTGTCCAACGCAGCAGATGCACCTACAAATCTTCATCCTCTTGTCAGCCCTGTGTAGCGCGAGCGCCCGACGACAATGACTAAAGAAAATAAATGTTGTCTTAAGTAGAAAATTGCCTCACATTTGCATGAAAATAACTTACATCTGCCACACGGCCGATGAGCAGCATATTAATCCCTCTCTGCTCGTGCAATCAAAACCAGCTCCTTCTTGGTGAAATCACTTTTTTTTTTTTGTGAGTAGGTGTGTGCGTTCTGAAGCGTGACCCGCTCACATCATCATTTTTAATATCCATTCTCAAAGGGGAAACAGCAGTTTGACCCTAAAAAAAGCAGCCACCGGGGTGGAAAATGCCGCCTTTGGAAGAACAAACCAGCACTCAGCGTCGGTTTGATTATCACATGCTGATTATATTCACCTAATTAACTCCAATGTAATGAAAAAAAAAAAGAAAATTCTGCTCCCACTGACCAGATATCTGTTCAGGAGCTGTTGTATGCCTCTTTTTTCATAGATTCTATTAGCTCTGCTTGCATCAATTTGTTTATTTTACCATTCGTGATCCAGCGCTAACCTCGTCTGACTCATGTTTGCTGCTGCTAACTTGTTCCTTTTGAAGATCATGCAAGTAAATTGCTTCTTCAAAAATGTCTGAAGCCTCATCAGTGATCTCGATTTATCCTGACGCCTGGTGAATCACGCGTTTTGTTCCTCTTTCTAAATAACGGAGGATACGAGCGAGGAATCTGCTTTCAAGTGATACCTTTCTGAAGGCAGGAGCCGTCTCCTCCCCCCTTTTTTGAGAAACGGACAACACGGCACATTCGCCCAATCAATAAGGTTAACCTCACAGAGTTTGAGAGAAATTGCTTCCACCGGACGGACCTAACGGGAGTCTTTTCTCGTGGAGTAACGGTTGTTTTTGCCTCTGCCTCCACTTCACCTCCCAGCAGGAGGGCCGCGGTGGTTTGTGATTGGATTTGCGGCGAAGCCGTGTGGTCAAGCCGCGTTTCTGAGTATTCCTGATGCTGGATGCCATTTGCATAAGGCTCTTGAGGACTGCAACATTTCTTTGAGATAGATTTATTTCAGTCAGAGTCATGCAGGATATTCTGCTCTTGCTCTAAACATCTTTACTTTTGGAGTAAAGATAAACGACCACTGAGTATACTGGTTCATCTCAATGTGACCCGAAGGGTAAAGCATCATCCGTTGCTATGGTGATTGCCATCAGCATCACACTGATGTGTCCGCAGCTGCCTCTTGTTGATTGGCGTGCCGCAGCTCTAGAGCGTCCTCTGTTGATGAAGAGCCTTAAACGATGAGCCCAGTTAATTATCGTGCTGCTTGTGGCCCCTCGTCCTTTCCACTTAAAACCCATGTTTAAAATGCCTGTGATTAGATTACTGTCAATTTTCTTTAAACTGCGTGATTTGCTCCTAAACGAGCAGCTAACGTGTCTTTTTTTTTTTTTGCACCAGCAGCGTTCGGCATGACACTTTTTGCTCTTTCCCGCCTCAAGGCGTCCAGACCTCAGCGCGGTTTAACTTGAGAGATTTTGACAAGTCGCAACGCATGCAGGCAGAATCCTTGACCTATTTCTTAATGAGTGAATGCCGCAAATGTGCTCAGCTGCTGTGTGTGTGTACCCCCCCAACCCTTACAGCTACCCCCACCATCCCAACTGTCTTTTTGCCTGCACACACTCACACAAACACATGCAGATAATGGTGCTTTTGTGAGTTCACTGACTCATTCTCCCCACAGATATACTACGTCCTCCCCTTCCCTATTCTGCTCGAGTGTTCAAATAGTGAGCGCAATTAGCGGGCGAGTGTTTGTTTTAATGCGATCAGGCCTCCCGTCTTCGCTCGCTGCGGGCTGTTTATCTGAACCTCTCAACTGTCCAGCTGTCACAACAAGAGATCTCAATCTACTTGACCCGCACACACGCGCTCCACTAGGCCTTGTTATAGCGCACGTTTGTTCGTGAATCCGTTCGTGCGGAGGATTTGACTGATTTTTTTTTTTTTTTTTTTTTTTTTTGGAGGGAGATCCGGATCAGCGGTGACATTGATCAAGTGTAGTGCAGCCTCAGTGTGTGAAGGGTCTGGTTTTCAGCTGAGAGCAGCAGATCACAACAGACTCCTTCTCTTCATCCTTTCCAGTCTTCTGAGCTTCTCGCCTCCAGGAAAACGGCGATTGACGCCGCTAGTTTTCCCTTTTTTTGCCTGTTTCTTGATGTTTCAAGCGGCAGATTCGGCAGCAGCAGAGACAAGCCGATGATTATCCTAACACGTGTTTGTTTTAATCTGGTTTGAGAGGCGTTTCTCTGATGTTTCAGGAGTGGAGGGAAGTTTATCTCTCTAAACTCCACGCAGTGATTCTGATACCGATACCCAGACATCATCAGGCTAGAATTGGGAGCTGATATTGAAGCTCTTCCGCGACGGGTGGCGGCAGCAGAAAGCTTGTTTTCAGACTCTTGTAGACAGTAAACAGATGGAGATTAGATTTCTTTCATGGAGCAGTTTTTTTTTTCTATCATCTATTCCGTGGTGGAGTAAGTACTTAAGTAAATGTAGCAATACCACAAGTAAAAGTATTTCACTCAAAATCTTACTGAAGTAAAAGTATTGGCAGCAAAATATCTCGTCAGGTAAAATAGGTTTCGTTAGACTTGTCATGCCAGGCTACTTACATGCACATTTCTGATGCAGTCAAGATTCAAAGTATTGTCTCACCCATCATACAAACCATATAACTAATCAAATCACCTGTTTATTGTCAAGCACAGTTATGTAACAGTTTGTCGAAATCTCCAAACCTTAAATGGCCCATTTAACCTGCCTGTCTATATATATATATATATATATATATATATATATATATATATATATATATACCACTGATATCTTCCTCAGAGATTTTCTCTTTTAATAATACAAACCCAGAGATACCATCTCGAAGATTCAGCATCACTCTTTTGGTAATTCCTGCACCCTATAGCAGATGTTGGGAAAAACACCACGGGGCTTACACCTAATGGTCCGGTCGTGCCTCTGTAACCGTTTTCATCATCTTGAGTAGCTGCACGCGGCCTTCAGTGACTTATTGAATCGCCGAAACCATTTTAAATTGATGACTACAGGCCACGATGTTGTTAAGTAGCAGCTTTCCCAGTACAAGCAACACATAGCGCGCGGAGTGCAAAAAAATCAATGGCGCTCCTTTGCATTTCATTTCTCACAATACACTGGGAAACTGTCTTCTTTCTTTTGTAACGCTATGAGGACTCAGGAGAAAGGGGGCAAAAAAGCCACATTTTGTGCTGGTGTAGTAATCTGCAGTATTTTTTCTTGTTATAGACCTGTTGAAAGAATGTTCATTCTCCCAATCTCGGGGTGCTGGCTGTCTTTTGTTTTGGAGTTGAAACTATGTCTATCTCATTTAGAAAGGGTGGTCCCCATAGTGTAGATATTTAACATATGACCCCACAGGGTCAGATAAAGGAGTATGTGTGTTTTTTTTTAGTTGAAACTATGTCTAAATCTTTTAGAAAGGGTGGTCCCAAGAGTGCAGGTATTTGACAGATGCCCCACAGGGTCAGATAAATGAGTCTGTGTGTATGTGTGGTTCTTCTATCTATCTTGGTGGGGACATTGACCTGAAAGATTTTTCTTTTTGCAGTTGAAACTACATCTAAATCTTTTAGAAAGGGTGGTCTCAAGAGTGTAGGTATTTAATATATGACCCCACGGGGTCAGATAAGTGAGTGTGGGTGTCAGCAGCTCCCACACAGCCTGAAGCCAGTCTCATCAGAGGGCCGACAGGGAAACGGTTAACCGTCATCCCTCTGCCAGTCCAGAACCTACCTCCCCCTCCATTGATGGCAACGAACGCGCCGTGCCCTCTGCCGTCCCAGCGGCTCGCCAGCTCGCCGAGACAAAGCCCTTTGTACGAACCGCTCAATCCAACAGATGGAGAAATGGACAGTAAATGAAAGTGGAGGGGAAAAGGGGAATAAAGGAATTTAGCGGAGCATGTTTGTGTTTGGGCGTTTAGGCGACTCTTTTGGGACGCCCTAACACCCTCACAATGCGGGCGCTGGCACGACTTAAACGCTCCTTCGTTGACATGCTGCGGGAGCGGCTTTTCGGGTCCCCCCCCCCACCACCCCCAGTGTGTGAGTGGAGAAGGCAGTCTGCTCACGAGGGCTCTCTAGGGCCTGGGAAGCCTTTATTAAGATGTTAATGGAACTGCCTTTCGTGACACATTTCCATGGGACAGGATCCCCTCGCCCTCTCGCCATTCTTTAGTGTCTCAATCCACCTCGCCACAATCATCTCTCTCTCTCTCTCTCTCTCTCTCTCTCTCTCTCTCTCTCTCTCTCTCTCTCTATCCCCTCCCTCGAGCAACAGCTTGTTTAGGTATTCGAGGCGTCTCCGCATCCCTCCGCCCCCGGGAGCTCTCGCGCTTTATCTGATCACCGCCGTCACTGGCCATCCTATATTTTTACCACGTGTAACAAAATTACGCGATGCCTGGTGATAAGGAGGCAGCAATCCTGGCACAGGGACCCGTAGGATAACAGCGTCTGGCTGTTTGTTTGTCAGCGATCTTCACACCAGTTGGAAGTCTAGAGCAGTGGTTCCCAACTAGAGGCTTAGGACTGTCATAAGGGGGTCTTGAGATGATACGATAGGGGAGGATACAGAAAAAAACATATATATTGGACACACAATTAATCATTTTTATAATTTCTACTTTATTTCTAGTGGATTTGTGTATTTTTACATCCTTAAAACCTCTTAAGCACCAGGGTTGTTTTTACGTATTCCTGCTTGAATTTATGGTAAACATGGAATATTTCTCAACCATTAGGCTTATGTACTTCACCCTGGTATCAAAAGAAATCTACATGTGCGGTGACTACAGAAGAGTCAGAATCAATTTTGTTTTACTATAGGTAAAAGTACCTCATTTAAAACTTAAAACAAGATCAAATTGACCAAAACCAGGAAAAAATGCAAATAAACTAAATTATCTGCAATGCAAAGTTCAATAGTTAAGATAACAGCTCAATGATCAATTATCTGTCAATTCATTCATAGAAATCATGCTAAGGATCATTCTTTAAGATGTTTCAAAAGGAGATTATAAATGACCCAATTAAGTAATCACACAAACAGCTCAAATGCAAATGAATTGTATTGATGTGGATATTGATGATATATATTGATACTGTGACGTTAACATTGTGTTTTACCGCAGATAAATATAATATATTTAGTGTTGTAACTGAGGTTTTCTCATGCAGTATAATCATAAAACTCAATGCTGCCCCTGTATTGGAGCTTTAGGATTTTAACAGGTTAAACTACCACTCAACAACAATTGTTTGTCATTTTTAAGAAAAGTGCCAAAAAACATATTCATTGAGATTCTTAGATGTGATGATTTATTGCTTTTCTTTGTGGAACATGATGATAAACTGAATGTCTCTGGGTTTGGGACTTGGGGAGTTAGTCAGACACAGCTACAGTATGAAGATGTAACTTCGGACTGTGGGGAAATATAATGCATATATTTCACTATTTGTCGACAATTTATGGAATAACAACTACCAGATATATCAAGACAATAAGTAAAGACGATACCTGACAAGACACCATGTGATGAAGGGGGCTCAGGTAGACTTTGTTTTATTCTAAGGGGCCACAGGCCAGGTTGGGATCTGCTGGTGTAGACTGCCAACCCAGCAGCCAGGAGGGCTGCTATGATTTCCAGTTAGTTTGTAGAACACTACCTGTGTCTGCTTCCCCCTCGGTCATCCTTGTTGCCCTCAAACGGCTCCCAAGGCCGTCCTGGTGCTGCCTGAGCAGCTTATCAAAGCAACAGCAGCAGTAGCACCAGAAAAAAGAAAGGGAGGAGAAGAAAGACCCGGAGCTTTACATGCAAATGCTTTGACTTACTTCATTTGGCCCTGAATGCATTGTCTGTACCGTTCTTTTTTTTTTTTTTTATTCCCTCTTTTCACATCCGTTTGAATGTAAGTCAGTTTAGCCTGGCACCATCAATAATCAATTAGCCGGTGTCATGGGAGGATGTGCGTGTTTTGTTTGGTGGAAAGTTGACAATAAGTGAGCAACAAAAGGGTATTGGGGGGGGGGGGGGAGAGTGGCAGAGTAAAAGGCGGGGGGTGTTTTAGACGCCAAGGGGCAGCTGTCAGGAGCAGATGACTGTGTGTGTGCTTGGCTGAGTGTGTTTGTGTCCGTTTTAATTTATTTGTTTGTCTGCATGCCACATGTGTCTTTGTGTGTGTGTGTGTGTGTGTGTGTGTTAGATGTGGCACCTGGGCAGTGGACCCAGTGTAAGGGCAGCACCACGCTGTGCGGCCCACACTGCCCCCTGGTGATGAGGATGCCCCTGCCTGCCTGTACTGCCACTGTCGCCATGGTTACCGCTAAAAAAAAAAAAAAAAAGAAGAAGAAGAGGGGTGCAGACATTGCTTGTCTAGTCTGTTCATGTGCCATAGGGGAGCCGGGCCAACAGCAGCTTTTGTCCCTCCACTATATACACCACGGCCTAATTACAACCCGGGACTACTTTCAAATTCAAAAGAGCCAATTATGCCCATTAGGTCTCTCAAACGTTTCAAAGCAGGGGTGTCATTTTCTTACAAGATTGACCCGGCGCCATTATTTGCCCATGATTCAACTTAATTTTTCCCGTGCTGGTTTTCTGAAGCCCAGCTGTCTTTTACTGTATTGACTTGTCTTCCTTCAGGGTTGTAGGCAGCACATCAGTCAGATTCCCCCCTCGGTGGTGACATGTAGATACCTGCACCCGTGCTCCCTCTCTCTCTCTGTCTCTCTGTCTCTCTGTCTCTCTCTTCCTGCTGCTGCATTGTTACTATTTCGCAGTCAGCCGTGGCCTTATCTGTGCGGGACAGCTCCTCTCAGTATGAGCCTTAACCCATCCTCAACCCTCAGCAGAAGGAGGGGAAAAAAAGGAAGACAAGAAAATGGAAAATAAGGCCTTCCAAAGTCATTCCTGAGAGAGATAGCTAACAGTAGCCTTGTCTGGAAAAGTCCTCCCCCCTCCTTCCCACTCTGTCTTCTTCTCTCTCTCGCTCTCTCACACACACAAACATCCTCTTGATAAACTCGTCCCGATGCTGTAGACCAGAGTAAATTGCGCTAAATTGATGATGAAAGACCTCGAAACTCCCACAACTTCGAAAAACAACGTAGAACGTGGCGTCTTTATTTCCCTGCAATGTTGACAGAAGCGTGAAGACAAACAAGACTTCTGCTGCGAGTGAAACAGAAAATTACTTACAATAATATCGCAATATGTCATTTTCTGCGCTACAGGTCCCTCAATTAAAACAATCTTCTGTTTTCACAGCAGCCATGTTGACATGAACTAGTACGTAAACACAGGTGTTAACAATGATGCTAATTAGGGTTCTGTCCAGGTCAAACGGAGTCGGGGTGCTGCTTTTGTTTATGGTGGTTCACTGGAAAAAAGCTTGGCTATGCTAAATGGAACAGAACCTTAATTAGTATCATTGGTAACGTCTGTTTTCCCTACATGAAATAAAGGTCCTCATAACACCTACAAACCTCTCCCCTCCTTTTTATGTGAAGAAATACAATGACATAAAATGTCAGTCATCATTTCCCAAAGCTGAAGATTCAACACAATCCTTTTTGTCTACAAGGGTTCAGAAGGGTTTTTGCAATCATTTTTATTCAGAACAACCCAAAGATAATCAGTTCACTATCAGAGAAAAAACAGAAAATGATCAGATTTGAGAAGCTGGAACCAGAGAATTCTGACCATTTCTTCTTAAAAAGAATTCAACTCGATTATCAAAATATTTGGCAATTAATGTAATAGTTGGCAACTAATTAACTAACTGTTGCAGCTCTACTGAACAATATTTACTCCTTTAAGCAGCAGGTGAAGTTATGTCCTGCCTTACAAATCAAACCTGTAAATGTTTTATCCCTCAAGTCCCAAAAGATGTTTATTGGCCTCACATCTCTGTGAAGAAACAGGAACTGGTCCATTTTTTTTATTGTACAGTTATCTAGTGGGCAACATCAGACCCTTTAATGGGCCAGTTCTGGCCCCTGGACTGCATGTTTGGCACCCCTGGTCTACAGGATTCTTTCAGTGTTCATTGTTTGGGAGGTTTTTGAGCTGAATTATCTTTGATCTCTCTCCAAAACAAATGGATTCTGTGATTAAAACATTAAAAAACCTTAAAAATCAGTGTTTCTCGGACGCTGTCCGTGGGCAGAGGACGTTACATATTTGGCGGCGAGGATCTTGGATGTTTTTACGGACAAAAAATTTTGGTCTGGAGCTGCCGCCGCCAGTCCTGCAACTCCAGACTCTTTACTTTGGCCCAAGGTGATTTATAATGTCCAGTCCAGGGGAAAATGAATTCTCTCCTGGGATAACAGTTATGTTTATGCATGAGTACGATCTGATCCACATATTGAAGCCAGTGGGAGAAAAAAAGGGATGAGAGGTACTTAAAAAATGGAGGCTGCTTGTCATGGAGCCCACACAAAGTCTGTGCTGGAGGTGAGTAGTAGCTCTTCTGGCTGCTCAGGGCCCAACTCTTAATAACACTTTGCTAACGCAACAGCCTTCGCCGTAGATCTTCACCTCCGGCTGACCTCTACGATTATAGCTTTTGTACGTGGTGAGCCCAGGCCTCTGTGGAATGTGTGGGATACTGAGGAACAATAAATCCTGTTTTTCCATGCATTTCAGGCCCAGTCTTATCAAATGATATCAACACAACAGGGCATTGTGAATCACGCTGTACAAACTAAATCGAGCTAGCGTGGCCTGCCCCCAAACGGCTGGTATTTGTTCTCGCCGGGCACCAAAACGTTATCAAGATGGATCTGCCGTACAGGAAGTTGGATGTTGTTGTTTCACTGCTCTTTACTTCCTCCTGCCAATTGCTATCAAAGGGAAATGGTTGCGTGTTCTCCACCATTGGAACAGCATGAGCTCAGCCAGGCAGACCCCCCCCCCCCCATTATTCAGCTTCTGTCAGAACCAATGAAATGTAGAAACATGACCGAAGTGTCTTCATGTAAGGCAAGTTACTTCAAAACTGTTATTTATTACTTGTTACTGTCATTTCAAGGTAATTCATTGCATTACAATATTACATATTAGGCATTACACTACTATTGCATTACTTTTAAGTTACTCTCACCAAAATAACTGGAAATATGGATTTGGTGATCTAAATATAGCCTTTTATAGCCCTAAATATACCTTTTGTCATTATTGCTGCTAGTCACAACAGGATGTTGCTGACAGGTTTGGGAAAAGCTGGTGATTCCACTGTTGAAAGTGCTTCATCAGCTTGATGCTGAAGAATCTCAGAGCAGGAGAATGTTAATTTTGTCTGTTTTGTGGTTTTATCTCCACTCTCATGCTCTGCTTGCTTCCTTGCTAATTACTATAGTGTCTCTGTAAATGTTAAATTACTGCTGCTATTTGAAGAAGTGCACAACTGTTTAGGTGTAGCACACAAAGAGCATTTGACTACAATGTTCTTTAGATCCTGCAGATCCTGATCTTGCAGTGAGTTTAACGAAATTCTATGAAGAAAAACAAAAAAACGACCACTTCAATCCAGGTTAAAAAGGCATTTTAATGCATGTTACTGACATTTGTACCAAGTAAACTAATACCCTTTTTCCCCCCCGTATTGCCTTACATTACTGTTACAGAAAAAAAATCTATGTATTACAGTAATTCACTACTTTTGTAACAAGTTACTTCCAACACTGGATATCATGCCATGCGTGACCAATAATCAACTTGGAGATCTCTGCCAGGTGTGTCTGGGGGCATGTGGGCGAAGGAACAGGAAGCGTGGCGAGCTCTTTTAAGCGTGCAAGTCATAAAAATGTTGCACACGACGTATCAGATTGACGGGTCCGGTAGTGTTTGAGATTATCTGTGGACAGATACACACACCAAACATCCCCCCAGTCTGCCAGAGATAAAACATCCCTACATCTTCACACATCAGCTTCAATATGGGTCAGGCTTTTCTGTAGTGTTTAAGGAGAATGAATCAGGGTCTCCGAGACAATTATTTTGAGTGAGACAGCCAAAGCCTTTTTTGCGGCAGAGGACTTGAATTCCCCGTGTTGGAGATGTTGATTAAATATGACTGCTCTGAAACATTTGGCTGCCTAAGGGAGGCAGAGGTACTCTAGAAGAAGGGAGGGAAGAGAGTGGAGAGAGGGAAAGAGAGAGAGAGGGAGAAAGGCAGAGGACTGGGCAGGTTTGTACATGAAAGCAATGAACGATCACCCTTTCTTGTCTTAATCTGCAACAGTTAGGGCTTTGCACGACTGGTTAAGCAGTTGATGCGCAGAAGAAGGTGCGTTCAAAGGATATTTGACATGTTCCTGCTTCGCTGCAGCTTCTTCACTTTTGCCAGACACGCCTAGATTTCCTCATTTTCATCTCGCAGGGAGAACAAGAGCAAAGCTGGGACTTAAGAAGGGTTTTTGATGATTTCATTGAGGGAGGCATCTCAGCGCTTGTAGGCATCATGTTTACTATTAAGCACTCGCCTGCACTGCTAGCCCTCCCCCCGCGTCTCATGTTCAACCTGACAGGGGTGAATAGGTGAGGTGAATTTGAATTTTACTACAGAGCATGCACCATGTTTCAGGCATTATTTTTGTGAAGGAATGTTAAATATAAATATGTTTTGCTTTTGCAGGGTCCCTAGTTCTTTATGTAATATGTTTCATTCATAAAATAATACAGTCTAAGGGGTACGGAAAATGTACACTGTAAAACTTTTGGATTATTACTGTAGGTGGCTGTTTATTTTACCATGAATCGCAGTAGTCGATGTATTACTGTATTATAATTCAGGTAATCATCCAAAACTGTAAATATAACTAAAATCACAGTATTATTTTGAGGAAAGATACAATACTGTAACCAGAAGTACAGTAATATTACTGTAAAAAATAATTACAGTAACACTGAATAATTTCTGCCAGTTCGTTACCATGAATCTTACGGTTTTGCAGTGTAGGGCCACCTTCTAATGGCTGACCAAATGTTAGTTTTATTGATCCCTTGGTCACCATATGTTCAAAAGCGAAGAAAAAATGCTTTTAATTTGAAATGACACACGTGGCTTGTAAAATTTACTGTGTAAATGCCCTGATGTTAATGGACAGTTAATTACTGTATGTTGGGCTGGAAATTTAAAGTGTGGGATTGTTACGACCCCGACATCATGCAGCTCTTAGCCGCAACTCCGGTAAAGACAAATTTAAAGTGAACAATAAAAATGCTACATGTTTAGAACAATAAGAAGTACGTCTATACTTGACTTTTATGCTGATAAACTAGTCAGAGACATTAAGGCTACATGATCATTTATAACAGTAGGTAAAAATGCAGCAAAATGCTAAAAATTGTCCCCCTCCAAAAATGATATAATTAAAGGTGCTTTCACACCAAAAGCAACAAACTTTGGTGTGGTCCCTCTAGTGAGAACATGAACTCTGGTCCAAACGAGGGGATAATTATTTTCATAG
The DNA here is from genome assembly GCA_030544235.1 of Lepturacanthus savala. NCBI lineage: Eukaryota > Metazoa > Chordata > Actinopteri > Scombriformes > Trichiuridae > Lepturacanthus > Lepturacanthus savala. The sequence goes on along the minus strand of CM060480.1, from coordinate 4,412,608 downwards.
CTACCTTGTGGGTCTCTTGAACAATGTTCATGACCTCATTCGTGAAAATAGTGCATCTCCTCTTCCTGAAATGGTGCTCTATGCATCCAGCACAACAAGTAGATTGTTCTCCAGACGCAGTCGCGATTCATTTTGGAATTGATTTTGCCAAAAATGACCAATACAGACGATGTAATACACGATAAGAGCAAGTAACAATGGGCGAACGTGTCCATAATGAGTCAGAATTGGTGCTTATTTCTGATGAAACTTCAATCGGACCAGTTTGTTTGATCTGCAGGTGTGAAAGTGGACCACACACCTAGTACGTACCAAATAATCAATCTCGTGGTGTAAAAACACCCTAAACTAACATCATAAATGATAATTAGTCGACAAATGGCTTTAACTGACGATTGCTGGTGGACCAGGAAAATCTTTAGGTTTAGGGCCCTAATTAAATGGTTTATTTTTTGTGTTGTTGTTTCCTCACAGCTGGTGATTAAACCGTAGCCTTCTCCCTCATGTCCAACCTCCTCCTTTTCTTCTGGTTCCTGTCTTCTGTCGTCTCGTGTTTATTTTGGGCGGGTGGAGGAGTCACAAACGGGGCGGAGGAGTCGCAAACGGGAGGAAAGTGAGTCGGGTGGAGGGATGTCAGAGGTGCTCGGAAATGTCAGCACATTTTCATATTCAGCAGCATTTTGGGACCTTGACTCATCACTGGTGTGACTGAAAAGAAAAAAAAAAAAAGGCAAAGACGGAGTTTAAATTCTCTGAAAAAAAGAATTTTAAATCAGGAACACATTAGCACATTCTTAATCATTGGAGCGCACACACTTTTTTTTTTTTCTTTTTTAACCACAATGTAAAGCCTCCATGGATTCCTTTTGTGCAGACAAGTCTGATAAAAGACACCTTGCCTTTGTTTGTTTTTCCAAGGCTACCGTGTTCATGGGTTGTGTCTTACAAAGCGTCGGCTTCAATGGATTAAGCTCTGAAAAGCTGAAATGCTGTGTGTCTGTATGCTTCGCTCCCCGAGGCTCTTTACGGGTACAGTAGCTCTGTGTCAAGGTAAACAACGCTACCTCCAACTATACCCGTCGACGCAGCCAATCAGAGCACAAGAAGATAATAAATTGAGAAATAGAGAATAAACTGTGTAATAAACTGTTTACTAGTGATTTCAATTTTCCAAAATGTTGAATAAAAGAAAACCTTTGGTTGTGAGACACTGATGCTCACATGTCAAATGTCCATGATCAGATAGGACATCCTGGTTATGTGACCTCATAAATTGCATGTCCTTCACTCCTAACTGTAAAAACATAGATTTTATATCACAGCTTTTTAGAAAAATGAAGGTGTAATTGTTGCCATATGGCAACACTTTGCAATAGAGCGTTAAATGCAAAGAAATTGAGACGGCTCAGTTGCAGAGTAACTGCCTTATTAAAGGTGCATTAGCAGCCTAGGGGCAGCTGAGGAAGATCTATCATTGACAATCAATATCAAAGAGATTCATGTGTTGATTAGAGACTTTTTTTTGGTTCAGATGGTGATGAAAAGAATATACATATCAGATGGATATGACCAACATCTGTAAAAGATGATTCAATCCCACGCTGTTAAAGGTCAGAGGTCACAATTAGCTACATCCAGCGTGTCCAGGCTCTGGAGAACAACAGAAAAAGAAGAAACAGGGAGGCCTGGCTTCGTTCCTTTCAGAGCTGAGTCAGACAGGAAGAGCAGAGGAAGCTGGAAGCTCGGAGGGAGGGACGGAACAGGAAGGCGAAACAATTTTCATAGAAGTCAAGGGCACCGCGTGGAAAGCACAGGTTGGAGCAGGGAGGGCTCAGAGAGGTGCAGAAAAACAACAAAATGGCTCTCATGGGGGATCGTAAATAAAACATGAAAGTGCGCAATTTGCAAGAGAATGCGATAACATGCCCTCTAGGATGCCCTTCCAGTGGACCAAACAGGATAGAATGACCTTTAGGGTGCCCTTCCAGTGGCCCAGAGGTACCCCACCACATACAGCCAATGCTCTTTTTAATTTTTTGGCCCCTTTCCCTCCAACGGTTCACTACTGATATGAATTAATGTCAGTTTTGCAGTTTTTTCCAGTTGCTAAAACGATAATTTTGCAAACTTGACTGGTTTTATGAAAATACTACCAACACAATTCACAAAGCCATGCATCCAAACTGTAAAATACCTCATATATCCTACAAAATGAAGCGCTGCAACCACCATGTAGCATTATCAAAATATGATATATATATATTTTTTTATTTTGCACCTAATTGCACACACTTCATTCATATGACCAGATTTTTGTCTCACCAACTACACACTACACACCATCTTTAGTAGCTTTGCCATAATACTAAAATAATACTACAAATAGTAGAACATTTTTGCAGCTTTTTGATGATCTAGTTTAGGTGTGTGTGTGTGTGTACGTGTGTGTACGTGTGTTTAAGGCTCCAGACCAATGTTAAAACTCTCTCCAGCCAGACTGAAGCGAACCAATCACAAAGTGTCCTAATTAGCCCACTTTAGCATGTTAGCCTGCCCCAGCTGCTCCTATTTATGCTACCATGAAATGCTGAATGGGCCTTCACTCCTCCTTGTTTCATTTTCTCAGGGGGAGCGAATAGTTGATTTTTATCGTTCCTCTCTTTCCTGTTATTGCAGTTTTCTTGCTGGGGATATGATTATATGTTTAGCTCGGTGCTGATGGAGTTTATGGCAGAGTTGTTTTGTTTGGCTAAAAAAAAGGTCGACTGCCAAGTCCCCCGACCCCCTGTTTCCCCCCTAAAAACTCCGAAATCACTGTGGTGACAGGAGGAAATACTCAGGCTGCCCACCACTGCTGCGATTATGCTGACTCTTAACGTGGGCATCGATTTGGTCGTACCCATTCGCATGCATACTTATCATTGAGAAGGCTTCAGTTACATCTCTCAAATCGGATGGAGAGCGGCCGAAAGCCTCGTTTTTAATGCTCCGCTAAAACCCGCGGCCCCGGTATGATGATGGTTTTTAAAGCAGCCGGGCCGCAGGGTCCCTCCCCCAGCTTCATCATCTATGTGTGCGGTCTCAGGGAAAAAAAAAAAAAGTTAATGCAAGGTAACAAGCCGCCACAGAGGAATTCCGGATTGGTTTGGCTTGGGTCGCTCTGACCAAGCATGGGAATGCTCTTCTCTTTGATTTATTTTCAGTTATTATTGCTCTGTCTTTTCATGTTCTTTATTGCTCCCTTCTTTTTTTTTCCTTTTGGATATCGCTCTTTCCCATTTCTATCCTGTTTTATTGCTCCTTCTCCAGCCTCTCTCTTTTTGGCAGTCTGTCTTTTTTTTTTTTTCTTTGCATGTACTTGTGGGATCTCGTCCCCCCAGCCCCACCTCAGACTTCCTTAACAATGAAACAGATGCTAATTTTAATCATCTTACTAGCAGAGATTAGTCTTTGATCAAAACTTAATGCTCAGAAAGCAACCGCTGCATTTGGAGCTTGTAAAAAAAAAAAAAGAAGTGATTTGGTGACTAAGGAGATGCAGGCTACTCCACTGGAGAGCTGTTACACTTAAGCCATTTACTCGTGTACTTCTCTCTCCTGACTTTTTTTTTTTTTTAACATGATGTGCAGTCAAAGCATCGCAAGAATTACAGTCTGTTTCAAAACTAGCGCTGGAATTTAGACTACTCCTGCTCTGAATGTCAATGTTTTTTCCCCCTAAAGACCCCACTGATGCAAGTGTGTGTGATTACATCAATGACATGCTTTCCAGAGATCCAAGCCCTCTCCTTTGGGTGACTATATCAAGATGCAGTACAAGATGAATACTGATGGACAGCTGTGTGATGCTCAGTGGCCATATATATATATATATATATATATATATATATATATATATATATATATATATATATATACTGCATATATAGTGTGTGTGTGTATAAAAAGAATTTCCCCAGCGTCTGAGGAATATGGATGTTTGACGATCTGTGCGTTAGCAGTAGGGACGGACTCCGGAGCCTCTGGCGTGTGACCGTGTGACGGCGAGCGTGGCGGAAAGCACTTACTCGCAGGTTCACTCATGTAGTGGACAGGGTGGAGTAGCTCTTCATGCAGCTCTGACAGGCTCAGAGCGGATCTGACAGCGGCCAATCTACTGTAAGAGTCCTACAGTACAAGCTGCCTCGCTGTCACTCACCTCAGATCTCATCTCAAACTCCAAAATCAGCCCAGATTTACAGCAGGTGTAGTGGCTGTGGAAAATAGATGAAGAAAAAAGGTTGAGGGCTAGTGACATAATTCCAGAATGATCAATCTTTATTTATATAGCACTTTTCATACGTTTAAAAACACAAAGTGCTTTACAAAAAAAACAGGCAAACTACAGTAACCTCCACCTCACCCCCTTTCCACATAATAAACATAAACACACAAACATAAATATATACACACACCCAGAAAGTGATGGTTTAGAACAGAGACATGGCCAGTCACTGAGGATCCAGATAAGGAGGAAACACTTGAGCTAACAAACTAATAAATTAAGTCATAATAAAAACTAAAAGGCTAAAGACCACAGAATATGACAAAACTAAATATTAACAGATTAAAAGGCGAGACAGGATGAAAACTAAAATACATCCGGGAAAAAAAAAATCTGAATGAATAAATTAAAGCTTGATCAAACATGTGAGTCTTATGATTTCTCCCGAATTAGCTTAATTGCTATATTGAAATGATACAGCAGGAAAAGAGTCAAATGTGAAACAATTTGATGCAAATTTTTTGATTTCTGAAGTGCCTATGTAGAAATAAATGGGATGCTGTTGTTGATGCTCACGATTTTAGCATCTGATTTTTAAAAATGCTGCAGTAAAACAAGGAAAATAATCTACGTTGCAAACTACAAGATTTCAACAAAGATTTCAACAAATGAAAATGAGGAAAAAAATAGAAACTTCCCCATTTTAACAAGTTTTGGGGCATTTGAGTATAGATTTCTAAGTTTCCGAGGTGCACTTGAATGCACCACATTCCTTGTTCTTAAAGTATAGTCAGAACTTGCGATGTAGATGCCCATTTTTTTTTAATGGGGTTTAGTACTGTTTTTAATGGCAGGATATTGTGTTACCAGTTTCCAGTCTTGGTATACTGTGCAACACCACACTAGGCAAATATTAATCTGTGGTGTCCAGGGCTTTTTCAGTATTGCTGAATGGCTGTTCAAGGCCACAAAATATAACGCGGAGAAGCCATTTCTCTTCTCCCTCCTGTCCGTGTGACTTTGAACATAATGACTATCAGACCTCTTCCACCTCTACTGAGCTTTTGCCGTTTCCCTGTGCTTCATCACAGCTGTGGACGATAATGCAAACACACGCTGCCTCCATCTCTTGTGTATTATACAGTAGTACAATACTCAACCTTCACAGCTATGGTGAATAATACCATGCGTTGCTATTACTCTGCCAACGCTCTATTTTTTATCATAGACCTTCTAGGTCACCATGACATTCCTTCCTTCCACCTCCCACCTCCCCTGCTGCTGTTCACCCAATTCACAGGCGCAGGTGGGGAGCAGTTGTGCCACATGTGTAATAAATCTGCTTCACATTATTTTCTGCATGCCACATACTCAAGGGCACATGCTATGGTCACTGCTGTGAACAATGTGCTTCTATATATATTTTTTGCTGAGTTTCAAAAGTGTGCTCTTTCTATTTTTTTTCGAAAGGGGAAATGTAGGCCAAATTCACACCGCTGTGTTCGACACAATACTCAGCAGGTACTGTCTGTCATCAGTCTGCTTTTTTCCTGTTTTTTTTGTATTAGTTTTTTATTTACCAGCTGTGTTCAGCTTATTTATACTAGATAAAAATGATTACTTGTGATACTTTAACCACTTAAACCACTGATGCTATGAATTATAATAAGTATGAAATGTCTCTATAACCACAAAGATGATGTACTTAGACCTGGAATCAAAAGAAATTTACATCACAGAACATCACAGAAGTGTCTGAATCAATCAATTTATCAATCAATCAATTGTTGCTGTGACAGGTCAAATATAGTTAGAATATTGCAAAAACATCTAAAATTGTGTTTTGTGTTTTTATATTGATGCTGTAACAGTAACATTATGTTTTACTGCAGATTAAAATCCTTTATATAGTGTTGGAGTTGAGGTTTTCTTATGTGATTTATGCATAAAATCCAATGCTGCCCTCGTATCAAGTGTTTTTTTGGAGGATTTTAACGAGGTTAATATCATTTAGGATTCGATTCAATGGTAGATGTGTGTAATAGTGTGTTATTTGCTCAACCACATTTTTTGCAGTTTAGAACTTTCTTCCTAAAGTGCACTGTTAGAAACGTTCTTTCTGCGCTGATACGCCGCCCGACTCCCTCACAGGAAACCGGCCAGTGCAGATTTTCCACCGTATCCCGGCCAGCACTCCATCCTGTGTGGGGTTCACACGGAACAGACCGGAAGGCACACTTGTGTGCTTCAACACTGATCCAGCAAGTCACTCACTCACTCATTCATTCAGCCAGCCGGCTCTTTCCACCTCTGCTCCCCGTCCTTACTCTGTCCCGTCCTGACACGGCGTGGCCCGGCAGCAGCTGCCACGCTCCAGAGGACGATCTGCTGCATTTTTATATATCGAGGCAGAGCTAATACTTGCTGCAGCCGCTCAGAACCTTTTTACTATTCATATCCATATTGCAAATCCTGGTGTGCAAATTGCATGTAAGACTTGGACTAACCTTTCTGAATCATCCTTCCTCTGCTCTTCCTTAACCCGTTTAAGCCTATGAGCCTTTAAGTCTATGACTGTCATTTTATACTTAAAATAAACATTCAAAATGTTAGTTTTTTTGTCTTTTCTAATAACATGATAGTACACAAGTGTTTCCTGTCCATACAACATCATCAGCTGCTCCTTACTTCTGAGAACATGAACAAACCCTCCCAGAAAGGATCATTTTATTAAGATTATTATGATTTTCAACCCTGACATGTATACATCTATTCAATCAAGTCTCTAGAATAATCCCCCAAAAAATAATTTTGTACATGGGATAAAGAGGTTTTTGTTTACAGGCATATTCATGCAAATAGCAACTAAATGCTATTGTCTGCAAAGAAAAGACTGAAATGAAAAAAATAGATACATAACATGATTGTTAGTGACTCAACTGAGATAATTATATGAATGAAATCTTTGAAAAAATCTGGTTTTAAATGGGTGTTTTTTTTTTTTTGCTACCATCCTGTGCAAAGAAAGCAATATATTTATATTTCTAGTTCTCTTGTTTTTGTGCTTCTGTTCTTTTCTGATTCAAGCAGATGTTCAGTTACTTAGTTCAGGTGGATATTAAAGTCTCACCTTTCTGGTTAGTAAAGACACATTTCATTTCTGTTGAAGGTCAGTGATTTAGTTAGTGGGGTATATTACTATCTTGCCGCGACAATGGCCTCTTAGTTCCCTGACTTTATTGGTAAAATGACCATAAAGTCTGCGCTGTAAACAAAGAGAGAGATGAATGCTGTTGTTTTCCTTTGTGCTTTGTTGACTCCTCATAGAAAACGCTGCAGTTGTGCTTGCTAGACATGTATCCTTCTGTGTGAGTAAGCACCCGATTTCCTCACCACGCACCGTTATTACCTCTCATCCCAAGGTAGATTGGGCTAAGTAACTAGCCGTAGACTTGATTTTGTGGCGTTTTATCACCTCTGATTAAATTAGAGGGGCTTCCATTGGGCTGAGAGAGAGAGAGTAGGAGAGAGGCTGCCCAACCCTGTCTGCGGCTGTGTGATAATGCATCCGTTATATGCTATGTGCCTCAGCAGAAAAAGGGCCTGGAAAACTAGGTGTAAATGGTCCATCAGGCTGCAGAGTGTGTTTGAGAGGCAGGTACCGTGATGTGAGGGGGGTCACAGGAGGTCCTGGAACACAATGAGTGAAGGTTTCCTTCCTCCCTTAAAAGTTGGCATAGCAAAAACAATACAATTGCTACGTCGACTAGAATTTATGATCCTGTGAAAAGATTCAAACTGTTTCTAGTTTTGGGTTTATCACAGCGATGGACATATCATGAACTTCTTCAGAAAGACCTATCTGTGCAGCTATTTCACATCTGACTGGCTTCAGTCAAACTCTCCTCATGTTTGGCTTCTTTGACCCTTTATCGAGGAGCGTAAACTGTCTGGAGGGAAGAGGAGCCGGTCGCCGCCTCAACTCCTCACAAGCACATCAACAGCAATACATCAAAGTCATGACTGGGAGATAAGCCGTGGCGGACGAAAATGCACAACTCCAGGACTGGAGTCAGAGTATAGTTCCACCTGGTCAAATATGATTCCAATCAAAGTGAAGGTTGCTCAGTCAAAATTTGACTTGAAGCGCTGGAGTACATGCTTTTACCAATATTTGCTGTTAGAACCTGCAGCTGCCCCCAAAACAGTATAGTGGTTTTCTAGACAGTAAGGACTAGGGTTCCAAAGGGGTGAAAAAATTCCATAAACTTTCTGTGGTAAATGAAGGTGGGAAATGTTCAAAATAGTCAACATTTAGCATCTAACTTACCAGCTAGCTAGCTCTGCAGCGAAAGGCCAGTAAATTAATGACAAATGTTTATTTCAACAAACAAAAATGAGAAAAGTTTACGAGGTGCACTTGAATGCACCACATCCTTTGAATTTTAGAAATAGTCAACATTTACCTAACTTACCAGTTAGATAGCTACTGTATGGATACAGTATAATATGAATTAGTTTTAGTTAAACATAACATTATAGATCAAATATATTTACCCCAGTTTGTACTGGCAAAAAGAGGTAAAGCAGCTTTTGCTCTGACTATGGTATTCATGATGATGGGTGAATTTAAAAAAATGTTGCTGTTTCTCAACAAATCTTGGTATTTTTCAACAAATAAGCAATATTGCTCAAGAGAGTGTTCTTTAACGTCATTTGTGCATGTTAATGATGCAAGGTGCTTGCGGAAAAGAAAAACGTACAGTGTCTTAATATAATATAATAATGTTTTAATATATTAGAATCAGCTTTTATAGCATGATACTAAAGTAATTTTCAATACTTAAGTACAGTACTCAAGTAAATTGACTTTGACGTTTCTTACTAGAAATAAGAGCTGTGTGTGTATAGCCACTGACAGTGGGACTGTGATCAGAATTTGACATGCGCCAGAGTTTTGGCACTTGTGGCCATATTCCCCAAGCTTCCTATGTAACGACGGGGAACTTTTTTCACATCTGGAAGCCGAGTATCGGTTTATGCAGCCTCTGTGTTTTTGTCACAATGTCCGTGAAGAAGCAGCACACTGCTACAGTAGCTGTAAACATCATTATAAACCAGCCAGAGAGAGGCCCTGAAACCCTGCATGTCTGCTCTCCTGCGTGTGTGTGTGAGGAATTAAGTTGACTACATGCACGCTGACACAGAGAGGCGGCGGCGTCTGTACACACTCACACAGCTGTAGACATCAATCACAGCTGAGGTGAACAACTTGCTTTATCATTAAACTGGGCTTTAACTCTCATAGTCACGGAGGAGTGATGGGTGTTTAATGTGTCTTTTCAAGCATTTTTTTTCTTATCGTGCTGCGGGAATAGAGATCACACATACTCTGCCGTGTTATTAATTCCATTGACAGATAATTAATTTTAGAGCTACAGCTGGACCTTATTACATCACAGCCCCCGGTCCAACGGGAGCCGTATGTCATCATGGAGGAGAAACGCAACCCTTTATCCATCTAACTTATCCCTTTTAAGGAGGGCTGAATGAATTGGGAAAATAATCTAATTGCATTTTTTCTTCTTGTTGTTTTTTTTTCCCCATTTTTTAAAATTTTATCCTCTATTATCGTTTTTTCTCAACAAAATATAATGAATGATTTAATCATGACACACAAAAATGACACAATATGAGATACATTTAGTGTAAAATGTTTTTGTTCTTTTGCAAAATGTTCTTTCCCACAAGTTTTTCATTTTTTTTTTTTTAGAATTAAATTAAAAGATATAGGACTTCAAATAGAAACACCTGTCAGTGATCCCTGTCTTGAGGTATTTTGCTTGTCTGGAGCGTTTTGGTCATATAGCATCATACAGCTGTTATATAGCATCATACAGCTGTTATATAGCATCATACAGCTGTCATATAGCATCATACAGCTGTTATATAGCATCATACAGCTGTCATATAGCATCATACAGCTGCCGTATAGCACCATATAGCTGCTAGTGCTAGTTCACGCGAGTGCGACTGCTAGTGCATTACTCGTTTGAGTATATTGACCACAATAATCGTGATAATGATTTTTTTCATAATCAAGCAGACCTAAATTCAGCCCTACCTTTAAGCCACGTAGTAAAGGTTTTTTTTTTTTTTTTGTCTGATGGAGGAGCTCAGTAGAGGAGTGTGTTTCCCGCTGAGTCTCCAAGCAGCCGGGTGTTAGCCGGCCCTGGAGTCACCTCATCCTCTCAGCCGGCAGCATGATTACAGAGCCGGGCCCGGGCTGTGTCGCTCAGTCACACGGATGAAACGGGAAGCGGGAGAAATTGAAGGGATTACTTTGACGGACAGGATTCCTATCATGTTTTTCTCCACAGAAACTTACATAACCAGAATTTTTTGGCTGGTGCCCACCGCGTGAAATAACAGGTCTCATACCGTCTAATGAGTAGACGCAGGATACATTTAGACCCAAATAATAGTACCATCTTAGATTTTGTTTTTGTTTTTTTGCTCGCTTCCTTTCTTGTCAGCTTCTTTCCCCCCCTCCCGCTCCCTCTCCTGCGTGTCGGCCTGGGCTGTGTAAATTATCTCCAGATAATAGCGGACGTGCCATGTGCCAGCTTCTGGAGTTGTGGTGGCCGCTGTGGCCGTAACGGCTTGTTACCCAGCTGGAGTAATGGCCGCTCGGCTTCCTTCCTCCCTCACCTTCCCGTCTTCCTGTCTCCCGTTCATCTCTCTATCTCTCCGTCATGCAGGGGGTGGCGGGGGTCCTTCTCGCCCACTTTCACAGGCCATCACTCACCCTTTCTGCCCCCTTATCTCAATTCTTCTCTTACTGTATTCTACCACCCGCCCTCCTCCTTTTTTTTTTCTTCCCTCTCTATCCTTCTATCCCCCTCTTCCAATCCCTTGGCCAGTGAGCCGTGCTCCAGCAGCAGGACTGATCCCTATGAGACAAATGATGGAAGCGGGGGGGGTGCCTGAATGAGTGGGGATATAACATGGATGTATTATAGAACTAGATAATAGACTGAAAAATGGCCGCCATTCATTTCAATGGAAGTTACTCGTCTGGTGCATATGACAAAAAATGTCCTGATTTCTGGGTTAATTTCTGTGTTATGCAACCCATAGACCCTGATCAGTAGAGTCACCTCCCATGATGCTCTGGGGCATCCCATCATGCCCCAAGGCGATGAGAATGTGTAAGATGCAAAAAACCCTCACATTTAAGCTGTTTAATTCATTTTCTGACCACAGCTGTGATGTTACACTGTGAATAGATACTTTTCCAGAGATTTTCTGGCTGTTAGAAAGGTTGATGGATAAAAAGTCCATGACCTAAAAATATGCAATACAGAGATTAGGAATTAACAGGGTTATAGTTGGGGGGTTCCTGTCAACAGTTTTACAGGTTTCACTTTTACTTGTGGGCTATTAGGAAAAATGCTTGTGTAGAATTTATTTTTTTTGTTGCAGTACCCCGAGTGGCCACTGGGAAAATCAGCAGAACCATATCTAGATCTATAATACATCCCTGGGATATACTGGAACTGGAATGGAAGCCATTTTTTTCTTTCTATGCAACCGTCTTCATTTGTCTGCCCCCCCTTGATCCTACAATGTTTCATGGGGGTTTGGCGTGCTTATTTAAAGGAAGATCAGGCGACTGGGCACCCAAAGGTCAGAGTCCACGTTTTTGTTTAGTGGAGTGCAGCTGCAGGCAGATAACACCTCTGTAGGGAAAATCTGGTTGAATGCACTCTCTCTCACACACACAGGTCGCGGTGAGGACTTGCGTTAGTTTTGGTTGACGTCATTTATATCTCCTTGGGTTTGGCCATGCTCTCAACATCATTATATTCGACTCTGTGTTACATTAATGACCTAGAATTTATGTAATCTGATTGCAGTAAGGCCAGAGTGAACCGGGCCACTCATTCATCTCATTCCGGTCTACTCCACACAGGACGCACAATTGCCTGCTCAATCAGACCAATGCCCCTCTGGCCGTCCTTTGCACCTGCTACCTGGTGCGCTGGCCAACTTCTTCAGTTTGCCAAGTCCATTTGTCTGCTTCAACAATTCTTAAATGCAGCATGAGATGTTTTTTTTTTCTTTTTGCCAGAGAATAGCACTCACCGTAGTACTCTGGGTGAGTGTTATTCTCACTAGATTCTCAAAACTATAGAAAAACAAACAAAAAAAAACAAAAAGGACAAGAATGATATTTAGATATTTGGGAAAAACATTGTATATGACGTAAATATCGCAATATTTCAATATATCCAAATATCGAAAAATCGGCCCAAGCTGACCAATTACTGTAGCTATCCCCATGTAGAATCAGCAAATCAGTCTGGAATGTAATTTAACATTCCTTTGGATTGTAGGAGATTTGTACATGACAGCTGTTCATGAGATTATGTCTGAATAACTCTATATATCTCTGTCATTAATAATTCATATTGACATTGTTCACTTTCAAATTTACCAACCGCTGAAACGCACCACACTGCAGGAACTTTACCTTTTTATGTTGTACAACTGCATCCTCTCCCTTAGAGCTTTCATTATATATGGACTTGCAAAAGTGGTGGGATGAGCAGCATCTGCAGCACGCTTCTGGAAGACGGCGAAGGCTCCAATTTGATCAAATGCGTTTGGTGTCAATCAAAGAGGCGGATTCGGTTTCGATCCGTACGTGAGCCGATGGTGAGCTTTCCTGATCCCGTGGCCTCTAGTGACATCCTACTCCTGTTTGTTTTCCTGGGCCCCGCTGAGGATCCTCTCTCCTTTTACAATTTAGATTTATGGAGATGCCTCCTAATAAAAAAGAAGCCACGATGACAGACAGCGATGATGAGGTGTACGCCGCGTAGCTTCTGGTAAAGAGCACCGCACCTCGGCCTCCGATTTAATAGGAAAAGTATGCAGAGGCTGTTGGAGGTATCAGCGGAAACTGGGTTTGAGAGAGGGGGGAAAATGTAAAGATAATTTATATGCATCTACGCTGCATGGCCCAGTCTATACGTGCATGCCTTTGATTGTGGGTGTTGGGTATGTGCATGTGTAAGCTTGTACAAGGGAATGAGAGTGAATGTGAGAGGTGGGAGGGGGAAACAGGAAAATCATTAGAATAACAATGACATTGTAATCTCTATTGGTAGATGTCATAGGTTTGAGGCATAATACCAGCCTGTGTTTGCTCAGTTTGAAGTGTGTGTGTGTGTGTGTGTGTGGGGGGGGGGGGGGGGGGTCAGCAGAGACAGGATTAAAGAGAAAGATTAGATGCACGTGCCTTTGTTTGCATTAAGGGATAAGCAGCTATGCTGAGACGTGATTCTTCATGTGTCATGCTGACTTTTTTTATGTAACATCTCAAAAAGCATGTATGTGTTTGTTTTTTAAAATCTTTTATATGCATTAATTGGAGTGAGAGAGGCTGAGGCATCAAGTGCTGTGACTGTTTTCAATGGGCGCAATTCAGCGAAAAGGCACATTGAGAGCCTTCCCTGCAGGCCTTGGAAAACTCAGATGGTCATGAGGATGTGTAAGTGCACCGATATGGGTCACTAACAAAGATAATGCTATTAAACGCTGTTAAGAGAGCCCTCAGAGCGGATGCTTAATCATGGACAAGTGTGCATTAATTTACTATGCACCACCAAATTACAGCTCTTTTAGCTCTTATAGCTCAGAGCCTGGTACACATCACGTCTGGAGATAAACAAAAGCAAAGCAAAAAAAGGCTGTAGAAAGCAACGTGTGCAATGATGGCTGTAAATTAGACGTGTTTGCACTGTTCTGATGTCACAGCTACAGTATTTCATCTTTATTATCAGGGTCCATTAATGCAATGGAATTTTTTAATCCTATCACAGGAGGAGAATATCGCGCATCAGCTACCTCCAACGCCACAACACAGAAATGATAGCAATAGTTCTGAGGGTGTTTGCAGCTGTGTCACTTTCCTTGTGCTGGCTGGATAGATGGATGCTGGATGGATGGATAGATGCAGAATAGATGTTTGTATTTTCTCGGAGGCTGACAGATTGAGCTGGCGCCGGAGCAGAGAAATCCATTTCCTATTGAGAAATGTATAAATATAACTCCAGCTCAACAACTCAAGATGCCAGCTCGTCCCTCTCATTATCTCCGCTCTTGATAGCAGCAAAGAGAGAAGACTAATGGACTAACCTCTGCTGCTAATCGCTTTTTTATAGACTCCTATAGAAAAGAGCCCGCTTTAGGGAAGATTAAACTTTCTATTTTTACTGTGCAAGTGGCCGTGCGATGAGCAAAGTTCCAAGTTGTCTCTTTGATTTGCTGCGTATCACTTTTATTTGAGCATTAGGATTTCACGCTTTACATTAATCATTCAGGGAATAACACATTAATCCAAGGCATGAAATTACAATCTCCCATTTCCTTTTCCTATCCGACAACAAAGGATTTGCCACCATAAACGGATTTAGGTTTATGTTCTTTATCTTCTGCAATACAATTGCTGTAAATATGAGTTTAGGAGATCAGGCTAATTTGGCTGCATTGTTAAGAAGCTTAGCATGTAGGGACAAAAAGGGTGAAAAGAGAATCAGAAGCAAAAGCAGAAGAATTGCTGCTTATTCCAGGGTTACAGAGGTTTCAAGCTGCTCCTGCTCCATATGCCACTTCCTACCTGTTCTCTCCTGATTTAGTTTCCTGGCTGCTGCCCTCAGGCTGTCGTGTCCACAACCCAAAGTGATCGTTTGCATAGCTTATCGTTTCCCGTTTCCTCATTTCCCGCCTCCTCTTCGGCATCTTCTCATGAGATAATCGGCTGCAGAGCAACTCCCTTTGACCACAGTTGGCGCGGCCACGTCTTGTCCGGCGGCTGGGGAAAATCCACAAGCAGACGCGGTGACAGCACAGACAGACAGTGGAGACCAGTTAGTATAACAAGCGCTTAGAAACAGCCTGGCAGGAGTGTGCCAAACACAGCATTTTGTGTGCCTGACTATTCATTATGAATGGGAACTTTTGGGAAAAACTGTCCGTGTCCTGGAATGTAAGTGCTTTTCTGTCTCCCTGGGCTTGATGCTCTTGTTTTTTTGTTTTTTTTGCCTTCTGTGTCTGCCAAAGAGACTGTCAGATGAGTGTTGGAATGGAAAAGTTTTCGACATTTTACACTCTTACATGATGTAACACACTGGGGCAGCAGACAGTTTGTCATCATGCTGGTCCATCTTTCTGCATCAGTGCCCAACGCAGTTGGGAAGCATCAACAAACTGAACTTGAGAACCATGACTTAGTTTTGTCAGATACAGAGAGACAACTCTTCATAATATGGTTAAATATTGCTGATATTGCAAAGAGTTAGTTGCAGCAGTAATGTTATAAAAGTGTCTTGTATAGGAGAATTTTCAAAGTAAACTTATATTTGCAATTAAAACCTGAAGGTGCTCCCTTGATCTAACTGACCCATAAATTTAGTCACTGAGTCATGGCCCTTTTCGTTTTTCTAGGTCAGTAGGTAACTATGTGTAAGTATGAATCATTCTCAAAGGCATTTATATGTTAATTTCCTTCTCGGTAATTCTGACTCTTCATAAACAAAAGAAAGAGGTGGCTTTGAACTAAATAACACAAAGGCTGATCCGGTGTTGTTCTTATTCTTTTCAAGTCTACTCCTCAGCTGCATAGTCAAGAGAAGTCTCTGTCAAGTGCAACAAAGAGTTGGTCATGCAATCAACTTAAACAAAGCCTTCATTCCCTCTGTTACCAAAAGCAATATGAATGGATAACCTTTGTGGAGCCTTTTATTTACACCCTTCACTCTGTCTTTTTCTTATGCCTCTGCAGCTGTTGCCACAACATGAGGAAGTAATGCATATATTTCTCCCAACGACTGGAGAAGAATTGAGAAATAAAAAGGGAAGAGGGAAGAAAGATGGATGGGAGTAGATGTTGTATACACATATATGATTAAGGGATGGGGGTGCAGCTAAAGCTCCAAAGGGCAAAAGGCTGCAGGGCTTGAGCAAAAAGCTGGCTCAGCAGGAGGCTGATTATACCACCAAAGGGATCCACTTTGCACATCTAGGGTGTACAAACTCAAACAAAGGAGCATGGCAGAGCGCAGGCAGCTGAAAGTGAGGGTGGGGGTCTGGTCCTCGCTCCTTTTTTTAGAGGCAATGGCACTTTTATGACCATGCTAATAAAGTGCTTCTGGGACAGAGCGCCTCCCACACCTCCGCCTGTGCACACGCCAAGAACAGCTTGACTGGGCCTTAGGACCTGTGTTTATGGACACATGGATCAATACACTCCCTTGGGGTCTATATTTAAGTCTGAGCTGAGTAGCATACCCGTTGATCACAGGGGGGAGGGGCAGGGACCCCAAAGATGGCCATTACCAGATTTGGAATGAGGTCTATGAGAGGGCAGTCACGGTTCAGAGGGAATCCCAAATCGGCTCTGCAAATCAAACCTGCCCTGAACACAGATGCTGCTCAAGCCCGGATGTGCAGTACGTCTCAATATATATAACCCTCCTTCACTAGAGTCAGTCGTGAGTGCTTGTTAATTCAAGGCGTAGTCGCTGATTATTCCAGCCACATCTTTCACCCTTGATTCTCCACGCCCTCACTGCTGGAAATGCAAATCTGGAGCATGACAAACGATGTAGGGCCGTCTCTGACACGTTCAAGCCCCTGGCGTCCCCATGTCGCTCCCCAGCTTACCTCCTCCGGCTCCACAGTAATTACCCTTGTTGGATCGCTACGCCTAATCATACTTGATTTTGGGATGCACTGCCATTGTCTCCACTTGTTAGCCCCTCACTGCTTGGTTCTGATAGAGTACACTGATAACGTTGATGCGCACACACACACACACACACACACACATGCACAGATTCTGTTGGCTGGTGTTTTTTCCACAAGGTAGCTGTGTACAGATCTAATACAGTAGCTGATTCACTTAGGGATGATTGTTGTTCTGCCAGTGATTAATCCCTCTATGATCTGATCATATCAGCAGGAGATGAATAAAATAAAAGGATTAAAAAAAAAAACAGCGACATTTAGAAAAGAATAATTAATAGATTCAGATTCTATAAAACAGACCCCTTAAAGAGCAGGGAATGAGGATAGGGGTGTGTGGATGTGGCTCCCAATTTGTTCTCACTTTGTTCCAGTAATAAGATCCAGGCCTTCCTTTCCAATGGACGAGATAATTAACTCCTGGGGACAGACTGCACAGAGCTCCGTCTCTTGGTTTATGGCACACAGAGAGAGATCTCTGCAGCCCAGGCTGAGCATTGTTGCATAAATTGCAGACTCTGCTTGATGTATGCTTTTACAGATAGATATGGAAAGGGAACAAATGAAAGGAGTTTTGGTTGATGGACTGTAGTCACATCACAAAACGTGAGGGAGGAGATGAATGTGTCTAGCGTGGTCGTATTAGGTCACTAACTCTGACCTACCTTTGTTTAATGTGTGTGTGTGTCTGTGTGTGTGAATAGGCATGTGGTGGGTGGGTGAATCTGTGTAGTCCCTTAATGGTGTATGTAGGCACTATTATGTATTGTCTTGTCCATACTGTGTTTGAACAGTTGCGTGTATCACCTATTGCTCCCAGTGAAACGTTGTTTCCTCTCACTATGTACTGTGTATATGGCTGAAATGACAATAAAAACTCACTTGACTTGATGGAGAAATGAAATGAGGGGACTGATGTTTTAAGAAAGCACAGGAATTTCAGCTGTGAAATGCATCTGTTGTGACTGTTAGTGGTGGATTTTGTTGTTGATTTAATTCATTATTTTGTCAATGTTTTATGAAGATTGGTTTCTTAATCTTTTTTAAATCTAGGTTTGAATGAGTTTTAAGTCATTTTTCAATTGACTTTAAGTGTGATGAGTCATTGCCAAGGGTCCAAGGCTTTATCGGAAATGGGAATGTGTGGGTAATGTGGTGTGTTGGCTCTTGTCCTGTTCTTAGAAACAGCTTGCTCAGTGTGTGACAGCGGCGGAGGTAGTATGAGTCAGGTCAGGCTAATTTCCGTATTAGATCGTGCCTGTCTTTCCTGCACTGTCCTTCAGTATCCGGGAACTCCTTTGGAATGTCGACCATAATGGTTTCCGCCCATTGTCTTTTTAAATCCTTCACTCCTCTTCTCTACAGCTCATCAGCTTACTGAGGATGAACTGTGACCTTTTCAAGCAGGGACATCACTAATGGAAAGACTTTTCCATTAGGTCAGATGTGTTTCTGTTGTAGGATGTGACTCATAGCTTGATATCTAACATCTTTTCTCTTTCTTATTTTCTTTTCCCAGAAACATGTGAAGCCCCCTGCAAAGCTTTGACCTGTGAGTTAGCCTTCAACAACCAAAAGGCAAAGGTCCTCCCTTCTTCACCCCATCCATTCTATTTACTTCCGGCGCGGAATTCTTGTAGGCCCGTAAACATGGAAGGCCGGCGGGCTACACACAGAACTTTATCACCTGATCCAAAAGTAGGACCTATAGCGATTTTGCTGGGCCTCTGGCTCTTAGCATTCCCTGCCTTGTGCAGTGGGCAGACATTCACTAGTTTCCATCCCGAACGTCGGGACTGGGCCTTCAACCACCTGACGGTTCACCAGACCACAGGGGCATTGTATATCGGAGCGGTCAACCGTGTGTACAAGCTCTCAGGCAACCTGACCCTCCTTGTTTCCCATGATACAGGCCCGGAGGATGATAACAAGGCCTGCTACCCCCCTCTGATTGTCCAGCCCTGCTCTGAGCCCCTTGTCTCTACCAACAATGTCAACAAGCTTCTTCTCATTGATTATTCCCAAAATCGGTTGCTGGCCTGTGGCAGCCTGTACCAGGGTGTCTGTAAACTCCTTAGATTGGATGACCTCTTCATCTTAGTGGAGCCCTCCCATAAGAAAGAGCACTACCTGTCCAGTGTCAACCAGACTGGGACCATGTATGGGGTCATTGTGCCTTCACAGGGCCAGGATGGAACCCTATTTATTGGCACAGCAGTAGATGGAAAGCAGGACTACTTCCCGACCATCTCTAGCCGAAAGCTGCCCCGTGACCCTGAATCTTCTGCTATGCTCGACTATGAATTACACACCGACTTTGTCTCGTCCCTCATCAAGATACCATCAGATACGCTGGCTCTCGTCTCCCATTTTGACATCTACTATGTTTACGGCTTTGCCAGCGGCAGCTTCGTGTACTTCCTGACTGTCCAGCCTGAGACGCCAGAGAACAGCATGTCATCAAGCGGATCCACCAGTGACCTCTTCTACACATCTCGTATTGTTCGCCTCTGCAAAGACGACCGCAAGTTCCACTCCTATGTCTCTCTTCCTATCGGCTGTGTGAAGAATGGCGTTGAGTACAGGCTATTGCAGGCCGCCTACCTCGGCAAGCCAGGCCGCGTCCTCGCCGCCTCGCTGAACATCAGCGCCCAAGACGATGTGCTCTTCACCATCTTCTCCAAGGGCCAGAAGCAGTTCCACCGCCCACCGGATGACTCAGCGCTCTGTGTTTTCACCATCCGAGACATTAATGCACGAATCAAGGAGCGCCTGCAGTCCTGCTACCAGGGAGAAGGAAACCTGGAGCTCAACTGGCTGCTTGGGAAGGATGTTCAGTGCACCAAAGCGGTGAGTTATACTGATTAAAAACACAGTCATGTCCATATGCACACACCTACATATATGTACTATGCATAAAGGGCAGATCCCAATTCACCCTTTGGCCCTACTCTTCCGTTTTGCATATTCACATGTAGGATTAGGGGTGTCCTGATTCTTCATGTGATGGAGGTGAAGGGCTAAGTTTGAGGGGTATAGGGCCCTTCAAATGGAATATTTTCAAAGGTACACTTCAAACTAAGGCCTAAAAGAAATTTCCCATAATGCCTTGTGAATCAGTAGCAAGGCGACGAATACCCCTTGATACGGCTAACAAAAGATAGCATGTAGTAATTTATTTGTAAATGAAGATTTGGAAAAAATATAATAAACATGGGATTATTTTAGTTCAATCTTCTTTCAATATACCAAACACTGTTTCTTTCAAATAAACATAACAGCTAGTAATTGACCAAAGCTTCTCAATGAGCCTGAAAACCACAGTGTTCAAAAGTTTGAGGCGTATGCTGCAGAGAAAATAAACACAGCGAATGTCAGGAAATGCTTTTGACTGCTTTGTGTAGCATGATGACTGTTATCACACTGCATGTTATGCTGCAGTCCTGATACCAGGGAATATCCACTTTCAAGTACAGTATATCTCAATGAGAAATACTTCTAATTTAGGGAGGATTTGTTTTCCTTGGCAGCCATCAAAGTGATAATATTCTCCTCGAGCACAATACAAATAAACACACTCTCACCCTTCAAGAGCAAGAAAAGGGAGTTGTTGCTGCTCAAGTTACTTTGCTTCTGCTGCTGGCATAGATCACACACCAGTCTTTTCCTTCTCAAATCCTCAATTAACCTATAATACAAGGCCATGTATCTGCTACATGTTGTCTAGAACAATTATGTTTCTTGATTTTCCCTCATTCCCAAGAGGCTACAGTCCTTTGTGCTTTCATTCTGTAATTGCTAATAGGAAATTAGGAACATCAGAATTACTGACTAACTAATTGTGTGACTAGGCAGCATATGTGTGTGGGAGCTATGACATACGTCTTTATTTATTTTGTGGGTTTAATGATATCTTCACTATCATGATGATGAGAAAGATCAGCTTCATTTCCTATTAATCCCCCCAGGACTTTCAATTGACCACTTGTAATAAAATCTGTAAGTTCCCCATTAGTACAATGTCAGAGGTGATTGTCAGGAGGAGGGAGACTCAAACTACCACTGTTGAGGTTATTATTTCCACTGAGAAGGCGGGGGAAGAGGCTGGAAGGAGAGAGATGAGTAGGCGGAAGACGGAGAAATGGCGGTATACACAGCAATGACAATGCTGAGAATGTGAGGATTTCTAACTGCAGGAGCTGAAATTAGAACCGTTTTTCCCAGTTCCCTGGAAGAATCCCCAATCATCCCAGTGTGTGTTGAAGGGTGCCAAGCGTTACCTGCAAAGCTGCACCTCCCACTCTATTCTCTAGACATGCACTGCCAATAGCGTTCTACTCTCCTTTCACATTATACACCTAGGGTATACACAAGCTTTGTGTGTCTAGCCAAGGTGATAAGAAGGTGTGAAATACAGTCCTTAAGACCATGTCCTCATGCTCAATGAGCAATAAATCCATAGTATAATATGGATTATGCAGTGAGATGTCAATGGATGAGGAATTCTTACAGCCTGTACAAATTACATTCAACAACCGCTCTAACATTGTCTGGTTGCTGTTAAATCCCCGAGCCATGTAGTGTGTCTACTTTAACATGCACATATGTTTCCCATCTTGGCTTTCTCAGACACATATGTTCCCGCATCTCTGGTGTGCACTATGTTTTAGAACACCCATGTCTGAGATCTAATGACATGTGAGGTGAATCAAGGTTAGACCAACCCCGAGAGAGTTGTATTTTTGTGTTAACTGTTAAAGTGTACAGCGCTGGTCAGTAAATTACATTTACAGTGCAGTCCCAGTGCCATTTCTCTGGTCCATTTCTAACAGCAGGTAGTGAGCTCAAGGCAGAGAACCTTAATTATACCCCCAGCTCTCACTCCCCCGTCTTGCAGGCATTTCAGCGTGTGTACGCTTACACGATGCAGGCCAAGGCTGAGGCTGTGAATGGAAGCGAAGGCTGAGCCAGGGGATTCAGACACAGCAGCCAATCAAAGATTTATCACCCAGCCGTCCAGCCTTCTGCCATCTGGAGATTCACACCATCTCTGTAGTCGCTCCCAAGGAGGAGAGCCATGATGGGATTCTTTCTGTATCAGATCGTCTGTGTGTGTCTGTCTCTGACTAACACTATCATTCCAGTCCTGCCTTTTTCCTCATGCACCACCAAACTAATTAGCCACTCGTGAGGGCAAAGGGGAGCTGGTATTGATAACATTGATATACCCTGGGAAAAAGATGTCTGACAGTAGATATCCTGTCACATGTTACAATTTACCCTTCATTCATATGCCACAGAAAACGGAGCTCTTCATAGCATACAGAACAAGATTATGTAGTCGACTGTTAAAGCAAACCAGGCGAGCAACTGTTTTCTCAACATAGCTTAAATAGTATTCTGTATTGTGGGTTTAATCACAAAGTCTATTTATAGTCTCACGGCTCTGCTGAAGATAATCAATGTAATTTGTATCAAATGAAACAGACTGAGACGCGGCAAACCTACATTTCCTCACTGCTTGTGAGATTTGTGATAAGGCGCGAGGGGGAAAAAAAAAAATAAAATCTGCAAGAAGGTGCACAAGAAAACTCAACCACATGGGATCCAGGGGGGATTTGGCTTGGCTGCCAAGTCTGCTAAGCGAACATCATCTAAACAATCTAGATATAATCAGAACCAAATGGTCTGGAGCCCAACAGACCATATGTGGAATAGCTGTGTGCATTTGAGGCACTAGCTATTGATAAGCCAATGTCTGGAACTCATGGCTGTTTCTCAAGATAGCTGCTAGCTTTCCCATCTGATGCCTTCTGTGTGTCCATGTCTAATCCCCACATGTTTAAAAGAAGCTTTGAATAATTATATGAAGTGCATTTGATTTTATAACAAAGATAAGCGTAATACAAGCTCACCCCCTTTTTTTTCCCCTCACCAATTTAAATACTGCAGTGGAACACCCCCGTAACACTGTGTGCTATTTCTGGTAAAGGAAATAAAAGGAAATGCCATAAAGTGAGGGGCGTGACTACAGTATGAGAGTGGAGGCGATTATTCCCTGTCAGCATTATTACTTTTGCTCTTGCTCATGAAAATCTGTGTGGTACTGAAAGGTTTTAGAGCCGTGGTGTGTAGAGAGATGCTGAGCGAGCTTCCAGAGTGGAAGATGTCACTCAACATAGTCTGCTTACACCTCTCTGACAGGGATGGAGCCGGAGACACTGAGGAGACAAAGAGAGATGGATACAGTCACAGATAATTAGTTTGGAGAGAGGACAATCTACTGTATACTCATTGGTGGAAGAAATATTTAGA
This sequence comes from Lepturacanthus savala, assembly GCA_030544235.1. NCBI lineage: Eukaryota > Metazoa > Chordata > Actinopteri > Scombriformes > Trichiuridae > Lepturacanthus > Lepturacanthus savala. The sequence continues at coordinate 4,389,216 of CM060480.1, read as the reverse complement.
TCTTTTAGTTAAATAAAAATACCAAAGCAACATTGAAAAAAGACTCCTTGCAAGAAAAAATGCTGTATGAGAAATCACACTTAAGTCAAAGTACATAAGTATTAGCAGAAAAATGTATTGAAAGGATTAAAATGTAGCTGTGGTGCTCAACCTAGGGTGCCTCAAAAGGGTCACCGGATAAATCTACAGGATTGATTGATGAGAGTCAGTTCTGATTAGAATTGTTCTCTAAATGTTAGATTTTTTTGTTAAATATTGGCTCATGTGAACTTTTCATGAAGCAGTTCAGAGAGAAAAAATCAGTCAATCATCAAATTGGTAGAGATGTTGAAAACCACTGGTTTCCTGTTTAATAATGTGTTGGATTAGAGAGCTTGTTATCTGATCCATTGTGCCAAATCTTTATTTGAAAATTAAATCAAGCTGTCAAATACATGTAGTGAAATAGAAATATAAAGAAGCATCAAATGGAAGTAAAAACAGTACTGAAGTACTGGATTAGTTCCTTTTCACCACTGCGTATAGAGGAAGTTTGTGCACAAGACACTGTAGAATATATACTGTACATGAAGGAGAGATGAGCCTCGTCCTGCTTGCCCATCTTCCTTTACTCCACATGGCACTTTGAGGACACTGCCGCTCAGATGGGTTCAGTTGACCTGATTCAACACCAGAAAGACCACTGTGTCTTATCTCACTTCACTCCAAGCAAAACGATAATCACTTCCAAGTCGCCCCGCGAACCGAAGCCGAGTCCTACTAAAACGTTAGGGTGGTGATTATTTTCTAATTGACGGGTAAATACAGTTCATTGCAGCCTCTTCGCTTATGCCTATTTCGGGGTTTGCACGGTAATCACGCAGCGCACATAGTTATCATGCAGTATGTGTCTTCCTGCAGAGGTGTGATGATAGGCCAGGGTAATGAGCCACGGTGAGAGCAAGGTGGGGCTCAGTCAGGCGGAGCTGAAACATGTCTGCCAAGTGGAACAGAAAGGCAAACGTTTGTCTGGCTGTGAGACTCACTCGTGCACCTCCGCCTCGCTCAGACACCCCCCCCCCATTCTCCCTCTCAGGCTCACCTCTCTGGCCCCCCCCTTCATGGCCCCCCCCTTCATTTCCCGACATGCTGCTGCTATTCCCACAACTTTGGCCATCGTTCCCTCTCCGTCTGTCTCACTCTGTCACCTTCATCTTTCGTCCTTACTGAGCTGTCTTCTTTTGTAATGCTCTCCCCGTCTCAGCCTCTCCGCTCTCTTAATGTCTTGTTCTCTAAGTCTCTCTGAGGTATTTTTGTCGCTCCCCTTCCCTACAGTACATTTCATGTCAAGGGCTTCTATGTTTAATGTGACACATTTGTCTCACACTCCCTATAACCGTTTTATTTTTTTTTTCTCGTTCTGTTTTTGTCAGTTTCAGTTTCAGTTTTAATCACCTCATTTATACTTCATTCTAAAACCTGTTTTGCTCCCTCTCTGTCCGTAGCCGGTGCCCATTGACGACTCTTTCTGTGGTCTGGACATCAACCAGCCTCTTGGTGGTTCTCAGCTCGTGACCGGACACACCCTCTACACAGAAACCCGGGACCGCATGACTTCTGTCACCTCGTACGTCTACAATGGCTACTGTGTAGCCTTTGTCGGCACCAAGAGTGGACGTCTTAAGAAGGTGAGTACCTACTCCTCATTTCATCCAGCTATTGTAGGAGATTCCTGCTCACTGCATCACCGGGATACATTCAGACTCCGTCTGTCTGGTGGTCCATGAGCTTATAGACATTGTGAAGTGGTCCTGTTTCTGTGCAGATGGATCATGGTCACAGTGAAACTTATCTCCTTAATATTTAATGACTGCTGTCAGAGTGTTGGAGAGTGGTAATGGCGATGGCTAGCTCACTGTGGTGGTCATTACCAGTTCCTTGTTAAGTGAGCGCCAGTGTTGTGGTGTTGAATAACCCACACTGGCCCATTAATTTTAATGGGTACCTTTTCTTGCCTGTGGCCCCACTGAGAGGCAACAGAGAGGGCAAGCCTGTGCACTAAACTGCCTGGTCCAGGTTGGGGAATACAGATGCCAGGGAGGGTAAAGGGCTCCCGGCCAGTTAATAATGATAAATATTACACCCTAAACCACAGGAAGCAAGGTGTTAGGTGAGACGGCTCAAGGACAGGATTGAAAAGTGAAGGAAGGTTGTGCTAAGCTCTGGGTTCAGGTTCAGGGTCTATGTCTGTGTTTTGCTGATTAATTGAGGACAGCTGTTGCGTCGTTTCGACTCACATCACCGCAGACGGCTGATGCTCAGACTTTAAGTCAAATTTTCAAATGTTAATGCTTGAATGTAAATATTATGTGATTGGTTTGATAGCATTGCGTCACAGTGGTTGTTTTGTCTTGTAAACTGATGGGTGTTTTCCCAGATTCCATTTAGACAGCTGGTTGAGGGATTTGTCAGTAGTCACTTGGCTCCACCTCCCTTGGGGCCGGCTGTTTGAGTGACAGCTGGAGTGTGTCACAGGGCCATAACAGGCTTATACAGTCATCCTACCAACAGCAGCAACAACAGCTGCGTAAAGCTCAGAACAGAGATTGAAAAGGACGGAGTCGCTAAAATCATTTTGATACCTGCTTTGGCAAGTTGTTGTTTTTTTTCCCCCAAGCCTAGCAATACAACACAAATGGCTCTAACGTGGGTTATTTTGGTCTCCATCTATTCATAATTAAATCAATACATCAAGCTGTGGTGGAGAGAATATTCATTCGATGTAATCCCCTGTTTGAGCTGTTTAATAATTTAGACCCTTTTTCTACTTGGTTAAATTAGATGAGACAGAAAAAGCGTCTTTTCCCCAATGTGTTGCTGTTGCTTGCATATTGTTTTTTTTATTTTTTTTTATCTCCCCGCTTCCTTCCACACTCTGGTCTGTAGCTGCCGCCTGCTTTCCTCAGTCTCCTATCCTCTGCTTCCTAGTTTGAGAATCCATGCACAACCGACTCGCCTGCTCCTGTGTACTTAGCGGCACTTCTCACAGGGGCATGACTGTAACCACAGTAACGCCAACGTGGGGCAGGAATTAACCAGGATATAGGAAAAAGAAGGAAAAAAATAAGCATGGTCCAGTGGTTACAACAGATAAACACAGTAGAGCAGTCAACCACAAGTGTCTGCTGCATGCGACAACGGAATAAGGTGCCGCTTTCACTGATATCCCTACAATGAATATTCCCCCTTTTTTTGTCATCATAATTAAACGTCATCCTCTTGCTGTGGGGTTGCCTAGATGAGAAAATGCAGGATGTTTTACTTTCAAGTATTCTGAGTGCCTTGATTATATCAAGAAAAAGGTGTTACGAGCAATTTCGCTTAACATCAGCGATGTTAAGCGAAATTGCTCCAGGACCAGAATTGGTAACCCCTGGTGTACAAGGTTCTGGCCGCTCATCAGCAGTGTTGGACAAGTTACATTGACATGACAGTAACAAGTGATAAACACATTACGGTTTTGAAGTAACTTATATTGCAATATTACTGTATTTAAAATGTAGAGCATTACACTACTATTGCATTACTTTAAGTTACTCCCACCAAAATGATCTAATCTAAATATAGTTCACCTTTGTCATTTTGCTGTGAGTCACAACAAAGATCTTGCTGACAAGTTTTAAAAAGCTGATGATTCCACTGTTGAAAGTGGTTGTCATGTCTTCAGCAACATCCTCCAACACAAGTTTCCTAACCTCTTGAGGCTGAAGAATTTCAGAGCAGGAGAAGATTTTTTTTGTGGCGAAATTGTATAAAAACAAAAATGACCACTTCAATCCATGATAAAAAGCATTGTAATGCTTACTGACATTTGTCCAGAATAAAATATTGCCAATTTTTTTTTCAGTAATGGCTTACATTCCTGCATTACAGCAAAAATCACTGCATTACAGTAATTCATTACTTAACACTACTCATCAGAATGTAACCTAATCATTCACACACATTTGCAATTTGGGGTTAAACATCTTGACTGTAGAAACCAGGAACTGAACCGTTGATCTTCTGATTACTGCCATTCCACCTCTTGAGCCCCAGCCGGCCCCGGTTCCAGGCGAGAGACTGTTATCGCTGAGCAAACATTTGCATGCAGGTGCGTTATTGGCTGAGGACCAGTCGTGATTTGCGTGCCAGCGCATGATTCAACAAGCACTCGCTGTCCACTTAATGTGCATGGAAGAGAGTGTGACCACAATTAGCCTGTACCCACCGTGGCGGTCCGCGACAGCGTGGAAAAAAGAAAGCGTTACTTTTGTAATCAGGACAGCGGTGGTGATAAGGGGAGAACTGCTTTGCCAGCTGTCATTGTTTAGTGCGTCTGAAATATGCAGGTGTTTATATTGGGGTGTTACCTACCCATTCACGCCCTCAGGTGTCATGGGATTAGGCATAGGGTGACCTGATGAGCTCTGGCTGCTGCAGCTGCTCTGCAGAGAGCTGATAAGCTCCTCCAGTGCCGTGAGAGAGACGCGTTCATGGCGTTGGTACGGCACAGTACCCAACATGACACAGCTATAGGGGGGGCAAGACTTGGTGCCAGCGATCCATTTCCATACCGCCACCCCCTTTCATGCAAAAAAAAAAAAAAAAAAATGGAGACAGACAGATGGGGAGAGAGAGTGGTGTGGGGCACCCGGATGCATGGCTAAGGGGTGTGAATGTGAGCCATGACGAGAAGAAAAAAACAAGAAAAAGAGTAGCAGGAAGAGGCAGAGATACGAAAAGGAAGAAGGTGCTGGGGGAGGGAGGAAGAGACCGTTGAAATGTGAATTTAGTGCCGCCAAAGAAACCGGGGCTGCACCGCTGCCTGTAATTGGATTGGCTCCCTCCCAAAGAATCCCCCCCCCCCCCCCCCCCCCACACACACACACACACCATCTCACATGCCCCCCAATTGCATTCGATCCCACTTCTCCATTTCTTTCTCAACCTCCCTCTCGCTCTCCCTGCAGACCGGCTGCTGTATACGCTGCTGTTTCCGGCGGGAGGGGAGCATGTAGGCAGGTAGTGCTGCTAGCGGCAGCAGGATTTTGCAGGGGATTGATTGAGGAAGAAGGGTTAAGAGGGAGCGTGGTAGAGCAGACACTGAGGTGAGGAGAATGTATATGCAGCGTGATAGACTTCAGGAAACAAGACCACTACAGCTTCATAACACATGCTGTGGTGTGTAATAGGGTGGGAAGTGAATACATTTCAGGATAGAGCTGTTGATGTTGTCATATGTATAGTCTGGGTGTCATCAGCATATATTTGTACATGTAGATTTCCCATTCAGGTTTGTGAGGTGCATCTAAGTTGCCACCATCTTGCTCAGGGTTCTGATCCAGTCCAATAGTAGAAAATACCTTTGTGCTGTTTCAAAGAACGAAAATCTACGCAACAGGGAATATCATTTCAAAAGATCTCCCCTTTGACAATATTTTACTGTTGTGATATTCTTTATCATAAATACATGTCTGGCATTTGTAACAAAACCAAATTGTTTGAAAATTGGTTTAGAATTCAGTGAGTTATGGTAATGATCAATATACATGCATTAGGACAGTGGTCCCAAAGTGGGGTCCAGATACAAGATGGTAGACATGTTGGTGCATCATTCCAGTGAAAGCAGCAGCAAAGGTGGCATCTACCTGTATACATTTATAGTCATAAGGCTTTCAGAAATAGGTTGTGGTGTTCTGTGGGGTACATTAAGGGTTGAGGGTACTAGATCTTCACCTCAGCAGAAAACTTCTAGGAGACAATCAGTATTCCAGGCCAGTGTGTGCTTTTTCCAGCTAAAGTAAAACCATTTCCAATCACGACCAAAAACATACCTTCGGTCCACTCTAAGCAAAGATCAGAAGATGTTCCAGTGAGCCCGTAGTCCTGCTCACAAGTTAATGTCCTATTTAAATTCCTATAGGTTTACATTGAGACTCACGCGACTGTATTTTATACACACCAGGGTCCATCGTCTGCGTTATCACTCTTATGTACCAGAAGACTGCTGTTGCTGCGCTCTGTTGGGTCAAATTATAGATATAGTCGATCTGCTATGCGGTTCATACTGAATACACATTACCCAAGAATTGCATCACCTAAATTGGAATTGTGGCTGTGTGTGGTTCACTTTGTGCTTAAGCAGAGACATATCCCACACGGGAACTGGGATTGGTGGGAAGCTACGGCGGCATTAAGCGGGATAGAGCTGCAGGGAGCACTTCTTTTGATATAGATCAAGTTAGAGGGCATGGCTGCACATGTAAAATTGGATGTTGAAAGACATTCCTGCGATAGATGAATGGGGAGGTCAAAGTCAGATCAGCAGAAGCACGTTCTGGATTCCCCTGTTAATCAGAGTCAATGCGCAGAACACCCTTCCACCTGATACCTCGTACCCAACAGCAAGGGTTAAGAGCTGTTGAACCTGAGACCAAAGGGATATGTTCCCAGATGGAATCTTCTGCTGCTTTCTGCATTCATCGTAGCTACTCGGGTCTATTTACTTGTTCAGTGGAAGTCAGTGGTTGATCAGGAGTGGGATGTATCAGCAGTAAACCATGGATGGAAAAAAATGTCTCCTGGCCCTTTGTCCTTCAAGCCTTCAACCATGATGAGCTGCTTTCAGGCTAATTAATTCTCGTAAGTCATGGTGTGATGAGTAATCAGGAATTGGTTTGGATCATGCCCCTGGCAGCTGAAGGGGACGACTTCAAATGGTGGTTCAGGTGTTTAACTGGACAAATGTCCATGCTGAACTGGTTAACAGAGCAGAGGGTGCATGGCTGAATAGTGGCAAGCGTGTGTGTGTTGTGCAGACAGTACTGGAGTGTGTGTCGCTGAGGGTAGCAGCTGATCATAGTCCATAAAGTGTCGGGGACTTGAAAGGGTAGTAAATGCAGGCAGCTGCTGCTACAGGGCCTGTGTGGCCAAGTGGTAAACCCCCCCACCCCAACACACATACACACACACTTCCCACCTCTCACCCAATGAACCTCGTCTGTCTGTTGACCATTAGCCCAGATGTGTTAATGTGTTTTACGTGTGTGTGTGTTTTATAAGGTGTAGTAAGAGTAGGGCAGTTAAAGACAGGAATACAGTAGAGAGAAACAAAATGATAGACAGACTGATAGAAAACCACAGGGGGGTGGGGGGGGGGTCTCTAACTAGCATTGAGGACGATGTCCCTAGCAACAGCTGCGGCCCATGGCAACAACTGAATGGAAGCCCATCCTGATCCCCCAGGGGTACAAATTACTCTGAGAGGAAGAGAACTAAGGGGTCCTGTCACCTGCATCCCCTGAAAAACACACACACACACACACACACACACACACACACACACACACACACACACACACACACACACACACACACACACACACATTGTCATATATGATTGATGATATCAACATGAATCATGTTCATTTCATTTTAGAAACAACTTTTGTTTGTAATCTGGCTTCATTGTGGGGTTGCAAATAAACTACTTAAAAGCAGAAAGACTGACTTATTTGAATGTGTTTGTTTAACATCTTTATTGTTGCTGCATGGCTTACATTAACCTCAGGTTGAGATGAAAAGCAATACAATTGCAAGAGAAAAGGTGCTGTCATGATTGCCACCAGGTAGAATTTGTTCCCAATCATATTTGCAAATTGTTATTTCTAAACTGAATGCCTTGTATAATAACTGTTTGTTTGAATGGCGTGGTCCCATTAATCCCACACAGAATGAATAATTGCATCCCTTTGTGAAACATATGCCTTTGTTCTGTCTTGCTTGAATGAAAAATTGAAATGAAAACCATCTAAAGGCCTGTTTATGAAGGAGCGACTAACGCAGCAAACTTAACATCAGCTTACATGACAGCTGCCAATATGCATTACAGCCGCGATCAGGACTCTAACTGTAAGATTCACTGCAATCATTTTAATCACGTTAAATTAAGCAATACAGCCGCAGGTTGGGAGTCTAGCAGCATAGCCCTCAGGAATTACTTTTTCTGCTAAAAGTACATTCTCTCTGCTTTACCTACAGTAAAACCAGCACTATTTTGGAGAAGTACAAATAGAGCTACATTTCAGTCTCTTATTATTTTACCAGGACCTCAGGGCATCTGTGGATGGCAGCTCCCAGTGATATGAAATGTTTTATTTTCCAACCTCTACAATGCAGCGAGACAGGTTGACCAATGAATGAGGATCGACATTGTAATAGCAGAGTTGATAAAAAGTCACATTTGTGAATAATTTTGTTTAATTGTGATTTGGCTTTTGCAACCTCTCATCAGAGAAGAATGTCAATGATTAGGTTAGGCCAGAGTTCTGGGAAGTGATTAACTCGATAGTCCCTTTTTGTGTAGTGACGATGAAGTCTTCTAGGTCCATTATTGTTCTGCTGATCTAGATAAGAGAACTGCTCTAAAGTCCTGTAGCTATGTTTCACCTTTGTTCAATTCAGCAGACCTGCATGTCTCTGACTGAACTGATCCCCAGAACAGAAGAATAAAGACGACTCTTAAATCTTCAACAACAAGTCTCCTGTTTCATCTGCTCACTGATTGTTTGTCAGTTACTTTGCCACCACAACAGACCTCACATGAAGGCCTGCTCTGTGCTTTGTATGGAACAATCTCTGATCACTACATCCATGAGGACTTTCAGTAGCATCAGAGCCTGGAACCCAATGAGTGTTTAAGTTGGATACTACTTCTAACAGAGAAATGTTACAGTAGACTATGTAGTGCTTTTCATTATACAAATTCATAAAGCTACTTATAGCGGATAGGTATTATTTCAGTCCGTACCCCAGCGCGATCTTGATTTCACAATGTAAGTTATGATCCAGCCATCCAGTATCCATAGGATACAGTGCAACAAAAGTGTATATTTTTGAAAATATGTATCAAAAATGGGGGGGGGGGGGGGGGGGGGGGGGGCGACTACCTTGGCACAATACCAGCATTAATATCCCACAATGCAATGCAGTAGTGAGGATAACAACAGCATAAGAGACAAAGGCAGACAGTGACCAAGGCAGCTCTGGCACAACGTCAATACCGGTTCAATAGTATTTGGTTTGACTTTGCTCTGCGTAATAATATATGTTTTTATATTAGTTCAGACTTTATGTTGGCACAGCCTACCATGGTTATGTGTCGCTACGCTCCAAGGAGGCTCTTAGCAAGTGAATTGATATCAGTTTATTACTGTTTATTTAAACAACAGTAAGCTGATCGATAGTACGACTACTGTGTATTTAGTGCACAGTATGGGATTTTGGGACCAGCTTTTGAGTTGTCCATTTGATCTGTTGGAATATTTTTTTTTCATTATTCATGAAGGCAAAGGGTTCTTTCTTTAGACAATAAAATTCACAGTTCTATGATCTACACTAGATCTGGAAGAATGACAGTGTTGTCATTAATTTCAGCATGAATCTAAGGGTTATGGAGATGTTTGTATGTAGGGCCAATTTCTATAGGTGTTTAATTAGTGTAGCCATTTTTATAGTAAAGCCAAGGAGCAGCCTATTCATTGAGTTGTGGACTGGTCAGATGTCTGTGTGACTTAAGGCTGTTCAATTAACAGAATTTTGACTGTGATTTGAATGTCAAACGATCCCCAGACTCATATAATCAAGTTGAAATGTTTATTTGCTTTTTTTATACAGTTTCTGGAAGATGGGCCTGTGCAATACATTCCCTTGCACGCGGCCCTGCTGACCTTTACACTGTAAATGATTTTGTATCCTGAAAGCTAACAGCTGTGACCGGTGACCACTTTATTGTCCATATTTTATCAATGATTGAGCATATTTTGAAGCTAGCATTGGCACTAATGGCCATATTTGTTTCCATTAATGTTTTGCAAGAAATCTTTGACCAATCAGAAGCTGATCCAGCCAGAAATAACTCTTCTCTTCTTCTTTTTCCTGACCCCCCTCCCCCAAAAAAAATGTATAATATATTTTTTTAATAAATTGGTTAGTTTGTCAAAAAAGCGCAGGTGAGAGCAAGAGAGGGCCGATCCGTTTGTTTGAGAAAAGGGGTTGGAAAACTTTTCTTACATGGGAACACTTTGGGTTTCAAGAATCTAACGAGGAGCAGAAGCAAAACAGCAATCTTGGCAATACAACAAATCTGTTTAACCATCTCAAACAAAAGCACAAAGTCACTCATGCTGAACAAATGCATTGTGTAACTAAAACATTTGTTTGGATGATTTGTTTGAATAATCATGATTTCAATATTGACCAAAATAATCATGAAAATGTTTTTTTTTCTTTTTTTTGCCCTGAGTGTGACCTTAGGAAACCTGGCCTCCACTTGACCCCCCTCCTGCTCAGTCCTTAACCCCGAGCCAGATAAAGCAGGAGCCAGCGACGGCAGCAGGCTGCGTCTTTCACGGCTGTCTTTAGAGTACAAGCTCCTCTATCTGCCAGACCAGGTCCAGGCTTTTCTAAACACTTCACTGTTAAAAGGCCAGTGGAAGACTGAGAGTCCCTGCCGTTCCATTCATCCGAGCCTTATATCTGCTTTTCCCCCCTCTTAGTCTCTCTGATTTACTTTCTCCCTCTGTGTCTTTCTCGATCCGTCTCACTCCTTCTTACTTTCCATAGCAGTGAGTTAAATGTAGCCTGGTCAGTCAAGCAGCTGTCCCCTCTCATTTTCTTTCTCCTCTCCGTTTCCTTCTCATACCTCTCTTTCTTCCTTCCTGTCCCTTTTTTCTCTGTCTCGGTAACTCACTCTTTCTTTCTGCCTTTTTTTCTTCTCCTTCTCTTCCCTGCTCAGACTATTACAATGACACAGCCTACCCTGCAGTGATCTCATTAATCACATTCAAACAGCTCTCTGTTGCTTTTCTCTCCTTCTATCTGTCTCCCACTCCATTCTCTCCCTCTAATTGCTTACTCTTTTCTCTACCAGTGTCTCGAAGGAAGCGCTTTTTCATTATCTAACAACAAGAGACAAATCCTCATACATTTTTACTATAGATGGATTTTATACATGCAGGCTTAATTTAGCCCATAGATATACAGTCAGTGTTGCCAAATCCCAAAAGACACAAAGACAGAATCACATTATGTCCATAAATGTTGTGTACTAAATCACAGATATTGCTGTTTGTTCTGAGCAGAGGACTTTTGATTTGTTAACGACAAAGCCTTTTTTTTTTGGGGGGTAAGCAAATTACGCCATAATTGGGCTTCATGAATGAGATGAATTAACCCATTGTAGATTAGTGTCACCTTTCAGCAGAGACAGGATGTAGAAAGAGCATTGCTGGAAACCGATTTTCTTCAGAATATTTCCTTGTTAATGGTCCAATTCAGGCTGTTTGTATTCACTGGTGATATCTCTATAAGGTGTTAACTGTCTACATTTGGAGGTGATTTGGAGGTTGGGTGGTGGTTAGAAAAACAGATGATGCAAAAAGTTGCAAGGTTGGCACATGCAAGAGCAGAAAACAGTTTTTATTGCATTTTACCCAAACCATGATCTTTCATTACATCTTACCCACTATTTTTTGTGTGCAAACCTAACCTAGAATCACAAATCAATTGCTAAATGCTTCACTAATCTAGAGACTGAATACAATATCCTAGCTTTTGTTGCTCAAACTGAGTGGAAACATTTAGAGAGAGAACCCTGAATTGCAGAACCAATCATCTTCATATTGGAGCGGTGACATGCAGAAGCTGTTTCACTGTGGAGAAGAATAGATCAAGGGGGAGAACAACATTTCTGGGAAATATGCATTTTAAGGCCAAAACTGTCTTAAAACTTTTCATTTCCCACTGAAAATAACGGTAATGACGCCATATTGCGTGATGTTCACAATGCACTTGTTCTGAATTCTGCAGAACTTTTCATAACATATCATAAGAACTGTTTCATGCATTTCAAATTGGAATGGATTTCTTTTTATCATACTTACGTACAGTTCTTGGGGTCTTAATGGGAAAAGAAGACCTAGTCTTTGGCTCTCTACTCTATTAGCCGCACACAGAGCCTGGGAGTGGACTGTGTGGTTTTTACCAATGTTGAGTTCAATAATGTCATTAGGATCGGCAAGCCACATCAAACAGCCGCTGGATATACGCAGATCTGTGTCTTCCTGTTCAGGCAGAAATGTTAAACATGTGGAAGTAGGCTAAATATTCCCATGTGTCTCTCAGTAAGAAGTGGCCTTTTTTAACATCCCTATGAATACGGTATTTTTCCTAGCCTCAGCGTCTCAGCCATCCGCTGTTTTATGTGCAATAAACACAACAAGAATATGTCCAAAACATTATGCAAAAGGGAGCTGCGCTGGGAGATGGGGGGCCTCCCAGCTTATCAATATTCTTGTTTAGTCTGCAGCCAATGTAGGCACCACGGGGAGAATATTTTAAATTCATAGAAATTCTTATCAGTTGTTGCGTCGTTGTTATTGATCCGTTACTGTGGAAACAACATAGTAGGGATGTACCTAGTAAGACCTTGCTATTTTTTCTTCCCTTGCCATGAGGTGTAAGTCTCAGAGCTCCAAAGACTTCCACCGTTTGCAGCAATCAAAGAGAAAATTGCTCCTTCTGTCAAATAAGTTAAGTACTTCAGTGCTTGACTATTGTCCTCTGAGTTGCCAGCTGGCATGGAAATAAGTTTTGTATAAATAAAAATGTTTTTCTTCTTCTTCAATTTCCCTGCTGACCTTGCTGAAGTGCACGGAGAGAAAAAGGGCACATAGAAAGAGTAAACATCTTTAGAGAAGAAAAAAAAAACGGGCCAGAAATAGATTAGCGAGCAACGTCTGTCAAAGTGGATGGCTGGCTCGGTGCCAGGCTTTATTGATTTACTTTACAAAGCACATGAATGGGCCAGATAACTGTGATTAGCCAATTCATTATTGCTGGCTTAGAGTGGTCTGAAATTAGATAAAAAAGGGGGGAATAGGGAGGACAGAAGTGAGGGGGGGTGCAAACTATTACTTTGTAAAACTTGCACAGGAACCTCCAACAGTGGCCTGCATCTTTTTGAAGTTCTTGACGAGTTTCTCCTAATTTACATGCGTCGTAATTATCGTCCTCATTAGAAGCGGTTACAGCATGAAAAATGGAAAAAAAAAAAGAAAAACATGCATTGTTCATGTGTTTGATATCATGCATAATGATTCTAGATTACCCAAACAGCCACAACAGCCTCTCATCTACTTTGCAAATGTGTGCTTCCATTTCAAGTGTCTTTTTCAAGTTTGCGCGGCACCAATAGATCTCTCGAAATGACAATTGTTTCTGGCTTTGATGATATATTAAACTGTTGTCTGCGCGGCAGCAAACGGAGTGTGACAGCAACTAATGTTTCTGTCTGATAGCGAGACAGCTTTACTGCTCCTCTGTCTCCTACTTCATACAAGACAGCGGCAGTTATCGGGGCCCTTCGAGTTAAGCTCGTCTGGGTGACAGCGTCGTTTAATGCATTTCTGTGATCACGTAGTGTTTACAGCGGCCTTTTATGGGCTCCACACAAATCATTTCTTTTGATGTATGCCTTTTTGACACTGTACAGTCATCCGGTTATCATTTATTATGGATGTTAGGGAAATAAAAAATTTGGGTTTGTGGTAAAAACGCTCCTTTGTGTTCGAAACTGAAACCTGGACGTTGGTTTTCCGACTTGTAGAGTCTCAGATTTTCCTTTTGCTCTAATTTCCTTCCCTGCGTACCATCTATCTCTTTATTGCTTCCTCTCACTCTCTCCATCTCTCTCATACCACAGGGCTGTCAAGTATAGCTCCAGCTAGCCATCAGCCTAATGAACAGTGATACAGTGCTAATAGCATATGATAATATTTCAAGCCACCGGTAATCTCCACTCACTCAGCCTTTACCTGCTCGTCACTTCTGCACCATTACCATGCACACGTATGCACACGCAGGGGCATCTCTTCCTCCTGACAGCTGTATGTCAGGTCTTGGCCTTCGTGCTGTTACGGAACAGAGCTGTCAGCCTCAGACGCCTGCTCCATGCCGTCCAGTGAAGACGGCTACAGTCTTAATGGGATTGGACAGCACCTTCTGCATAGCTCGTTACAGATCGCCCGGTGTGTTGTGTTCACAGGTCAGAGTGTCCTCTGAAGCTTTACTGTCTCCTTACCATTGGTTTGTAACCCTCTATTACGTAGTGTTGCTATATGGCAACAATTACTTTATCTTAATTTTCCTAAAAAGCTGTGATATAAAAATCATGTTTTTACAATTAGGCGTGAAAAGGGGGCTTTTATTTTTTAAGGACATACAGTTTATTAGGACGCATGACCAGGATATCCTGTTTGCTCATGGGCATTTGACATGTGAGCATCACTGTCTCACAATTGAAGCTTGTCTTTTATTCAGAATTTTAGAAAATTTTTCCCAAATAACAAAAAAAAAAAAAAAAATGAGGGCAGTGGTTAGCACTGTTGCCTCACAGCAAGAAGGTTGTAGGTTCAAGACCTCCTTGGTCCTGGGTCTGGGACCTTTCTGTGTGGAGTTTGCATGTTTTCCCAGTGTCTGCGTGCGTTTTCACCGGGTACTCCAGCTTCCTCCCACAGTCCAAAAACTGAGGTTAATTGGAGATGCTAATTTGCCCATAAGAGTGAATGGTGTATGGAATGGTGTGCCCCATGATAGGGTGTATCCTTCCTTCTCACCTATAATGTGCTGGGTTTGGCTCCAGCAGACCCCAGAGACCCTAATGAGGAATAAGAGGGTATAGAAGATGATTGAATGAATGATTGAACATTTAATTAAATTGTAATGATATGTTTTTTTTTCTAATATGCTATAACACATTTCTTACCATATGGCAACAATATGCAAATATGGAAAATTTATAGTGCATAAAACCTAATGAAGTCCCATTGACTTGCATAGCATGAAACTATCTTATATTTACAACTTTTTCTTATATATTTTTAAATACAGTTATTATTTAGACTATTTTAAGTAATAAGAGCATTCAAAACCAACCGTTTTTACCATGTCTATGTAATTTTTCATGAAAGAGAGGGTTAATGGTATTTGCAATCAAATAGCTGCATGATTTTAACAGGAAAAAAAATCCTCATGTTTGTTATAATAAAGTGTTTCACTTGTCTCTTATTTTGTTTGTTTGTATTTATATTTCATAATTTAAATGATTATGACAGAGCCTGTTTTTTTTTTTACTATGTACATATTGCTTTAATAGCTTTGTTATTATTTTGTGTCACTCATTTTGATTGTATAATTACAGTGTTTGCTCTATATTAGTTCATTTATATTTTATTCAAGCACATTGTCAAGCACCTGGCAAGAGAAAAGGTAAAGTTAAGTTATGAGCTTGAAATAACTCAAAGATTTTACAAGTTAAACAGACATTCACAATATACTGATGGCCAGATAACGTAATGTAACATAAGATAATTTGGCCCGGTGCCAATTTAGTGTTGCGTACATGAGCAAACTAATCGATAGCATTAAGCTAATGTTAATATCTAAAACCCATTATGTATCTGCTGACTGTATTTTTAAATGAATTCATTGTAAAAATATAATCTGGAGTCAAGTGTCATCACCATGGCTCCCCAGGGAGCCTGTGCCACTGCTGAAAACAATCCTACAGGAAACAATGAATTATATTATGATTATGCTTCATTTGTTTAAACACTTTCATTTTCTAGTTTATTATATTATTATCAGAGCCCTATTTTTCAATGACACAGCCTTAGTCATGGCCATATAAAAGCCAATACGCTGACTATTGGGAATAAAACAGACAGCTAGAGGTTTAAAGTCCTCCGACACCAAATATTGTTTGATTGGAACAGACAGAATTTAAAGTCTATGTAAAATTTGTAATATTTGAAAATGTTTGTGTAGATGGCTTGTTGGCCAATTCAGTTATATAAGAAAGGGGAAAAAAAGCGCAGAGAAAAATAACGAGATTGAGAGAAAATAGCAAAGGCATTGTGTGATTGAGAAAAACACCTGCATCACCAGAATGCCCACGCTGGGCCACCGAGAGGGCAGTAACCAGGTCGCCATATCAAAGAACAGAGCAGGAGTTAGAGACCTCTCCGAACCACAGGTCAGCACAGCTGCTGCTGTTATTCATTAAACTCTAATGGTTAGCGTTTGGGAAAACATTATCTGGGCCTCCGGTAACTTGACTAAAGGTAAAGGTCAGGGCCAGAGGCTGGGGTGAGACATCCCCATGCTCGGTGACACAGGTTTGCTGTGTCAGATTTGATTAGAAGTCAAGGCAGAGAGGTGACGATTTGATGGAATCGGAGCACAGCGGCTAAACGTCAACATTCCTCCTTTTTACAGTTGTTTAAAAGGCCAGTTAAACTTTTCTGTGGGCAACAAGGTGTTAGTAAAACATTTTGGTGCCGCAGTTTGGTGCTGCTGGAAGCATCTGTCAGCTCAGTGGGGTGTTTGGAATCAGGAGTGTGTTTTGTGTTTGCGTGCACGTGTGCTCAGTCTTTATTAGGTTAGCTCTTTATCTGTTAAGTTTGGGGACCAGAGGGCAAAGATCGTGTCTACATCATTTGCATGTTGCTTCCCTAAGGTATCTGTGTTTGACTTTGACATGTGTGCACACAATATACAGAGCTGAATGCTCCCATTACGCATACACATGTGCAAACTATGCTTTGGTGCGTGTACAAATTCTACTTTTTTTTGTATGAGAGAGGTGCACGGAGCCTCCCTTGATCATACATTCAAAAAGGCACAGTGTGTTTCACTCTATTTCAAGAGTGTTTCATCACACACAAATGCATGCACGCACATTCACATACACACTGGGGAGGAGACGGGGCTTTTGCCTTCCAACTGATTAGGAAACGAGAAACACTTATGTCATGAGTTTTTGCCCTAATGAGCCCCGATTGTTGTGGTTGGGTGAACATTTGGGTGCAGGTATGCGGTGTTTAGGCTGGGGGGGGTGGGGGTAGGTCAGTTAGATGGGAAGGTGCGGTGGATCGGATGGCTGTGTTGGCTCCCCGGGATCCTTGGCTGAAAGGGGATAGGACAGTGTTTGGGTTACACCATGCTGGGAGTGCTGTTCTCTTTAAATAAGACACACTTGAACAATGTGTAGTTGATCAGATTAGTGTGGCTGATCAGGTTTCTCAGTAGGTCTCTGGCCTCCGCCGTCTGGACATCTTGACATAGGAAATGCTGTTTGTACAAAACAAAGGCAGCAGAATAAGGATATTCCAACACAGTTGTTGGAAATAGATGATGATATTTGTTCATTGGGTTTTTGCTTTGCTGCATCTGCAGCGTTCTCAAGGGCAAAGTTATTCTTTCTGGCAGTAGAGAAAAATCCTACAGTAAAGTGGACCTATGGGACTCTGTGTGAAACAATGGCAGCAGGATGAATTGAACCAAATCGACTTGTGCTGGAGTTCTGTTGTTAAGTTTGCTGTTGTGTGATGAGGAGGAAACCGTTTCTGATGTTGGGCTTTGATGAATCCCCCTCCCCCTCCAATAAAGACCAGAGGTCATTGAAACAACTTTAGAGGAAAAACAAGAACGTCAACAGAAAGGCAGCATCTTGGTTTGGTTTATTTATTATCTACCGTTCTTAGCCTTGGTCAGCTATTGTCTTCTAAGCCCCTTTTTGGCATCTTTATTCAGTTTGTCTTAGGTTTTCTCAAATGCCTAGTCCCTGTTCCCACCTCTGCCCGCTCTGTCTCTTTCTCATTCTACATGGCTTTTTACCCGTGATCTATCCAGGCCAAGTCGCAATCCCTTATAAGGCCAATAGAAGCCCCCCATCTGGCCTCTTATTTCCACATCAGATCTGTAGTAACAGACAGGGTTTATACAAGATCAAGCCTGGAATGCGAGGCTGCGTCTCCTTTCGGCTGTGCCACATATACCCTGCCATGCTCTCTGCTCTTGGACATAAACCCGGTCACACATTCGCCTCCCTCTTCTCATCTTATTATCGCTCTCTCGCCTCTATTCCTCCACGTTTTTTTTTTCCTTTTTCCTGAATCATCCCTCTTCCCAGATGCGCCGCTCTTATCTGTGTGTAGTTTCCATATTTCCAGCAACACGAAACGCACAAACACACTCCCCTCCTCGCTCGGCGGCATCTTAGCCAAGCACATATTCATGTTCGGGGACAGAGGCACGGTGTGCTCAGATGGTTGCTTACTCTAAGTTCATAGCTTATACAGCAATGCAGCCACAGACAGCCAAACAAAAGACTAAGCCACATCTGAGTGCAATACAAAAAGAGGAAGGCAGTAAAGCTATACAGTACAACTCCACAACAAACACTCCTAAAACAGGCTCAAAGGACATCTGTGGTTTTGGCCTTACATGTCCATTATATCTAAAAGCTGCTTCACCATCATTACATCTTTCTTTCTGACTCTTTCCTTCTATCCCTAATGCACTCGCTGAGCCTGTTACTCATTACAATTTGATGTTTCCACGGGCTTCTTTTTCTCCCCCTCCCTGCCGAGCTTTAATATGTAAAGTGTCGACTTTCCTGTGTGTGCGTGTGGTTTGGTTTGTTGTCGTAGGGAGTCTGCTTCTGATTAGGTCCGCTCTCACTAAGCTTTCCCTTTACTGCCACATTTGGGCCTTGCTTGGCAGTGGAACCTTCAGAGCGAATCCCATCCAGGCCCTTAATTGTTTTTAAAAGGCTGGCAGACCCGGTTTCCTCTTTGGCTCCGTTTTGTTGTGTCTTTCTATCCTTTCTCGTTCTCCCAGTCTCTCTTGGACCTCCACTTCCATTCCACCACATTCTTCTTTGTTCCTCCACTCTCTCCCAGGGTCTGACACAAATGGAGGGATGAAGGGATGAGAGGGGATCTCATATAGCCTATAATGCTTATCTCCTCTGGGGCCTGTATAGCTCATTAACCTACGTTAGTCTCCACATGCCTCCATTAAAGAGAGACACCTGGCTCCCGAGGGCCCAACAGGGAAATGACAAGTCCGGTCTCCTTTCCCTTCATCAGCATCCCCGACACACATAAGGAGAGGGCTCATTACACTGCAAGACTGCCTGGCTTTTGTAGCTACTCATGTGCTACTTCCTTTATAGTGGCCTCGGTAGTTATTGATGCTGATGTGTGGATTTCTCTGCCATGTCAGCTGTGCTGTAATGTGACATGCACAGTATACTACACATTGAAGTAATGACACCCACATTATGTGCAAGTGGCTTTCCATGAATAACAAGTAGCCCTTCTTCTTGGTTTAATGGAAATCAGAGGAGGGGAGTATTGCATGTAAACAACAGAAAGCAACAGCTCCGGTTCTAACACACAGAGAGCCAGATCTGTTCAGCTGGAAACAGACTGTAAGCTTCTGGTACAGTAGAAAGTCAGATTAGCCAAAGTCCCTTTCAGAGCCGTGGCAGCGTCAGAAACATATAGTGTGAGTAATTGCCAGTGAAAAGCCTAAATCGTATTTGGGCGATGCATCCCAAATCTGTGTTCCGGTCCCCTGGCGGTCTCTGATTAATCTGTTTGGTGGGGACTTAGCCTTTCTAATGTTCCCGCCGACCACTCTGCAGAACAGAAGAATGCAGAGATAAGCAGAATTTCCCTTACAACAATGCCACCTGGAGACAACACAAACACTATCAAATGCTTTCATTATATCAGGAGATGAGGCGATATGCAGATGATAGGTTTTGTTATCTTTGTTTAATTTTAAAGCAACTTCCTGGTCATCCTTTACTTTTCTCACTTTTCTCTCTGCCCATCTGTCCTACTGTCGTTTTTCATTTCCCCCCTACCCCCATGTGCATGTAGATCTCTCAACCATGCAGCTTCTGGCGCTAAAGCGAGTAAGTTGAACTGCATCACTTTAATGTCAGACTCCATGTTTTCCACAACACTGACTTCTTTGTTTTCTGCTGCCTGCAGTTTCTCTATTCTCTGCCCTCCCCTTTTCTTTATTCTTCAGTACTCCCTCTCAATCTGTGTGTTTCTGGGTCTGTGTGTACGTGGATGGCAGACAAGAGGATGTTAGGGCGTTACAGTGACCTGGAACAGTTAAGATTCCCCTTTTTCACCATTTTCACATTTTCCTCTACCCTGCTGCTTCATTCTGTGTATTTCTTAGTGTTTGGCTGATTCTCATTCTTC
Source organism: Lepturacanthus savala (assembly GCA_030544235.1). Taxonomy (NCBI): domain Eukaryota; kingdom Metazoa; phylum Chordata; class Actinopteri; order Scombriformes; family Trichiuridae; genus Lepturacanthus; species Lepturacanthus savala. Next base: position 4,369,066 of record CM060480.1, on the reverse strand, counting down.
AGTGAGTCTGTTGCTAAGAATATTAGCATATCATTGCCACGAGGAGCTTCAAACTTCACAATTAATGGGTTTTTAATAGTTCCATGGGCCCCCACCATTATGTGCTCGAGCTTCTTAGCCTAATCCAGTGGGGACCATATGGGCAGCAGCCCGACTCCATACACTGGACCCAGAGGTGTATTGAAACCAGCAGGGGGGCAAAGCTAGTGTGTATTTAAGTCCAGAGGAGCTCGGGGCTTTATTTAAAACCAAAGAAAGTTTGTTTTGACTGGAGCGAGTGCAGCAGGCCTCTCTTTCCTTTACATAGGCTGGATTGATTGTCAACTTGGGTTCAACGTGTGAAAACGTGTGTATGTCTGTGTGTGTCTGCGTTGCGTCAAGCAGTACATAGACACAGTTGGTGTTTCTTCAAAGGTGGAGTTACTCTTTGACTTTGAGATCCATGCAAGTGAAGCCTTAAACTAGGGTCTGGTGAGTTTTAAAACACAGACGGGAGACCACCGACGAGCATGGCCATTTCTTTCAGAAACAGGTGTGAGATGCTGCTATATGCGGGCTGGATGGTGAAATAAACGGGACCATGTTTGAACATTTGGTCCCACACTGATTTATTATATATAATAAATATATATATATATATATATATATATATATAAGCACCCAGATTTCCCTGAAAAGGAAGGGATCTATGTGTGATCGGTTTATGAGTTGCTGTCTATTTGGATATATGTGCCTCTACTATAAGTAAATTCAGTAGATAGCTTGCTTACTCTGTTCTTGGACCTTCAGGTGCCCATATACTTCATGAAAAGGACTTGTCGAATAGTTGAAGGGCTCCACCCGAACCCCGTTGGCCAGTGAAAGACTTCTGTGCAGGCTCTTCTCATGTATCCTAACACTGCTAAATGGCAATAAGCAAATTGGAAAGGGCTTCATGATGGTGGCCTGAAAGATTCCCAAGTCAAGTGAATAACGAGGAATGATCAAATAAGGAAATTGGCATGTACCCTATGATTGCCTCCTGAGAGAGACTTTCTGAAAATGTGAGCCATTATCCTCATATATAAACGATTATTGCAGTGTGGCCCTCTGTATCGGGCCAGCTTTTAACCCCTCCCATAAGTGTGGCCATTTGGAACAGCCTTTGCCTCCTGACATGGTCGGACAAGAAGTCGTCTGAACTAATGCCTTTCTAGCATCGCTTGGCTCTTAGCCAATTGGTCAAATCACCACTGATCTCTGCTGTGAGTCTTTACTGTCCTAGGATGCTTTAACCTCTACCTTATTTTGCTCCAGACTTTTGGAAATTTTTATTTTAATGTGAACCAAAATGACGTATAAAAGTTACAGGAGATTCTAGCAGCCTTGACAGAACTGGAAAAATATTTTTTTTTAGCCCCAGTAGCACCTGGGGAAAGGATGAGACAAAGTTTTTAACAGAGATGTAGACCTTGTAGGTGACGATGACAAGACGAAGGTATCATCTTAAGATGTATGGCGAACTGTCTAAATGGATTAAATAATATAAAAATTTTACAAAAACATGAGCTTTGGTTTAGACCTTGGTCCAAACTTTTAGGTGTGAAAATGTCTTTAATTGTCAAAAGTAAATAAATTAGCTGAACATTATTTGCCATTCTGTCCATTTATGACAAACTTTTTTGCCTTCAGGCTTTGTCCTTGTTCACTCTGAAGTAAACTTGCAGTGATCCAATTTGAAAATCCAATCCTTCCAGATGGACTTGAGAATAAATTACTAAAGGTCAAACTAACCGGCCAAGCAGCTAACAAGCCAGCAGACCACGGTCAACACCTGAGTGGAAAGCAGCCAGAAAAGCTCTTTACTCATTACAGTTCATGTCGATGGAAAGAAGATTAAAAACGACTAAAGACTGTGTCTCCTAAGCTCGCGCACTTTTTCCCTCAACATCATCCACTTAGGCTTTTAATGTAATATATGTTATAGAGGGCTTGTGGTGTTAGAGTATGTATACATTCTCATCCTTTCTTTTCTCTCTCTTTCTCTCTTTCTCCTTCTGGGTGTGTGTGGGTGCCAGACAGTACAGTACAAGTGCTGACGTAAGCCCTATGCATCCCTGTCAAGGTAATGGCCTGTAGCAGTACTGCAGCCTGGGGCAAGCCAGAAAAAGGAATGACATTTACTGCCACCTTAACTAGCTCATTAGCCTGCTTCACAGTCTTGCTCTCTATTCACTCCACAGAGAGTAATGAGAATAGCACTGTTTTACCCTGCCAGTTGTTATTCCGCTCATGCCTTTCAGCGCTATCAAGATGGAACACTCAGATTGTTTTGGTAAATGGCTTCTTGTTCTCCTGCTCTCTACGCTGTTTTAGCATGAGTGTTTCACTCCGTCTGTCTTTGAAGAAACAATTGATGAGTGTTTAATCTTCATATGACTGCGCTTCATTGTGCTCTTGGTGAGATATCGCCGCTGCATTCTCACCTACAGTGAGCTCATCTTTTAATCAGACCTGATCCAGGAGACTGATTGGCCCTATTGTTCAGCATGCAGGCTTCTGAAATCTGCCTTTCATTGCTTGTAAATAGACAAACACTCATCTATGTTCACACACACACACACACACACACACACACCTGCAGGCACACACTGTTGCACAAACCTCGTATCTTCATTATGCCACTTCTTCGGTTGATTGGGGGGTTGTTGTCTGATGTTGATGTGGGACAGTCTTGACATAATCCTTCCTCTCCTTACTAGCTGCTTGACATTTCGCTGTTCTTCTTCAGGGACAGAGAGATTGAAGGAAGTAATGGAGCCGACATGGCAGGCAAATAGCAAAGATGTGATTAAAACATCACTTCAGACCTTCTACGAGCCGGGCTTCCTTTAACTCTCTGTGTGTGTTTTCAACTTTCCGCAGATGTTGACTGACACCTGGACAATGAAGATGTGTTTGTTTCATAGGCGTATTCACAGCAACACACACACTCTTGACTTACACACATGTGCAAACCAACGACTGAGCACATTGTGTCCAGTCAGGCTACAGGAATGCAGGACCAGGCACATCCCAAGGCCTTTGTTCTGGCTGTGTTTTCTTATTGATAAGGCCTGTGAGGACTTAACAGAGGGGGAAAAAAGCGCTGAGAGATGAGATTGAATTTAAAACCCAGCACACTACAGTAGATCTTACAACTACACTAAAAATCTGTCTGGAAATGGCAGCATGTGGACAGTATCATTTGTCTTCCTGCCTTCCTGTGTCTGCTCTGTACAGTCAGTTATCTGGCGGTTCTAGTGTTGGTCAGCCCAAGGCCTGTTCTTACAGTCAAATCCTCTTTTGTCTTCCTTATACTGATTGGCTGTGTGTGCGGTTTTGCACGCCTTTGCTTGTGTGTATGTGAGTCTTCCACCACAATCTCCATATCCTGTTTTCAGAGCATCAGTTAGCGGGTCAGACTGTAGACTCTGTGACTCATAATGAGTTATTGTACCTCTCTGCGAAGAGCCGTTGGAAGGAAAGGACCGCGGGGCAAAGCGGAGAGGCCTCTGTGTGTCTGCAGCTCTTAACAGGTATCAGACAGCATTACAGGTTCCCACAAGAAGTGGATTAACCGGCACATACTCAGTTCCTCAAAGTAAACACTCCTTCCCCCTTTCTATCCACGTCAACATCAGCCTCGTTCAGACTTTATCGGGAATCGCTGGGAACATGAAACCATCTGGTTGAAAAAATCTCACATGCTGTCAGTATAGTTTAAGAAGTGTTTCAGGTCTTTCTTTTTTTTTAACCCTGCTGTGTGTGTAAAGAGAAATGAATCATTGTTGGCTCTCCCGCTCTCAATATTTACTACAGAAAGTAATGAAGCGACACTAAAACCCCACTCGAGGACCAGCCGAATGAAGATATCTCGGCTTTCGTTTCGCTTCTGGCGTGAGACAAACGCTTAAAGTGGAGTTTATTCGAGTGCCAGACGAGGTGCCCATTTGGCCGGTGCATCACACCCAACGCTATTCTCTACACCGCTACAGATGAAGTGTCCTCAACAAGCAAATATGCCAGCTGTGACCAATCACAGAGCTCCCCCACAGCCCCTCTACTCACAGCAACTATATTTTGTTTTCACCGGTCTGGATCTCTGGATCCGTGCCGGCCAGAATACTTGTACAGTCCTTTTTATGAGTTTTCAAAACAAATACAAAAGCGACGGCACACTGTTTTTTCTGGGGGTTTTTTTACACTCTCTTAGTTCATGGACAGCTTAAATAAGCTGTCTTTTTTTTTTTTTTTCTTTGTTAGCTCTGTGTCTACTCTTATTTTCAGCCTCCCAGTCTGCTTCCCTAATGACACCCTTGCTTTGACATTTTACTCTGTTTGCTAGCTTGCGTGCATGTCTGTGTTTGCAGATTTTTGCGGTATTATGGGACGGACGGAAAGGTCTGTTTTGACTCTGGGAGCCTTGTGTTTTCGGGGATTCGACAGGGGAGGGGGTTTCGGGGGGACTAGCATCGAACAGTACACCGGGCCGTGTTGTTAAGGCAACTCAGCATGGGACTACCCAAGTGTAGTTAACATGTATGAGAGTGGATTAACATGGCGGCCTCTCTCCTCAGGCGCACTCTGTCACAGATCTGTCAGGCCTCTCGGAGACCCCTCACAGCACAGCTCTCATCTGTCAACAGGCGCTGACACCAACGCAGGAACAAAGGCATGCGCGCACATACACATGCACCACCGGTTGATGTGGCCTCGGGGACCGTGTCTGCAGTTTTTTGTTTCATGTGTTGGACACTTAAAAAAAATGATTCATTCATTTCCTCAGATGACCTGCAGACTAACTAACTGTAAACCACAGCCCTGTCAGATGCAAATACCAACGTCCCTTTTTAATTTATGAAAAACAGCTGTCCTGGGTTGTAGGCTGATGCTCACAAATAACTTGTGGGAAAGTTGGACGTTTGATGAAGCCATTTAATATGCTTTATCCGTACGTCTGCGAAAAGCCATCCGATAAATTATCGAAACCAACATGGATGAGAAAGTCCCAAGCTTAATTAACTGTAATTAGTGCATTCCTATAGCTAGGTTACTGTTTGCTGTCTGCTGTATGACATGTCTCTAGGCCTTATGAAGGCATTAAGAGGCAATTTGGACTCATTTAGGAAACTTACTGTATTGTTTGTGTTGTCGTGGTTGGGTTACAGAAAAAGAGCTGTTCCCAGAAACTGCACTTCCCGGAGCAACCGAATGCATAGTGGAACAATACGGTGCATTGTGCATGGCAACGGCTCTGATCATCTTAATGCAAGCATAAGCTCTTAATGAAGTCCTCATCCCTCACACAGACACAGACAGAGAGGCTTAACAGACGAGCACCCACACATCGTGTGTATAGGCGCTGTTCTGCTGTAATCATACATTTTGGGACCTTCTAATATATCTAAGAGTTCCAAATAAGGCCTAATTGTAATCTTTTTTTTTTTTTTTTTTTTTAATTCCAAATTGTGTTCATCCCCCTTTGTGTAGAGGTCACAGACATGTGGAACATGACCGTTATAAATAATAATGTTATGGATTCCAGGGGTCAATCAGCCGTCACGCTGCATTAAAGGATAGGTGATTGATTTGACCCAAAAATGATCAATAGGTGACCCTGCTAAGACCCGATTCCCTTTTACTGCAGCCTGTTAAGGTGTGTGTGTGTTTGCGTGTGTGTGTGTTGGGTTGCGGGCCAGGCTAGCGGTCATGGCCGCTCAGTCATCCGGGGAACTATGGGAGGCAGCTGCACTCCTCAGATCCGTCTCCTGCCCAGCGGGAAGGCGGACCGGGGCGAGGTGGGCCGTGGGGGGATCCACAGGGAGGGAGGAGGCATGGTCCGGATCTCTGTCTGGCTGCAGGCAGCATGTCAGCTGGGCCAGTTCCCCTGGACCCCCTCACCCCCGCTACCCCCAGCCTCCCTTTCCCCAATCAGTGATGGACGGATGGTTTGGAGGAGGAGGCGCATGGCCAGTTAGTTCTGCCCCACAGCAGCCTGCTTTATTGGGCCTTCATTGGGGATTATTGTTATTGAATTATGGAGGGCCTCCCTTCAGACCAATCTCTGGCAGGAAGTGGGGACGGCAGGCCTTCACACGACTGCTGATGTGTGACCTCCCCCCCTCGCCCCACTACCCCCTCCAGTTCTGCTCCAGTCCCACAGCTTCCATACTCGCCTTGTGCACGTAAGTGTAGACACGTGCAGGTCTACACATTCAGCTGGCAAAGGGGGATGCACCATTTATAGTCATTTGCCTTTTCGGCAGCTGGCATTACCCAAGCATTAAGAGAAAATAAATGAATGGAAAGTGTGAGACAGACAGCTGAGGTGTTGTATGAAGGGATGGGGGGGGTCATATGGGGTTCTGTCTCTCCATATTCTGTTAGCCCCAATCTAACGTTACTGCCCTCGAGACTCCTGCATTCCTTACACTCATCCCCACACTCATGGAGGGGCACAGACCAAGAGACACCCAAGAGACTGAAAACCATTTATGCATGTATGACCGTTCACGCAGACACACATTGGCATTCGCACACACACACGCATGCACACACACTCATCATCTGCTCGGCAGCACCGACAGCTCCATGCCTTTTTAAGGAATTGAGATTATGATTCCCTATTGTGCTGCACCCAGAGGATTACTGTAGGTGATCCTGGCTTTGCAGATGTCTGGGGGCCTTTTCGAATATACTGTAGATTAGACACTGTAATTTATATAGAATCAGAGGGTTTGGTCGATGTCAGGAAACTATTGTGGCTCAGAGCCGAACTGGAATCTTCGCGGTGATGTTTAGCCGATTATTAGGAGGTAATCTGGTTAAAGACACACTGTTGACTAAAGCTGAGGGATTAAGATTATATCCACCGGGAAATAGTTCATGATACAATGGGTAGTCCCGTTTTATGTTTTCCTCCTGACCGCCTGACACACTCTGTTCCCTTTTCACATGAGATAGCTTATGGAGGGATTTCATGACCTTTGACCTTCAGCAACTCCCCCACCTCCTGATGGCTTTACACCTCTGTGAAAGGACATATAACATCTGTGGCTTCTCAATTCTCACCCCAGGACTCACCATACACACAAATAATCCTCTTGGGAGAGCAACAGAATTTATACAATAATAACAAAACTTTAGCTATTTTTTCTGTTTGATGAGTAAAATAACTGGAAATGACTGGTATTTTCACAGTTTTCATACATACCTTGAGTTGCTGTCCTCCAGTGATGAATTCATGCACTCAGCTGAAATTGACCCTGACCCTGTTTGTTCTGCCCCCTACATTTCACCACAGAAATGTCTGCTGACTCTACTATTCCTCATTCTGACTGTAGCTTTTCCATCTTATCTCTTATCGTGTGCGTAAGTGTTGTCCTCGTGGCTCATTTTTTATGCACTATGACCTTTTTTTTTCTTAACAATCCCTCCGGGATGGTGTGTGTGGGGGTGTATGTATGTGTGTGTGTGTGGGTGTATGTATGTGTGTGTGCATGCCTCTGGGGGGGTATCCACTGTCTGCTGCTCCTTAAGATAGAGAAAATACCTCCCTGGCTCTGCCAAAAACCGTTAACTAACTAAACAACGCGTTCTCCTCCTCCCTCCCCCTCCTCCCCCTCTTAGTTACTTCCCACATATGGACACAGTTATTTAGCCTCTTGTTGAAAGGGAACAAAGAGAGTGTAAGCAGCGGTCGGGGAGAATAGGAGGTGGGGAGGGGGGTAATGTAGACGCATTATATCAATGTGCTATGAATCCTTCCCACAAGGCCTCCACTCTTCCCGTCTCCCCTCCTCCTTCCTTCAAACATGGAAAAACAAGCTGCTAGGTTTCTTTTTTTTTTTTGTTGACCCAAACATTAATGTGGTTTTTCGTGGTTATTAAGAAGAACAAGGAGACGAGGCACAGAGAGAAAAAGGGGAAAAGGAAAAAAAAAGAGAAAGCGACAGAAAGCCCAGTTGTGGGATAACAGGAAGCCAGTGGAGTTAGAGGGGGATCTGGACTGAGGTACAAAAAACATGGAGCCGTCTGGCCGGAGTCTGTGGTCGGCTTATGAAAAAAAAAAAAAAAAAAAAAAGAGAGAGAGAATGGGGAAAGCCATTTCAATTTGATGCGGGTCCCGCAGTTCAGTTTCTTCAGCTAATTAATGACAAAAATAAAAAGACACGCAGTACATGATCTGCCAACTTAGCTCATGCGTCAATATTTCATTGAAATTAAAAGAATCAATTACGATTAGCTCTGAAATTTCAATGTGAAAGCGTGGATGTGTGAACGCTGGGAGAATATTTCGTCTTCGGGGAATGATCTCATCCTCGAATCTGGCCTGAGTTTTGAAACCGGAAGAGTGAGAGAAAGTAGTAGACTATTCTTTCTTGGATGTCACCATACTTTTGTGTGCTTTTTTGGCAGAGGTTTTTTGTTCAGTGTAACAGAGCCTTCTATGGCCCCTGCTGCTGCTAATGCTAGACATTACCTCACGAAAGTGGATTTATACGGAGGAAATGGCTGATCCCTCAGGTAATATCGGCATGAATCAGTCAGGCCAGACAGCGGGAAAGATCACGCTCGCTCCCCTCTCTCAGCTCCAGAGATCACCCCTCAGTGCTGTAGCTGGACTGTAGAGGAGGAGCTGTCGCAACCCTTTATACTTTTCGCTCTCACTGTAGCTCCAGGCTAGAGAATAGTGTGTGAGTGTGTGTGGCGGTGGTGCTGTTTGAGCAGGAAAGTAGTGAGGGGTGTGGGATTGTTAGTTTAAGTCCTTGCGGTTATATGCCTTGCCGGATAAAGAGTCGACACCCATTTAAGTACATATTGCAGAGGACATATGTGGGCAAACTCATCTTATAGTAATAAACAGAAACACACTTCTGCGTTCCCCAAGGTGCGGTAACTGATAGGATCGGGGCACCTTGCCGCTTCCCGTCTTATTTTGCAATCCCGGGACTATGCACCAATCAAGCACAGGCATCATATTGTGTCTCCTCCCCCCGGGGTGTTATTGCACATCCCTGGTTTCTTCTCCACACACACACAACCAGGCTGGCTGCTGACCGGCACTAATGCCCTAATGGCGCTGTCCTACATACTTGGTAAGGAAGTGTCTGCTGGCAACCTCACTCCTCACCCACCCTGAGTTGGAGGCGGACCAGGAAGAGAGGGCAACAAGATGGGAGGAGAGGTTTGTTTCATAACCTGCTGCCTAAACCTCCAGAAACTTTCCATGGGAAGTTCAGCTGGAAAATTTTGGAAATATTCAACAATTAGCACCTAATTTACCAGTTAGCTAGCTACTATATGAATCCAATTTAAACATTAATACCATTATAGATCAGATATATTTACCCCATTATATTATCAAAACTTACTTCACTACGCTATGAGACATGGGATTAGCACCACCATTCTGGGCCCTATATACTCTAAATGTCAGTGGGCCCCTTTCTGTGCCAGTGCACATAGCATGTGAGCAAAAAAACAAAACAAAAGATTATAGACTTAGAAAATAGTCCTGAATATTTGCTTCATGTGTCGTAATGTTACAGTTATTGTTTCATAGTGTGGTGACAAGGAAAACCAAAAAATACCATTCGCTACATAGACCATTAGCTGGTCTGGAAACAGGTTGTATCGACCAAAAAGGTAAAACGCCTATTGCTGTGACTATGGGAATCATGATGATGATCCCAAAATACTTCAAATACTGTCATCAATGAGCATCACAGCACAGTTATTGGGATACAAAGAGAGAAAGGGAGCCTTTCCAGTTGTTAACACCATCAGGCAATGACATGTTGTGTTGCGCTGCATGCCTACTGTTCAAATTGGAAACAAAAACCACAATTGCATGTCATTTAATTAGTTGTTGTCCCTCCGTGTTAATTATTTATTCCATTCATCAGAGCCTCCACTGCCAGCTGTGGGCTGTGTTTAGTACAGATTTGGTTTTCAAACTGGTCTTAAAGCATGGCTAAACTTTTACTTAAAATTGGGCCACTGTCCCTCAAATAATGGTATAAAGGCACATCTAATTTCCTGTCACTTTCCAATAATATCTTTAGTCTTTCATTTTTTTTCAGAACCTATCTTAATATAACACTTACTCCACATAGTTTGAAATAGTTATGGGTCACTGTAATCATTCCTCCTCTTAAGTGCCACGATGCAATCCACTCGTAAAATAAGGGAGGGGGAGGGTTTGGGTTCATGTAGGCGTTGTTTTTGTTTTTTTGTTTTTTTGTTTTTTTTGGTGGGAACAAATTACTAGCAGTAAACCGACACACTGCTGGAATAGGCTTTGCATACTTCCAGACACAACGCAATAACTTTGGCTGAACTTCTTTTTTTTTTTATTATACACAGAGTGAGCACTGATTTTGTCTCTAATTTCTTAGAGTGTGAATGTAACCTCTTACGCTCCAATAAAGTGAGATTACTTCACAGTCAGTACAGAGAATTAGCATTGCCATTAGTGTTAACTCATAACTCATTATATGTGTTAGGTGTTTTTTTCCCTTTAACTCATTCTTTAATTATAACCTGATTAAGAAGGTTGTTGTCTGGAGCAACAGATATGTCTTGTAGTGAGAAACAGTGTTAACTATTGTGCTGATAAGTCCTCCTTCAATCAAAACACGTTTCTTATTATTCCTACAGTTAAATTATTGAGCATTATTGTGCAGAATGATGTATATAAAGACAGTGATACCAGAAGGCTGCTTTCAAATTCAGTCTGCTAAATGTGGAACATTGTGGGTGACCTATGAGTGTGATTGTGCCACTGCAGGTAGTACATGCAAATAGTAAACAATATCCAACTTTACACAAGTGTGATGTGGAAACTTGAAGACTCAAGAATAGACTTTAGCAAAGTAGGAGAAACCTCATCTGTCCAGCATTTAAGTTTCTGAAATTAAATATATTTGGATATAATGGATTCAGGAATTTAATGAGGGAGAAGGAGTAGATGTAATATTAAAGACTTTAACAAGATAATTGATTTTTTTTGTCTGGAAACACCATATCAAACTAATTATTAATCAAAGTAGAGTATTTAACATACATCTGAAAATGGGTCTGGAGGGGATCTTTAAATGTTAAGCTGATGATAAAACAATATTAAAATGTTTTCACATCATTTGTATTGCTGTAGCTTTCAAAAAGTGTTTAAGTGCTTGAAGCCGATACCCAATCCATTTTGAAAAATATGACCTACAGTCTTACTGGGGGTTTGTAATAGGCCTAGATGTTAGGTGATGGGATTTCCTGACGGTCTGTGAACGCGTCTTGGAGTAAGATGCTACAGCTAGTGTGTAGAGTGTGGTTTTTATGAAATCTTACGAAGTTTTTTGTTTTGGCATTGGCTATGACCACAGTAGCCATTTTTAGAATGAGGAATACAGTAGTAGCTAAAGGACTTAACTTGTGATTTATTAGAGACTTTAGACTACTATGTATGAGTGCGGAACGTTTTTTTCTTTTTTTTTCAGAGGGACATAGGCAAGGCCGGGCATTGGTTGTAGAAAATGCCAATTCAACCCCTCTCACTCTCTCATCATCACCTGGGTGCAACCACCTGTGGCACATTTAGTGGTGCATGTTTTTAACACCTAAATCAGCTGATGCTCGCTTCAACAACTCCTCAAACAATCAGTATAATCAGCAGTAGTTCCCTAGCAGGCCTTCCTTATAACACTTCTGATTGGTGAAGTTGGCAGGATGGTAGGGAGGTGGTGTAATCGTGAAATAGTTGACAGAAACAAAACCTGGGTTAGGAAAACAGCCAAAAAATGGCAACTTTGATGATTGCGTTGCCTGAAATCATGGTTTTTCGACCTAAAACTGGCCGGAGTTGACCGGTCATCAAGGTTCACACCCCATGTAAAGGAAGTGCACACTATCTGGCTTCTATTTATCCATCCATCTCTGAACCCTCCGTGGTCCCCAAGCCCCTTTGCATATGGAAGAGAGGGAAGCGGAGGCTTTGCAGTATGATGGAGGTGTGTATTGACCCAGCAAAGGCGATGAGGGTAGAATACTAATAGGGTTAATAGAATTAATGTTGCTGTCACCCCTGGTTGGGGAGGAGTGTCAGGCTTCTGGCTTCCTGTTTGTGAGCTGCTTGCCTTTTTCTTTCTATAGCTATACCCTGACTGGACTGTATCTCTCTTTCATTGTTTTTTTTGTTCCGTCTCTACATCTTTGTCCCTCCCGCTCTCTTCACTATCTTTCTATTGCTCCCTCGCTCTCCCTTCAAATGGATAAAAGCTGCTTTAATAATGTGCCGTCTGTGGCAAATGTCCTTTGTTCATTCAGTTATTGATTTTATAAAGTGCTTGTTGATCTATAAGTCTTTATATTGCTTGTGTCCTTGCATAGGGGCCGGGGATTGTGTGTGTCCGTGCGCGATACCTGTGTTTGTGTGTCTGCGTGTTTATGATTCTGCGGCTGTCCTCGGGCAGCCAGAGTGTGTGTGTGTGTGTGTGTGTGTGTAATAATGGAAGGTTGACATTTAAAGCAGTGTATTTAGTGCCACTGAATTAGCATACTTTAACTGGCTGGTCTATTCCTTCTGGAGCAGGCATTAAATCCTGACGCAAGATTGGTGGGCAATTTTAAAGAGCTTTAGTGAAGATTCATAGACTACAAAATGTGCTGGCATTACACACAATCCCACACACACACACATACACACATAAGCACACACACGCAGTCCTCTCTACCTTCTCTGTCACTGTCTCTCTCCTTCTTTTTCAACTTACTCTGACCTGAGTATGTGCTGCTGCTGCTGCTGCTGCTCATCGGCAGTATTCTGCATACACAGCGTTTTCCTCTAGGAGCATGTGTATGAGTTATGAGGTGATGAAAGAGGATGGGGGAGTTTGTGTCTCTGTGTGTGTGTGTGTGGTGTTTGTGAGGATAAAGGAAGATACTCGGCCACCAACACGTCTCTACTGATGAGTATCTGATCCCCTGGTCTAGGAAATCGCATGCCTGTTGCTGATTTGCATGTGTAATGTGTGAACAGGGATACACAGCTGCACCAAACACCAGTCTAGTCTATGTATACACAAAGTGTGTGTTTGTCTGTTCAGGTGTCTACATCGCACACCGTAAATGTCGTAAAACAGGCCTATAGGAAACGTGGAGGGACACAAAGCCATAAGTCATTCTTCTCAGTGTTTTCTAATTAGCAGCCTAATGAATCAAGGCCTTGTTTACCGCTCTCACATGGAAGGAATATGCCGGAAAGTCATTATCTTGTTTTATGTGCAGTGTTACACATGCTCACTCGGACATACTTTACAGGGTGGATATCCATCCAGTCCAGCCGACCACTAACTTGGCAGAATTATTTATGCACGGTAAAGCAATTTTTTTTTTTAATTCAGTTAGTGATTTGCTTTCCTTGTGCATCGCCTTTAAATACATTTCATGCTAAGTACATTGATCTCATTGGCTGGATAATTAGGCGGCACACACACACACAAGCATCATTATCATTAATGTGTGTAGTATAGAATCTATTATACAGTACTGTGGTCGTAAAACAGATCAAACTAAAGCTTATTCATCTGATTATTTAATTGCAAGCAATGTAACGTATTGTGTCACATGTGTTGCATTAGTCAATTAAATTCAATGCTTTATTGGCATGAATGTTTCTAAGGAGTCAAAATTAGTATTAATAGAATAGAAATAAGATGAAAAACTACAATTCATGAAATAAATAAGCAAAATAAAAGCAGTAAACATGTTTTGTGTATGTGTGTTTATGGCTCCACTCTTAAGCTTGAAAAAGAAAATAAATATTTTGCATCTGTCTCATTAATAATAATAATAAGCCACTTCTCTAATTGGCTGAATTTTAGTCTGTGAATAACTGTATAGCTGTGACATCACAACTCATTTTACTCATTTTAAGGTTTCTGAAAACAGGCTGTGTGCATTTCTCTGTGAAATGAGCATTTTGAATCATGCTGTATTTCTATAATATAACACCTAGACATTTGTGCAATTGAAAATAAATTAAAATCTAATCCTGTAACATGAGCTAATATGATATATTCAATTCACGTTATAGTTATATTATATTTACGTATGGTCCCTAGTTGCCAGTGAGCCCTGCTATTATTAACATGAAGCACATAAACTAAGAAAAAAATGTCTAGTATATAATATTGAATAATTATGCAGCTCCAGAAAGGAAAATGTGAAGGAAAGCCTTTGTTTCAGCATATAAAACACAATAAATGGCAACATGTTGGTGTTGTAACCAGACCGATGCCATTAACCTGAGCTGATAAATCAAGTTTAACTCGAGACCTGACCCCCACATATCCTGTTTTCAGTCTGAGAGAGTATTTGTGCTGGAACGCCGTAGTTTCCTGGCAAGTTGATGTTACTGCATGTTCTCGCCGGAAAAAAAACTAACACTGAAACAAGCCAAAGTCCCTCGAAGGACGGCGGCTAAAAAATGATCAGCTTGTTCTCTCTTTATCTCGACGCCAAGGATGGTCCAGCACAATAGTGATGACATAACAATTTTTAATAACTCCAGGCATATCCAGTGCACACATACACACACATACTTGCATCGACACACACTTTCGGTTGATTCCCTGCTGATCTTGTGCTCAAGGGGAGAAAGGTTACCATGGCAACCCTTGTCCAGCACAGGGGTTTTGGCCTGCTTTTCTTGGGAGCATGTTGAATGGGGTCAGACAATCCAACCCCCCCCCCCCCCCCCCACTGCTCCAGACTCATCCATAGCATCACTGTCTCCCAGCAAAGGACTGATTGGATAACCCCTGGCCCTCTTAGTTCATCCCACTTTCTTATCCCTTCCCCCTTGTTTCGTTGCTGTTGGGCCAGCGAGGGTTAAAGGTTCCCACTGTGGTGTCCATCTTATGCTCAGTCTCATTGTGGAGACCTACAGGAGGACTCGTAATTATCCCAGGGCTGCCGGGAACTCAGTAGGCAAGGGGTTAAAGGTCGTGACATCCGTCTCTATGGAGCTATATGTGGTATGGGTTGACTCGGCGGGGACAGGTGAGGTGGCCTGTCCTCGTCCAATCAAATGCTACTTCTTTCCCTCCTCTCTAATAATATGATGTTTTCATTAGCATGTCCATAATTTCTAGTCTGATCGATTGAGTTCATGAAGTGTTAGTGTGATAAACGCCTGGGGCTAAATGTGTATGCTAATGTGATGTTGCTAGTTGGGGGGGAAAAGTGTGAATTTGGGTGGTATTCTTACATTCAAAACATTGTGTAATGGATGCAATCTACAATTAAAAGGAAACCTTCACTATTAATACATATGAAGGTGACACTAATCCTTTAAAGTAGATTGGAGGATCCTGGAAAAAACGGGTGGAGCAAGCAGCATTTAGGGAAAAAAAAGTCCAAACCTCCTTTCTTCAGACTTCCCCTGAAGCCACATCCCCGAGTACAGGAACGAAAGTTGAGTTTGACAAACAAATCATCATCCAATAAGGTTCATCGTCACATTTACATTGATTGGTGGAGTTTATTCGGTCCTGCCCATCCCGCAGGTTGCTATTTTTTCTTTTCTGTATGTGTCACAGCATTTAATTAGTTTGCTTTCTATCTTGAGTAAATAGGTTTGTCACCATGCTTTATACTAAATCTAATGATAAAGAGATGATAAACAATAAATAAATACATTTTCAAGCCTTTTCAGTGTATTCTTGTAGCTTATGAATTATTGTGTATCATATATATATATATATATATATATATAACAGTGAAACCTTTAGGTTATTTTTGATACCTCTCGAATTTAATAGGCATCATTTCAAGTTTTAAGAACTTGCATTTGGAGTCCATTTTGAAAACCACCATAGTATTACTCAGGTTGCCGTGACAATACATGATCTTTCTATAAATACAGATTATTACCCTGTATTATTGGGGAGTCCTGACAGGTGTGAGCAACAGTTCGTTAAAACACCGCTATATAAAGGATGTAGCTGTGTAATAGCTGTGTCAAATGGTACAATATTCACAGTCGGTAAAATTGCGCTTCATTGCTTGTCTGCCCTTTCTCCTCAAAACCAAACTAAATGCTGGCCCTTTATTTGCAAACCATGCCAGATTCATGGTGTGTTTCCTGTTTGTGAGTTTTATATCTGGCCCCTGTTCATGTAGGTTTATGGTAGAAAGATTTATGTGTCACACGTGCTGTAGCGTGTTTGTGATGATATATGGAATCAACAACTTTGAGAAAAAGACTTTTATGCTGGAACAAAACAATGTCACAAACAAATCCCAAGGTTCACACAAGCACAGGACAAAAATATCTCAAGGAATGACTTATTGACTGATCAAGGATGGTGCCAAAAATAAACCAAAATATGGATCTTGCAGAAAACCACTTCATCATTATCCTGCCCCGAGGTATAATCTTTCTGTTTCTCTCTGTGTATCCATCTTTCTACGTCATATATACTTACAACCCGGCCTCTCTCCTTTCTTCACATCCTCCGCTTCTCCCCCCCAAGGCCCAGCTCGTGTCTCATTACATGTCAAAGGGGGCCCACGTTAATGTGGCCTTGATGAAGACTTCACTTGAGTGTCAAAACCTTATAGCAATATAATACAGCCATCAATTGCTCACTCAACGCTGGCAGATACATCAGTAATATCACAGCATGAAACATATATAGGGAGGTAATTCAAGCCCACAAATATTACGGGTGAAAAAGGTGGCGCTTTTGATTGAAGTGCTTTTATATTCTCATTTATCGTTGCAGATCCCGCTGGCTACAATTTCCTGGTATCTCACTCCTACCTGCCAATCCTGTCCCACATTTAAATCTCACAAATCTGTTGGGAGATATTGAAACAATTTCAGCTAATTTGCTCCTCACCTGAGCCTTCTCCAAGCTACTTTCTAACTCGCATATCTTCGTGATCTACTTTGGAGTATGCCGAGGGAGAGCCCCCGAGGTGTGATATTTTTCTTCTGGTTTGGACTATTTGACATTCCGGTAATAACTTTTGCCTAAGCAGTGGTGCATTAGGATGTGGATGCTTCATGTAATAGCTGATGTGATTGCTTTTGTCCCTTGCTTATTTGCTCAGCTTTTTCAGCATGTACAGCACAACAAAGCAAGACTCCACCTTTGAAACATGATTTTCCCTTGAGAGAATGATCCATTGTCAGACTTATTAGGCCGTGAAGAGGTGTTTTATTGTCAGAATTTGTTTATAGAACATGGCATTGTTAAACTATACAACTGCCCTTTTTTGTCTTGGTATCATATCTTCTGAAGATCAGTGTTTTGCACGAAGCTCCACTTACACTACACTTTGTAAAGTGTTGACCGTAGACTGTAAAAGAACAAGGGATTTTATGGTGCATTCAGGTTCATTTTGTAAATCTTCACTGGAATGACCACAGAGTTGTTTTTTTTTTCTCATTTTCTTTATTGAAGTACAAACATCTGTCAATAGTTGTTCTTGTTCTTTCACTACAGCATTTTTAATAATCACATAGCAAAAGCAAAGCCATAGATTTCAATCATCAGAAGTCAAAAGAATAATCAAATCAAATTCTTAGCAGCAGTTTTTATGAGCATATTATTGTGCAAATGTCTTTGTCTAGTTTTCCATGTTTTTTTTTTTTTTTACTTAAGCATTCTTGATAATTAGATGCTAGCAACAATGTCCCTTTCATTTCTACAACTGCGTTTATAAAAAAAAAAAATCCCATGTTAAACAAAACAGAAGAAATGAACATGAACTAGTACATTTTTGGGACTGAATTGAACTTGCTCTTGTGAAGCGTGAACCTCCACAACACTGCCGAAGACACTGTCGTTATGATCTCCAGGGTATGAAGTGTGAATTTTTGCTATGTGTCCATTGGGACTAGCCAGTACTTTTAGAGGCAGGCTTGCCTAGCACGGTTGTTTTCTTCTCACACTTTTTCAATTTTAATTCCTTCTTCCCGAAAAACAGCCATCTCCATTTTGTTTCTGTTTGATCCACCTCATCTTTCAACTGTTCAATCCCTCTCTGTTCCTCATATTGGTCTCTCTGGAGTTCTCAGGTCTGGTAACAAAGAAACACTTATTGTGGTGTCAGATATTTCGCTTGTTTGTACAAACCATTTTTTCCCCCACAATGCCGCGAGTGCCAGTCGGGTAGAAAATGTGGCTGATATAACTGGTGAAGCCATTTTTGTGGGCTAAGCTGTGAGCTCCCTCCCCACCACATCCCTCCGTTTTCACTCCCTCTGAACCTCCTTGGACCGCGTCCATCGCCGGCACGCTGGCCTCTGCCGAGGGTTTTAACGCGGGGCTAAATATAGGCTTTGTGTTTTCTGTGCTTTAATATGTGTGTTTGGGCTGATTAAAGTTGAGGCCTGATCTCATCCCACCACAGACCCCTAATGCATACCGCGGTCTCTGGTTTCTATTTGGACCTGGGGGCAAACACGAGGAAAAAAAGTGCCGATGTAATCATGTTTAGGGTTGTGAGTTATGTGGCTGAGAAAGACGGCAATATTACAGAGCTAAAATGGAATTGAACGAGTCTCGGATGGAGCTATTATAGAGACGGCTGTTGTGAGATTGGTTGTTAAGCCTGGCTGGGAAATCAATTTAATAGGATGTTTGCTTTCCATATACACTAACAATCAATGATGGTAAGAAATTGGTCATTTGCATGGTTATCACTCTGTGATTTCTGTTGTACAGTTGCTTGCGTTTCTGTCTGTCAAGAGAGATGTTGTAGAAGAGAGGGTTAAATGCTTTGAAGGAGAGGCAAATCAATAGGCTTTATGGTGCCTGGCCAAAAAATATGAAGTAATTGCCCCTTGTATTGACTTGTTCATTTTAGCGGATAGAGTGCCACCATGTGAGCAGGTTAGTGGGGGAATTACACTTAGACAGAACCTTTGTCTGTTTCTGTCATTTGCACCTCTCCTGCCCCGGTCATACCTTTTAGACTCTTGCTTTTTCTCCAGTCTCTGCATCTGTCCGTTTTCCTTGTGTTTCCTCTCCTCCGTCACCCACGGCCTCAGTCTCTCAGATGGGAAGTGACACATTGGCATATATAGGCAGGCGGGCTAACATATGCCTCATGGGAGCTTATATTGTACAACAGGAACAGGAACAAAAGAGGCGGCGGCTGAGGTGGTGGGAGCCATCACACACACACACACACATACACGTATATACACAGCACATTTCTACATACCGTTTGCTACTGACACCAGAATTCTTCAGCCTGACACTGGTGATGGATTAGATGCGTTATCGAGGCAGAGAGAGGCTCCATGTTTTCTCCCTGTGCGTAGAGAAAGAAAAGTGAGAGATTGAGTGAGCAAGACATACACACACACACACACACACACACACACATAGGCAGCTGAATACCCTGTACCTATTCCACCTGAAGTAAAGAAATACAATAGCAGCCTGTTACATTTCAAGCTGGGTTTCCAGGACAGACCTGTGAATAGATAGAGCTTGTGAGCTGTGGTTGGTACACAATGTTCCACCAACTGTTGCATATAGCCAGTTAATTTGAATTTGTTTGTGTGTGTGAGAGAAAACTTATGCCCATCTCTCCCCCTCAACACACTGACTCATGCTACCAGTTCACTCATCCTGATGTAGCCCCAGCTCGCACCCAAAGGGACTGACCTCATTGTAGACTGGGCGTTATACACAAAAAAACGGATGTATCACGGGTACTCACCTGACTCATGCAAATTTTTACAACATGCACAATGTTTCGGGTTAGAATCTAGCCGAGGCCTTGGCGTGCAGAGTTTGCATATCCTCCCAGCATTCATGTCTGCTTCCTTTGGTTCAACGGTTTCAGCTAAAAGACACTTTGGAGCCATTTTTCTCTTTTTGCAATAACCAGAACATTGGACCGTAGATCTGGGCCTAAACTAGAAAAAAACTGGGGACTGTTCATTTTGGATGGAGGAAATGCAGATGACAGTTTACAAGCATGTATTGCGAATACAACTATGTCTTTGTTCCCATTTTCCTGACAACAAGAAAAGTTGTGCTTGCGATGCAAAACCAATGTGGCGAGAGCACACCAGCTGTCACAAAAGCCTTTAAAATCACGGATGCCTCCTGACAAGCTTCACTGGCTCTTAAAATGCTGTCAGCAGTCTGTCACCTGTCATCTGGCCTAGGTACCCAATCTGAAACATCAAATTCAAGGACATTTACCCAGGCCAAGATTGGTTCCATTGGATTTGATAAGCTTTATCATGGTCAATCTCAGATCCCTCTGACCTGTGTCTATTTCAAGCAGCATGACCCCGCTCAACTATAAAGCATCCTCTTTCCTAAGCGGGGCTCTTGTTTGTGGTGCATCTGCAAGGGGTCAGTGCATTGAGATAGAGTGAGAAAGTGTGTGGCGGTGTTCTTTTGCAGAATCTAATCCAGTGCATGGGATCAGGCAGATAAACGCAATGCCTATCACTTCAACACCCAAGACTGCTGAACTGGATTAGCACAGATGCAGGAGATAGATGCCAGAGGGGTTACTTAGGAAGCTCAACTTTCACTCTCCAGTCTCTTTCCCTCTCTCTGTGTCTTTGTTCGTTCAGGCCATAGAAGCACAATCTTCCAAAAATCAACTCCTATCGTACTATTCTGGTGTGAGGTGTAGGTGTAAGAACTATCATTTAATCCTATCCTGGTACAAGGTGTTAGTGTGGAGTGTGACGTACATAGCGGTTTGGTTAAGGTTTATGTGCGTGGGCAACGGCCTCTCTCTGCCAGCTGAAATATGGCGGTAAAATAATGTACACCCTCAAGGTGGCTCTGTGTTGGTGTTGGCAGCCACCTGTACATGTGTGTCCCGTTTCAGAAACGCTAACGCCCCTCAAGGCTAATGTTGGAAAAGAGGGGATTTTTTTCTAAATCTGAAAAGAAAGCAGCTCTCAGGTAATAGGTAGCAGCTGTGGCCATTATGGGAGACACAATTTTTAAAAATTGAGTGGCTAATGCTGAACAAACACTCTGAGACAAGTCGTAAAACAGAGTCAAAATCAGCAAATCAGCATATAACATCCTGCATGTAAAACAGTGTTAGAATGTTTTCCTCTTTGAATCTTACACACGTTATCTTTCAGTGTCTTCTCACAGAGAAGACACTGAGAGGCCATTATACAATTTAAAAGCAGTCGTTTTGGTATTTTGCATATGCTGCATAAACTATACAGGGTCTCTTCTATCTTGAAGTAACAGCAACCAAAATACACTACAAACACACACATTTGATGCACTTTTACCCTGGATTTATTTAACACTTCTCACAAATTGCTTCATAAAGACTCACACAGTTGGGGATTTGGTGTCTGGCATACTGTTCAAAACCAGTGAGACTGAATGAGAGAGGAGAGAGAGACAAAAAGAAAGAGAAAGTGAGAGAAGGGCAATTTGAATTGGAGTTTGGTCAATCTTCAAACATTTTTTTTCCAGGGCGCTTACATGGTCTGATCAAAAGCACCCCACTGGCTCAGGCTTGTGTAGCCTCAAGGGGAAGCCTATGATGCCGCTGCCATGGCTTCCCCGCTGGCCAACCCCCACCACCTCCCACCCGCTTACTCCTGACTAGGTGCTGCTGTGACATAAAGTTGACAGAAGTTCCTTTTAAAATCAATTTGTTCTCATAGGATCTGATAGCACTGGAACTTTTCCCTTTCTCTTGTGAGTAGTGGCATGAGTTTGACATGCTAAAATTATGTTGTGACATTTATACTAATTAAACTTTATACTTAAGAAGATTATGCAATAAACATCCTTGCACAACTGATACTGAACAGTCATTACAAAGAGCAGCTTTGCTATCTGTTTCGGACCTTTTAAAAAATCTTCACACCATAGACTCATAATTGCACACATACTTGCTGCACCCCTTGGACAACAGTTCTGATAATTATATCTCATTTACCTGTCATGTCTGTTCAACACAAATGACTTTCTTCTCTCTGACCAATACCAATGACATGCCGACTTTGTTGTACATCTCTAAACATTAGAGTGTACCTTAAAGCAAATAATCTATGTATGTTGTAGTATTTAAAGCGTTGATTTATATTACAGTACTGTGGTACAAAGTTTGGATTTAGAAAACTAAATATGGCAACCCTGCGTGTGTTCCAGGATTTGGTAGTAGATTAAAAACTCTTCCTACTCAGTGATGCCTGGGGATATTTATTTCTGGTCCTGTTCTCTGGGCATCTCTCATGATGGCTCTGTCTTATTTCTGTTTGGATTTGTGCTTGTACATGGAGGATATTGTACATGTGTGAATACTAAGAGAAGTATGAATCTAAGCCTCAATTACTTATTGTCATTTTTTCAATCTTCTGTTTTGCTTTTCTCACAAATATGAACTTGCACAGACCATGGAACTCCTGTTGTACATGTGTAATGTTTTTCAATACTCTCGTCCAATGTAACCTTTCCCTCCTCCTTACTTTACTCAGTTGCAGCACCCTGAAGCTGGTGATGGAGAGAGGGGCAAGCTAATGGCTGTGGTGTTGAAATATGGGACCATGTTAGACCAGGCCAAACCAAGGACAGCTCTGTGGGTCTCTGGGGCACCGGTGATTGGGTCCTCCCTAAATAGAGGCAATGTGATGGTTGTCAGAGGGTCTTGAGGGCACGAATCCAACCTGTTAGCAGCCTTCTCATCCAGTCTGATAAATAATGCAGGGTCAAATCGGGCAGAGAGGGGATAGGTTTAAGTACCTGGGAGAGCAGGCTAAAGGTTGACATAAAACAACTCTGAGGAAATGGATGTTTTGGTCTTGAGAGTCGCTTACGCTGGTGGAATTGTATAGCGTGGGAGTGAGTGAGGGAGTGTGGTGAAGAGAAGGACTTTTGGACAGAATTATTTTTGGTCTAGTAAGCATTGGTTTCTCCATTTACTTGTTCAGAGTTTCCATTTTCCTCTCTTTTTTAGCCCCATTCGCCCACCCAGAGGTGAGCCTGCAAAGTACTTTACGTTCAACTAGCCCACCTCACACACACTCATACACACAACGGATACACACACGTTTCTTCCTTACAATGTTGTGGGCGTTTGTTTGTTTTCATGTCTGTGTGTGTGAATGTAATGCACTGTGGAAGATTTTCAGCTACTATAGAAAAGCAGTTTCTTTAATGTGAAAAGCAACCGGATGTGGGCGTGTTTGTGTGTACACTGAGGGATGGTGTGAGCACTGGAGTGACAGTAATGTTGATTCCATTTTGTCTGTGTGATGCCTAAGCTGCTGAAAAGAAAAAGTATATACAAAAGGATAGAAGAAACAGATACAGAGAAACAGAGACAGTGCGAGTGACTGGGGGGAAGAAAAAGGGACGGCCATTCAATATTTATCTCTGTGTACACTTCTCTGCACTCCTGATTAAATGTGTTTGCTTAACAGGACACTTGACTGTCAAGCAGGGGCGGCCTGCAGCATGGTCCACATAGGTGGTCGCCTTGGGCGCCAAATGAGTGGGAGGATTTCTGTTTTTTTTTTACCTACAGGTGTGCTAATACACACTCACTTTGTAATGTTTTTTCCACTCCTTTTT
The DNA here is from genome assembly GCA_030544235.1 of Lepturacanthus savala. NCBI lineage: Eukaryota > Metazoa > Chordata > Actinopteri > Scombriformes > Trichiuridae > Lepturacanthus > Lepturacanthus savala. Next base: position 4,345,448 of record CM060480.1, on the reverse strand, counting down.
TTCCTCTGGTTTGTTTTCCAAAGTCTGCATTGGTCGGTTCGCCTGACAACCACCAAACTTCAGGTGTCTACGCACACTCACTGAACGACGCCTTGACCTCCATTTGCCTTTTTTTCCCCACAGAGTGGGAGGTCTGTGTGTGGGCTGCATTAGCCATTGTTGTACATTTCCATTTGAGTGTGGGTTTAGTTTTGAAGTTCAACTACTGGAGGTACAGTAGTATTGTTCTCCAATGTAAAATCTCGCCTGGGGCACTCACAGAGTCAGGGCCATCCTTCCTGTTAAGTAATTGCTTGGCCTGGTATGTTAAATTTTTATTATTCTTGTTATAGCGTGTATTGAAAGTGCTACTGCCTGGAGTGTAACGTGTCTGTGTGTGTGTCTCCAGCCGCTTGTGAATTCAGAGGCCCCTGGACAGCGGTGAGAGACTGTGTGATAGCGATCTGATTCAGATGAACTGCAGGCGTGCAGGGGGGGAAGGTTGGGTTATCTGGTGATCCCTAGCGGCAGCCTTGCTAGGACACATATCACAGCATGACAGACTGCTCCTGTGGGTGCACACACATAAACGCACACCCACACTGACACAGTAGTGAACAGAACAAGCGCTGGACTGGCTGAGTGCCGACATGCTTTATGGATGAGCATATTTGCTGAGGTCTCCCTTCCACACTCCGGTGTCAGTAACCAGATGAAGACTGGCACGGCCCCCACATCCCGCCTTTCTCCTCCTACATATGGTTTTCACATATGTCCTCTCTTGGATGTTTGGATTAGCCTGCCAAGGTCAGACGTAGGTCGTCTGGTAGGCTCAACCACTTTGAACGCTGTTCGTCGACTGTGCCGCCTGCTGTCGTGCACTCCCCCAAACCCGCAAGCTTTGAAGCAGAAGCTCAAGGGGCTTTTGTGTGAACTTGCATCACGTTTCTCCCACTTGACCATTCCAGCAGTTTGACACACATTTATACACAGACACGCAGACATACACAAAGGCCTGTGTGACTGTGTGTGTGAGCACGTTTTGCTCACACACCCTCCCAGTAGATCTTCTGTTGACTGACACATGACCTTGACTTTCCCCTCTGTGATGTGTTATAGAGAGTCTGGCTGCTCTTTGGTGCTGTCAGCATCTGAATAGATAGATGAATGTTTGGGTGGAGAGAGGCAGACGGGGATGGACAGATGATAGAGCCATCAGCTTTTCATGGGAGGAAGAGGGCCTAGTGACATGTGACATCACGAGACATCTCTCAAGTCCTGCATCAGGAAAACACATGAGGTTTACTCTCTTGGTTATATATTTGGCCAACAAGACCCAATGAAACAAGAGTCAGAGAAACAGTGTTGGCATTAGCCCATGCAGGTCAGGAAGGGTCATGCATACCTCATATAAGTCATTAAAATGCTTTTTCCAGTGTTTGCATAGTAAGGTGGTCTTGGCCTCGAGTTCAAAGCTTTGCTGAAGGAAGACATCATTCATCAGGAGGGAAGAAAAACAGAGCTACGGTTTCACAAAGGTCTAATAATATCAGCAAATAATTTTTAACAGTTGTTGTAACCCCATCCAACATCACAGTGGCGGGGGGCTCAAACATGTCTCATGGAAAACCTCGGCTTAGCTGATCCTCCAAGTGCTAATTGCTAATGATGGAGTGTTTATCACATATTTTTTGACCCACGTTTTTCACACCTGTCAATCATCTTTTGTCTGTTTCCACTCTTCCCTGCTGTCGAACCGATATATAAATAGCAATCGCTAACCCGCTCTTCTTCTTGTGTTTCCCACAGATCCGTGTTGACGGGCCTCCACACGGCGGCGTCCAGTACGAGACAATGTCGGTCATCAAGGACGGCAGCCCTATCCTCAGAGACATGGCCTTCTCGCTGGACCGCAACTACCTCTACGTCATGTCCGAGAGACAGGTAGGTTGTCGCAAAGACGCTTGGTGCAAACCTTCCGGTCGCTAATTATATAAGTGCCTTCAGGGAGAAGATTAGAGTGTGAGTGTGCATATATTCAGGAAATGTGTGTGCTGCGGCAAGGGCCCCAGGATGGCCCACCTCTTAACATCAGCAGCACCACCACCCTCTGTTAGCTATAAATAACCTGGGTGGCACAGCAGGGGACGTTGTGACAGCGTCTGATAATGAAGGAGAACAATGAGGGCAGGGAGAAAGAAAGAAATGGAGAGACAAGGAAACGACACAAATGAAAGGAGAGAGAGAGAAAGAGAGATGAAGGGCACTTGCCGGCTGGCTGGCTGAAGCGGAGGATGAGAGGAAGAGTGATGAGGGAAAGAGGGACAGCTGGAGGAGTGTATGACTTAGACAGAGTAAAGAGACACACGTAGTGCAAGGTCATCCTTTCACACTTCTAATGAAGTGACACAGCATCGCTGGGCGGGTGGGAAGCAGCCGATAGCCATCAACGCTACTGACATACTTAGTAGGCAGACGAGATGGGTGCCAGATGAGGGTGGAAGGGGGACGCAAGGACAAGGTAGGGGTGAGGAGATGAGAGGAGGGGGGACATGGAAGGACAGGAGGAGGAGTCGAGGAGCAGCTGCAGGGGGGTGTGTGGCAGCGCGGAAACCCTAGAGACAAGCGACATGCGAGGCTGTCAGCGAGAGGTGATAGATTGCTGTCCTCTCTCCTTATCTCTGCTTTTAACACACTCAACAACCGGCTGGCCAGAGCTTACAGGTAAGGGACCGCGGCGGGCGATGCGGTGTTGAGGAGTTATTTGGACAGCTGTTGTCCAAACTGTCCACAGCTGAGAGAGGAGAGGAGTTGACACGTCTCATGGTTCTGCAGAAAATTTGTTCTCTCACCAAAGAAAACGGCAGAGAATAAAAACCTTTTTTGCCAAAATTTTAGAAAGCAGCTGAGTTTCAGTCAGGTGCTTAATTTCCTGCTGGGAGAGTAAAAAAAATAGCAATGTCAAATGCAGTCACATCACTAAAATAGCTTCACACTTCAACCAAGATTACTGCTGATATTAACTCAGTAAGGAAAATGATATTTGAACAAATGATTACAAGTGTAGTTTTTTTGGTTTCATTTTTTTTTAATTAAACACCAAAGTAATTTATATTTGTAGGGACAGGTAAGAGTTTAAACCTGCTTAATTCATGGATCATTCCACCAGTAAAGAAAAGTTTGCACTTTGACTAAATCCTTCCCATTTATTTCACAAGCACTTGAGCTGATAACTGCTAGTCTTCTGAATGAGTGATGTAGGTGAATATTATTAGCATTCAGCATGTACTGGAGTCTCTTCTGTCTTGGTCTCCAGGGGTTGAGGAGGATCGAAGCAGGCACACACACACACACACACACACACAATAAAATGCTCTCAACTACTTTGGGGATGTTGCCCTGCATGTTCAAGGATAGCACTCGATAGTCACACCTGACAGAGTAACTGGATTAGAATTCACTGGGAATATATCAACAGAGAGAAGAAACATTTCTAGTCTTAGATACAGAAAAATCCACTTTTCTCTTTTTTGTTGAAAGACAGACATAGCAGGAGCAAACAAAAATGGAGAATATCCACTACGAATTTGTATTTTTTGTGTTCGCGAGGCTCTATGTTTAATGTTTTTTTTAAAAGGTTTTCGCCTAGGGCTGCATGTCCCGGATACAGCGGTTCTCTGTCACGTTTCTAGATCACGGGAAGGCTGATCCGAGTCCAGGTCCATCTGTGTTGTTCGGTCATGTTGTTGTTGCCTATACAGTACATGGATCTTTTTTTGGGCTTGGCTGGTTAGTGGTGCTCTCCGGGCATTATGCCATGACATCATGTAGCAATAGCACAGCCAAAACACACTTTATTACTTTATCTACTTCCTGTGGTGACCACATTTTGTAAAATGACCCACAACAGCACCCTCTACAGTATATACAGTATAAACACCTGAATAGTTTGTCAATGGCTGGGAATGAGTTTGATTCTTTTACATGAATAAATGTCTCCCAATATAGTATGAACATAGTATTAGGTGCCGGCTACACAGGAGTTTTCCAGTGTGAAACACACAGCAGCCACCTTCAAAACAGCCCTTTGGCAAACTCCAGCATTCAACAGAAAACATCACTTTGACCTTTATCTCATCATTAGCCTAAATGTCACCTCGAGCTCCACTTGAAGTCAGACGCCCAGGACATCATGAGATCTATCTCATCTGAGCTCCACTTGTTCCCTTGCGTCTCCCTCGCCAAGGACCAGGCGCACGGCGATGGGAGACGGCGAGAACAAAGGAGGGACGATATCAAACAGAAAGCAGAGCAGATTTGGCTCCAGTTGCATTTCCTACTCTGAATAACAAAGAGGCCCTCTGTGCTTGGCACATTGGGAAATAGAGAATACAGGGAGAGCGAGAGTGGGAGAGAGAGGCAGACGTTGAACCGGAGAGAGAGGGAAATTGGGAAATAGAGAAATATTTGCTCTGCGAGGCCATGCTCCAGAATCTGGGCTCTCACTCTCCCACAGTTCTCACACCTGTCTGTGTGTGTGTTGTGACGAGGATGAGAATCGTGGGATGTGCGAGGATCTCGTAAACACAAACACGGGGACGCGAGCACATGTTCCCCCGGTTTTCCATTTGCATAGGTACCTGGCATAATGCATTTGGCTGCTGGAAATCGTACACTTGCATGAAAAATTACCGACACGTTCGAGCACCAGTCTCCCATTCAGTATTCAAATGGAATCTCCGTAAGGCTTTCGGAAGGCTTTTCATGCAGCCTTTTTCTCTCACCCGCATGTATATAGATTACACCTACTGCATATGTATAGATCTTCTTCAGTCTGACTCTTACCCATCCGCTAGTTATATTTTAGTGTGTGTGTAAGAGCTTTCTGCTCTCTCGTTTTCTTTCTCCTGTTCCCACACCGGCAGCCATCATTCACTTAGCCCAAAACATATTTAATAGCTCCCTGTTTCTTATTCGATCCGTGGTGCTGCCATGTTAAACCGCGCTTTGTTCTGTAGATGTAATGACAATAGCATCCACCATATTAATGATGTGTTGAGATTGGCGCAATGCGAAGCAGCACAGTGGAACTGATGAAAAGACCTGGCTCACTGACTTTCTCCAGGAGCTGTATGTGTTTGTGTGTGTGTGTGCGCGTATGTGTGTGCCTTCCCCTTCCTGTAAGATGCTGTATCATTACTGACAGTCCTGAAATACATAACAGCAGGTTTTCATCTCAGGATTTATCTTCAGACATCTGTGTATATCCACTGTGGTGCCTCATCTGAAGAAACCTTAAAGCCATGGCCATTGCATCATCTTTGTTGTTTTTTTTTTTCTTTTTCTTTTATAGGACTCACATTTGGAGCTTTTGTGTATTCAAACTGTCTTTGTGCATCCTGTGATTGCCCAGATCTATTGTATTGATTCCTCCTAGATCACATGTTTGAATCACATTGCACGAGTATGTGACCGCTTCTATATTTAGACCAATAATCCAGCGATTTTTGGTACTTGGCTGTGTAGAAAAATGCTGTCGGCAAACACAGCGATAGAGAGAAAAAGGTCAGAGCTGTTTCGGGAGATTCAGCCGAGCTGCCTCCTAGACACGTCCTCGACTTTTTCCCTTCTCCTCTTCTTTTTTTTTTTTTTTGCGTGTCTTTTCTTCTGTCTGCCTCATGAAATGCCCCTGAAATGTCTTACACTCCACCAACACCTCGCCGCATTTAATATTGCATCAAAAGCTGTAGATTTCAAACTGAATATCACATCTTCCACTGCTTTAACGCAACATGCATGGGTTTGCGCTACATAATATCGGCTTAGGTTTCACAGGCTTTAACCTTTATCTATAAGCTATCTATCCTTTTGCAGACAGCTGGACATGCCTGTGTCTACAGTAACACTCCAGTGCTGTAACAATTCCAGACTGCAGGCGCTCATCAAACAGGTAGAGAGAGTATTCATGTGCGAATGGCAGCTGGAGCACAACTAACCCACTGGTGCTGTTGCCAACTCATGCAAATTCAGTACATTGGATCTGCATGAGTGTTTGGCCTCTCTTCATCCCCATCGACTGGAGCCTATCTCCTTTTTTTTTACGGATGTGCATGCATGATAATGTAAAATAACCTTGTTCTTTTAACATAGTAACCGGTCCTGTGTATGTCTGTACTGAATTTGGACTTCTGGCCAATAAAAGAGCATACAAGCATTTTTGACACTGTGGCACCCAAGAGGCCTTAAGCGGCGTCAGTTCCTCTTTGTTGCTGGTTTATCAACACAATGCAGCACACGGGGATAAATGGCGTGCAACTACTCCAGTATCGAATGGGGTCTTTTGGGGCTCCCGGATTATCAACATTTTTATGAGGCCTTTTCATTCCCTTTGTGGTGTTTGTGTTGTTATGGCCACTGGCACCCAGCAGTAGGGAGAGCACTCATCACACACGGTTGAGAATCAGTGACTGCATTATGTCGGTTGCTTTGGTCAGCGGCCAGTATGCAGAACACTGGGCTATAATGTATTATTCATGGAAACAATCAAGATTTAACATCTGAAAGGGTTTTGAAGGGATACCTGTAGCGCGCCCTTAGTTCTGCTTGAAAAGCATTTGAAAACTCTGTAATGAATAAAAAAAAACCAAAAAAAAAAAAAACCTACAGACCAAAAAAAAAAAAGTGGTTACGAGTTTGCCATGACATAATTAAATCTCCAAGAAAAGAGGCAGGTGTTGACTTTGTAATGGAGCTCAATGGTTTTTGTAACGTTTTATGGCTGTGGCACATAATGGACCTTAACAAACTTAATACTCTTCTCAGTGAAATAGTGGCCCACTAATTGCTGGCTCTTTATAACGATAAGTGTGAAATTCTCGCTAGCATGACCAACTGAGGGATACTGAGCTGGCTTGTAAAACAGACTCGTCTTTCATGGGCAGACACACCGTCCTCCCCTATAGAGGCGTTCAGCCATGTGCTGCTGTCACTCTCCAGTACACTCTTGGCTCTTTAGCAAACATTAAATCCCCCCCCTCAACCTCCAATCCTTAAACACCATCCTTCCTCCCTTACCCCAGCTCCATGTATGGAACAGCAACATCACAGCTCTCAGATTATCAGAAAAGAAAAAAGACCTCCTTTTTTCAAGCCTGGCAATTTCTTCCAGGTGCTCAGCTGTGAAATTTGAAATCCATGCATGGATTCGTTTTTCTTCTTTTAAAAGCTTTTTTTTTTTTGTCTGAGGACTCTTCTCAACCTGTACTCCCACCAAACACCGCCCTCCCCCATCTGAATTTTTTTTTTCGGGTTCTCCTCCCTCCTTCCCCCTTGCCCCCCATAACCTTTGTTTGGCTGGTGTGGTTAGATTGGGGGGAAATGGGTTCAGTGGTTATCAAGACAGGAGGAAATGGGATTCATTCACATCTCAACCAGGATAAGATTAGCTGACATACCACTGCCTCATCATTATGCAGGATGTACGACATGCTAATTCCATGTGTTAATGGACATGGGACACTTGATGACTTATAGCCAGGCCTTTCTTCCGTGCACCGTAGGTGTTGCAGCTCGTGTGCAGACTTAGAAACGTGACGAGCAGCAGTGTTGGTGGAGAGCCTTTTGTTTCCCCGGGTTTACTGTTTACACCCTCCACAACAAGCAGATTGGACTGGCTCATGTCCAGGCCATTCATTCAAAGGCTTGTGTGCATGCTCTTGGCTTTAACCTGATGTAGTTGCTTTTCCTGTAAAAGACAATTTATTATTTTTGAGCATCTATTTCATAGTATACCAGAAGATGCTCACTTCCTTATCTCATTGAAGGGGAGCACTAATCTGGTTGGGAGAGCGAGGAAAAAAAAAAGGCTGACAAAGGTTCAGGTCGAAAGAATGAACACAACAGCACAACAACAAAGACAAAATTGCACAGGGACAAAAGATTAGAGCTTTGTGTCTCGTTCTTCTTTGAGCCCCTCCTTCCTTTCCAGGGCTGAGAAGCTTGGGGGTTATCCAGCAGCTACCACTGCTTCAACAAGTGTTGCCCCACTACCCCTTGGCCCTGTGCTGGCTGCAGGGCAGTCTGTTTAGCTTGCAGCTGCCAGAGAGTGAACAAGACCAAGGGTTTGACCATTGACCCTTATCTGTTTGTTCCTCACTAATCTGTCCATCAGTGACACTTGGACAAAGAGGTCCAATAACTTGACTTCCCACCATTACCAGCACAGAGGACAATCAAGGGGCTGCTTTCAGGATGAAAGGAGCAATCAGTTGAATGCGCCGAATGCAGTAAGAGACTCTGAAAAGCGCTACAGTCTTCTCAGGCTTCCCAAATTTTCTTCCCACAAACCCTTTTTTTTCCCACTGAACCAAGGTTCACCCAGAACGCTGGGGTCAGAGATATCGTTCTCTCATAAGTTCTTGAATGTTCCCTAATTCCCTGATGTATCCGTGGTTGGATTTTAAGCCACATGAATGTGAGATAAGAAAGACGTATTGTTGTTAACATCTCCAGCTGAGGTCAAACGAGGTTTGTTTCATATGGTTCATCTGACAATGCAGGAGGCATCATATATGTCAAGCAACCGTGATGTCTACACGCTAGTGTTTATGTAAGGGAAGTGACCTGAACAAAGGGTTGCATGACATGCATGAAAAGGCTGTGATTGTGGATGCTGTGTGCCAACATATGGATCACACATCTGCATCCTGTTCCACCCTCATCATGACTGATCACAAGAGGGGAACAGTGCCCAAGGCTTACTAGCTTCTGTCTGTGTTTTGCCTGACTTCACCAAAAAAGAACCTCTTAGGGACAGCCTGCTATCAGTCCAATGTTGGCCTTGATAGATTGGACATCATTTTTTGTCTGGGATGTAGCACGGCGTTGGGGTCAGTTTGGCTGCTTTAGGGGTGAAGGCCAAATCAAATCAATTGCACAGCCGCTTCCTTACCGAGTTGCAATTCAAAGGTGGGGGGGTGGAGACTTTATCTTGGACCCTTGGGCTTAGATTCTCAGCTGCTGCTTCCCTTAAACCTTCACTTGATATTGACACCTGGACAAATTAGGATAAATCCCCCTGTCAATACACGCATCCAATGTTATTGATGAGGCCATTTAGCTTTTTCATTCTGAAGAAATCACTTTCATCGCTGTCCCACTTGTCAAACTCCATTTATCTGGAGCTTTGTGTATGCATATATTTGTGTGTGTGGTTTGGCTTGATTACAATAGATTTGATTCATTACTGTAGACATGGGATTCACGTTTGAGTTCTGTGAGACCTTCTTTCTGTGAATTTTCTTTATGAACACTGAAAATTATTTGGTCAAATCTTTTCTGCCTGTTGGAAGCTACAGGTCTCTTTATAGATTCAAAAAGATCACTTTATTTGTTCAAATATTTGTTAACACATTCAGACATTAGAATTCACTTAATTACACATTCACACATTAGATTGTTTTAATACAGCATATGTTTGCACGTTCAGAAATGGTGATATACAGCTACAGTTCATTTGACCCTAAATTGAGCCTGAGCATGTCCACCACTACAATAACCTCAATGTCTGCCAATTAGTGGTTTGTTTTTCAGTCCTGTGATTTTGTAACACAATATTGCAGCTATTTATTAGAAAGCTGCAGCGTTTGAACTGCAGGAAATTTATTAACCAAATTATATTTCTGGTTAATGTGCATGTTTATGTTGTATATGTGCTATTTCCTGCCTGAATCATCGCAGTCATTGAATCATTCAAGTGAATGGTGAGGTGTATCCAAACTTTTGGCTGGTACTGTATATTGATATTGTGCTCCATATCATTCCTAATGGATTTGCACTTTATCTGTTTATGTCTCTTGGCATTGTGAGGTCAGGGGTTGTGGGAAGTTCAAGGGGTGACTGAGTCTGTTCATCAAATCAAAGGGGTCACCCAGTAGGTCACATAGAGACGCCCCCTCATTGAATCATGTTTTTATTGCATCCATCTGCTTGACCACTGCAAGGCCACTATTTCTCTCCCATGATGACCGATATGAGTGTCCTTCCCCCTTTCGGCTATGTTCTGTCCATGTTTTACATGTCTGAATGTCGGGCTCTGTTTGCTCCCACCTAACAAAGGCACCTCATTTGCATGAGTCCCTAAGCAGGCATTGTTAATTGACTTAAGACAGGATTAGTGTTAATCAGGTTTTGTGCCCTAGAACCATTGGCCAATCCTAACCTCATTATTTGATAGCGGCACACATCCTGTCAGCCCCCATCAAGCTGTTAATTAATAGAAGCCCGCATGCCCAGGTCCCAGCCTGAACCCCCTCTTACCTCATATTTCCCCATCCATCCATCCATCCCCTCTACCCCCCCCTTCCATCATCACGCCCAAGTCCCCTGCGATACCATTGGAGGTCAATACATAGTAATCACCGTACAAGTTGTTAATCCAGCAAACGCCCTGTAGTCTGACATCTGCTTTAGGCAAAACGGTGTCCATATAGACTCAACAGTGTTGAGTCCAGTACAATTGGATTTCAAGACTCACATGAGACCCTTCAGCCAGTTCATTTGTGTCATGGCCTTATGATGATGTTTGTGTCTGCACATCTTTCAGTACCACTTAAACTTCATGGCTGTCTTCCTCACCCCTGCAGGAGTCTCTCACTGGCCCTCTGACATAATCTGACTAGAAAGGAAGTCTCTGTATGACTGCTTGTCCTTTTCTCTTCCTGACAACCTTTCATCTGATCAGCTTCACACTTGGCGGGTGTATTGCTGAGGACCCCAGGATGTTCAGTCTTGAGTGTGAGCTCATTATAACCAATAAATTATTGGGAATTATAACATTTTGACAAAGCATTTACATTTAATATTAGATAACTTGTTATTATTTATTATCTGTGTAGTTGTAGAAACTTATTTTCTTTCATATGAGTGCTGCATAATACAAATTTTCTCCTCACATCAACAGTATTCATTTTTTTCTGTGTTGTAGCAGCAATGCCAGTTGTCAAGTAATTGACTGGTATGAGATAATGAACAAAAGGATACCTGATCCTTAGACCCCCTGACACCCCTGCCTCTGTCTGTCTGTCTGTAGTCTCTCGGAGTTCACCATTAGCCAGCTGACTATTGCTCCCTCAAATGTGGCTCCTGATTTTTTTTTTTTTTTTTTTCTGACGTTCTTGAAACATGAGGAGTACTCGGAAATTTCTGCACATTACAAATGCATGTTGATGTGGATGTGGGGAATCTGCAGTTATTTCATAACAGGAGTTAATTATAAATATTTAGAATATGTGGTCAGTATGAGGCAGAAAATCATGACCCTGATTATTCTGACCCATGGATTCCATGGAATTGTTGTAAGGCTTCTAATTATCTGGAAAAAGTGACATTTATCTCTGATTAGACTCCACTTTCATTCCATGCTTGTTGCCGTGTTTTATCTCCAGAATTCAGAATAACATCCCTTTCTCCTTCATAACGATGTCTACATGTGCATCTGTGGGTGTTACGTCGCTCTTTTTTCAGTATATGCATGTCCGTGTTCATGCACACTTTGTCACACTGTGACTGTGAGCCAAAGGAACAGTCCAGGAGCCATCCTGCCAGAATAATCAGCTCTATAATTAAGAGCTGTGAGCTGTATGTCAACTGCCTTCATAGAACCCCCCTTCTCTCTTTCCGTCTTTCACTCTCACTGTCTGTCTGCCTTTATAATGGCACAGCATTTGTCTGTTTCCTCCCCACGCCTATGCAGAATGCTCATGACATTTATTGTGAAACTAATGGCAGTGCTTCTCTCCTCCTAATTGTAGGCTTTAATTGCAATAATTATTTACAAGCCTAATTAGAGCCTAGAGAGTGTCAGGGAGAAACACAAGTGCTGGTTGAAGGAACCATGACAGGGTTTGTCATGAGCCAGGCGAAGAGTAAAGTGAATAGAGTGGCAATGTTTGGTCTATAATTGGGGAAAACCATGTCTGCGAGTCTCCACGCCTCTTCCAATGCTCACTTTTGCTTTTTGCGTTCGTCAGTTTACTTTCTGTGCTGTAGTTGAGGGTGTAGGGTGAGATACGATTAGATACAAATGGCCTTTATTGTATCTCTTACCATTGTCTCCCTTAGGAGATAATAATACACACCCCCTTCATCTCTTACTGTTCTGTAGTTTGATTGATAGTGGAATTCAGGAAAATGTATACCATACCTGATCAACTTACTGCCCAACGGCATCGGCTTATGCTCTTTGTGAAGGATGTGATTTGGTTCACAGGTGATTTTTTAAGGCCCTGCCTCCTCACTGTCTCCTCAAATACCTCCTGGAGAGAAGATATGGGCGGCATACCAATTATTTTTCCAGGCCTCCTCATCGGATTTTGTAATGGAGTTGTGATTTGAGCGTAACAGACAGGTTACCAAACCATGTTGTGATGCAATAACAAATAATTTATTCAAGGGTTTCCCTGTAGAACAATAAATCCTTCCACTCCCCACCCACTCCATGGATTCTGTTACTCTGAGAACAACTGAATTCACAAGATTCACAAGATCACGCGATAACAGAGTCATGTGAGAATCCATCTCACCAGGTTTCAAATCATCCATTGGTGTTTGAACCAAGTGGTCTGGACCAATAATCATTGGCTCATTTCATTGATTGCAGGGTGATGTCTCGTTCAGGCCACACTATACAGTGAAAAATTATCCAATCACCTTTTTCTGAGCTGCCCTGTTCTTTTCCAAACGGTTTCTAAGTAACACTTCCCAGATGGTTACATATAACAAACCATCTGGCTATGTCAGGTTATGGATCTCGAGCCTTCACAGGAAAAAATGCAGACACTGACTGATTCATAAACAAACAGACACTTGACAACGCCATTGTCTCTATGAAGCAAAGAGAATACCTCAGCCTAGTTGAAGTGGCATGTATGTTTTTACCTGGGGTTGCAAAATTCTAGGAATATTCAGAGTTGGGAAGATTCCATGGGAGTTAATGGGAATATATGTGAATTAATGTGAATCAATCAATTTACAAAATTGAAGGTTAAAGACCTTAAATATTGATGGAGAAAATATATTGTGGCACAAAAACATCCAGATTCAAAGGAAGAGTTGAATAGTTCTGAAAATTCACTCATCATCATGATTCCCATAATCACAGCAATAGGTGCTTCACCTTTTGTCCATGGGTAAAGATATCTTTTGGTTTCCCTCTCCAATTTTGCAAATACACAATCCAGCAACTCCCAAAGGCTGTGGTGGACAAGTTTGTGACCTGCACATGCACCACACTATGAAACAATAACTGTAACATTACAACATGTGAAGCAAATACTCAGGACTACTTTCTTTAGTAAGCTACTGACTGCACAAACCCTTCATCTTCTATTCTATCTCTGATTCATACATAGCGATGCCTGGATCTTTTGTCAAAAAACAAATCTGTATCATCAGATCATTTAATAATGTAACTGTTTGTGTAATTGATTCTACAATCATTTAGTGTGAAGAGAACAGGAGGAGGGGGGAGCTCACGCAGCCTTGAGTACTAGTGGGTTTTTGAAGCTGAGCCCACACATCAGTGGAGAGCAGCAGGCTCAGTCCCCACAGCACTGCAGTAAAGGTGTTTATTTAGATGTCTAAGGCTGACTCTGGAGACTGATCTTTCCCATTTGAAAGGGGCTGACAGCTCACTTCACTACACCACCAGCTGCCTTCTAAAGGGTGAGTAAGTGTATGTGTGTGCATCAAACGTGCATTTTGAGTACATTCGTTGCCGTGTGTGTCCTAACCGAGGCCTTGGTTCATTTGCTGCAGTTTGGCAGACCCTCAGGAGGTCTTTTGTGTGCGTGTGTGGGTCTGTCTGTGTGTGTGTGTTTGATGTGTATGTGTGTGTGTGTGTTGGTTTTACTGTGTTGCGGTCATGCTGCCAGGCCTGCAATATGCTCTTTGTCTGTCCTTCAGAAGGCCAGTCTCAGTAAACAGGCTACAGCAGGAGAGCTGCTGGTTTTTGATGGCTGACCCATGGCAGCTCGGCCCTTTCTTCTTCCCATTGGAAGAACACATGCTCCATCTCTCTCTATCTCTCTCTCTCTATCTCTCTCTCTCTCTCTCTCTCTCTCTCTCTCTCTCTCTCTCTCTCTCTCTCTCACTTATTCCATTTACTGGGGCTGTGCAACACATACCCCAAATTTTGCCCACACCACCCCCATCTTCTCTTCTCTTCTTCCCCTTTCTTCTCTCCTGTCAGTGCAGCGTCCGATGGGAGGACTCAATCCCACAATGCCATTCTTCTCTCCCCCGCGGCTCACTTTGACAAAGCTGTCAGCCTGAGCCCTGGTGATGGATGTAGCACTGTACAGCGTGTGGGTGTGTGTACCTACTTTGGAAAAAATGTTTCCTTATACTCTAGGAAATCTGTGAATCATGCTCATTTGCGGACGTGTGTGCTCACGACCCTCACACATTGTATGTGCCTCTGATTCTTAGAGAATGACTTGGATTTTGTAGTTTTTGTTTTGGGTAAAGAGCGAATTATACCATTCACAAAAGGGGACTGTGTATTAGAAAGTGTTTGCTTTCAATCTTTAGGGAGGTTGGGGGAAAAGTGTCCTTAGATGTGCTAAAACACACACACGCACACTTACAGACAAACATTCATCTGTGTTTGCTCGTACATATGCAGACACACATTGGACTAGAGGAGGAAGATGAATGTGCGGGGATGGATAACGTATCTCTAATGCAATATTTGAGGAAAAATATTAGAAAGAGCACAGGCTAGATAAGGCCAGTGATTTAAACAGTGCGTCAGCCGACAGCCTGTTGAAATATTACCCTTCTCGCTGACTTGTAAATCGGATATTTGGAGCCAGAAGGATCACATGGTGGTAATGGATAGGGCCTACAGAGTGACGGATGGGGTGGCGTGGGGGGTGTGAGGATGGGGAAAACCTGCACGACAGATTTGCGGCGGACAAATACTGTCACCTACACCCTGAATGGAGGCGGTATCCAGAGCGTTCATGAGCGGAAGCACAAAAAAAAAAAAACACTAAATACCTCAGAGTCAAAATGCTTATTTATTTCACACTTCCCCAAAAGCGACCGGGGAGCCGTTAATTTGCCTGCGCAGAGGCAGCTGTCTGAGAGTCGCTGGGATGAGAGGAAGAAAGAAAGAAACGGAGGGAGGAGAGAGAGAAGAGAGACGGCAAGAGTGAGACACAAAGGAAGTTTGGGCTCATTATGTTGATTTTTTTTTCCTCTTCTGCCAAACAAAGACGCCCAGGCACTTTTTTAGACAACACCACCGGAAATCAGTCACCGCTTTCTTTCTCCTTCTCTGGGTTTTTTCACGGTAAAGGCACGTGTAAAAAAATTGAACTGGAAGTGTTTGCCCACAGCTTCTGTCTCTCCTTGTTACTTTTGGAATTAAATTGGATTAAAGCACAGGTACTGTTCTGAGGTCTGAGTAATACAGTCATACAGTAGACGCTCCTCAGTGTATAAATATTCAAGTCGAAGCATTTCATGCATGATGCACATGCACAGCAAACATGGGCGCATGTATGCATTCATGCAAACATGCCCTTATTGACACACACATGCGCACACACATGCGCACACACACACACAAGTGTATGTGTGTTTGGGATTAGATGAAGTGTCCCTCACCACCTGAGCCTAGTTATCAATGCCCCTCCTCTCTGTCTCTCTCTCTCATGTACACAAACAATAACACACACACATACACACACACATGCTTACACTTATGCACAAGCAACAACCCTGAGAGCAGTGGGGTGTAACCAAACCCTTCATTTGTATGTACATCATGTACACTGGGAGAGACGCTCAGACAAAGAGAACAAACACACTCACGCATGCACACACACAAAAAAAACACACACACACTCAGACATGCACAGTGGAGTCCCTCTGTGGATCAGAATTCATTTCTGTCCGCCTTCCCCTCCAAATCAATACCCCCGTTGGCCGACAGACAGCCGTAAGTGTGCCAGGGAGGCTCCCTAGCCTTCACACCCTCCCCAAACACACACACACACACACACACACACACACACACACACACACACACACACACACACACACACACACACACACACACACACACACACACACTCATGCCTGTTGATGTGTGATGGCCTCTGCTGCTTCCTTATTAACTCCTCACATGCTGACTGAAGCATACACCTCATTACTGGCTGCATTGACAGTCTGGCATCCAACCGAGAGAGACACACAGACACGTTGGACCAAAAGACAGACAGTAGGGACGTCGCATAAACAGGCAGGTGGGTGGAAAACTAGGTTAAGAATAGGGTAATATTCTGATTGCGACAGCTTTTGCAGACAGACCTTGTGACGTTGACAACCATTGAGACGGGGACAGAGGAGAAGGCAGGTGTTGAGTTTAGAGCTGAGTAGCAATAACAGGTCGTTATAGTCTGGAAGAAACTGGCATATGTTAATTCTGCTATATATACATACATTAATTCCCCTCTATTCCAGGTTAAGGACACTTGAACTCCAATTTTTTTCGCTGCTTAAACCTTTTTACCAGATGTGATTGAAGATTTTCCGTCCCACTGCTAATGTTAATGAGCCATTTTAGGCTTTGAAGTGGCTGCTTTCTCTGACACCCACCCTATACCATTAGCATTAGCGCCCCGGCGCGTTCTGATGCCTGATGACGGCTGAGTGGAGGCAGGTTACCACGATTTCCACATTACAGGGAGAATTAGGCTTTCATTTAGACCGATAAGGCCCCTGATTCGCAAAGGCTCTGTTTTGCAGTACGTGGTGGAAGGTGCTCGGACTCCAAACATGACGCAAAGTGCTGAGATACACAGGTGGTTATTGTGTTAACTCAAATATAGGTGCCAAAAGAGCAATTTCGGGGGGATGTTAAGACGAGTAATGCCAGAAAATGTTAAGTTCCTGTATAAGATATGTCAGTGTGTCACTTTTTTTTTGTAGCTGTCTTTACACATGACTGCACGCATTCACACATACGCATTCACAAACACTCTTAGGCACTTTCACAGCTCCACCATTTCCAATCCCTTAAATGTCAGTGTGGGCTTTTAAAACAGGTTGCCGGTGGTAGAAGGGGGCCGAGAGTTCAAAAGTGGTCAGGCAGCATGGGTGTAATTTCCTCCTTTTAGCCTCCTGACTGAATTACCGAGCAGAGAGAGGCCACCTCGACTGGGAGCCGCGAAGGAGAAGCCAATGCAGAGGAGTGTAGAAGAGAGGTTTTTAGGAGCCAAGAGGAGGGGAAAAAAAGAGAGCAGCGGAAGAGATGGCGAGATAAGTGAAAGAGAAAGGCGAGGAAGGGCCAGGGACCAGATCATATCACTGGTATCCATCCTAACATCTTTACCTTCTATAAGAGGGTGCACATGGGATCTGGAAAAGGACTAAAGGCTGTTGGAGGTATCATTAGCTGTGTTTGACATCGCGCTACTTGACTGGAAAGTAGAGGCAGCTAATTTTTGATGGAAGTTATTCAAAGGTGGTGCGAGCATTTTAAAGCTGTTGGCACCAAGGACTTTGGTGATTTGTATTATATTGGAGAACATACACACAATTAAAACACACATACCTATTCCCCGCTTGTTCTTGCCCAAAAGGGGGATTGAAGCAATGTATAATTGATAGAGGATTTTTCATCCTCCGCACTGGTCGATTCCCTCACTCCATTATTTCAACGCTTGCACTCCCTCTGCTGCCTCATATCCCCCCAGTGACTCCTCCCTCTAGTCCTCTAGTCTGTAATATCAAAACACACACACACACACACACACACACACACACACACAGATATTAGGAGACAGTCCTCCCTCCTCCTCCTCCTTTCTTCTTGCCCTCTACCCTACTTTGCCTTTAATCCATACACTTGGCCATCAGTCCAGGGGATATCATGCTGAAATTCAATGCCATTTTTTTGTACATGAGAATGGATTTTTTTTGTTTTTGCACAGGGGCATTGCATGAAGGGAGAAGGGATATTTACCAGATACCCAATAAGACCCATTTTAAAATGTCCAATTGATCTATAAAGCCTATAATTTTGTAGATATATCCTATAATATATATTCATATATGTATATTCATGTCAAAGACCCCTAAACTTACACAAATTAGCCCAAAGCCTGCCACTTTTTAGTTTAGATGTTTTATTGCAGAAAGTTTATGAAAAGCCATGAACAGGAATAAGCATATATTTCTGTCATTGTTTTACCTACGGGTAGAATTATAGTGAAAATAAATGATTCCCCCTTTTCTGCTGAGGACCCTCGACCCTCCTCAAGGGGTTGGTACAGTCACCCAATAGAAAATTCAGCCCATAACCAGTCCATCGTTTAAATTAGCAAGTAGGTCACCTTGTGTTGGTAGTTGATGTCATCTGAGTTTTAAGAAATGTCTTAGAGGATGTGATGTGTCCTTTACCTTTTGTACCAGTACCAACACATCGTGTTGAATAAGTGGATGGAAAACTGGGAAATTAAAACTCCAATTTACAGAAAGTCCTCCAGGAAATAGCTGCCAAAGTCTCAGCTGCATAAATTCCACCATGAACAAAGCAACAATGACCCTTTATGACAGCACTGTAAAAAAAATAAAAGAAAAAAAATAAGAAAGAAAGATTGACTCAAAATGTTAATGCAACAAACTTTGATAAAATTTTAAGTTGGGCAATTAAATTAAATATTTAAATTTTGCTTCTGAGTTTTCCCAACTCTGGATTCACATTTTTGTCTACTAACTTACAATTTTACATTGTAATAACATTTAACTGTTATTTGTGCTAACTCTCTTATGAGTTGCTATTTGCTATGACAATGGGTGAATTTCCAAAATAATGAACTATCCCTTTAACAAAATGCTAACCAGTCAGAGGACATGTTATATCTGAATGGGATTTGCCCAGACAAGCTAAAGATAGCAGCTAACTGCTAGCATTAGTTAGCTGCTAACTACTAAGGACTCAAAAGCTTTGTGTTGAAATGTTAAAAATGTGTAGGTCGCTTTCTCCATTATGACACAACTCAAAATAAAATTCTTATAAGATTTAATGGTAAAATAAATGAAATTAAAGGTTGTTTAAAACTTACCTGTGCTGATTCTGGTTCAGAAAGTTGTCTTTCCTCGATTCACAACAAAGAAAAAGGAGCAAAACTGTTGTCCTTTATATTGAACCACAACTAAATATTAACAACTCACCAATTTATTTTGGACCATACAGCTGTCTTACTTTGTTGTGCTAACTTACATTATTATCTTAAATGTCAATTTATCTTCTTGAAAGTTTTTCCAACATAAATTACTGTTTTAGGCCAAACAATATAAGTTGGCTTTTTTTGCAGTGAGGAGAAAACACTGAACCATATCATTACTACCCCATTAAATGCACAGTTACCGTTGGTGGGTCAGAGTTAACACATAATGGCCACTCAGAGCTTCAGAGTTCAGACAGCGGTCAGAAGGCACACGCCTGACCTGTTCCTCCCCTTCTCGCCTGCCTGGCAGCTTGTCTCCTACCAGTCTGCTACTTTTGATGAGCTGCCAGAGACCCGGCCTGGCCCAGGACCGAGGGGTACACGCTGAGATGGCCAGATATCTATCGTGGGCTAGCGTCAATTCACTCGATTGTTATGAGGCTGGTTTTCCTAGGCCTCCTTCCTCCTGTCTCTAAATCCTGCCTCCTGTGCCTGGCTAGACTGTCTTGATATTTTCAATTGACCCAAATCTAGGCGCTCAGGCCAAATCCAATAAACAACGTGTCTGCTTCTGTGTGTGTTTTCTCTTTGAATGGGCGATGTTGAATAGACAGAAATGAGGAAACGATTGGCTGAGAGAAGCTGGCTGTGACAATAAAAGTTAAAAGCTCCCATTTTCACACCAAATCACTTTTGGAGTATGCAGACACGGCTGTTTGTAGATGAGGCGAAGCTGTATCATTTCACTTCGCCTCAGCATTTTTTCCTCTCCCTCGCAGGTTTTAGCCTCTCAGAACCCAATGAGCAATACCTACTCTAAATGCTATCTCCTCCTCTTTGAAACGCGACTAGACTGAAAACCCACACGGTATAAAAGGGGTCTGACCTTCAAAAACAAAAGCACCAATACGCGCCAGGGCCAGATCTCCCATTAAATTCCTATAACATCCATTTATCCTGAACCTATCCAGCATTAGTGCTGGAGCCAGTTCTTTAATAAATGTTACACAGTAGTAGAATATCAATACTGTGTATGTCAGGGGGAACTCTGACATCTGTAACAAGAACAACAAGAAAAACAAGAAATACCTTTTAGTGTGGAGCAGATAACAGCGGCACATCTGCAGGGGATAAGGTTGTGGTGTTTGTAGCGATGGCGACGGGACGAGTTTTATCCGCAACCGTTGTGTGCACATGTGGATAGAATTAATTACTTTTACTCACATTTAGCTCTTGGAATGCAGGTTTTAAGCCATCATCAAAGCTTCCAGCTGTTGTTGTGTCTTTACAAAGTCAATTCAAAGTCTCCAAGGGATCAGCAACGCCGCACACAATCCGCCACCCCCCCCCTCCCAGCGCCCACAGCGACCACACACACGTGCCCCCTGGTTGGCCCTTAATCAAGCTGAGACTCAGGGCCTGATTATCCGTGAACTAGCCACAACATCTCCGCCGAACCCCTCACCTCTTCTTCTCTTGGGCTTCAAATGCTCTGCTAAGCGTGAATACTGATGATTTGGGATGAACCACTGTCTAACCTCTGTCCCAGTCTGCAATTTGCAGTTTGAAAAATTGCTATAAAACAATTAGACATGGACATCCAAAATGTAATATTGTGATATACAATACTATCATGGGAGACAACAATAATAATTGTGTTGTACTTCATGTTTCAGTTATTTTCTCTGCAGCCTTGATATTAAAGGAACTGGAAGCTGTCTGGGAGTTTGTAGAGTGTGAGCATGTGAATGCTGCTTCTCATAAAAGTTTTATAATAGCACACATCAGGGTACAGTGTAGTAGGGCTGCAACTAACAAATATTCTGATCAATCGATTAGTTGTTTAATGTAAAATGTCAATCACTGTTGCCCAAATCTGAAGATTCAGCCTACAATGTCTTTATTTGTCCAGACCAACAGTCCACTACCAGATCAGATTTGAGAAGCTGGAACCAGAGAATTTGGATAAATAAATGAGGGAGAAAGTGTATTACTTACTGAAAATAGTGTTGATGTTTTAATCTTGATGCTAAACAAATTGAGCAATAGTTGTTTGGTTCATAAAATTGTGCAAAATGTCGATCACTGTTTCCCAAAGCTGAACACAAAAATCATTAGTTTACTATTATAGAAGACTAAAGAAACCAGAAAATAATAAGATTTGAGAAGCTGGAACCAGAGAATTTGAAAGCTTTTGTCCTAAAAATCATGTGATTAATGTAATAGTTGGCAACTAATCGATTAAATGACTAATCGTTGCAGCTCTACATTGTAGAATAAGAGAAGCAGTGAAATCAAACTTGGATAAATAAATAACTTTAAAAAAATGTTAAAAACTATATTTTTATATTAAAATATTGAATATGGCAGAACACACATGTTCAGATATTTGAAGATATTGAACATGGGCGCTAGCCTTAAAAACAGCTAAACAAGGTCAGAGGGTAACGACGGCCCTCGCCTTCAATGATGCCGAGTTGATTTTGCTCAGTGCTGTTGTTAAGAGAGAATGCGCTTTGCCTTGTGGGTGGACAAGCCGGATGAAAACGGCTCCGCGCAAACACTACTGAGCGGATTTGTCGGGGGTCTTAGAGAGTACAGTAGAAGGATTTTGTTGAGTTGAGGGAAGAAAAAAGAAAATAGGGGCATAAGAAGGAGGAGAGAAGCGGGAGAGAGAGAGAGAGAGAAAGAGAGGAGACAGGGGCGATGTGACCACAGTCCTCAGGAAGAGCCGCTGGGATTACTAGAGCAGATTAAAGAGTGGGCTGGTGAGGGGAAAAAAGGGCTGAGCCGGCCTTGTGGCTGCAGGGTCACTGTGGGACTAAGAGACTCGGGGGCCAGTGGATTTCATGGCTTTTCATTCATTCAGTAGCTAGTATTTGCTCTGCTTTTGTGCCTTTGTCATTAGCAAACACACACACACACAGACACACCCCTCCCTTGCTTCCCTTCTCTCTCTCTTTCTCTCTCTCTCTCTGGTGGAATGGGTATTGTGTTCATGATCGATGTGCCTCATTCCAGTAACGTGGTAGCCTGGCTAACACTCATTAAAAATGGATAGGGTGTAGGAGAGCTGCCGCCGGTGTGTGTGTGTGTGCGTGTGTGTGTGTGTGTGTGCGTGTG
This sequence comes from Lepturacanthus savala, assembly GCA_030544235.1. Lineage (NCBI taxonomy): Eukaryota > Metazoa > Chordata > Actinopteri > Scombriformes > Trichiuridae > Lepturacanthus > Lepturacanthus savala. Next base: position 4,323,105 of record CM060480.1, on the reverse strand, counting down.
CGTCTATACATGTTTAAAGAGGAGGTGTGGATGGCAGGAAGTCCCAGAGGTGCCAGCTGTTTACCGTCCACCTCCGAGGGTTTGGAAGGTTGGCGGCGTGGCGGTGGTGTTGGGGCGGCGGTGGTAGATACGAGGGGTGTTCCTGAGGTCAAAGCCCGGGCCTAGTTGCCTTGGCAACTGCCTGCAAAGTAGCTTCCTCTGCATTACTGGTGACGGTGGGATTTTTCTCTTTTCTGTTGTTTTCTCTCTCTCTTTGCTTGGCGTGGCGAGGCGCATCTGGCCCCGCCGAGACTGGGTCTCACCAGAACACGGAGCAATGGGCCGTTTCATTTTTTTTTGTGAAGTCTTTCTTTTTTTCTGTCTTCTTCCTAGTCTTCCTAGCCTGCCCCCGCCTGCCCCCATCCATCACTGAGGTGCAGTGAGCATGGCCGTGGCTCAGGGCAGCAGGGAGGACACAGCCACTGGAAATGGAGCCACCATTCATTCTCAGGCCGCTGAGACACAGGAGCAGATGAAAGCGTCCCCGCTGCTCTCTAATGCACAGACATTGTCAGCCTCTCCCGGACGCCTCTATCTTCCTGTTGTGCTCTTCTTCACTCAAAATTTAAAAAAAAGAAAGAAAGGGAAGAGCAGACAGTGGCTTCACAGGTGGCCAAGAAGTAAGAGTGGAAGATAAGTGCAGTCGGATCCGTATCCTCTGGCCCATTCTTTTAAACACCAGGAGGGCGACAGCACGGATATTATGCAATATGCATTTCTGTCAGCTCCCAGATTATTGTGGTTGTCGACATTGTTCTTGAGACTCAAAATAAGCTAAATCTATTTCTTGTAACCTGTTAAAATCCCCCAAAAACTTAATATGGCTGCAACATTGGGTTTTATTCATATATTTCATAACCTCAGCTCCAACATTAAATAAAGTATTTTATCTGTAGTAAAACACAATGTAACTGTTACAGCATCAATATATATCATCAATATCCACATCATCTATACAATAAGAAAATAGTTTAATATAATATCAGTAGTAGGGCTGTAACTTGTGACTCTTTGATGTTTAATTTAGATTTGAGCTGTTTGTGTGATTATTTAATTGGCTCCTTTTATAATCTCCTTTTTAAACATCTTACAGAATATATTCTTTATGTTCTGTAATGATCTCAGTGTGACTTCTATGATTTTATGGACAAATAATTGACCTTTGAACTCTTATCTTATTGATCATTGAACTTTGCTTTGCAGATAATTTAGTTTAAGTTTTTTTTCCTCAATTTGATAAGTTTGATTTTTTAAGCAGTTTCATTTGTAGTAAAACACTATTTTGCAATATTCTAACTATATCTTCTCTGTAAAAGCAACACAAATGGATTCTGACTCTTCTGTAGTCACCTCACATGTTGCAGATTTCCTTTGATACCAGGTGTAAGTACAAAATCCTTGGAGGTTGTAAAGATATTCCACATTTATTATCGTTTATAGCAGGAAAACTGAAGAAAAATAGGCCTGGGGCTTAAGCGGTTAAATTCCACAAGTGAAAATTCTCATGATGGCAACAGGAGGTGTCAGATATAATTTAGAAGACTTTGTTACACAAGGAGCGTGTTAGATGATGTTAAAAAAAGAAGGATGCACTGCTGTCCTTAAATTTTCTGATGTGGGTGCATACAAATCACGTATTCCTGCGCATATTTCCTTCCCGGTGATTAAGGCTGGACATGAATACTGCTTCCAAATCCCTTGCTACAGTATAGGTTTCAGTAACAGGCGAAGCCCCTGCATTAGTGAAGGCTCGGCAGCGATAATAGGAGCCCAAGCCTATTCAGCATGAGCCTCTGAGAGAGAGAGGAAGCTGTTGTTTTAACCCTCGGCTGTCAGTCACCCGGGCTGATGCGGTATGTGACTCCGGTGTGCGGCCTCTCTGGTCGGATGAGCCCCCCGCTGAGACCACTTTAAGCAGGAATTTTATTAGCATTCGGTGCTCCCTCTGCCTCAGGTCACAGCGGCGGGAGGGGGGAAGCTTTGGGGAAAGTGGTGGAAATGGAAGAAGGGAAAAGAGAAAGTTTGGGAGGCAGAGATAGATCGGCGTCTCTTTGTCTTTACTTGAAGACACAAGAGCAGCGAACTGCACATCCGTTATATGCATGCACACACACGCACACACACACACACACACACACACACACACACACACACACACATACATGCACGTACACTCACACACACAGTAGGAGAAGGGGCTTCATTGTGCAGCCCTGCTGTGTTGAGTGACTGTAGCGTGTGCTGGGCAACAGCTGCTGTGACCCTCCCTCCCCCCTCACCTTCACTACCGGCCCATGCTGGTCTAAACATCAATATACTCCCACACACACACACACACACACACACACACACACACACATACACATACAGTAAACACAGATTCATATCTCTCTATGTGCTTTTTTCAGCCGTCATGTCTTTATTTTCCTGTGTACATCGCTCTTTATATATATGGTTTTGTCTGTCTGTACACACACGCACACATGCACTCTCACACACACACACACACACACACACACTCCCCCCTCAAACAGACAGCTGTCCCAGCACTGTAACCCCCTTTACATAGAGCCAGGTCTCTGTGAAAGATATACTCTAATGTTTCAGCAGTCTCGCACATGTTTGGGGACTTGGAGAGTTTTTTTTTCCTTTTAGGGGGAGTTCAGAGCCTTTTGAACTTTTGAGATATGAAAAACAGTCCGAGTCGCTGTCGCCTCGCTCCCGGTTGTTCTATGTTTTGCCCGTCGGTCGCGGCTGATGTGACCCTGTCTGCAGCTCATTACAGCGTGCCACCTGTTTATCCCGAAGCAAGACGACACACACACACACACACAAATAGAGTTTGTCGAGGTTAATCTAACAGGAGCGTCCGCCACACAGCGACGGGACTGTCAAAGTCCCGCCGTGTCAATGGCTTTCTTTGTCCCTCCGGGGCTCCATCTTTTCTGTTGCCGCGGGGCGCAGGAGCAGCCGGGACAGGTGGAGGGTTATTGGGCTTTTATTACTTTATTTTTGAAGAGCAAAGACAAAACAAAGTAACGATAATATACACTAAAGTCAAAAGTTTTGGGTCATTTAAAATGTTCTTATTGTTGAAAGAATAGCTATGCTTTCTTTTCAATCAGAAATTATTTTCTATTCTAGCTGCAAATGTCTGTTTTTGGTGTAATATCTACATAGGTGTATAGAGGCCCATTTCCAGCAACTATCACTCCAGTGTTCTAATGGTACAATATTTTTCCTCATTGTGTCAGAAGGTTAATGTAATAACATTTTCTATTCATTTTACAACTCATGCTGATAAATAAAAGTGTGACCTTTCATGGAAAACACAGAATTGTCTGGGTGACCCCAAACTTTTGAACGGTAGTGTGAACTTGAACGCATCACATCTTTCTCACAAGCGGCTGGCAGTTTTCGACAACTTTTCAGCGGCTGCAGGTTTTCCAAAACCCTGCTGTCAGCTGTTTCTGTAATTTGATATATTATAATAACTGCATGATGGACAGCCAGCTGTTATCTCTCCCTATGGCTGACAGTTAATTCACACTCTCGCCACTAACGTCAATTAATATCAACTGATTGTGGTCGTTTAACATGCAGTTTTCAGGAAAAAAAAGATTTAAAAGGTGTTATTTGCACCTTTCTTTTGCTCCCAGCCATGCTTTGATATTGATCAGAGCCTGTGGTTTTTTGAGCTGAGCTGAGCTGTCAGAACCATGGATGTATTATAAACATGGATACCGCCCTCAGCAGCACACTGATTTTTTTTTACCAGTGGCCACTAGTGGTACTGCAGCAAAAAAATTCCAGGCTACCCAAAAAGTATTTTTCCCGTAGACATCAGTAGTAAAAGAGAAGCCTGTAAAGCTTTTAACAGGATTTCCCCAGCTATAACCCCTGTTATAGTAACGTGTGTCTATGGGTTTAATATGGTCAACAAGTCAACAGAACCCGCCACCATTATCCAACCAGACTTTCTCAATTGAAAAAGGAAAAACTAAGCCGAAAACTTTTTTTTTCCTTGTGCCTCTGCTGCTGCTGCTGCTGCTGGTGCTGCTGCTGCTGCTGCTGCTGCTGTGTGTCGGCAGCGGTGTGTTTCTTCTGCGATACGTGTCCATGCCATGTGCTTTTGCTCCCGATGACACTGTGAGATTCAGGTGTGAGCGGGGATGCCCCGTGGGACACTTAAAGACACACACACATGCACTGACCTCAGTATAGTACAAACCTCTGTGCTGCACAAACAGACTGACGACCATGTGGCTGAGCAGAACCTGGTCTGGCAGACAGAATGACTGACACACACACACTCACAGTAGATATATGAACCGACAGAAGGATGAGCATGAAAGGCAGCTGAAAACAAGCTGCCACTGTACTGACTCACCATTGTGCTGCATCCACGTATGTAAATCAGCTTCAACCCTGTGGTTTGCGTGAGTCTAATTCCAAGTCACCTAAGAAAAAGAGGATGTTTATTCTTTATTCAAATAATTGTAGTCCAAAGTGCCCCATGTGGATTAGTGTTGTTTTGTGGGTGTGTTTGCTTTGTGCTGAAAGTGCTTATTCAAATGATTTGCTGTTGACACTTTCAACATGTTTTGCCTTGAAATACAAATTCTGTAATTTGTCATTCTATTCTTTATCCATTCATATAAAAGGCAAACAACAACTCGCAGTACAACATTTGCAATTACTCCTCCAGTCTTTATGCTGCAGTCACCTATTTTATTTTTTTTTTAAAGTTTGTCTTAGGCTTGGGGGAAACTTTTCTTTTTTTTCTGGCATGTTTTTACATTTTTTGGTAGTCAAATTGGACATTGCACACATGCTGCATGAGAAGAAAGCGCCTGTCGCTTCTCTTCCATGTGTACCGTAGGTGTGTTTGTGCAGCCCTACCTACGGGGACAGATGTCCCGCTGCAGACAAAAGCTCCATTGATGGCAGGGACACGGCTTTCTCTGGCCAACTGATCCCAGCTGCTCACTACTGTTCCTTTGGCTTAAGATAAAGGCGACAGTTGCGCGTGCAGTTGACTCTGCACATACAGGGGCACAGTAAATCACTCTGTGCATCAGGTCAACATAAAACATTAACTCTAATAACAGAAGTTTATGGTATTTTTTTTTTTCTTGGCCCATGTTGTATGATTTTTTTCTGTTTTTTTTAAATTGTTATATCTGTAACAAGATTTGAAGTCCCAAAAAGATCATCTTGATATAGTTTTATATCTCATCTCTCAAGCCTCTCATTTATATTAATGATCCTCTCTGTTGAATAGCTGTGAATAGGATGTGCGTTGTGACATCACAATGTCTCAAAAGTCCTGACAGCTCATTTAAAGGCACAGTTTCTGACTACAGGGCTTGTAACAGCTGATAACATAATATATTTGCCCTCTTTAAAATGTAATAGGCCAATAACCAATAACCTAATAATTGGCCAATAACGTAACAAAAGTCCTGAACTGATACAGTAATAACTTTGTGCCAGTAATGTCATAACTTACGTCATTGGCTCAGTTATAACATAATAACCAGCCAATACCAACGAAATAAGTTGTCACATCATCAGTCAAAGGTTATTAGGTTATCGTTTCAGCACTTTTATTATTAAGAAGGTAGTAACTTTTTGTCAATAATGCTATAACTTATTACATCATTGACCCAAGTTATTACATTTGCAAGAATTTGTTTTATTTACCAGGCCAATAACGTAATAAAGTGAAAGTTATTACGGTATCAGTCAAAAGTTATTATGTTACCGTTTCAGCACTTTTATCACTTCATTGGACACTCACACTCTCGTGTCCTTTTTTTTCCTCCAGGTGACCCAAGTTCCCATCGAGTCGTGTGAGCAGTACGGGACGTGTGGGGAGTGTCTGAGCTCTGGAGACCCTCACTGTGGCTGGTGTGTCCTGCACAACGTGTGAGTATCTCTTCTCGATTGTCACCCGATTTACTCGGTTTTAGAAACACTTTACATGCAGATCATCTGAGAACATCTGGCAAAAATGGACCTGAAATCCCCCCTCCCTGGCTCATTGGAAGGCAAGTATCCTAATGATTATCTCAGAGCATCTCAGCATCTGAAGAGAGAAGACAGAGCCAGAATGGAAATGGGTCTTCAACTCTGGACTGAAGAGCCCATGTTGCTGGATTCCAACCAAGACAGAACCAAAGACGCATAATATTTTAACCAGTTGTTGCACGGAACAGTTCATGTATGAGGTTTTGCTGTGTCTGTGCATGCTCCTGATCCAACGAAGCCAAACCACATCAGCTTGTGAGTGTCGTGGTCCAGTCAGCTGGATGTTTACCACTTGTACAACCAGCCGCCAACCAGGACGAGCACAGAAGCCATGAGTGACACCTACTGGTGATGATGTTTTACTGCAAAGAAATTTACACATCCAGATGAGAAAAAAAAAGAAAAAAAAAAACAGATGAAGGGAAAAAAATAAGAGCTTTGAGTCGTTCATTGTGGTGCTCATCTGTAAAGTGATTATAATAAGATGAAATGATGGATATACTGAGGACGGAAGATGAATAAAACACCTTAGTGAAGAAGCTGAGACACATTCTGCTCCATCTCTGCCCCTCCCTTTTTGTTTCTTAAGCACACACACATACACACACTCTCATCAATCTCAGCTTTTTTTTTCTTAGCTGCTGTGTCTTGAGTGTTCCCTCACTCACTAAACATAGCCGCTCTCTCTCTTTTTTCTCTCTCTGAACGTATAGCTGGATATTTGTGTGTGTCAGAGCACCGCCGCAATCATCATTATCATGATGGCGGCCCCTGCAAAGTGCACTTAAAGTAATTTACATCACTCCAAAGCTGGGACAGGACAAATAATTGCCTAGCGACAAGGTAATTCAGCATGTGGCTGTGGAGGTGTGGGAGGGGGCCGGCTGGAGCTCCGCACCCTCCATGGCCCACGTGCCTTCACATAGGGAAACATTTAGCACGACATTAGCCTCCATGCTAGGTTGTTAATCATATGCTTTTTGTGTAGGTGTGGTAGGGAGCTAAAATAGTTCAGGTCGGTAGGAATCAGAATCCGGAAGAGGACAAAGTAATATTAAACTGCTGAAGACCCAGGCTTATTATTTCAGTTTTCCTGCTATAAATGATAATAAATATGAAATATCTCTACAACCACAAAGGTTATGTACTTAACCTGGTATAAAAAGTAATCTACAACATGAGTTGTTGTTACAGAGCAGATATATTTAGAATATTGCAAAGAAAAATCAAAAATTTTGTTTTAGTACAGATAAAAATACTTCACTTCAAACCAAAACCAAACTGACCCAAATCAGGAAAAAAAACATCATAGATATCACACTGAGTATTATTATTGAACATGAAGAAAATATTCAAGATGTTTAAAAAAAAGGAGATTATGAAGGACCTTAATTGAATAGTCACATTCAAATGTTAGTTAAATATCAAAATAGTGGCTAGTTGCAGCCCTACTACTTATAATATATGAAACTATTTTCTTATTGTATTGATAATATATATTGATGCTGTAGTAACAATGGGTTTTACTACAGATAAAAATACTTCATTTAATGTTGGAGCTGAGGTTTTCTCATGCAATATATGAATAAAACTCAGTGCTGCCCTGATATCAGGCCATTTTTGATTTTAACAGGTTAAATGGTGAATGGAGCTGTGAGTATGAAACAGCTGGTGTGTGAATACCTTCCTTAGCATGTGTCTGAATGATCTGTGTCTGTGTGTGTGTGTGTGTGTGTGTGTGTGTGTGTGCGCACGTGGGCGCACGTGGGTTTCGATTTATGTGTACACGCACAAACACTTGTGTGGACCGCTGTACTGTACCGTGGGGAGAGAAGGTCAACACCCCAGATTCGCGTCGGATTGGCCATCTGTTCCCCCCCCACCCCCCGACACCACGCACCCTTGTGCCACCTGTCCCTGGTTCCTAATCCCCCCCTTTCTCTGTGCTGACCCTGCGACGAGTGTGGCAGGACCCCTGTCAGCTCCAGCTGAGTTACTGCAGAGGAGGAGAAGTTGCTGCAAGAGGGAGGATAGGGAGCTTCTCTGCAGCTACTGATGATGATGTGAGCTTCTGCTTCTGCACCATAGGCAGAAATCCTGGGGTGAGAAACAGAGGACGTGACCCCTCCTCTTCCACAAAGTTGCCCCAAAGTTAATGTCCCCTCCCCCATTAAAAAAATGGGATTTTTGCCCCTGTTGTGCATCACAAATAATTGCAAGAGCCCCTTACCAGTTCTGATCTCAGGCATCTGTTTTGGTGGACATTTTCTATTTGTGCTCGAATAACAAAGTGGAAATGCCTGCTCTAGAAAAAAAAGAGAAAATGAAATAGTTGTGAAACCTTTGAGAAAACATCTTGATGCTGCACTGTATCTGTTAATCTGTTTCTACCAGGCAAAGCATCAAGCTGCAGCTCAGCATTACCCAAAGTAAGAAACAGAGAATAAAAAGAGTAGGATATCAGGGGTTAGGATCATCCCAATGTCACAACAAATCTCTTCAATAAAGTTCCCATATTGTAGAAAGTCAGATTTTAAATGCTTTTTGAATTATAATGTCTAGAAGTTATATAACTGTCACGTTTCAAAACTCCATAGTCCACAGAGAAATACACAGCATGTGAAATTGTGATGTCACAACCATATTCGCAGCCTTGCAAATCAGCCAAACAGATGAGAGGCTCATTAATATTAATGAGACGGACACATAAAGCTTGAGATGAGAGAAACTTTTACTTAGATAATTTGTGGTACCACACATGTGTCTCGTTAGTGATATGAAATCGAGTAAAGCCCAGAAAAAATGTAAAAATATGGAACTTTGAAAAAATCCATCCAAATGCCATCTAATCAGACTCTTTGTCAACCCATCCATATACATGTATGGATTTGGGATGAAATCCTGTTTCACAGCAGCCATATGGTGCAATAAGCGTGTGAGGAGAATCAATTAAATGCCAGGATGTATAAGAGCTACCCTTGAACATAGTAGAAATATAGTAGAAATATAATGCACATCAATTTTAAATTATCTTGAAATGTTTCCTGGATTTCATTTGAAGTTGTGATAACCCACAAATATATTTGTGGTTTTAAGAACCAAAAATCTTCTCATAGTTTTACAACTTCTCCTCAAGCTTCTCTCTGCAGCTCAAATATGTCATTTAGTGTCGTGATGATGATATAATATATTATAATAATCGGTTTAATATTAATAAGTCTGTTCTTCCTTATAATCAAAAAACAATACTCCTCTCACTCTACAGTATCTACAATATGGGGCTTGAACAATAGCTGTAAACCTTGAATGTGTTCACACCACTAGTTGATTATTTGGTCGACACCAGGCAATAGAATTGTTGCTAATTAACACACAGACTCCAGTGTGGTCTGCTTTCATACCTGCAAATGAACCAAAATTGGTCAGATTGATGCTTTATCAATGTTTATCTTTCATTAGAAATCGGTGCCAATCCTGTCTCCATAGTGAGGCAGACATGTTCACACATTGCTACTTGCTCTTATTTTAGTGTATGACATCCTCTGTATTGGTCTTTTTTTTAGCAAAATATCTAATTCCAAAATGAGTCTTGGCTGCTTATGAAAAAACATTTGTGGATGTTCTGGAGTCGCTGAAGATGCATAGCACGTCATTTCAGACAGAGGAGAGGAGATCCTCTGTTTTCATTAATCATATGGGACCAGCGTTGTTCCAAAGAACCACAAGGTAGCTATGAAATAATTAGTATCCCCTTGTTTGGACCCAAGTTCTTGTTCTCACCAGAGGAACCACACTGAAGTTTGTCATCTGGTGCAGTCAAGCAGACCGAGACCACCTCCTTTTGAAGGTCTCAGTCCGCTTGATTTAGTGCGATTGATGCTTTCACACCAACAAAAACAAACTCAACTAAGCGCCTTTGGTTCCACTGGACCGATGGTGCACAAAGAGTTGAGGGTTTCCTTAAACTTAGAAACTTGAACCCTGAACGATCTATCATTTTAGATTGAAAGTGATGCACCTCCCTGACCATGCAACTACTCAGTTAAGACTTCAGACTTCAAGTTAAGACATAGACGTCTCTTTTAGTTCTACAGTTGTAATAAATGCCATTGCTCAAGCACTCAATGAAGCCTATATATAGCATGTTTCTTGTTAATCAATAGAACTACATTTAAAATCAATTCTTGATATTCATGTGTCAATTTATTTATTGACCAAATGACAAACTTTGGTGCAGCATCAAGTGGACAGAGACCACCTCTTTTTGGAGGTCTCAGTCTGCTTGATTTTGTGCAACTGATGCTTTCATACCAACCAAAATGAATGGCATTAAGCGCATTTGGTGGATTGGAGCGTTTGGTGCACCAACTGCTGCTGGCGTGAAAGCACCCTTGAACACTGTCTGAGTGCAACACAACTACAGAGCAGCAGTCCACTGGATGAGAGCAGCTGCATCCTTCTGGTGAAGAGTTCCCTTCATCCCACACACCCAAAAATGAAATCTCCTGCCATCCACAGCTGTGAACACCAGCCTTCATTTCCCTCCATTTTCTCAATGCCTCCGTCATCCCTGAGCCACTGTTGACTCAACACAATGATCTTTCCCTCCTTCCCCGTGTTCTGGTTCCTCCCCAGTGATGCTAGCATCTGAGCTACGCCACTCCTCTCATCTGCTCCCAGCTCATCGGGCTCGCCACGCCAAGGTCTCCCGTTTAGACGCTCTCTTCCCTCTGGAATCGGCGTCTTTCCACATCTCCAGAGATGGTTGCCATGCACACATACCCCTCGCTTTGATCACCGCCCCTCCCTCCTCCCACAGCTGCCATCCACAATATCCATCCCCTTTTCGTCTCATCTAGGCATTGCTCTACCCCTCTTCCCTCCCCCCCCTTTTTTTCTTTATGTTTGCACATTGCTCATGGAAGTGCAGCATTCTAAGGTGGCTAATTAGGAACATGGAAGGACATTAGCATGGTTTGCAATGAGGAGGAGAAGGAGAGAATGTGAGTGAGGCTCTGAGTGGCGTCTCTTGTCTTCCCTGGCTTTCTACTTTCTTTCTTCTTCCTCCGATTCAGAGCAATGCGAGACTCTAAAGTCCTTTAATTACCAGCAGCTGCTAGGCATCCACTGAATGCATGAAGAAAAAAAAGAGAAGGGACAAGAATGAGGGGAAGAGAATGAGAGAGAGAGGGAGAGAGCGTTTGATGCCACGCACTCGTCGGCGCACAAAAACCGAGCAGCATTTTGATTGCAGCTCAAAGGGAGCTCATCATCTCGAGCGCTCTTCAGTCACAGTCCGTGAATGGAGTAGTTCAGCCGTTCGTCTGACCACAATCCAAAAACACTGAGCCACGCTGAAGCTCTCCCTCTCTCCCTCTCTTAGCCTGCATCTCGCCGTCGTTAGATTAGCTTCTCTAATCATGCCCAAAAGAGGCTTTTCCATCTCAAATTTGTCCCACATCACTCTGTTCTCGCTCCATCCTCTCAGCTCGCTGCCACATTCCAGGAGAGGACGGGAGGTTTTTTGTCGAGATTTGTCCGGATTATAGTCGCCAAGTCTGACTTCTGTCCAAAGGGGGCTGTAATTTGGGCCAGTGATCCAGCACCAAGGTCAGCTAGTCAGTTTCTCAAAGTCCTGCTATATATCAGAAGCTTTCCGGCTCAGCTGAACTGGCGAAAGATATGTTATATATTCAAAAAGGTATTTGTATTGAGTGTGAAAATCAGTGACCCAGGACCCCAGGATGTGCTGCAGATATCTGTAATTTTTTAATAAGTATGAAAATAAGAAGATTTGAGATATCCTCAACTATATCCTTCCTATACACACTTGTCATTTCAGATATCCACAACTACAATATTCCTAGGACAAATGACATCACCTTTGTCATTCGTGTGTATGGGGTTTGTTATTGCATTTATCTACAATTCACTTCCAGATATCCACTATGTAAATTATGTATATCTATAAATAAGTTATGAATAGTAGTAATCCCAGTTTTAGATATCTACAATTTGATTCTGACGAGTCATAATTCTAGTTCAAGAGGTCTTTACTTCACCATAATTAAAGATATCTGCATGTCCCTTTTCAGATATTTTAAATTAAGTTTTGACTAGGTATAATGATGTTGTAGATTTCTATATGAGTTATGACTTGTCAAAATGAAGTTCTAGATATCTCAAACTGGAATTATGACTAGCCATAATGTAACTAGATATCTATTATATTATATTTAAAGATATCTTGAACTGAATTCTGATTGGAGATATCTGAAAGGGGAGATATTTGGAACTTTCATTCCACTTAGTCATAATGAAATTTAAGATGTGTGAGGATTTGAATGATGTTTCAGACATGTCATTGCAGATATCTGTAATTCTGTTGTGCCTATATTCAAAACTGAATTACAGATATCCCTATAGGTTGTTTCCACTAGTTACAATTATATTATAGATATCTTAAATGAAAGATGCAGCTATTCACTAGTGAAATAGTCTTAACTAGAACAACTAGTCAGAAAGACATTCTTGGTATCAACATTTATTGTTTATTCCCAATAGTCAAATTCAGCCTTTAAATATTAAAATGACTTTCCTTAACATGGTGACACTAGGAGACTGTATTATACCGAAGATTTTACCATAACAGCAGCAGGCATTCAAGATAGGAAATAGTAATTGTCTATGGATGCACTTGTTCTCACGTGGCTGTCAAAACCAACTAATTACCTAAAAGTCCTGCACAGTTTCTCATAACCCTACGAAACTCCACCAGCACAAGTGAGTTCACGTGCGCGAGCCTCAACCAAGGTGTCAACATCCTTATTATTCACAGCAGAAAATGCAATATTGTAACAATAATAACTAATATTTTAGTTCTATGCATTTTAGTTTCAGAATCTTCATTCAGTGAATGTATGAAACCTTTGGCTTGTTAGTTATTACAAAAAGAAAAAGGCTCATTGCTGAGTATAAGACACATCACTTTTAATTATCTGTACTTTGCAACTTCCTGCATCAATTTATCTAACCACCGCACAACCTTCACCACCAAATGCAGACAGTCTTATTCTGTGCAATATATATAATTAGGAATTTATTACTTTTCTTACAAAAAAGCACATACATTAAATGAGAACAACCAGGTCTGTTGCATTCAACCATTAAAACATGAGCCTATGATCTCATTCATATCACTGCTATTACTACTATTAGACTATTTATTTATGTGGCATGCTCATCGCTTTTGTGCCACGAATGACGTCAAACGCCGAACATAAAATCTCCTCTAATTTACCAACGGCAACAACAATTAGCCTAGCAAATGAAAAGGGCTGCTTCAGGCCATTGTGGATGTCAGGCTGTGTGTCTAATGGCCGCCTCATCAGCTGCAGGCACAGTTAGCAGTCAGAGGAGAAGCTGCATCCATCTTCCCAATTGTGCCTAATGAGATATCGATCGCGAACATGCAGGTCTATCAATATTTCCATAGATTGCTCCTATAGCACACAAGAACAAGTGCAGTTTAGATACATGATGTGGCTGAAATACTGTGTGGCTACTATATACAGTATATATATATATATATATATATATATATATATATATATATAAACCTGTGTCTGGCCTACAAAGACTTTTTGAAGGGCGAAAAGGGAAACTGTTGTCACTTCACACAGTGACATGAATTTATTCTAGCACATTTTATTATTATATTAGCACCAGATAATCCAAACTGGTTTTGTTAGATATAGCTCCGGCTCAATATAGATCAGCAAAGGGCCCAACATAAAATTTATTACAACGGTAATTTGTCATAGTACTTCTTAGTCTTAATAGTCCAGTGAGTTAAGGTCCATTTTGGCTCGTAGAGGCCACTTTAACATGTGTTTTGGCTACCGGGGGGCACTTTAGCATGCTTTTTAGCATGTGTTTTGATTTCTAGAGGGCACATTAGCACACATTTTGCCTTCTAGAGAGCACTTTAACTAGTGTTTTGGCTCTTAGAGGGCACTTCAGCATGTTTTTAGCTCCTAAGAAGGCACATTAGCACACATTTTGGCTCCTAGAGGGCACTTTGGCACATGTTTTGGCTCCTGGAGGACACTTTAACATCTGTTTTGGCTCCCAGGATCAGTGTGTGTTTCAACAATTGCCCTGGCGTCTATATATTTGTATATTTTCCTCGCTCACATATTTTCTTTTTCAGACCCTTTTTTTTCTCCTTTTATCTACTCTCTGTTTCTCCTGTTCCTTACCCCACAGACGGCTGCATATGCCATACACCGCCTCTTTACACTGCAGCAGTCCTGTGCAGGGACAAAGTGAACAGGTTGTGGTCACACTGTGCCTGTCCTGCCGTGATATTATCAGTCACCGTGGGCGACAGTCTATGAGTTGCAGCGGTTAACTTGACCCCTGACTTGACTTTGGATTTCACACTGTGCACCCACATGCCACCTCAAGCCTACACGGCAAACACCAGCCGCTGGATTTAGATGTACATATTTGAAAACCCTGCTTTTTTTTTTTTTTTGCTTAAAAGAAATATTACTTCACTTCCCTTCTTACCTCCTGTGGTTTACATTTAAATGGATATTTTCAGACTTTAGGGGATGCAGCATAAGAAACAAATGCCCTGAATCACCCAGTGTACGTGTGTGTGTGTGTGTGTGTGTGTGTTGCAGCACAGCCCCTGCACATTACCTAATCATCCCTCCTTTTCATGTTGGGCTGTTAGAGTCCCAGTGCAGTCAGTCCTCATACATGTTTACATTAAGACGCATTTCTGTGGAAGTGCAGGAATCCTCCAGACCTCAGGCTCCGTTCAACCGAGCCAAATCACGCCCCTGATTTTTGTAACATAACAGGTTACAACTTTGCTTTGTTAAGCACCATCAAATATTCACTATACATCTAGTTCGTCCTGCCTCTACCTGCGTCTTCCCGCCGCAAAAGCGTCTCGTTTTCCTTCCTGCGTGGTGTATAGGAGGAAAAGGAAGGTGATTTTTTAAATGTCCCCCCCCTCCCCTCCGTTCTCTCTTACTGTTTTTTGTTTCTTTTAACACGACACTCACAGCCAGAGCTGCAATCTGACAGGTCTTCATACTTCCCACTGAAGTCCTCAGATGTGCTGAGGGAAGGGGTGGAGGGATAGAAGAAGAACAGAAATCCCTCCGTGTCACCTGCCTCTCTCACTCTGCTGTCAAGGCCTGGACGTGTGTGTGTGTGTGTGTGTGTGTGTGTGTATGTATGCAAACATATGCACAGATGTGTGCAGAATTAATTACAACTGACTGTATATCATTATGTGTGTGTTCATATGGATGTTCACTGTCTGTAGCTATGGTTGCCCCGTGGTTGTCTGATTTCTTGAGTGTGCGTGTGCATGCGTGTGTGTGCATGTTTGTGCGTGTGTGTCCTCGTGCGTCTGGGTGTCTATCAAAGCTCAGCACCACGGAGACAACAGCGTAATTGCCTGTCTGGGGCAATAGAATAAGAAGCAGGCATCGGAGGAAGGGACCCTGAGGTCTGACCTCATCCTCCCACGCTGGTGGAAAGTGCTTCTGCAGCCACACAGCACACAGGCTGCTGGACTGGATTTCATGTACTACACGTATATCCACATACAGGGCAGCAGAATTCTGGGGATTTTCAATGTAGGAAACTTACCATGGGAATTTAAGGGAACATATGGGAATAAACAGGAATGAATCAAAGATTTGAAAAATTGAAGGTTGGCCCTGAAGCCTCAGGTTTATTTTTCAATTTTCCTGCTTAAAATGATGAAAATATGGAATATCTCTACAAACTACTACAAACTATACTTAGACCTGGTATGAAAAATCTACAGCATGTGAGGTGACTGCAGAAGAGTCAGAATCTATTTATGTTGCTGCAACAGAGCAAATATAGATAGAATATAGTAAAAGGGAAAAAAAATAACATTGTGTTTTACTACAAATAAACATACTTCATTTAAAACAAGACCAAACTGACAAATCAGGAAAAAATAAGCAAAATTATCTACATTACAAAGTTAAATGATCAATAAGAGTTCAAAGATCAATAATTTGTCCATAACAATCATAGAAATCACACTGAGGATCATTACAGAACGTGAGGAATATATTCTGTAAAATGATTAAAGAGGAGATTATAAAGGAGCCAATGAAATAATCACACATAATCACTCAAATCAAATTGAATAGCAAATAGTGGTTAGTTGCAGCCTGCTACTTATATTACATTAAACTATTTTCCTATTGTATTCATGATGAACAGTAACATTGTGTTTTACTACATACATGGATTTTAACAGGCAACTTGGATATAGTTGGGGAAAATATACTGTAACATAACCTTGGCTAAAACAGCCAGAATGTGTTGATACAGTAGTGAGTTAGCTGGTATGTTAGGTATGTTAAATGTCAGCTGTTTTTCTTTGCACAGCACTGTATTTGCAGCAGTAGACACCAGAGAGGCTAATGTTTGGGAATGTGAGCAGCCACTTCAGCACCATGGACAGGGCTAAAGAGAACAAACCAGAACTCAACAGCCAGACTCTCTGCCTCCAGTTATGAGCAGCTCAGGCTGCTCTCACACAGGATCAGACCATGTGGGGGAAAACTGAGATCTCCCCCATTCATATGAATTGGAGTAGACAGTTTTGGCTGCAGGAAAAGAGGCTCTGAAAAAAGACACAAGTAGTTGAGAACAAGTAGCTGAGACAAACTCAACTTCTCTGCAAAAATGAAATTTGACGTCCGGCGGCCGATCCTGTAAACCTGAACCGACTCATTAGAGCAGTGCAGCTCTGTCATTTATCTACATTTGATCATTGAATTGAATCTTAAAAGTAAAGTTATTAGGTTTGCTGTTGGATTCCTGACTCACTTTAAAAAGAGGTGAGAGGAAAAACAGAGACAAGAGGTGGTGAGTGGTGAATGAGGGAAATTAAGAATTGGACAGGGGTGGTGATTAAAAAATGAATTTAATTATTAACATGTTTAGTAATCAATCAAAATGAATCACAATACTTACATACATAACAATATTTGCCCCCAAACAACATATATATATTATAAATGAATTTTAGTCACTATCTGTAGCACATTTTCTAAACCCTCACCTTCAACCACTAATAATGGTCTAAAGTCCTGGGAAATTCATCAGTGTTTCTAGTGTTGATGTAAGAAAAACACCAATTAAACACAGAGTTTCAATTTACCACTGGACCCTCTTTAAACTCCGGGTGCAGGTATATTTTTGACAAATAACCACAGTTTCCAAATAAACGCAGAGTCTATTGTATGAAATATTACTTCTAATTAATCATAATTAACTCGTTAATGTCCCACCCTAGAATTGTAATATCAAATTAGGGCTGAACGATTAATTGCATTCGCAATAATATCACAATATGATAAAACATGATTTTCTAAGCATAAAGTGCCTGATTACAATTTTACAATTTACATTTTAACTATAAAAAATGATCAGATGACACATAGTCTGCTGTTTATCACTACTTTGTGTGTGTGTGTGTGTGTGTGTGTGTGTGTGTGTGTGTGTGTGTGTGTGTGTGTGTGTGTGTGTGTGTGTGTGTGTGTGTGTGTGTGTGTGTGTGTGTGTGTGTGTGTGTGTGTGTGTGTGTGTGTGTGTGTGTGTGTGTGTGTGTGTGAGAGAGAGAGAGATTTGATTGGGAACACAGGGAGTGAACAGAAGTTGAATAAAACACATAAACCATTAACCATATTTTTCAGAGACAAAGACCAGGAACACAACATGAGTCCCAATTGAAATATTGGGAGAAAAAAGATGCAATTAGATTAATTTTTCCAAATCACTTTATATCAAATGCCTCCGCAGGGTGATGTGCTAACATATAAACTACGGAGGCACAGCTACATTTCCCCCCTCTTGTATCCTTCAATCGCTGCATGACTTTGGAGACATAACTAGTGCAAATTACGTGCTGCTCACTCATAAGAGATCTTAATGGTCAGCCAGTGTATCAAGTACCACGCGACACCCCCCACGCTCCGCCACATGCCTCATTAAAACTCAGACGTCGCCGCCTCCTCCTCCTTCGCAGTAAAAGTGTGTGTTCCCTCCGCCCCATTACACCAAAGGCCTCTATCCTCATTCAACCCACCAGTCTAAGTGTCTGGCTAACTGGCTGTCTGCTCACAGCAGCTCTAATTGGACTCCGATGGGTCAGTCGCTGTCCGTGGTGCTGATGTGGACAAGCCCTGTCCGTTCTCTCCTGGCTGCTGCTAACACACACACACACACACACACACACACACACACACACACACACACACACACACCCTCCCTCTCTTTGTGTGTGGCAGTATGTGTTAGGGCCCCATATCATGCTTCTTAACCACCTACTCTCACACAGACTGACTCTAAGCTACATCTTCATCCACAGCCTGTGTGTAATTATGTTGTCAGAAGTTCAAGCCATATCCAGCAGACTCACATGAGCAGGCACACACACACACACGTGCACACACACACACATGTGCACAGCAGACCTGCGCACATACAAACAAGTCATATGCACAGTATTCTCTGGGGGGATTTTAGAGTGAAGGAAAGTGCAGAATTAATGTAGTAGTGTGAATCTCCCATGGGGAAATAGCAAGGATTCTTTCTCTTTTTTTCTCCAAAATGATTACCTGGTTTCCCCTGTTTTTTTTGTGACTTTTTGTTCTTATTCCTACACCGTAAACAAATTCTCATCACCCTGCACGTTTGACTCTGTTTCTCCTTTCTTTTGTCCACATCTCTTCCTTTTTGTCTCTGAAATAAGGATTCCTTTCCTTTGAGGAGGTGTTAACTCCCTTAAATTGACGCTTTCTTCTTTTGCATCCATGACCCGTAATGGGGACGAAAAATTACACCTAATGTGCTTTCAGGTGTGGGCTGCGGCGCGATGTTTTATGCATGTCTTAGAGCTCTATGGTCACGAAAATGGGGGGGAACATATTTTTCAGCCATTAACTGCCAAAAAAAACTGCATTGATTTTCTTGTGTTTTTTTTTTTTTTTAAGAAAAATTAATTTTGGTTGGGTGAAGTAAGATAAGAGAGCAGCAAGGGTGGACGAGGGCGGCGGTGGGGGTGCAGGATGGCTACTGTTGCCATGGTTTCGGGAGATGGCCATTATCTCTGTGTAGTTAGAAGCTGACCCCTTGCCTCTCTCATTAGTTGAAGTGCATACCACTGAGTGTTGACTAGAATCCCCCCCCATCCTCCTGTCTAGCCCTGGGTTGTCACTCAGAAGCTTCGCCACAGCCTTGTGTTCCATCACTCACGTTCCTGACAGCGGCCTCACACTGAGAAATAAGGTGCTGAAGCTGTGGCACAAATCCTCACACACACAGGGAAGGATATTTATAAGCATATTCATACCTACACCTGCAAACATAAATGTGTGGGGCCATTCCTCCATGTATAGAAGTGCAGGGGCAGAGGTGTGGGAGGTGTGGGAGGTGTGGGCGTGTTTGTTTGTTGTAAAGGTGGTGATAACAACCAGAAAATTAGTTTATACCTGTTAAAATCCTAAATCCCCTCATACAGGTGCAGCATTGACTTTTATTCATATATTGCATCAGAAAATCTCAGCTCCAACACTAAAAGTACTTTTGTGTGTAGTAAAACACAATGTTACTGTTACAGCATGTTTAAATCATTAATATCTACATCATCAATACAATAGGGACATAATTTAATATGATATCAGTCGTAAAGCTGCAATTAACCACTATTTAGATATTTAATTTAGATTTGAGCTGTTTGTGTGATTATTTAATTGGCTCCTTTATGATCTCCTTTTAAACGTATTATATTATTCACATTCATAATGATCCTCAGTGTGAGTTCTATGATTTTATAGTTGATATTTGAGCTGTTTTTCCTGATTTGCGTCAGTTTGGTCTTGTTTTAAATTTTAAATAAAATATTTCTACCTCAAATAAAACACCTCATTATTGTAGATTTCTTTTTATACCAGGTTGAAGTGCATAGCCTTTGTGGTTGTAGACATATTCCATTCCATCATATATATCATAATATTGTCATTTACAGAAGAAAAACTGAAAAATGATGATGCACCCCCTTTTTCAGTTTTATTTACTATTGGTAATTGATTTGATTTGATTTGGATTCCTTTCCTTTGAGGAAAGGAATTTCTGACAGTGCTCAGCCGATCATAACAGAGTGAGCATTTCGGAGGGGGAACAGTGTTTTCAGATTGAGTGTTTGAGAAGGCAGACTGTATTGCTGCTACAACTTTTGGACCATACACTAAAACCATGATTTTTTTTTAGGAATAGAAAAGAAAATGAAAACGATAAACTGGGGAAATGGCAGCCCCTTTAAAAAAGTTTTACTGTCATCACCTCTCGGATTCTGTGTTTTTATTGTGAATGCAATTACACATCCTAAAAGACACATTTTGTCTTTTAGAGTGAGGTCTTTTGTGATTGATTTTTTTCAGCATCAAAGATATGGATGCTAGGGTTAATACTGCTGCCAGAAGCCCTGGCCAAGGCCCTGGCAAAAGAACTGGAGATGTTCCCCAGGCACTGCACTGCAGCTGCCCACTCCTCCTAGTGTGTGTGTGTGTGTGTTTGTGTGTACAGGAGATCAATAAAGTACTACTTCTTCTTCTTCTTTAAGCTAGCAAAATGCTTTTCTCATTATGTCTTCAATATGCCAATATCTGTTTTGCAAAACAATAAAAAAGAAAAAGCACAGTAACAACAGAATATCTCTGTACTGAGGGGCATGTTACATTTATAGACTCAATTCGCACAAAACAAGAGCAAAAAAGAGCAAAGCCCCGAGCATCTGCTTTATTTCCTCTTTGCAGCACCTCTGCTGAATATTGTTCTTATTGCTATAACAACATTGTTTGATATTCCCTTTGTTAAACATTTCTCACTGCTACAATTTTAATCATCGCTCTCATTCTCTGTGTTGTCTGGGTTTTAATTTCTGCCACAACACGATCTGGCAATTTAGTCGTCCTCACCCCCAGATTATATTGTCACACAGTGTTTTAACCGCAGCATTTTACTGTAGCATCAGCATGTCGGGTGTGTCATTGTTGCTTTGTTTCGTTATTTTAATAATTCATTTTCTATTCTTTCTCTATTATATCTTTGACAGCATCTTCTTTTCCTGTAAATTATTAACTTGCACGTTTAGTTCCTTTTGTAATTTTCATTAATCGTTTGGCTCGTATCCCTGTTGGTGAAAACAAATATCAGAAAACAAATATTGGGCAAGTTACTTCAAAACTGTAATGTGTTATTTATTACTTGTTAGTGTCTGACGAGCCAAAAGGAAAAGGAAGTGAAACATTTGTGCGTGGCTGTTTCACTGCTGCTGATCTTAGCAGTGATTGTAGCGAAATTGCACAGAGGAAAACAAAATGCCTTACATTACTGCATTACAGCAAAAATCAATGCGTTACAGTAATTTATTACTTTTGTAACATGCCGTCCTTCTCCTCTCTTTCTCTCCCCAGCTGCTCCCAAAGGAACCGGTGTGAACGAGCGGATGAACCGTACCGTTTTGCAGCGTCTCTCAACCAGTGTGTGAAAGCTACTGTTTATCCAGACAGCATCGCAGTGTCAGAGCCCAGCGTACCTGTAAGTTGTCACACACACACACACACACACACACATAAACACACACCTGCAATCTCAATCACTACTTGGACAAATCACTTCTAAAAATTAGCTCCCCATCTCCATATTTCCCTGTGCACATGATCCCACGTAGCAGTGGGCCTAGTCTTGATTGGGGTTGATGCATAAACATTAGATGGGAATGTTGGTGAGAGCTCGACGTGGGTGTTTCGGCATGCATATGCTCACTCGGTGCTGAGCGGCCGGTTCGTGTGCCAAGACGTGTTTGTGTGTGGGCGGGTGTGTGTGGGCGGTTAAAGTTGTCAAAGTGCAGCCGAGCCGCGCTGCAGCGTTTCCACTCGGAATGATTGAAAACAGGCAGAGAGAGTTTTACTTCATGTGCTGAATGACGCATGGATGTAACACATATGAGCAGGCGTTTAATCCCTTACAGAACCACACTCATAGATGTGGACGGGGGGAAAAGGGGACGGTCACTCCCCTTTGTACCCTTATTGTTAAAAACACACCCTAAAGTTCCCTTTTAAATGCCAAAACAAACACAAAAGTACCATTTTAAGTGCCCAAATGTGCACTAAAGTTCCAGTTTTAAATTTGTACTGAAAAACCCTTTAAATGTCTAAAGTGCAGTAAAGTGTCCTTTTAAATGTCTAAATATACACTTAGTTGCCCTTTTAAATGTATAAATGTGCACTAATATAGTTGAAATGTGCACTGAAATGCCTTTTAAATGTCTAAACATGCACTAAATTGCTCTTATAAATGTCTAAAGGTTTACTACAGTGCAGTATTCAACGTCTAAACATGCCCTAACGTTCCATTTTAAATGTCTAAACATGCAAGTGTCCTTTTAGGTGGTGAAAACACACATACTCTAGATTCCACTGGAGTCAAGAAACGCTATGAAACATTACTACTGCAATTATTTTTATGTTCAACCCTTTTTTTTGGACTAATCTGGATTATCTGGTGCTGACATGGTGTTAAAATGCAACAGACCACAGGAAATGTCATCAACTATTTCCTTCTTGCCCCCATGTCCACAAGTTAAAAATTCACAATTCTCATCACTGATCCTGACTGCAAACTACCTTCACTAGTCCCGTTGGACTAAGGTACATTTTATTAACATAAAACACATTGTAGGTGTCCTTTTTTTTCTTTTCGCCCCCACCCTTCAATAATCTGTGTGCGCCCCTGTCCACACTGGTAAAGGACCAGTTTACCCAAAACACTAAAGCACATTTCACACTCTGTCCTGATTGATTTGGTTTGGAGATGTCGGATCGGATTTTGAACCGTGTGGTTTCACTCCAATACAGCGGTGCTCAGCAGGTTCATGTGATTTAACAATCAATTTATATGGATAAGAAATGCACTCTTTAGGTGTCACAGGAGGAGGTGTTTGTTGTAAACACACACTGCTGGTTTACAGCTGAGTGATCCACCTTCCTGTCATCACAAGTGGGCTCTCTGCTAATCTATAAGTACCGGCCCACTCTGGCTGTGGGGAGACAGATTTGGCATCAATTCATCGAACAGAAAGTATATAAACATGATTTTAACCCTCATGTTGTTTGTTTCATGCTCATCAATATGGTGTTCCTGGTCAAATTTGACCGATCCATTAAGATTCAATCTGAATTTATACATCTGAACTGTTGAATTTGAAATTTCTGGATTATTTTGACGATAAAAAATGATCAAATGAAACATAGTCTACTGTTTATCACTGTTCAGTTTCTTAGTTCTGGTCTCCCCCATTCACTTTTAATGATCAGTCATTTTTGACCAGGAACACCAAGAGTGTACATTTTATGTAAATTAATACAGTTTATTGTGTGTGCTGAAATCCTTTTTGTAGACAAAGTCATGGAATCTTAGGTCAACCTGATCAAATTAACCACATTTTTCAATTGGATTGGATCGAACCACAACATGAGGGTCAAATTTTTTTTTAAGATGTTGTGGTCCTGCAAACCAAGCAGTACTCAGCTCTGTTGTAATGTGATGTGCAGGCATCACTCCAGACTCTTTATTTGCACATCAACAAGCTGAATTGGTTGCCATGTTATTGTTTTTCTTCTTCTTCTTTCCCCTTGTATTTTTGGGCAAGGCCTGTTTATTTGTATAACACATCTCAACAACAAGGCCATTATGTAAATTTGTTGCAAAACTGCTTTACATAAAACATTAAAAGCATCTACGCAAAGTGCAAAAGAAACACATTATAAGGACATTTGAATACAATTGAAATATGTATTACAGTAAAGAGTTAAAAAGCAGAGAAAACACTAATTTGCTAAAAGAGAAATGGGCTAAAAATCTGCACTAAAGGTGCCAGTAGCTGTGGCAGTGATTCATGCTGCATGGTGTGATATCTCACCTTTAATCTCACCTCCAGCAGACCCTGTCCACTCATCTGCGTTACCAACAGAACTTTATTAGCCTTAACATGTTAGCGGCGTTCATTTCCGTGTCGAGCCAAACTCTGCAACAGGTTCGACGCCGATTCACACAAATGACAAATGTATTCCTGCAAGGGGCCGGGTGGCTATCGCCATGACAACGCAGCCTCTTCATGCGGGCACCGGTTGGAGAGAGAGACAGGAAACAAGGAGAAAACAATCAAATTACATTTATTAAAAACTCTGCTACCAATTATGCTGGTGGTTGCTGCCAGGCTCTGAAGGAAGAAAAAAAAAAAGTAACACCCACGAGCACCGTCAGGGGAAAAAAATCAGGGAGGACAGGAGAACAAAAAAGAGCAATGACTTAATATTCAGACAAACTCACTTCCTGCAGCAGCCTTGTTATTTGCCCGTATGCACGCGTTAGTGGAGGGAATTTCAGCTCTTTTTAGTGAGCCGGATCCTTTGGCTCACGAAGAAGAGCCGGCTCTTTCGGCTCCCAAACGGCTGCTGTAGCCAATTGCATTTACAACCATAACGCATGATGCATGTGTATTTATTTTTTCTGCCTATATACATATGACTGTTCATTTCTTACTCATGGCTTCTCTGTGTCTGAGCTGCGTAACGCACAAACTATATGGGATCATTAAAGTTTTATAATCTAATCTAATGTAGTTGTAAAATCCCTTGTAACTCAGTAACTTGCTACACAAGGCAGATAGAAAATGCCTATAAAAACCTCAGCATAGAAAATAAAAAAAGGTTTTATATGCGGTTTGTATTATATTGACATTTTTTCTAAATTTAAACACACACACACCTAACAAAACAAGTAAAGTACTGAAAAAATAGAAATCAAATGAATGTGCTTTGTTAAAATAAATCTCAAATGTTTTGTTATAGAGATAAAACAATAATAAGCGCTGCTACCCCCACCCTCCTCTGCTTTCTCCAAAAGAGAAAAAAAAAAAAAGAAAAACAAGAACAGCCTTTGGGAGCCGGCTCCCTTCACTTCAAAGAGCCAAAGAGCCAGCTCTTTGAACTGGCTCGTTCATGACCAACACATCACTAGCACACGTGCACGTTTCAAGTGTTTATCCGTGCACATGGTGTGATCAACGAGAGCTATTTAATGCGAGAGGTTCCTCAATCCCGTTCGGAACAAAAGGCATTGATTGCTGTGATTGCTGTAATCAGGAATGTGTCTGACACACCCCGAGAACTAAGCAACACAAACAAGGTGGATCGGACAAAACAAGACGTCTGCAGGCCTCACCTTTGACTTTGGGGAATTGTAACAACCATTCCTCACTTTTTTTGACAATTCAGATAATACAACAAGATACTGTTATATCAGCTACTGGGGTAAAAAACAATCTATTTGCACAACCCTAGCAGGCATTAACTCTCACTATCCTTTGGTCATAATGAAAAATATATGGTTGGCTCTGAATAGAATGAAAGAAAAACACACTGCTGTCCTTCTGTGTTGCCAAGAAATGTTGCTGCTGTTTAAAACTCTTAACATCAGAACAATAAGAGAAACACGGCCTTCTTTATACTTAGAATCCTAACCCCCCGATGCATGGTCAGCATTTAGTTTTATTCAGATATTGCAGGAAAAACTTCATCTACAACACTAAATAAAGTATTTTATCTGTAGTAAAACACAATGTTACTGTTACAGCATCAATATATATCATCAATATCCACATCATCAATACAATAATAAAATAGTTTAATATAATAACAGTAGTAGGGCTGCAACTAACCACTATTTTAATATTTAATTTAGATTTGAGCCATTTGTTCAAATATTTAATTGGCTCCTTTTTAAACATCTTACAGAATATATTCTCCATGTTCTTTAATGATCCTCAGTGTGATTTCTATGATTTTATAGACAAATAATTGATCTTTCAACCCTTATTTTACTAATGATGGAACTTTTCTTTGCACATTATTTACCTTATTGTTTTCCTGGGTCAGTTTGGTCTTGTTTTAACTTTTAAAGTATTTTTAGTAATTTACTACTACTGTACTCTTATCTTATTGATCATTTAACTACATTGTAGATAATTTAGCTTAATTATTTTTTTTCCTGATTTGTCAGTTTGGTCTTGTTTTAGGTTTTAAATGAAATATCTTTATTTGTAGTGAAACACAATGTTATTTTTTGCTCTTTTACAATATTCTAACTATATTTGCTCTGCATCAGCAACATAAATAGATTCTAACTCGTCTGTAGTCACCTCACATGTTAATTGATGTTTTGGCTCCTTTATAATCTACTTTTTAAACATCTTACAGGATATATTCATGTTCTGTAATGATCCTCAAATAATTGATCTTTGATGATGATAATATCTTATCTTATTGATCGTTAAACTTTGCATTGCGAATAATTTGTTATTTCAAGTTTTTCCCCTGATTTGGGTCAGTTTGGTCTTGTTTTAGGGTTTAAATGAAGTATTTTTATCTTTGGTAAAACACAATTTTATATTTTTTTGTTTTTGCAATATTCTAACTATATGTGTTCTGTAACAGCAACATGAATGAATTCTGACTCTTCTGTATATTATAGGTTATAGATATTTCATATTATTATCATTTTGAGCAGGAAAGCGGCTGTTTTCTTCCTGGAAGAATGTCAATGGCTGCTTAATGTCAATAGCTGTCCTTTTTGTAATTTCTATGCTTAGGTTTCCACATACAGATGGAAGTATAACAGGGGGGAGAAGGCCTGGAGAAAAAAAAAACAAAAAGAGAGAGAAAGGAATCATCTGCTCTCCTCTCCCAGTACCAGGGTATCAGCCGGCTAACGAGGAAAGTGATGTGTAGCCAGGGCTAGCGAGGCAGTCAGCTTCTCCTGTAAAAAAAAAAAAAAAAAAGCCCTTCCAGTTTAAGCTGCTCAGCTGCCTTCTCCTGGTCCCAGTAGCCCTGCGGTGTTTAGTGAGACGCAGATAAAACAAAGACAAACTTCAAACGCTGCACTACCAAAAATAACAGCTAATGGAACAAGGCTGCGAAATGCCACGGTGATAATTACCCAGGCTGCCTCTCTTGGCTGGAGAGACAGATCACACACACACTCACACACACACACACCCACAAAATGCATTTATTTATAGGCAGAGCAGCTGAAACACTCTATCCCCGTGTCACGGCTCTCCGGAGATTGACTTCAAACGCCTCGATGTGCGGCTGCACGCGTGTAGTTTATCACATGTGTACCCAACAATGTGTGTGTGTGTGTATTATGGATACAGAACTCCAGAAAAAAAGAAGAAACAACTAACAGGATTTGCCAAGCTGGCTTTTTTTCCCCAGTTACGCAACTTAATATACATATTGATCATCAACTGAATCACCTGATGCCCTCGACACACATCATTAACCACTTAAGCCTCAGGCCTATTTTTCAGTTTTCCTGCTGATAATAAATATGGAATATCTCTATAACCACAAAGGTTATTGTACTTGAACCTGGTATCAAAAGAAAGCAGCATGTGAGGTGACTACAGAAGACTCAGAATCAATTTATGTTGCTTCACTGACCTAAAAAACTTAATTCAGAACATGAAACAAGAAGAACAGGAAGAAAATAAATGAAATAAGCTAAATCATCTGCAATGCAAAGTTCAATGATTAATATTAAGATACAAGTTCAAAGATCATTATTTGTCCATAAATCATAGAAATCACACTGAGGATCATTATAGAACATGAAGAATATATTCTGTAAGATGTTTAAAAATTAGAAGGAGCCAATTAAATAATCACACAAACAGCTCAAATCTAAATTAAATATTAAAATAGTGGTTAGCTGCAGCCCTACTACTGATATTATATTAAACTATTTACTAATTGTATTGATGATGTGGATATTGATGATATATATTGATGCTGTAACAGTAACATTGTGTTTTACTACAGATAAAAATACTTTATTTAGTGTTGGAGCTGAAGTTTTTCCTGCAATATCTGAATAAAACTAAATGCTGACCATGCATCGGGGGGTTAGGATTCTAAGTATAAAGAAGGCCGTGTTTCTCTTATTGTTCTGATGTTAAGAGTTTTAAACAGCAGGAACATTTCTTGGCAACACAGAAGGACAGCAGTGTGTTTTTCTTTCATTCTATTCAGAGCCAACCATATATTTTTCATTTTTATCAAAAGATAGCGAGAGTTAATGCCAGCTAGGGTTGTGCAAATAGATTGTTTTTTAGCCCAGTAGCTGATATAACAGTATCTTGTTGTATTATCTAAATTGTCAAAAAAGTGAGGAATGGCTGTTACAATTCCCCAAAGTCAAAGGTGAGGCCTGCAGACGTCTTGTTTTGTCCGATAAGCGCCAGAACCCAAAGATCCTTCTCACTGTTGCAGTAGTACAAAGAAAAGTGTAAATCATCACATCTGCAAAGTTAAAAAGACATTTTTTTCGTACAGTTGCTTGAAAAATTGTTTTAAGCATCTATTGCATAGCGTCGCCATATGGCAACTCCAATTCAAATTCCCAATTCTTGCATCTTTTTCTGATTTTTAAACCAGAATGCACTGAGGTATTTGGATTTGCTGTAACAAATATGCCAAAAGATTTGCATCAATCCATGTAAAAATGAATGAAAACAGGAGTTCTTGGTCATGCAATGTGATTATGTTTTGCAATTCAAAATAAAAGACATAGATACAAGATACAAATGGACTTTTACATAACAAGAAACCAACATGAACTTGGTGAATGTGCCTCATGTTGTGTTCCCAGTCAAATCTGAACATTTCAAAGTTGAAAATTTTGCAATGGTTTAAAACAAATGTTTCATCTGATTATTTCTTATAGTCAAAATAATCCAGAAATTGTGTTTTTTGATGTATAAGTTCAGATCAATGAGACATACAGGCCATAAATAACAAATAGAAGTTCAATACTTTTAATGTTCACAAGTTATGTTGATAAAAAAGTCCAACACAACAACAGGTGATAATATATGTATTATTACAGTTTGTATGATGAGTCTTAATGGAACGGTCAAATTTGACCAGGAACACCATATTGATTAACATGCATCAAGTTTTTGACTTTCTCATCTTGTCAACCTTTATTTGTCACTGACCCGTATAACAGATATATAATGGTACATCATAATAAAAAAAAATGTGCTCTGCTCATGTGCAGCTGCTGGTGAAGGTGAGCGACGTTCCGGATCTTTCCACCGGCATCACCTGCTCCTTTGGCAACCTGACGGAGGTGGAGGGGCAGGTCAATGGAAACCAGATCCTGTGTGTGTCTCCTGCTGCCAAGGACGTCCCCCTCATCCCCACTGACCAAGGTACGAAAAAACAAGCAGCAAACACGTCATACAAACCAGCTGCTCACATAGCATTAATATTCTCATGCTGTGATCAGGCCAATTAGACCAGAACCTTTATAGATCCCAACACTAGTTATGAGATTCTCATTTGCCCCCCTCTCTCTGCTATTTATGAGTTGTTCCCACTCTGAAACATCTTTATTGATTTAAACGCTCCTCCTCTACGCAGGTACCATCTACATAATGATCTCCCACTGATCCAGGATCAGTTTTCTGGCTGTGAGGTGTGCTACACACCAGCCACAGCCCCATTAGACTCTGATGGAGGATCAGGCCGGGGTCTGCTGGCCTGTGGCCGGGCTCCAGCTCACCACATTACTGCCCTCAGACTAATAGGAGAAGGTCCTCCATGTGGGCTCAATCTGGATTTAGCTGAGGGGACGGCAGGGAGGAAGCTGATGTGGTGGATTAGTAGTTCAGGAGAGACAGCTGCTTCTGAAATTATGAAGATGCAACAGTCTGTTTGCAGCCTGATGAGTATTAGTTGGATAAAGACCACCAGGGGTCTCTTCTACAAGGTGAAGATCTATATCAGCAGCTCCTGGATGCACCTGATTGGGTCTGCTCTCAGATTTCAAACTGGACCACATGCCTTTTATTTTCAGTGGGGCAACTTTTTGTTTAAATAAAATATAACCGTTAAAAAGTTCACTGAAAAGCACAGAGACGATTCATTTTAACCAAAGTTTTATTCACGATTCTTAGGCACAGATTCAATTCAAGGACAGTTCTGGTTCATTTAGTATGATCTGATCGGATCTAATTCAGGAACTTCAAATTGATTCAGTAACTTTTTAGCCCAAAAATGTAACCAGTGTGACTGAAATAGAAACCTGGACACTCAATAGTGTAAATGAAGTTTCCTAGATTCCTGGTGTTTCTTGTTAGGTAGTTGGGTATAAATGAATTATAGATGTAAAACAAACAAGTAAACAACAACCAATCACAAATGAATTCACATTTTATTTAAATAAGGTGCAACCAACATCTCTCAAGGTTGATTCAACAATAAGTTTATCTGCAATTTATGCTGGTGGTTTTCCAAGATATAGTACATAGTATATAGATATAGTATGTGCCGTTCCATCACGCTGCTGCATGTTTTGTTGTAGTTTCAAATGGACTTTCAAATGACATGAAACCAACATGAACACATGATGAATGCTTTTAAAACTGTATTTTTAAAAGTTTTCGGCTTTCTCATCCTGCCAACCTTTGTGTCACTGACCCCTTTATCATTAAAAGTAATTCAAATAACCACATCCATATAAAGTCTGCTGTGCTTAAATATAACATGTTATGTCCTAGTATCAATACAATCAATTTATTGCCTTTTAAATTGATGTTGTTAGATCGATGTATGTCATCTGGAAGGCCAGCTTGCCAAGCCTAAACCAATATAGTTGGATCACAGGAATATAAATCCATGCATCTATGTAGTGGATAAATCGTTACCCTCCTACTGAAAAGTGTTCTGACAACATTAGAGACATGGAATGAGCTGTGCAGTTTCTGAATGTGTCTTTAGTGTCGATCCACACTGGATAATTTCACAGTTGAAGCCTGTAGTAACACTCGCCAGTTCCCGCCCCCTTACACCGCCTACTGCTGATTGGCCGGAGTGTTGTTGTGTGCAGTGCCACAGCTTGGAATGAGCCAATTTGTTTGTTTCCCATTTACAGAGCAAGGGGGTGTGTGTGAACACACACACTACACTACACTACACATACATACAGTCACAAAACAGGCAGATAATTGTTTAATTTGACAGCAAGTGGATGAGAATCATGGACTACACCTTTAATTAGAAAGTTAGAAGGCCCAGTTTCACATCAAATTCCTAGAAGATATAACAACCTGAACATATAGGTCCAGAAATGTAGATATGCTAATCACCTGTAAAACACTATTCATAGAAATATCCTGACCTTTCCAGTTTGCTCACCAGCATATTTTTCTATAAAACTCTACAGCAGTGTCTCAGGCGTCCGTTTATTTGCAAACATACACATCTTAACATACACATCATAATGAATACTAACACCTGTTGTTTGACAATAAATACCTATTGTTTACAAGCCAAGATGGCTGCAGGGTGGGAAAAAAAATGTGAGCACCCCTGAATAATATATTATGTGTGGCGTGTGGAAATCACTGTGTGTTTTGGGGGGTTCGGTAATCCTCCTCCCTGTGAGTAAATGACAGCCCTGTTTGCCCAGAGCTCCCATGGGGAGTGATGCATCAGGCACTAATATGAATGTTCTCCCCCAGGTAAATGTCAGCCCTCCCCCCTTTAAGCCCTTCCTCCATCCATCTATCTAGCCGGCTATCCATCTAACCTCCCTTCTTCTCTTGTTGACTCTCACAGCTGTTTATCCCTCAATTTGTACTCCTATATTAATTCCCCAGAGGCCTCCTGGTCCTGACCAAGCCCTACTATCGGTTTAAAAAGGAAAAAAATAATCTTTTATATTGTAGAGAATAAAAAAAGAGGGCAGGAGTGAGAAAAAGTGAAGGTTAAAGTAAAACTGTGAGGACGCTGACTGGACCGGTGTCAAGCTTGAAATTAAAGAAAAAAGCTTCACTGAGGAGAGAGAGAAAAAAAAAAAGCAAACGAAAAATCCTAGAGGAGGATTTGGTGTGGACAGGAACTCTGGACCTCTTTGTTTGCCTGCTCCTGTGAGACAAATCTGCAGCGGTACAGTGGAAAGCTGTGAGCACCGGCCTGCCTGCTACACACACTCGTGTGAAACGGAGCCTAATTCCCAACAGATGCTATGGAGAGAGAACAGGGCACGGAGGGTCATTCAAGCCTCCTACACACTGAATGTCATCTGAAATGCAGGCTGCTCTACACACACACATACACAGATATATATATTTATGGAGTCTGTATTCTCATGGGGAGCGATAAGAGGCAGTTTTTTTTTTCATTTTTAACAGAGAACAGAAGCACAGCCAGAACTCTGTTCTGCAAAAATGCATGAAGATAAAATTTGATCAGATCAAATAGCATTTATATGTGATTGAAATGTTTTATTTTAAAGTGAATTTGCTGTTAAGTAATACTCCTTTTTTTGATTTGGTGTAGAATTATTCCTTTTGAAAATTGAGACCTTTTACAACTTCACCAGCTCATGACAATGCTGTCAATTTTAAAAGTTGGAAACATTCCATAGGAATTAACGGGAATGAATCCAAAATTCACAAACTCAAAGGCTGGCCTTAACAGGGAAGTTAAATATAGTTAGGGGGGAAATATAGCAGCATAATCTTGGCTAAAACAACCAGATTTAAAGAGATGGTTCATAATTTCTGAAAATATGCCCATTGTCATAATTCCCATAAAAATAGGTGCTTCACCTTTTTTCATAAATAATGCTCCTGTTAGTTTTGTATAGGATTATTCCTTTTGAAAAATAAGATCTTTTATATTCACAAACTAAAGGGATAGTTCATCGTTTTTGAAAATTTTATCCATCATCATGATTCCCATAGTCGCAGCAATAGGTGCTTCACCATGGAAAGTTTCTGGAAATTTACTGGCAATTAACAGGAAATATTCTGCCCCTTTGCAACCCTAATTCAAACACACCTATAAATATGATTTAATAACTCCTCCTCTTCATGACGATTATTCATGTCTACAATTAAGATGCTTGTACATATTTAGGCCTCTGATGTTCCTGCTAACACACAAACTGATTTCAGAGCAGTCACTCTCACTGTGATGGTCTGATCCTCTTCTGAAGTGTTGCTGAACCCTGGCTGAACACAAGCCATTTAGAAATTGTTCCTTTTGTGATGTCACAAAGTGAATGCGAGGGACTGCATTGCTGCTACAGGTCTAACTCAGTGCTCTTGGACCATAAATGCATGCAATTTTTTATAAATCGACTAAACTGGGAAAATGGTAAAATACAGCCATTTAAAGGTCAGGTTTTATAACATTACCTGGGTTTTATTTGACGTTTTGATAACCCCCGCATGGAATATTTGTGGTTTTACAGTAAGGGGGGAAAAAAATCATCTAAAAGTAGTTTTACTTCTCCTCTCTCAAGCTTCTCCCTGGACCTCCAGAAAGTCGTAATGTTATCGAGCTGACTTATAGTCAAAAAGTTAAAATCTCACTTTCTACGATATGGGACTTTGAAATATTCATCTTCTCTTGTCTCTTCTCTTTCAGATTGGTCAGGTGTGGAGCTGAGGCTCAACTCTAAGGAGACTGGTCAGATGCTCATCAGCACAGAGGTCAAGTTCTACAACTGCAGCGTCCACCAGCTGTGAGTATTAAACCACTGGATCACAGCTCTAGGAATTAGCCATAATTTGTCCTTAACTACTGAAACCCCAGGCTTGTTTTTCAGTTTAATAATAAATATGGAATATTTCTATCACCACAAAGGTTATGGACATGTACTGGTACAGAGCATTGTTGCTGTTACAGAGCAAATATAGTTTGAATATTGCAAAAATAATCTAAGATTGTCTTTTGCTAAAGATAAATATACCTTATTTAAAACCAGATCAGGGAAAAAAAAACATGAACTAACATAACTTATCTGCAATGTTGTGTTGCAACATGCATGAAGTTCAATGATTAATCAGATAAGATATTATCATCAGCAAATATCAATTATTTGAGGATCATTCCAGAACATGAAGAATATATTCTGTAAGATGTTTGAAAATGAGATTATAAAGGAGCCAATTAAATAATCACACAAACAGATCAAATTTAAATTAAACATTAAAATAGTGGTTAGTTGCAGCTTTACTACTGATATTATATTAAACTATTTTCTTATTGTATTGATGATGTGACGATGTGATGATGATATATATTGATGCTGCAACAGTAACATTATGTTTTTAATACAGATAGAAAAAACTTTTAGTGTTGTAGTTGAGATTTTCTCATGCGATATATGAATAAAACTCAATGCTGCCCCCGTAGGTATCAGGTTTCTTTGGATTTTAACAAGTTAACCTCAGCCCTCCTTGTAAATACTAATATAAACAGATTGCTGCTGCTGCTCAAACAGCGTAACAGGACGTTCCTGTGCTGTGGTGCTGGTGAAGCCTCCTCAAAAAAAAGGCTGCTCTCTGCCTAACAGCTCCTTTACTGAGGATTTCATGCCCATTTTTACACCATGTCTGTCCCTGATTGAGTGATGTTGAATTGAATCCCTCGGATTGGAGATATCAGTGCACGGTGCCCTTTTTTTTGCAATTGATTGCCTCATTCTGCTGTGGCTGATTCTGTTTGTGCTCGATCCAAAGGCCTCGCTGGCTTGGAAGTGTCTCAGTGAGGAAACAAGAGGTAGCAGGAATCTGCAGCATGGCATATTATCCTTTCGACATTAAAACAAAATGTTGTTGCCGTGGTCGCCTTTTCTGCATAAAAGCGGGCTGTGTTATGGTTGCTTTCTTTCTCACACAGGCACACACAAGCACACACACACACGCACACACACTCTGCCCTATAGCTTCATGTGGCTGTGTTGTCTGAGAGCCCTGTCTGAGTGGCACAGAATGCAATTAGCAGCTCACGTCAACCCAGTTAATCAGCAACGACAAACATACTTGCACGCAAACGCACGCGTGTGTGTGTCTACACTTGAAAAAAGCGCACACACTGTCTCTCACACACACTCCGACACCAACGCTTTGTCTCCCTCTCACACACGTACAGTACACTCTCTTTTGCCGGAAGGTGAGTCAGCCCTATTCTTCACAATCATTGCGCTTGCCAGAGATCCTCCCATTGCTTTTGCACTGATGAATATTTCACAATAACGCATAACTCAACCTTATTTCAAGAGACAGAGAGAGAGAGAGAGAGAGAGTCTACAATGGCCGACTATTCATGAATACATATTGTTGTAAATGCCATCACGATCAATTATCAGCCTTTGTTGTCTTTGTCATTAGAATATATTAGGGACCATCACATCTCGCATCCTCAGACACATATCTTCCTAATTTATTGTGCATCCTTACATTTTCTCATCTCTCCATTCATTCATTCATGTGCCCAGTAGACAGTGTCGGGAAATAACTCAAGAGCTTCTCATACTTAACTAGAGAATTTCTACTGTATTCACTTTGCCAATGGCACAGTTAAACAGATCTAATGAGCATATAACAACAAATGTGTTGTAGTTTATAATAGTACAATTAAAAGGTTATTCTACTGCATTAATACATTTTTTTTGGCTTTAAGTATGTTTTGTTGATAATAATTAAGAAGTACTTAAAGGCAGGGCCATAGCCAGGATATAACACAATACACTGGCATATATAACCCAAAAGGAAAGATGTCAATGAAACAAAGCACAAGAGAAAAAAAAAATACCAAGGTCACGACTTGGCGGCACAACATGACGACCTTGTTGAGTCCGTTCCGCTAGATGGTGCCAGATCTTACACGTTTGACCTTTAAATGCAGCACTTTTTACTTTCTACTGCTACTTTTCCATCGTTGGCGGTAGGGAATGTTCCCCTGTAGTGATACACACAAACATACATGCTTGCATATTGTACATGCAAAAAAACACACCAGCACACACCTAACAGCTGGTAATTACAGTGAATCTCCAACAATGCAGGGCTAATGGTAATTGCAAGGATCAAGCTGTGCCAATGTCTTATTTGTCCTCATTACTCAACGTTCCTCACACTCCATCTTCCACTCTCGCTCCCTCTCTTTCCCCCCATCTGATTCTGGTTATAGGGGCTAATATGCAGCCTCCAGTTCACACATGACACATGGCATTAATATATATGGTGGCAGAAAATATATGCAGGGAGAACTTGGCTCAGCAGCTATTAGGTACTGTGCCAACCACAAGGGCACAACAACAGCAGGTGCCCACTTGGGATCTGAACTCATTTCCTCTGTGGCACTTCCCCAACAAACTCAATGCCCCTCCTTGACTGTGCTGCTTTTCCCTGACTCACCGCATGTGTGTGTGTGCTTCCATGCAGGTGTCTGTCATGTGTGAACAGTGCCTTTCGCTGCCACTGGTGCAAGTACCGCAACCTGTGCACCCATGACCCCTCCAGCTGTTCGTTCCAGGAGGGACGAGTCAACGCCTCTGAGGTAAGTGGAAGGAACACACACACACACATGCATGCACTAACACAAACACACAAACACATATAAGCAAACTTGCTAGCACAACTTTTTATCTTTTCTTTTCCACTTTTCTCCCTCGCTCTCTCTCTCTCTCTCACTCTCTCACTTTCCCTCTTTCTGCTTTCTCCTGCCTGTTTCCTGCTCGGTGTTGAGGTTGTGTGTGTGTCTATGTGTGTGTGTGTGGTGTCAGCCCCCAGGGCACCACTTCCCAAAGACAGCCATCAAAGCTCTTCCATTTCCGAATTGGCATTTCTCATTCAGAGCTCTTGTTCTCTGCAGTGGCAATTAACAGTCTATTATCTCTGGAGTTATTGGGCTTAACAATGGCCCTGGATCACTCTGATCCAGTCATACATGCTTGATGTGTGTGTGTGTGTGTGTGTGTGTGTGTGTGTGTGTGTGTGTGCGCGTGTGTGTGTGTAGGGTTAAATTAATTGTTTACCTATTACAAGTTTTCTGAAATGCGATGTTTAAACATGCGAAGAAGGATAATTTAAGTAAATATATGCTCTGTCTTTTTAGAAATAAATCTTAAATCAGGCTATGAATGAAAAATACGAAGAATTGTAAAAAACATAGGGCTGCAACTGAGTGTTTTGATAGTCAATTAATCTATCCATTATTAAAACCATTAATCGATTAGTTGCTTGGTTCATGAAATGGTGTAAATTGTCAATCACCATTTCCCTAAAGCTGAAGGTTCAACCAAAAATGTCTTCTTTTTGACCTTCTTCAAAATGACTTAAACCAAATAATGGATTATCAAAATAGTTGTCGATTAACATAATCATTGGTAACTAATTGATTAATTTAGCTGCTGTTACATTGGCTGCTAATGCAGAGGTTTGACCATATTTAGAAGACGGATGCTCGAGAGAAGCTGTTTTACAATGACACCTCACATAACCACGGTGCAGGCAGCTGTCATCATGCTACATGCTGCATTAGACTACTGACATTTGGTGAATTAAAGAGCATTTTATAGAGGCAACATGGAAAAAAATGTAGTAAAAAACACATAAATGTGTGTTTTGACTGTTTTTTTTCTCATTCATCACTAGCCACGTCTGGTCTTAACAGCAGAATCCTGCAAGACAAAGCTGTATTAGAATGGAGGTCAGCGTGGGATCACTATATGATGTCATATCTATGAGCTAAGAGGATTTTATTGGAGGAGAATTATTGATGTGAAAATCTCAAGACCCAAGCTTCATGCGATGCTGAGGCCGATGGTTTTCCGTACCGCACATGTTGCCTTGGCGTTTGGAAATTACCTTGCTAAAATAATTGGCCTCTAAATTGCTGCCTTGTACTGTACCACCGAGCACTTATTTAATCATTCTCAGACTTTGCCGACTGAGTAGGATCTAAAATCCTCTCTTGATAATGAGTTGTTCGGCACTCATATATCAGTTCAGAGCTTTCCAAGGTCACTTCAGCTGCAATTATTATACTTCATACTTCTTATTATCCTTTCTACAGTATTCATCACTCCCATGCGGAGAGCTGTGGCGTCTCACATCTTGTGAATGACACTTTTTTTTTCTTTTTTTTTCCCTTGTTGGCACTGACACGTGCTCTCTGCTCCTTGCTTGTTTCCTCCAGGACTGTCCCCAGCTGGTGCGCTCGGAGGAGATTCTGATCCCGGCGGGGGAGGTGAAGCCTATCACCCTGAAGGCCAGGAACCTGCCACAGCCCCAGTCTGGCCAACGGGGCTACGAGTGTGTCCTTCACATCCAGGGGGTCAGCCACAGAGTCACCGCCTTACGCTTCAATAGCTCCAGCGTGCAGTGCCAGAACAGCTCGGTAGGTCAGGGCGACACGTGCCAAGAAGATGGATCTGTTGGTCATTATGTGGGTTGTACAGGTCTGAAGAAACGTGGCATACAACGCTGCAGTGTTAATTTTGTCAGACGCAACTAGACGAAAAGAGAAAACGAGATAAAATTGACGCCCTTAACCACTGGCTGTGATGAAATTAACACACGATTTTTGGTTGACAAAGACTTTTGTTGTTGACAGACTTTTTAAATCACTTCGAAATATGGAGCTACTCAGGTAATTGTGACATAATAAATCTTGAGAAAAAGACTCAAATGAAAAAATTGACTGTATAGAAGGTAGATTCATTTTAATATTACTATCGACCTGCTCTCAAATACTAAAGGAAGACTGTTGACTAAAAGAAGATAATACTTTGGATTTGAGTCGACTAAAACTAGACTAAAACGCCAGGACTTTCCGTTGACTAAAATGTGACAAACCAAAAAAGAATAAAAGTTGACTATATATGAGTAAAACTAATATGGACACAAGACCCAGACTAAAGCTGACAAAATTACCACTGCAACACTGCAACAAAGTGTGTGTCACAGGAGCCACGTAGATGCAGTGTAGGTAATTACAGCGTTGAAGACTGCAGCACAGCTCTGCCCTGCAGTCAAACTCACACGGACTGATGCCGTTTACTCCCAGAGGAAAAACATACGTACATACATACACATTTTACTCTCCTATTTCTGTGTCTTACACACGCTCACACACACACTTGCACACAATGAAAGTCAGGCTGGGATTTAGGGCAGAGGAGGCAGTTAATGACAGCATATCTAAAGGCTAGGAGGGAAGCTCGAGCTTCTGCCCAACTGTCCTATTTCTTCTGGTTTCTCACTGTGTCAGCTGTGTGATGACGAGCTGATGTAACTTTGGGGTAACATTGGAAGGACATACGAATACCATATCTACAAGGACTCATGGGATTTAAAACTCTCAGACCTCACATTGAAATCCTCCTCTTCTTTTCTTTTTTTTGTCTCTTCACCCACATTTCTGCTTCCCCCCCTCCTCCTCCTCCTCCTCGTCCTCCTCTTTCTCACTATCCTTGGCTTCCAGTATCTGTACGAGGGAATGAGGATCAGCGAGCTCCCCGTGGATTTCTCGGTGGTCTGGAACGGCAACTTCATCATCGATAACCCAGAGAACATCCAAGGTAAAAAAAAACAAAAAACTGCAATGCTGCTAGAAAACAGAAGACATCCAGACACAAATATAGACAAATAACTCACACTCTCTAATCTCTTTCTGCTTTAAAAAAACAGAGATGTGAGGAAATAGTTTCTTTAACCCTTCCATGCATGTAGGTCACTACAGTGTACAGCTGTTTAAAATGTTTTATTCTCTATAAATGCTTGCGATTTCGGGTATTGCTGCATATAGTCCACTCTAGTGGAAGCTGTTGCATCATCGCATACAAGAAATCCCATTGGCAGGTAAAAACCAAGATGGCCGACAGACAGGGAGAAAGACTAACTACCTCATCTGTTTCGGCTTCGGCGACAGTATATATATATATATATATATATATATATATATATATATATATATATATATAATCATTCATAGTTTTGATGCCTTCAGTGAGAATCTATAATATAAATAGTCATGATTGATTTTTTATTTGGGGGAAAACACTGATTATTCATCTCTTCCTGTTTCCCACAGTGCACCTGTACAAGTGTGCGGCTCAGCGGGACAGCTGTGGCATGTGTCTGAAGGCTGAGAGGAAGTTCCAGTGCGGCTGGTG
Organism: Lepturacanthus savala; assembly: GCA_030544235.1. Lineage (NCBI taxonomy): Eukaryota > Metazoa > Chordata > Actinopteri > Scombriformes > Trichiuridae > Lepturacanthus > Lepturacanthus savala. The sequence goes on along the minus strand of CM060480.1, from coordinate 4,282,851 downwards.
CAGCGGTGAGGGACGCTGCACGCTGCGCCACCACTGCCCCCCCATCAACCCCTACACCACCCGCTGGCTCAACCTGTCCACCAAGAACGTCAAGTGCACCAACCCACGCATCACCGAGGTCAGTAGCATGCCGGTAATTCCTGCTGTCCGCTCACAACAGGAATCCATGTGGGATAATCAGCTCCCACATCCCCATGTCTCCCAGCTCCTCCTGGAGGGTCACTAGGCTCTCAGCTCCTTCTCTAGGACCCAAACCCAAATCTTAACAGCTCTAAAAACTTGTAACAGCTTGATAAGCTGTTTCACGCTTCTTCAGAGACAGGTAGGGCTCTTGACAATGAGAGGCAGCTCCTTTACTTCTGGACCCAGGCTGAATGAGAATGAGCCCTGAAGAAGCTCCTCAGCATGCAGAAGCGTGTGGATCCATGAATGTTTGGTGTCATCCAGACTCACCATGCCCTGACTATAGTAGACACTTTTTTAATTAACTACTCACTATAAATTAGGGATATTGTTATTTACATGAGTGCTTTGCCTATTTGGTCTGAATTTTAATGAAATAAGTAAAAGTTCCCTTTGGTGTTACTAATAATGAATGAGAACAAACACAATTTTATTAGTTTTATATTTATTACCCCAAAAATGTATGAAATCCACTGAGTCTCTCAAAATATCTCTAAATTATTGTGAGTAGTGCATATAATTTAATGAACAAAATACACACAGTCAGTTTTATGGACACTTAAAAATGGTAGAACACACTTGATAGGAAAAGTCAAGCCTGAGAAACTTTTTTTTGTATTATAGCCATCAAAAACAGGTTTTTTTAGTGAGAGATTAAGAATTAAGAAAAAGGGACTGATTAATTTCATTTTACAAAGCATTAGTGATGCATTAATGATAGGGTTTTGTGTATAATTAGGGCTTTTATTAAATTAATTTGAATGCCACTAACACAGGAAAGCATTTACAAGATGGACTCTACATTGTGTGAGTAAGACTCTTATTACTCGGTAAATGTTACATTTAACAGACCAATATTGATGAGGTCAACTCGTTAAAAGCAGAACCGAAGTTTGACGTTATTAAGACTATTTCCCATTGCTCCGATAATGAAAAAACAGAAGCCTGAAGGATATTTGTCCACTCACATGTTAAGAGTGCTAAAAATGATCCCTTTTAGGTACGATTAATTGGTGAGTAGCTCAATCTGAATAATCTTAATATTGATCATTGATAGTCTATAACTTCTTGATTTTACCCTCAAATCTCACCAGATTGCTTCCAGATTTTCCCTGGAACCTCCCAAGGAGGGTGTGATCCTGCTTCCACTTCCTATTTTATTGAGAGAGCATTGTGTTGTTTGTTTGTGCTCAAAAGCAAAAAAGGTGTGTTGTGTATGCACCTGTATGAGTATGATGCTTTTATCAGCTTCAGGGTTTAAATAAGTACAAGGGCATTGACCTACTCCCTTTTTCTACATTCCATCCAAATGTATTGAAATTTTAGGACGGATTTAGAGTGGAACAGCTGATCATGGATAATTTACTGGTGAAGCTGTCCAAACTCACACAATCAGATATTCAGTTTTAAAGGCCTCCCTCTTTGACTTCTGCCTCCTCTTTGGCGCTGGATGCAGCACAGTTGCCTGCCCATAGTTTTATGTTGTTTTTTTTCCTTCTCTCAAGGTTATCCAACACTTTGAAAGTAAGTTTGGCACCGATGACTTCAGCCATAAACAACCTCATATACAAAAGAAAAACAACCGCTGTGAAAAGCTATTCCTCTTGCAGCTAGCCAAGAGTTACAGGCACTTTTAGATTTTGCAATTCATAAAGACAGCAAGGTTTATGTGTGTTTGTCTCTTTTTTTTTTGCTTTTCCTCCCACTCTCTTCCTCCCACATCCTTCCCAGATGTTGCCAGTTGTTGTCCAGTCTGACCTGACCAGGAAGTGATTATATGTTTTTTACTTTGCTAGTTCAGACCATTTTTCCATCCGGCCTGGTAGGTTTTGGAAGACTCAGGCCAATAGGACAAATTATTTACCCTGTTAAAATCCCAAACCCCTGATACAGCAGCAGCATTGAGTTTTATTCATACAGGTCCTTCTCAAAAAATTAGCATATTGTGATAAAGTTCATTCTTTTCCATAATGTAATGATATAAATTAAACTTTCATATATTTTAGATTCATTGCACACCAACTGAAATATTTCAGGTCTTTTATTGTTTTAATACTGATGATTTTTAAATAAAGTTTTACTGAAGTATTTTTATCTGTAGTACTGTTACTATTGCTACTATTGTTACTGTTATAGTATAAATATATATCGTCAATATCCACATACAATCATCTCATCTACAATAAGACAATAGTTTAATATAATATCAGTGGTAGGGCTGCAACAAACCATTATTTTAATATTTAGTTTAGATTTGATCTGTTTGAACAATTATTTCATTGGGTCCTTTATAATCTCTATTTTAAATATATTCTTCATGTTCTGTAATGATCCTCAGTGTGATTTCTATGATTTTATAGACAGCTTATTTCAATTTTTTCCCCCTGATTTGTGTTAGTTTCGATCTTGTATCTGTAGTAAATATATATATATATAAACTCAAACGTAAGCCAGGGATTTAAGATTTAAGTAGTTAATTAGTTTTGGTAATGCACCAGTGGACTGTGGTTAACCCACTAGATCTTCTATCGCCACAATGACTCATTTTCCTTCTTACTCCTCCACCAACTACTCACATCTAACTCCATCCAATTAAAAAGTAAAGTTAAGGACTTGGTTAATTGATTTGCTATACTGTACAGATAAGAGAGGCAGGCTGAGAAGAGGACTACCCCTTCTTCTTCTTTTTAATTCTACATCTCCATCCCTCTCCCTATCTGCTCCTGTCTGTCTCCACTCCTCCTCCCTCTGTGGTGGATATCACTGTGTATCGCTATCTCTGACTCATCCCGGTGAATTAACTTTATGCTCTTGTGTAACTCCATTCCGCTTTCGGTTTCTCATCCTATGGCCGGTGCGTGTTGCTTCCAGTGGGACTTGCAGCAGTTCATCCTGCTCCGTTTTCATTAGTCTTAGGATCAGGGAGTGTGATTGCTGTGGCCACTGCAGGCCTTTATCTGCCTTTTGTTCTTCAGTTGTTTATTACAACACCTGTCCTGCTTCAACTGACAAGATATCACCTCAAGATAGTTTCCAGAGGAACTAAAAGCATCACTGAAGGTGTCAAGCATCTGACACATAGATTTATGTGTTAGTTTATCAGGCGCTCAGAGCTCACAGGCGTGCTCATGGTCTATGATCAGGCAGAAATCATGTGTATCCAGAGTTAGACTGTGTGTTGTCTTGTAGGGCTGAATGATTTTAAGAAACAATTGATTTGTGATTTTTCTAGCAGATATTGTGATTTCACCTCCTTGGTCCTGGGTCTGGGACCTTTCTGTGTGGAGTTTGCATGTTCTCCCCGTGTCTGTGTGGGTTTTCACCGGGTACTCCGGCTTCCTCCTACAGTCCAAAATCATGCTGAGGTTAATTGGAGACTCTAAATTGCCCGTAGGTGTGAGTGTGTGAGTGAATGGTGTGTGTGCCCCACGATTGGCTGGATACCATCTGGGGTGTATCCCTGCCTCTCGCACAATTGACAAACTTTGGTGCATTCCTCTCAGTGAGAACACTGTAGTCTACATTGTGGGTCTTTGGAACAATGACCTCATTCATTCAAACAAATAGCACGTCTCCTCTGCCTGAAATGACATATCTATGTGGTTTCAGTGAATCCAGTGAACCTGCAGTTGAACCTATGTCCAGACATAGCTGCAACTTTTGGAATTGGATATTTTTCCAAAAATATGGTAAATACACAGGATACACAACGATAAGAGCAAGTAGCAATGTGCTAACATGTTGCTCCATAATGAGTAAGAATTGGTGCTTATTTCTACCAGAATAAAAAACATTGATGAAACATCAGTTGGACCAATTTTGGTTTGTTTGCAGGTACAAAAGCAGACCATGCTGGAGTCTATATGCTAATTAGTCACAATTTTATTGCCTGGTGTGGACCAAATAATCAAAGTAATGGTGTGAAAGCACCCTTATGTTTTTCTAAATTCCTGGAAAGCCTTAGTGTTTGGTGATGTACTAGTAGCGGCGTAGTGTTTGTGAATGAGAGGAACAGAAAGAACAAAGGGCGGAGCGACTGAACCATGAAAAGGTGGAAGAACAATGTGCGGAAAGAGGGAAATTGAACGGAGCCCCGTGGGCTGTCTGAACTCAGCTCTGTTTACAACTGGAGGTGGCGAACAAAACAACAGCTCTGCATTAATCAAGGGGATTCACATCATCACGTACTTAAGACAGAACCACCAATACTTCCCCTCTCCCTTCATACAACCCACCCACACACACACACACACACACTCCACCACCCTCTTTTCGTCTCTCAGTGATTACAGTTTCTTTAAGAAACAGACATCCCCCTGGTGAGCTGAATTTATTAATAAATTTGGTTTTGATTGTATGCACCAAAGCCCCCATCATGAGCTGATTTGTATACATACTAGCACATTAGTAGATGTGCCTACCACGAGATAGGCCTTTTGAATAATTAATGCTTCCATTAAGTGCCATGGTTCCCTCCCACCATGGGCCATTAATATTGAAGAGATGTAAGCCCCTGCTAACAGCAGAGGGAACAACATCACATGAAGCTGGGAGTTGGATGGGCATATAAAAGGCATCTCCTCAATAGGCTTTGGTCGTGGCTTCGGTACGAGTTTACAGTAAAGTAAAGAGGCTCCGCCGCTGCTCAGTGACAGGGAATATAAACATCTAAATTAGCTGCTGCCTTAGGAAAGAAAAAAGGAAGCACTTTATATCAAGAGCCTAATAAGTGTTAATTAATATGTAATAAGGCTCTAATAAGTCGATTATTAACAAGTGTTAATAATAACACGGGTATTATTTGATTATTCAATATTTCATATTCAGAATAGCATTACAAATTCATTGAGTTTAACTAATGTGCCTGTTATGTAATTGTTAAACCTTTACTGAAGCTTTTTGTTGCATTGGATGGCTTAAAACATACTTGACTGTGTATTTATTAGCATTTAACCAAGCAATAATTTAAAGTTAACTCAGCTTTTTTGCATCAAAATCCAGAACAATGCCTTACTAAGGCTAATAAATCATTTACCATGCACCTATTAACAATTAACTATGGATTTTGCAGCTACCAGATTGAGCACAGTGCCTTACTAAGGCCAGTAAATCCTTTATTGCTTAACAGCTACCGTAATTAGGTGTTTTGCAGCTACTGGATCTATATTGAGAACAATGCCTTATTAGAATTTATTAAACTATAATATGGCATATAATATGCAAGTAATTATAAATGATTTATAATCTAATAATAATTATGTTTACGATGCTAGTATTAACAGTCTTATTAATGCATTATAATGTTAGTATGTAGGACTTATACAGGCCTTATTAGAAATGAAATAAAGCTTATTACAAGCACCTTAGCACAAATTGCTTCCAGAATAAAACATTGCAGGGTTGTTGTCAGTCAGTATCACACAGCAGCACAAACCTCACTACCTTTAACCCTGAGATAGCTGGTGTAATGTCTGGTGCTGCAACCCTTCATTCAACTAGCCAAGAGGAAAAAGAATAAAAATGTGACACAGTAAAATGAGCCCAACATCATGTGGTAAAATGCCCACATTTCCCACATTTCTTCATACACACCTCACAATGAGTTATAGCAGCTTCTACTCCTCCATGCACAATGAGCAGAAAGCATCAGTATCACAGAGGAAAACTCAGTCATCCACAAAAAATACACATCCCGTCGTTTTCTCTTTTGTTTTTTTCCCCTTTTCATACATTAAAAACCCCTTTTCATCATGACCCATATCTCTTGGCCGACTGAAAGACATTTAAGACCCCATAAAGTATTTAGGATGTAGTTTGTTCGGGGGAACAAGTGATCAGCGAGGCTTTATCAAGCCCATTAAACGCTACTCACAATTAAATGTGACATGCTCGAATTAGTCTGAGCAGAGACCAAAGACAAAGAGATTAGCTGGAAGCTCCTAAATTGTATCAAAGGCTATTTAATTTAAAAAGCAAAATCATCCAGCTATGAAAAGAATGGGGGAAAATACTTGCACTCTTGTGTAGCACCGTTCTGGGACAGGCTTTGAGGAGATAAAATCCTGCTTTAATAAATATGTATATGTTAAAGGTTGATGATAAAGAATGTACAGTAGAACGACTGGCTTATTTGTTTTAACAGCAGATTGGATGATTAAACATTATTATCTCTGAATTGTCTTGGAGAATGCACCCAGTGCTCAGCCAGCTAGCGCGGTAACATGCTAGGCCTGCGTATAGCCTGAAGGCCGATGGGGTGGCGCGTTGCTCTCTTCACAGACTCTGCTGCATCAGTACAACGTTTCCACAACTGTAACTTCAGCTGAATATGTCAACAGCGGTTCCCTCTGACGGCCATTTCCCTCCATAGTCTTTACTTTGCTTAAACTAGCAGATTATCTCCTCACAAGGGATCCTTTCTTTTTCTGGAAGTGTCTTGGAGATTAGAGCGCCTTCTTCTCCATTTAGGTCATCTCGCCCCGCTTTAGTCTTCCCGTGGCCATTGCCAAATCCTGCAGAACGTCTAAGGAAATAGTGGCGCTAAGTGGCCAATGCACTGATCCCCCCCCCACCCCCCGAGCTGGAGGCAGATAGATTATGTGAGCCAGAGAGCGAGCGTAAGAGTGGGAGCATGCAAGCTGACTGGCTGTTTGCTGGGAATTACCGTCTATTGACAGTGTGACAATGCCAGGCGGGCAGCGGCGCTGCTGCTAAAAGGATTACACAGGGTGCATGGCATGGCAACATTGGGTGGGAAAGGGGAGGGTGGAGGGGGGGACATGTGAGGGCAATAAGGCTTCCTTTTCGTCTTCACTCTGAATGTCTTGTATGGTCCGACATAGCTGGTGCTGCTTAGAGGAGGAGGATGTGTCACCCAGCCTGAGGGTCAGAAAGAAAGAGTCATGCAAAAGCCTCTAATGATTATCTACAGAGCACGACTGTAGTCATGTTTCTATTCATTTGAAGTATGGCATTAGAAAAGGTTGACGGAAATGGCAAAATTTTGATTAACAAAAAAACTTAACAGCCATATTGTCATTAAATAGTAGGGAACACAACTGTTACCAGTGATACGAATCAAGGTTCAGGTTTGAAATGAACCTTGAAAAAGAGTCAATGATAGATTTCAATGTTGCCATGCAAGAGAAAAAGAGTCAATTTTCTTCAAATCAAGTTTCAGTGCACAACATTCACAAGCATCACGGAAACTTACATCAGACCAATAAAACAATAAATACCATAACTAAATTAATTATTTCTACATTGATTTCAAATGTAGCCCTATTTATTAACAAGAAGAATGCTATGCATAGGCTACAGCTAGTGCTTGACCACTAAAGAAGCCATCTATGTGTATTTTAATTTAAAGTAGATCAAGGTCAGGGAGGTGGCATACATGTGTAAAATAGTTGACAAGAAACCAGAAATCAAATTTTTGATCTAAAACGTAGATGGTTCAGGCCTATGTTGGCTCACTGGAAAAGTCCAATCCAATGTGTACCAGATCCTGTATCACCATGTCCTGACCAAATAATGCTTTGCATCTGGTTTGTTCACTCTAAACACTCTAAACGTTGATAGAAACACACCTGATATTCAGAAGTTTGCATAAAACTGGCTTCACGACTAGATGGAAACAGCAACTGGGTGAAAGGTTCTCCCTGTAAAGGTCATTGGGATCTTGTTTACAGGCAATCGAACCACACTCTCACGAACAAGGAGTCTCCTTTATAGATTTAGTCCCTTTTGTTTGTGTCAGAAATAAAGCGACACTGAGACAAAGAGCAGCACTTCTCTCATGCCTCCCAGCTTGGAGACATTGGTGGCCTTTGAAGTGGCGGTTTCTCTATTATCCAACTGATGAATCAAGGCTCTATATCTACCAATGGGGGAGCTTGAGCCGAATGGGTTTCATGCATGGATTACACTTGTCTTCCTGTGCTCAGGCCAGACGTTGGGAAGGGCTCCATTTCACCCTCAAGGGTAGATGAAGGGAGGTCTCCCGAGCTTTTAGCTGGCCCATCTGTGATACAGCACTACTGTTCTTTTTTCCGCCATCGCTACTTCACCTGTCATCCGTCACGGCCGATAGGACTGAACAGATCCATCCCCCCCTTCCCTCTACTTTCTCCTTTCGTCCAGTCCCTCTCCTTTTTTCCTCTGCTCTCTGATTTTTTTCGCGCATGCTTATGTAACCATCCCAAAGTCTACTCGAATAGCTGCTGCCATCGCCTGACATGGATATATTTAGCCTTTATGCCCCCCCCCCCCCGCATGCCCAAGCAGTGCTAAAAGATTCATGTATTCAGACCCCTTAGGCAGTCCAGTGACACACTTACTTTACATCCAGAGCAATTAATGTCCACTGAATCTAGATTACAATGCGCCATCCCACAGGGGGAAGCCGTGATGCCCTAGTGGCTGCTGGGAGTCGGGAGGAGAGGGTGCACAGCCACACCCTAGGAGGGTGGTAGCAGTGGCAGTTTGTGGCTCAGTAACTGGCCACAACTGACTGTTGTGTTGTTTTTCCCCCCCTCCCCTTCTGTGTGGATGACCAGTAATAGCATATTGATTGTTTACATAGCACTAGCAGCTCCACAAGGCAAAGTGACAGTCATCTCCTTCCAGCCGCTCCTGTTCTTAGTCTCCTCTTTCTCCTTTTTCCTCCCCGCTCCTTGTCCACTGATCTGTATATTTTCTGTCTTGGTCTCCTTCCTGTGTTTGCACTGACTCCGTTTTCCCTCCTCTTGCTCCTCCTCTCTTGTTTTAAGGGCTGGCCACTGGCCAGTTTAGCCTCTACAGGGCTCTGCAGCACAGAAGGCAGCGTGCCACCCTGTGCCAAGGTCATGCTGGGCAGCCATATTGTATTTTATGAGGAGGTGGTCTGCACTAAACATTAATACGGGCCCTTGTTAGATTTATCATCCACGGTGACAGCAGTAGCTGTCTAACCATTTAGAATATTAGTAATTCTTCTGTTTTGTGTTTTTCAAAGTGTTTCCAAGTTATATTTCTATACAGGAAATGGTTGTAGAAAAGACAAATTTTGCTAACATCGTGATTAGAGCCCGCTCCTGGCACAGTGACTCATGGCACATCCTGACATTCTGTGGATGTGCATGTGGGGAGTGCTATTAATTGCTTTTACAGCCACCTGGACCGAAAGAGCTTTACCCTTGAGCATCCAAGGAAACCTGTGTGTCCGTCTCATATCTCATAAACATAAGAGAAAAAACGTCCTTCAATGTTAAGTTAAATTTTTTCATTCCATTTTTTGTTGCTTTAATGCAGGTGACCCCAGTGGCTGGACCCCCAGAAGGAGGCACCAGGGTGACTATCCACGGCACCAACCTGGGTCTGGCCTTCTCGGACATGGTGGGCAATGTGGAGGTGGCGGGGGTCAGGTGCACTCCTGTAGAGGACGGCTACATCATCGCTGAACAGTAAGTCATACAAACAGGAAGTTGTGGAGCGCTCTGGTCTTGTGATTGGTTAAAATGGCCTTCCTGTTGGGAGTTCTATTGCCACCTACTTCTTTTGCATATGCATGATATTGTTTAAGGCAGATTTTCCAGTGCTGTCACACAGGACAGGATTTTTTTTCCCTTACTGGTTTCAAAAATACCAATTTTTGTGTGGAATAGGTCTAATTGAGTTGCGCCTGATTTAAGAACAGTGACAAAGCCCAATTTTAACAAAGCTACTAAGAGGGATCAGGTTTTTTAGATCATCTTGCAGGGGGAGCAGCATAATGAAACACCTTTTTCCTTAGTTCTGTAGAAACATAAGGACCGGTCAGGGTGAAAAAGTCAGTGGATCGTACGCTGTGATGTCCAAGTTTCCTCACAAGGTGAAATCCATGTATTTGCTAAATATAGCTTTTTGGAGGAAAATCAAAGGAAGTTTGGCATCTGTTATTATTACTCTTGCTCTTGCATTTAGAGAAGCATTTAGAAAATCAGAGATGGCATTGAGCCAAAAAACCTCAAATAATAAATAATAAAAATTTAACTCAAAATAGAGATACTAAGCGTGTTTACATCTAAACCAGGGTTTGGATGCAACATGCACTGGGTTTAACAGCTAACAAAGGACACTGAATCAGTTTATGTGTGTTTTTGTAACAAAAAGCTGCTTTCTCCACCATCTCCACCATCATGAAGTTGGAGCAGGTCCAGGCAGTCTGGCCCTGACATCGCTGTGTTTCCTCCCCCCTGCAGCACACTACCCAGTTCTCACTCTGCAGCTCATCTAGTCAGCAACAATCCCACAACAGCTGTGTGTGTTTACTTGTGTTTACCTCCCTAATGGTCCCATGCTGTGCATACATCAAGTTAAAGCCTGTCCCGCTCGCTACAGACTAATGAAACGTGGCCCGTGCTTCTCCGTCTCTCTCCGCCCTCAGCGAGACAAGCAGACGTGTTGTAGAGTGAGGAACCTATAGGCCTTATGGTGGTTTAACCTCCCCCAGGTTCGGACGAGGACGTGCACACCACGCACGCTGCTCCGCTAAGATGCTTTACCCTAAATATATCATAACATATTTGAATAAGGATTAGGTTGCATTGCCTTTGGGTATTGAGCTTGGTGGAGAAAATGAAATTCTCGAATAAAAAAAGAAATCCTATTAAACATTTTAAAGGATGCTTGGCAGCTGGTGCAAAGAAATACTTATTATGCAGCTACTATAGGTTATATAATTACACACAGTGGGAAATCAATGAGAAAAAAAATTGGCCACTGTAAACTCATCACTGGGTAACATGGACATTACATATGGTGGTGTTTTAGTTGGAGGCAATTCATACTGTGTCGTTTAGGCTTGGGCAATATCCAATACTCCCAGCTTAAATATCACAATATATGATATAAAACAATACAACAACAATATAATTGTTTTGTTGTTCTTTATGTTTCAGTTAAAACGAATGAGTGTTTCTGGCAGTTTGTTTCCTGATATTTGGTGCGTAAAAAAAACTGAAAACTGCTTCTCCATGAAGTTTCATATTATTACACCACAGGGTGCATTCTAGAGTGAGCAAAGCAGTGAAAAGGCACTGTACTGTAAAAGGTCTTCTCCCACTGATTTGGAGTCACTTAGAGCAGTGGTTCTCAACACGGGGTCCGGGGACCCCCAGGGGTCCTTAAGGGGGGTGAAATCATTTATTTTCACTATAATTCCTTCCATAACTACCCAATGACAAAATGTAGAAGCATTTGTATGACTGAAACTGGCAGAATTAGAAAAGTAAATGTATTTAATTTCCCATTAACATATTTATTTCCTATTATTTTGCTATAAATTTACCTAATTTCAAATCTCAAGTCTCTTGAAATGTACATTTTGTGTTTGTTTTGTGTCATTTTGTTTTTTACAAAAGTCACATTTTTTCGCATTTTTTGACACAAAATGTCAAATTAAATAATTAATAATTAATAATATTTAATTAATAATAATTAAATAAAACAATCTAATACATGGGGTATTTATGTCCCAAGGGATATAAAATAATAAACAAATAAATACATTGCATTAATTAATTAAATTGAACATTTAATAAATACATACATTTACTGTCAAATTCATTTATGTCCTGAGTCAGTAGTCATTTATTGGCAGTTTCAGTCCTCCATAAATTTGACACTTTGTCTTATAAAACATCTTAAAGCAAAAGCATCTTATCAGATGGAGTAGTTCAGTTCATAGTTCAGTTTTTGAGAGTTCAAGGGTCCTTGACTTGAAAAAGTTTGAGAACCACTGACTTGGAGAATAGTTAAGTTTTAAATGTATGGCAGCACACTGACACACACACACACACACACACACACACACACACACACACACACATACACACACACGCAGGGTATCACAGTTCTGGTTCTCAGAGGAGCCTTTAACCCTAATTCTTTCTTTGGCCTACTTCTGCCCTCGGGAAGAGAGAAACTCTCAACGCAGCCATCGCTTTAACCCGCATCTGTTCATTCTGATTGGTTGCTGGTTGCCGTGACAGCAGTTCATGAACAGTTCAGATGACACCTTGATCCAGTGGATACAAGGTTTCCTTTTCCCTCTTTACTGGCCACTTCTAATTAAAATTCACTACGTGACACGCGGCTGTAGAGGACAATTTGCCGACAGCGCACTGATCTGATGGAACGTTAATCCATTCAGCACGAGGAGGGAATTCATTCATATAAAATTGTAAAAAATGAATAAGAGAAATTTAAGAAAAATATATAATCTATGACTAAATTTCACAGAGTTGGAGTGTTCATGAGCTGCTCTGAGCTGGGCTTGTAGGGTCATAATGGATCTAGATTAATTTCCTTACATGACTGTTTGTTTCAGTCACCAGTCTTCCTGTGGTGGACTGAACTTGATCGAAACAAAAAAAAGTAAAAGATAAAAAAAGCATACATATTTAAAGTGTCTTTTATGCTGCTACTTCAGAGGATTGTGTGAAAGCCACTCCTGCTTTGAAGAAGTTTTGTATGTTTTCAGCAGTCAGAAAGTACTTTTTTTCAGGGCTGATATTATTTAACAGCGTTTTTTTTTTGTGGTTGAATTGAGTCCTCATTAGTAAGATTTCAGTTTGAAAGTTACCCTCAGGTTTTATGGGAAAAAGAGCAGTTCAGAGCAAAAGTTCACTTTTGAGAAGCCAAACATATTTTCTTTAAAGGTTCCACATTGTAGAAAGTGAGATTTGAATTGCCTTTTGATTCTAAGAAGGTCTACTCTTACATGTTTCAGACTCTCTGTCCTTAGAACCGTGTCTTAAAACGGGTCGTTAGGACTTCCTTGAAGTTGTGAGGTCACACCTATACAGTCAACACCTACTCCCCATTCACAGGAGATGTCACTAATATTAATGAGACAGAAACAAAACAACCTGTTCTTTCTAGATCTCCAAAGAGAAGCAGAAATATATCTTGTTAGGGCTATGACAACAAAAAAGTGGAACATATGGGACCTTTAACCTGTTAAAATCCAGTTTTATTCCTATATTTTTTCTGTAGTAAAACACAATGTTACTGTTATAGCTTCATTAATTTTCCACATCATCAATACAATAATAAAATAGTTTAATATAATATCAGTAGTAGGGCTGTAACTAACCACTATTTAGATATTTATAATCTCCTTTTCAAACTTCTTACAGAATATATTCTTCATGTTATGGAATGATTCGCAGTGTGATCTTTATTAATCTTTGAACTCTTATCTCTTCAATCATTGAACTTTGCACTGCAGATAATATAGCTTTTTTATTTAGGATTTGTATCTGTACTAAAACACCAGCTTCATGAAGGACGAGTACAGTTATCCTTAATGTCCTGGATAAAGTGAGTCTTTGTTTGTCTGTGGCCTAGTGAGAAAAAATAACTTTAATCCCCAGCCTTCTTTCACCTGGTTCTTCCATCAAAGCTCCTATAGAGTCATATTTTTTAGTTTTTTGAATTCTAATAATCATCTCTGTAGAAACAACATGTCTGCCTGCCACCTGCCAAAACGCCTCACCACATGCTCCACCTCTCCATCCACACCGTGATTGCCTCTCGTAGCTTTATTATTCCCTGGCACGCCGATCAATAGGCGTCCCTGTTTTATTATGTCATTTGCTGTAGTCACTGGCAGCGCTGGGTGACACCTGATCACATGGCCGCATTGATCCCGCTGCGTGATTTACATTAGAACATGTTCCACGCCGGCACAGCATGAGCGGCTGGTCGTCGCCGGAGAAATTTACTCCACTCGGCTTTTTAGAGGAGGAGGAGCGCTCGTCTCTGTCGTGGAGGGGGTCCTGGTCGATGTCTGGATGTGTCCCGTAATGAAATGAGTGAGACCGCAAAAGAAGATTGCATTTAGAGTGGGAGATAAATCGATATCAAGCACAGAAGTGTTTTGATTACTTTCTCCCAACTTCACTCAAGCATTCAAACATAAAGAAAAACTTGTGAGCTTTAAGTCACTTTAAAGAAAGATAGAACTCTCTTGTTGAATTGGTAACACCTTACTTGAATGGGGTTCATAATACTATCATAATCATTACATGACACCTGTATGTATTATACTATTGTATTACACAATATTATCTATATATTATTACTATTATACTACAACTGCAATGTGAAACCTGCACTGCTCTTTTATATACAGCCATTAGTATAATGCTGTGTTACCATTATTATGCTATTATGTCATTAATGTTATTATTATATCACAACCATCAGTATGATTACCATCATCTTGCCACTGCACCTTATCTTGTGTATAGGTATTTCATCCCTATTTAATTTCTATTCAGTTTTTATCTACCTTAGTGTATTATATTAGTTTTTACTTTTAATGTACCAGACTGTTGCTATGACAACCATATTTCCCTCAGGGATGAATAAAGTCATTTATCTATCAATCTCTCTATTTATTAAATGCTTATGACAGTTGTCCTTAAGTGCCATTCAGTAAGTTATGTCAGTTTTGATGGAAAAGTTGACATTGTTTGACATATCTTTGTTATGACAACTTGACATAAGACAAAATCACCTGTCATAAACAGGACATAGCAGACTAGACAAACTAGCTATTGAGTTTATATCGTACATTGACATTAAACTGTCAAGTTGTCGTAACAAAGACATGACCAACGATGTCAACTTTGCATCAAAAGTGACAATTTACCAAAGACAACTGTCATAAGCACTAATTAATGTGATGACAGATGTTATGTCATGATTGTGATTTGTCTTATGAACCTCCATTCAAGAAAAGTGTTACAGTTGGATCATAATGCCATGAGGGAGAGATTTTAACTGGTTTCTGTGTCTTTTTGCAGGATTGTGTGTGAGATGGACGCGGCTCCTCCAGACAGCAGACCTGGTCCGGTCCAGCTGTGTGTCGGAGAGTGCAGACCTGAGCTCCGAGCTCGCTCCTCACAGCTCTACTCCTTTGTGGTAATAACGATAACTATACTACATTTCTCTCTATCCTCAGTAGGGTTGCGAAACGGGAATTAACATGAATATATAGGAATAAATCCAGAATTTACTAAATTGAAGGTTGGCCGTTAACAGTGAACTTAATATAGTTGTGGAAAATGTATTGCAGCATAATGTTGACTAGAACAGATAGATTTAAAGAGATAGTTCATCATTATGATTCCCATAGTCCTAGCAATAGGTGTTTCCCTCATCAAAACTCCACAAATGCACAATCAAGCAACGCGCAAGCGCTGTGGTTGTTACCTGCACACTCTCCATGCTCGATAGAAAGATAGATCTATGCAAAAATGTCAAACTACCCCTTTAATACAAATACACTCCTCAATCACATTCACATTTCTAGATCTCTGAAGGCCAGATTTTGAGCCCAAACCACAAGACTATTGAATTGAATATTTCCCAAATTCGCCAGCTTAACTTTATATGGAACATTTCTTGAAATTTACCTGGAAATTTCCTGCCCCTTTGCAACCCTAATCCTCATATAATGCACATTTGTGTATGAGTGTTGTGTCTGTCGAAAGACCAATAAACAAGCTGAATTGAAGTGATACAAAAACATACATTTCGTTCAATTAAAATCAATTTGCACTTTCTTGCAAAAGTAATCGTTGATGCGCTACAGGCAAATAATGATGTGAGTTTCTGTGCCTGCCGACAGTGTAATTAAGCAGCGCTCTACTTGTTATTTTGAAATAACATTCTTTGTTAATGATGCCTGCAGG
Organism: Lepturacanthus savala; assembly: GCA_030544235.1. Classification (NCBI taxonomy): domain Eukaryota; kingdom Metazoa; phylum Chordata; class Actinopteri; order Scombriformes; family Trichiuridae; genus Lepturacanthus; species Lepturacanthus savala. Next base: position 4,266,943 of record CM060480.1, on the reverse strand, counting down.
TTTCTGCTTGTAGATTGTGTTTGCTTTATTTTCACAGGATTATTAAATAACAGTGTTTTAGTCTTTATGAATCTGACTGAGTTTAGCATTTCTCAGCAGTTGGTGAAAAAAACAATAACTTGGATTTTAGTTTGATTGGAACCAAATACCAACCTCTTATTTTTTTAATCTAAATGTGTATAGATGCTTTACAAAGTCTTTATTAACCATTACCAAACAGGACAATTACTATAAAAGGTTCAACTGTCCACCAAATTGCCATGTATTAATAATGATGATAGTAAATGTCACCTCATGGATTCTTGAGAATTTGTATAAAATTCTGTTTAAAAAATCAATATTATTTCCATATAGAAAAAAGTAATAAGAATGTGTATCCAGAGGGTTCTTTACACATATGTTCAGTTATTATACCATTAAACCATGGTACAAGAAACCGTGGTGACAAGAAATCTCCAACTGGCACTAAAATATTTTATAATGATCCTCTATGATTTTATGGACAAATAATTGACCTTTCAACTCTTATCTTATCAATCATTGAACTTTGCATTGTAGATAATTTAGCTTATTTCAAGTTTTTTTCTGATTTGGTTCAATTTTGTCTTTGTTTTAAATGACATATTTTCATCTATACTAAAACACAATTTTAGATTTTTTTTTCAACCATCTAACTATATCTGCTCTGTAACAGCAACATAAATTGATTCTGACTCTTCTGTAGTCACCTCACATGCTGTAGATTTCCTTTGATACCAGGTTTAAGTATATAACCCCTGTGGTTGTAGAGATATTCCATATTTATTATCATATATAGCAGGAAAACTGAAAAAAAGCCTGGGGCTTAAGTGGTTAAAGTAATTGTCTGTCCATGAGAGATGGAACAGAAATGAAAGATAAACGCACAAACAGCTCGCTGAAATGGAAGACAGTCACTCAGCAGATAAACTCCTCATCGACTCCTCGTCTTCACACTTCACACACACGTTTCAGCCTGGCCTGCGGCTGACAGATAATCTGCGTTCTCATTTACACCCTCTCCCACCTTCACAATTAGCTTCCCCTGAACAATTAACAGCAGCCTGTAATTACTGCTGATATTTTCAGAATACCTGTGTCCTGGAAAGTCACATTCATCTCACACCAGCATTGAGTTTCGATGGTGAACCTCGTGATGCTGTGACTGTAGTAGATAGATTTTTCTCACCTGCGTTGTGCAGAATCCCTTGAAGAATACTTCACCGAGGCTAGAAATGACAACACGTACAATTCCCCTGTATCACAGGCTAAAGGGGAGAAAAAAAGATCACAGCGTCACACACTCCCCGTGGCTGTGTTCAGTCAGCAATAATCAGTGATGGGCAACTTATCTCAAAACTGTAATGCATTATTTATGACTTGTTACGGTCATTTCAAAGTAATTTGTTACACTATAATATTACTGTATTTAAAATATAAGGCATTACACTACTATTGCATTACGTTTAAGTTACTCTCAACAAAATAACTGGAAATATGGATTTGGTGATCTAAATATAGCTCAATAACTTTGTCATTATTGCTGTAGTCACAACAAAGATCTTGCTGACAAATTTTCAAAAAGCTGGTGATTCTCCTGTTGAAAGTGGTTCTCATGTCTTCAACAACAATCTGCTGATCTTGCAGTGATTTTAACGAATTTGTATGAAGAAAAACCAAAGAAACGACCACTATAATCTATGGTTAAAAACAAGTTGTAATGCACGTTACTGACATTTGTACCAAGTAAATTATTACCACTTTTTTTTTTCTCTAATGCCTTATATTACTGCATTACAGCAAAAATCAATGCATTACAGTCATGTATTACTTTTATAAAGCGTTACTCCCAGCACTACTCAGCTCACACTACAGCCCTGAGTTTCATCGGCGAAACTCGCGACTTTACTAGACCCTCACCTGCCTTTTTCTCACCTACGTTGTAAGGAATTCCTTGAAGAATACTTCACCGAGGCTAGAAATGACAGCACTTACAATTCCCCTGTATCACAGGCCAAAAAAAAAAAAGATCACGGCGTGGCACACTCCCTGTGTGGCTGTCTTTGTTCAACCGGCAATAATGGAGCACTTGGCAAAGGGGGCAGTGTAAATGATAGAGTGCATTTAGTTGTTTTTTAGAATCGCTGTTTTTATTTTCGTGCATGCAGAAGTGTGTGTGTGTGTGTGTGTGTGAGTGAATCTGACGGGCCGTCTGCTTGGATATTACTCCATCTGTCTGTGTGACAGGGGCCTCGCTGCCTGTAAACACTGGTTATTTTCAGTCTTTAAAAAGCTTCACTCAGACACAGCCCAGCACACAGGAGGAGGATCTCTCCGGGACTCTAAGAGCTCCTGGTTTTATCCTCTCTCCTCCCACCGGTGCTGCACTCCGCCGCCGTCGGCCTGGCAATATGAATAACTGTAATTTACTGCAGATCGGCGATAATACCTGGGAGCTTTCAAGAGGTTCTGCAGAGATGTTGCCTGTTTTACTCTATCTTTTAATTCAACATTTTTGATCTCTTACTTTCCACTTCCTCTCTGCTCAATCTGCTCTCCAGCCTCTCTTGACCTCCCTTGTCTCCCTCTGTTTTTTTATAGACTCCAACAATCCTCGGCCTGTCCCCCAGCAAAGGTCCAGAGTCCGGCGGCACCAAAGTGACGATAATCGGGGAGAACCTCGGCGCCGGCAGCAGCGTCAACATTCAGTTCGGAAACCAGACATGCGAGTTCTTCGGGTGAGGCTTTCCTTCATTTACGGCTGCATAAGTGCCATTAGTGGCCCATGAAGTTCAATTTGTGGAAAACAGCCCTCATAATCAGGCTTTTTAGAGTTCTTGAGCATTAAGATGAGGTTGGAAAAGAAGATAGAAGTTTTGCCCGTTTTGCATTTTTTTACAGCTCCAACAGTGTAGAATAATGTGGATATTAGGAAGTGAAATGATTCCACTTACTATGACTGTTGGAAAGTTGTTTCCTTGTTAAAGTGTTAAACAAAAAAATGCAAAAAGTAAAATAAATGCAAAAAAGGCCATCTGTAGTTATGTTGTGTTGTTTTGTGTTTGCTTTGTCCCTTCTGGGCTACAGTAGAAACATGGCAGGCTTTGTGGAGGAAGACCCGCTCCCCTTGTAGATAAAATGGGTTGATCTAATGTATTAAAACACAAAAAATCGTACTTTGATTGAATTATATACCAATCAAAACCTCCTCATGAATATGACATTCAGGCTGTTCTGTTCAATGCTACTGACTGTTACACGCTGTACCTTTAAACAGCATCTATCACTGTAATATACACCGATAATATCACAGTTCTGCAACTCTGTGTTTCTTTCGATTTTTGGAGCCGCTACATTTTCTGAAGATGTTAGATACACAGCACACTGTGAGCAAATGAAAAGTAAACAAAAGCTCTTTTCCCAAGATGATGCGGATTATTCCCATTAAATAAGCTGCTATTTTTCCTCAGCTTTCTCGGCTTTTCCCCTCTGTGATATTACTGAGAAATGCTGCCGGGGGAAAGCTTCTCTCTCTCTCTCTCTCTTCCTTTTGTCAGAAACTTGTGTAAATCTTAATAAGGTTTAAATGACCTCCTGAATCAAACTCTGTGATAATAGCTTCCAGAAAACCTGGAGCTTTTTTTCTTTTTTTAATCATCATCCAACCTTCTCTTTTCACTTTATCTTTCTATCTCTTCATTTGTTCTCACCTGTTTTTTTTTATATATTCTCCTGTTTCTCACTCTCACAGTTTCCTTCCATCCCTCCTTCCTTCTCCTTGCTGCTCCCCCATGTGCCCTCCTTCTACTTTCCACTCTTCTAGGCATCTATTTTAAGCTTTTGCCACGGTAGTCTGACTGTAATGCTGTAAGGGTGAGGAGTCAAGCCAGCTTTAATGAGATATGGGGCTAATTACTGGTTTGTGTTTCTCCACTGTATTCCTGGCATGGGAGAAAGAGGAGGATGGAGGGAGGAGGGGTGCTCAAATACAATCTCTCCTTTTCTAATGAATTGGGACACATTCAGGGGGTGGGCAGGTAGAGCACGGAGGGAGAAGAGGAAGCAGTAGAATCAGAGAAGTGCCGCCCATCACTATTCAGTCTGAGTAATCACAAGGCCTAGAAAAGTCTGGGAAAAGTCTTCCTCCTTGTCCAAGGTCCGTGTTTAAATACAGTCATTAAAGCTTGTTTATTTCCACCACGAAACAACACGTCTGTTTGTTCTGTTGTGTTCTAACTCAGATAATTACAGCACAAAATGATTATTCTATTGTTGGCAGTTTTGTTTGCTTATATAAATAGAATCCCTACATGACTGTGATGCTTCGTTCTGACTCTAAATGAATAAATAATGCATGTAGTAAAATAATATTTAACCTCCTGTTGTACTGTAAAAGGTTTTACTGCCTGAAACCTGCAGATAGTCTCTCCGCTCTGCGTCAATTTTTCCTGTTAGTCTGATTTCAACCAGATTTAACTGCATCTCTACAACCACAAAGGTGTTTGTAGTTAAACCTGGTGTCAACAGAAAACTACAACATGTGAGGTGACTACAGACATGTCCGAATCAACATTGATAACAATACAGATAAAAATACTTCATTTAAAATGTAAAATAAGACCAAACTGACCCAAATCAGGAAAAACGGCTTTACATTTATCAACTGACCCCTTTACCCACTTAAGCCTCAGCTCTAATTTTTAGTTTTCCTGCTATAAATAATATATATGGAATATCTCTACAACCACAAAGTTATGTATATAAACCAGATATCTAATATGGAAATCAGAAGAAGAGTCAGAATCAATTCATTTTGCTGTTATATGCTATGCAAATATAGTTAGAATATTGCAAAAAAAAAAAAAAAAACACTGTTTTACTACAAATAAAATATTTAAAACTTGAAACAAGACCAAACTGACCCAAATCAGGAAAAATAACCTAAAATAAGCTAAATTATATGTAATGCAAAGTTCAATGAATAATAAGATAAGAGTTCAAAGATTGATTGTCAATAAAATCACACTGAGGATCATTATAGAACATATAGGTTGATTCATTCCATTACTATTCTTCTTCACTTGTAGACGGACCATGACAGAAATCGTCTGCTGCTCAGCTCCTTCCCTGTCTGGTGTGGGCCCGGTGCAGATCAGTACCAGTGTGGACCACGCCCAGATCAGAGAGAGCCTCACCTTCGAGTACATAGAGGATCCCACGGTGCAGCGCATCGAACCAGACTGGAGCATCGCGAGGTGAGAGTCTTAAAACGTGTCTGATAGGACGCATGTTGCAGCAAATACTCTCCACCATATCAGTCCATGTTGAGTTTATCGTATGTCATCATGTGAGATAGGATCGCGGTGAAATGGGATCCTGCCATTTCCTTCGATGTCTATGTTTATATAGATAAATATGTGTCAGATCCTTTCCTAAAGTAAGAGTAACTCTACTGAAATGCAAGAAAATATGCTACTTAAACTTCCTGTTGTCCTCCACGGTCAAACTGACATTAATGTTCCTTCCTTCCTTCTTTCCTTCCTCCACCGTTCCTTCTTTCTCAGTCATTTCCTTCCTTCCTTAAATTGTTTCCTCACTCCCTCCATTCTGTTCTCCTTTCCTTCCTTCCTTCCTTCACTCCTCACTCTCTCCTTCCTTTCCTTCATCATTTCATCATCATCATCTCCTTTCCTTCCTTCTTTCTCCCTACCTCCCTTCTTTTCTTCCTTCCTTCTCAAACCTGAGGACAACAGAATAGTTAAGTCAAAGTACATAAGCATTAGCCTCTGGTTTCATCTTTAACATTGTGTTATATTTTAAAAATATTATATTATGCTAATAGTGTCTAATAGTGGAGCAGAAAGTATAATATTTTAACTTTCACCACCCAGGAAAGAATTTCATTTCCCCTCATCCTAAAAAGCTTCAGAGCCAGCCAGGCCCGGGCCAATGGTAATAAGCAGACACGGGTCAATATTGCACTTTCAATTACCGTTTGGTTCTCTTCCAATTAGTCTGGATCTGATAGAAGTGCCACCGCAGACAGATTGGAGAGGACGGGGCGCTGTTGAGACCGAGATTCTCTCCTATCGAATGCGGAGTTGATCCATCTGTTGAACGTCTTTCGGGCGGATAGATACACACTCACCATACACACCGTTAATTAAAAGGAGGAGAGGGACGGAGATGAAATAGTGGCTTAGCAGAACAATGTGCTATCGAGGTGTGAGTCTGCAGCAGATGGCTCAGACTTTGGAGGAGGAGGAGGAGGAAGACGCTGCTGCAGAAAAGTGACGGCACCGAGGGAGGAGAAGGGAGAAAGGGAAGGATATCAGATCGGTCATCTTTGTTTTTTTGCCTTCCTTCTTTTGCTTTTTGAACCCAGGCGGAGAGAATACACTGAATAAGAGATTGTTCCTTACTGCTTAACTAACATAATGTGCACTGATGCATATCTTCCTAGAAAATTGGGATCATAAGTCCAAATAATACAGCAATAAACACAGAGAGGGAGTCTCATCCCTGCTCTAGCTGGGTATATAATTTAATGAGCTTACAGGCAGCACAGGGTCCGTTTATAATAACTCAATCTCCTTTACGGTTTTATTTAACGCACCATGCCGACAAGCAAACAACAATCACACAAAACAGCTGCAGCCAGCAGCGAGAGACAAACATCCAGTGGTTTTCTCCTCCCACTTTGTTTGCATGAGTTGTTTGTCCCACCGAGTTGTGACGGAATCCCCGGGACCACCGCTCGCACAGGATCCTGTATTTCAAACGCATATCTGCATTGTAGCCCCAGTGAAGTCGGGTAAGGAAAAATAAAAGCAGCTGTGATCATCCTCCACTCCAAAGGCTATTATCTACTGAAAGGAACCAAGGATGAGAGTCAGTTTGATTTATTCAGCTTCTGTCGGTTTGGACGCCTTTGTTTCTTTCTTTTGCTTTTTCTTCGGATTTTCCTTCTGTCTCTTTTAGGTTCAAAGGAAAACAGGAATTTGACAAAGAGGGTTATTTGAATTACATTTTTTTCCCTCCCCAGTGGCCACACCCCCCTGATGGTGACAGGGACCAACCTGGACGTGGTTCAGGAGCCCAGGATCAGGGTCAAGTACGCCGGCCGAGAGTCTGTCAATGTAAGAGCCATTTACACATATATCAGAGAGGTTCACGAGTCTTTTTATGCAGGTCCAAATCAAGTCTTTGGGGTGTGAGACTACACCTACACTACTACTACTACATTGCACAGCTATGTCTAAGATACTCAAAGCATTTAGCTGATGCTAAGCTAAACATGTTACTAACCGTCCATGTGCTAATGTGACTTACCTATCTAGGTGAGTTTTCAGGTGCCTGATAGCATTTGACGTGGTTGATCCAGGGTCCTTAACCATGGTTCTACAGACTTTGCTGTGAGACTTTCTGTAGTCCAGATCCCACCACCTTTATCATAACATGTGCACCAGAAAATGCTGCACATACAGTATTACAACATATACAGATCTGTACCTGCTGGGTAATATGCACTAACTAGCTCAATAGGCACCATTATAGGAGCTAGCTAAGCAACGTTTAGCTTGTAGAAAGACAAAAAAAAAAATTATGCGATTCTCCTACTGTAACAGCCCCTCCAGCTCAGTTTGCTTCCTGAACCCAAGCTCTCCCAACAAGCATCCGAATAATGGGGCTGGCAGTGAGAATGGTTTCATTAAGAGTTTATCCAAAATGTTCTTCGGGCTGAATCATAGCTCCCCACCTGTTCAGCCCAGTTGTGTTTTACTGTCATACTTACAGCTACTTTTGCTGGAGGACTGGAGGATCTGAGGAGGGACTCCAGTGGGGGGAGTTTTGGACTTAGGCACGATCGGGGGGCAAGGAGAGGCCTAATGGGTTTCAGGGGAAGATTAACTGCGGTCAGAAGTCTTTGGTCAGCATAAAGAGCCCCTGTATAATCAAAGTCTCTGCTGCGGGAAATCATTACAAATTGCATTTGAGCCCCTTGTCCTAGGGGTACTTGTTTAATTAAGAGGGTTGGATTTCCTCTGTGTCATGTGGGCAAAGGTGCAGGAGGCCACATGAAAGGACTGAAGGGGAGTAGGAAGGATAAAGGGTTGGAAGGATGAGAGGAGAACAGGTTAAAGAACTACTGTTTCCAGTAGTGGAAGCCACAAAACCTGCTCCAGTACTACAGTAGTTCCCAACCATTTATTTACTGTGACCCAGTTAGATTTTACCTTTAATATCATGACCTCTTTTTTCAGTTTTTCTGTTATAAATGATAATAAATGAAATATCTCTACAACCATGAAGGTTATTGTACTTAATCCTGGTAACAAAATAAATCTACAACATTTGAGGTGACTACAGAAGAGTCAAAAGACCATACACACACTCATTTACATGCTACACACGCACACACTATATACATGTTTGTTGGTGTAAACTGCAGCATACACTCAAAGAGTTTACACTCTACATGTCACCGGATTCTTTACAGAGACACGTAAACTTCCTCAGTGCTTCACTTCTGTGTAAATGTGTTTCAGCGTGTTTCTGCCTCCCGGGAACACAGATATGGAACGTGGGATTTTCTCAAGAGTATCTAGTGTAGGAGACATCAATAATATCACTAACATATAGCAGATTTTCTGTCAGGATATTCACAGCTTCATCAGGTTGTCAATAATATTTGCCTAATGTGGGTTATCACTGTCTGCTGTAAGACACAGCCTGAGCTTAAAATATACTACTCACAACAAATTAGGGATATTGTTATTTACATGAAAGCTTTTCCTATTTGGTCTGAATTTTAATAAAATAAGTAAAAGTTTCCTTTCATATTATTTACCCTTTATTACACCAAATATTACTTAGACATAAACGTTAATGTTAATGTTTTGTTAATGTTTTGAATGTTTTTATTACTTAAAATAATGGATATATTGAAAAAATATACAAGAAAAAGTTGTAAACCTGGTCTCAGTCTCACAATATCATCAACTTATTGTGAGTAGTGTATATTTTAAGGAATCACTATTAGGCTGTCACTATACATATGGACCTATTTTATACAGCTACTAGCACAGTATTTGTTAGTTTATTCTATAGCAGCAGTGAGTGTTATGTGGAAATTATTTTTAAAAATCGAGGTCAGTTCCTATTAAATAAATGTTTTCAATTTCATAATTTATTGAGGGGGATAACTTCATGGATTTTCAGTAGTTAGATGGGACTTCTTCACCTCTGCCCCCCCTTGGGATCTGTGCCAGTCCCCACTCTGCAGTCCCTTCCTATTTCTGACATTAGCAGTCTAAAATTGGCCTTTAAGTGCCTCAATTGTTCCTTTACTAAAAAGTCATAACTCTGCCCCGGGGCTTTTTCTGCTTTTTGTGACAGAGCACGTACTCACGGGGGATTTTTTTTTTAAAGACTATAGTCTAGACCTGCTCTAGATGGAAAAAGTGCCCTGAGATAACTTCTGTTGTGATTTGACAGTTTATAAAAAATACAAGTGACTTGACTCACTACAACAGTTTCCCCTTGTATAAGGGCACGGTTTCCCTTAAAAATACCTCTACCTGTAATTACAGGTAAAACGCAGGTCTGTGCTGTTTTATGTATATAAAGAGAGGAGAGAAAAACACTTGATGAACGAGAGGCTGCTGAAATGGGATTTGACTCATGCATGTGGGTGCGGGAGCTTCTGATTTGTCAGTCTCAGAAGCTTTAAAAGAGAGTAGTTCCAACTCCCCCTACCTTCCAAAAGAAGCCTCTGTCACTGCCTCAATTGCCCCCATAGACACAGAGAATGAATTTCTATTAAATGCTAAGGTTACAATTACCCATCCTTCATCCCGTCCGCTCCAAGCCTCCACCGCTTTTTTCCCTTTTTGTCACTGGAGGAAGGCAAACAGCAGAGCAGCCTATAGCAATAAGAGCTGCTGTCTGTCATCCAGCCTTCAAATGATCACCTGTCTCCCTCTAAATTGCTTCTCTTCTCCCTCCCTCCCCCTGTGTCACCTGAGCGGCAGCCACAAAAGAATCGGGGGAGCACAGGGAGGAAAAGACAATTTTTTTTTCCCCGACACAAAACACTCCGTATCTGTCACCGGATTCGCAATTGAAACATTTATCATAATCTTGATTAAAGCTAAAAGCGTGTATGTTTTCCGGCTCCGAGCACATTTCCTTTCCTTGTCCCCCCGAAAAAAAAAAAAGATTTCATCTGAGCACGTTTTGCCACTTAAGTTGTCTGGACTGTCAGTGTCAGACTTGGCACGTCGGCTACTTTTGCAGCTGCTGCTGATGGTATAAATGGCTGATATGAGTGTGCCCGGCTCCTTCTTCTCAGAGGCCAATCAGGCTGATTGTCTGATGTGCTGAGAACTAGAGGTGCTGCTGAGATTCACTACAGGAAAAGGACACTCAGAACTTATCATTTAGATGTTCATAATGATTTTATATTATAGGCTGTATCTTATCATCTCTCTCTCTCTCTCTCTCTCTCTCTCTATATATATATATATATATATATATATATATATATATATATATATAGTAGATGACTCCTATATTATGACTTCTATATGACTCCTATATAACTCATGACTCCTATGGGTCATTTATTTATATAGTCCCACTGCTGACTAGAGCAGTTTTCCCATTATATATTGTGTTGTGCTGCTTTTATGTTTGTAGCATTTTTTTCCCAAAATGAGAGCTAAATAAGAGCTGATAATTTAGAACTAATGCCAGTATTAGCAGTTGGCTTGAACAGAAGGCAGCCAGGAAAGTAGAAGGTGTAGGAGTGACAAAGTACAGGAACAGCAGAACAGCCAACCACTAGCAATTGAATGTTAGCTTCCAGATGACCTTTGAGTCTGCGACCCCCCCCCCCACACACACACACCCACACACACACACACATTTCTCCTACGCAGTCAGCCTATCCTATCCCTTTTTCCTCTCTCTCTCTCTTTTTGATTCTGTCTTTCTCACTACCATCCTGGCCAGAGACCTTTGAATGGCTGAGCGAGCTGTGGCAGCACAGTAGTAGTGGATGTAATATATTCAGCCAGAGGGGTTGGAGTGTTACTCCCTGAAAGAGCCCTGGCTCCGTCCAACATTTGAGAAAGAAGATTCCAATTATTTTCTCTATCTGTTGACCTCAATTCACTTCATGCTGAACAAGCTGCTTTCTCCACATGGCCTAAAGGAAAAGGAAGTGCCATTGTACACTCTGTATTTGGCAATATACTGTTTTTTTATTGTGATGCACTGGAGATAGAGTAAGGTCCATGCCATCATGTCATTTGGTGCAGTCTAGTGTCATGACAGTTGTAAAAGTTGATGGACTGGCAGACAATGAACTTGTTATTCAGTAGAATACTTGGAAATCATCAAATCAGTGTTTTATAGAGCAAACAGAATGAAGAAAGCTTTATTCATTACTAAGGTACTTTATATCCATCTATATAAGGTAGAGGTCATGCAAAGGTACCACAGTGTTTTGATTGGCAGTCATTGATAGATCAAATAGCCCTATATTTGCTTTATCAAATCCCACAATGCCCTCCCCTTTACCCATCACTATTTATTCGCTTATCGCTTTGGATTTACACACGTCACATTCAAAAAAAAAAAAAAAAACTCCTACATGATAGCAGCAGTTTTTTATCCTGACAGGATTCGGCTGAGAAAAGGATTTATTTAAGAAGGAGGAAAAAAAAACGCAGTGAAAGAAGAGAGAGAAAGTGAGGATAGTGTTGAGAAAAAGATGAAAAAAAATCCGTCTCCAGCAGAGCAGATGGTAGTCAGAGCCGTAGTTTGACTTGCAAATGCTTCGCCGTCGCAACGTGACAGTCACGAGGACGCTGCAGGAGCAGCTGGGGCCTGTCGATATAACGCATCGAAGGAAGCAGATCATATCAAACTTGACTTTTTATCCATTAAACCTTTTAATTCCCCTCCACCGATCAGACAAAATAGCATATTACTGTTTGACTGAAGGATTGATATGTGTTGCGCATCCATCTTTGGGAAAAAAAAAAACATAATTGATAATGATTCACTGTCTTCTACAAAACGTAAATCAATGTTACATAAACAACCTGTTGGATATTTGATTTTCAGAGCAAAATCAAAATCACATCCACTGTTTCTTGTGGATGTGATGAAATTACATCAGAGCATTGTAAAGCCTCTGTATGATTTTCCGATATTCTCATTGCTGGATTCCATTTTTTTGGAGGTTAATGTAATTTCACAGAACCTAAATGAGGTGAAAGTATGTCAAGACCCAGTTAACACATAACGTTCCCATAAAATTCCTGCAATGTTCCTTCCAGGTTTCTATTTGTTACCATTCATGTTCAACATTCCTAAACTGTCTAATAAAGACATTCTAACATTGTAGGAATGGTTTTATTCAGCTGAACCATACTAGAACATACTTAAAAGTCCCATATCTGCATTTTTCTGGGTTAATTAAGTTGTGATACCCCTTACATGACATATTTACAATTTACCAAAATTCAACTCTATATAGAGTTGGGGGGTAATGACCAAAAATTGATATCACAGTAATTTTCTAAATTATATCAATGTCATGGTATTTGACAGTATTTTTTCATGCATGACTAGGGGTTAATCTAATACTATAGAGGAAAATTACTGCAATAAATTGGCTTAGAATTGCTTTTCTTGTCATAGGAAGTCCCACTTACCATTTTTGAGTGACATCTGACTCACGTTTTTTGTAGTCGTGACAATGACTGATTTTCACTTGGAAGAATAAAATAAAGTGGGAATGGTGGGGCCGTGCTGGGAACCTCTATGGGCAGAGGTTGCTACTGCATGACATCACAAAGTCAACGTAGGACAATTGAGCCATCAGATAGTTTTTATATGACCCGTAGTCCTTATCTCAAGTAAAAAGAAAACATGGAAGTAGCTATTTGCATGATGTGGGACCTTTAACCGTGACCAGAATTTTAGTTTTATGTCAGAAAAACCTGCTATTTTACATCTAGGGAATGTTATGTTACATTTAATAAACCTTCCCAGAATCAAAAACAATCGTTCATGGAAATGTTTCGGGAACCTCTTTTTTTGGTCCCTGGGGAGTCTGCTTTCCATTTTTAAAAGGCCTTATCTTCCAGCTTGTGTCATGTGCTGCCACTGTAATTTGTAAAAAGAAATCTCAGAAGAGCAAGGAAAGCTGTTCCTGAGCATTAAAGGACTTGTTCAGCAACAGAACTGGAAAACTGTGTCACTTTATACATAGCTGACTTCCAGCTAATATTTCACACACAGACAGTAATTTTGAGCTCTGAATCAAGTCAAATCCAGTGCTCTACATGGTAAAAAATACATTTTCACTAGTCTATATCCAAGGACAAAAACATCAAAAGGCCATTTGCTCTTTTTTTTCCATCGCTACATTCACAATCCTGCAGCTTTCCATGCACCACGCTGTCGAAAGGCGATCAGTGTAGCCCGCGCCGAATGAGTTTGCATCGATCTCCCCGGCTCACTCGGGGAGCCGCATGCAGACAACAGGTAGGAGGCGTGGTAGTCGCTCGCCTTCAGCAGCTTTGATGATGTTTACCTCTAATTAAGTTTCTTCCCCAGAGATAGAGAGGGAGCTCGGAGGGAGTGAAAGGAGATAAAAACCTCTGAGCAGAGTGCTGTGCAGCAATCAATCCTCTCTCCCCCTTTACCCCCCCCCTCCCCTAGAACGATGGATGGAAGGCAGCTCTCTCATCTGGGCAAACTGGAAAGAAGTAATAAAAGAGCCATAGCTCAACCTCTTCCTGGGGAGACAGAGGAAGCGATGCCTCCATCCTTTGTGCTCGTTGTCCTCCTAGTGTTTTCCAGCGAAGCCGAAGCAATTTCTTTTTGACTTCACGAAGAAGTTGTCTGCAATAAAGATGGATTTAATGACACATGATAAATACTTTTTTTCCTCTGTAAAGCGTGGTGATTTGTTTCATATGCCAAGTATTAAGCTGCTGAGCTCCCTGCAAGGTTCCCCTTCATACTAATGTGCTTCGGTAAAGATCACACTTGAGGTTTTAACCAACAGAACGCTTTACACTGTTTAATTTCAGGGAGCTCATGCTGTCATAAAGACGCCGTGCCAACTGTTAGAGTGCAACACATCACACGTTTTTTTTTTATCCTGTTTGTGTGTTTCGTTTTTCCCCTCCCTAAGGTGTGTAAAGTGTTGAACACAACCACAATGAGCTGCTTCGCCCCGTCCCTGATGGCGGAGTACCACCCGGGTCTGGACACGGTGAAGCATGCCGACGAGTTCGGGTTCATCTTCAACAACGTGCAGGCACTGCTGGTCTACAACAACACCAACCTCCTCTACTACCCCAACCCTTACTTTGAGCCTCTGAGCGCCACCGGCGTCCTGGAGCAGAAACCAGGCTCACCCATCATCCTCAAGGTACAGGAAATGCTAATGAGCATGTGTGATTAGGATGCGTTTTTGACGATTTAAAAAGACCACGACTTAAAAAACTAGTATACAAAGATTGGTAATTAACAGGTGCCTTGGGAATAGTTTTACAGGCTTCTCTTTACTATTGTGGTCTGTGGGGAAAAATGCTTTTGAATTGAATTGTTTTTTTTTCTATTTCGTTTTCATGCTCGATTTTCTTTGAATCAAGTTTCAGTTCACAATAAAATTTGTAATAATGAGGCTGTTGCAGAAGAAAAAGGCGAAGAAGAAAAACGTGTAGTGTCATGGGTCATGGGTCTGCGGTTAATTGAAACAGATATTATTTGGTAATTTATGGTATACTATGAGAATATAATGACTACTTTTGATACTTTAAGTACATTTTGCTTATAATTCTACTTCTTTAATTTAACATTTTGAATTTAGGACTTTTACTTGTAACTGAGTATTTTTATTCAACAGTATTTCTAATTCTGCTACACATACACACACACACACACACACACACACACACACACACATATATATATATATATATATATATATATATATATATATATATATATATATATATATATATATATATATATATATATATATATATATATATATAATGACTTCATTCTGCCATTATTTGGGTTTGATAAGCCAAAACCTAGAATTCATTGAGGAAAAGTCTTTCTTCCTAATCATATTCGCATCTGTTCCTACTTACAGCCACTCTGAAATATATCACCTTCTTTGATCTCAGTGTGGGATCATATTTGGCCCCAGCTGTGCCTGAACCCAGGGATCTAATTTACAGTGTATTTAGGTGACATATTGCCTCGGTGGATTTTTTTTTCAAAATTGTCTGATCTTCATTGAGCCATGTGCTTGTATTCTCTCCTAATTTCGCACCCCTCTCCTGTCCATCTCCCGTGTGCCCACAGGGCAGAAACCTGGTTCCCCCGACATCAGGAGGGGTAAAGCTTAACTACACGGTGCTGATTGGAGAGACTCCCTGCTCCGTCACCGTGTCTGAGAGCCAGCTGCTGTGTGAGCCGCCTAACCTCACCGGACAATATAAAGTCATGGTCAGTACGTGTTCTGGGTTGTTAGTCTCTAACTTTCTGTCCACTTTGCTTCCATCTGTCCAAGTATTTTTGTGATTTTCTCCTTGGCTATATTTGGCCTCTATAACTCCATTATTCGTGTTCTCATCATTGCTCATTCAGCTGAAGGAAAACGGGTCAAAGGGGGAGCGAATGCAAGTGTGCACCCGCTGTCAAAAGGTTCTGCCAGAAATCCACTGCAATTATTTTTAGCCTCCTGTTCACTTACTGAGTGGAAGCCCCGGACTGTTTCCCTCTCAACAGCAGTGTGTAGGAGGCTGCATGTGTTTGCACTCAGTATCAATTTCACTAGGCAATATTTACCTATGCTTTGGCAGGATGTCAGTGGCACAGCTTATGAATTTCAGTGTATCAGTTACCATGTGTTTGAGTTCTCGAGACCTCCGATCAAAACTTGCTGAAATAAATATAGATATGACACAATAAATTATGCATCTCTTTCTTTGTGTTTTTGTTTCGAGGATTTTCTAAACTAGTGATTCTCAAACATTACATATTTTAAAACCTTGACCAAAATAGGCCCACATTCTCTCATTGTGTAATGCATGGATGGAATTATCTAAAAATAAATGATTCCCCTTTTTCTGGAGAGCCTTGATCCTCCCTCAAGGTCCCCTGGGCATAGACGTACACAAAAGGGCACTTTAGGGTCTGTTTTTTTTATATTTAGGGCACAAAGGGGGCACCATTATGCCCTAAATATAAAAAAAACAGACCCTAAATTATCACAACATACATTAAAGCAAACCTTTAAACTTAAAAATATGCATTAAAGTGCCCTTTTAAATGTCTAAACATGGATTCAAGTGCCTTCTTGGGTGATGAAAACACATATTACAGATTCCGCTGGGACCAAGAAATGCTATGAAACATCACTATTCAATTACTTTTATGTTACACCCTTTTTTGCTCCATGTATTTTGAGCTGAAACTGCATCTCACAGATCCAGTTTGGATTATCTGGTGCTGACATGGTATCTACACAATTCTGATCACTGATCTTCTCACTTTTCTAAATGACATTGTGTAATCTGATGTGGTACCTAAAGAGTAAATGCAATTACATGTGCTTGTGTCTCTCTGCAGGTTCAGGTCGGTGGCCTCCACGTGTCTCCCGGAGCGGTCCACATCATGTCCGACAGCCTGCTGACCCTCCCGGCCATCGTCAGCATCGCCGCCGGTGGAGGCCTCCTCCTCATCATCGTCATCCTCGTCCTCATCGCCTACAAGAGGAAGTCACGTGAGAACGACCTCACCCTGAAGCGCTTGCAGATGCAAATGGACAACCTGGAGTCACGAGTCGCCCTGGAGTGCAAAGAAGGTCGGTATTAAAAAAATGGAGCAGTCAGCAGACAGAGCAGGAAACGGCCTACTGTCAGACTGCAGATTGTAGAGTGTGAATGTGATTACGGGTCTGCTTTGTTCAGGGATATCCAATTAGAGCCGGTAATTTTAGAGACAGCTCTATCACTTATGTAGTGGAATGAGTGCATTTCACTTGCAGGTTGTAAACACATAAATGTGTATTGTGCGTACAGCACAGTAAGTAAATTACTGGTGGCCCATGTGCTTTAAATTATGTAGTGAAAAATTCTTAAAATCTAGGTCAGTGAGTCATCCTGTTATATACCAAAACACACAGATCCAGTCAGTTAGTCATGAATGTGACCTTGTCTCATCATGTCGTGAATCCTTACAGATTTTAATGCTCTATAGTTTGGATGCAGGATCCAAATTTACACAGTCACAGACAGTTTTTTCATTAGAGTAATATGAACCTAGTCCCAGCAGGAGACACATTATAATAATTACCTCCACCAAGGAGGTTATGTTTTCACTGGCATTTGTCTGTCTGTTTGTTCGCAAAATAACACAAAAATTTCAAGAGAGGTTTTGAAGATTTTCATCAAACTTTCAGCAGATGTTGGGAATGGTACCATAAACAGTTGGTTAGATTTTGGTAATGATCCGGAAGGAATCCTGGTTTCTGGATCACTTTGAATTTTCTGTCGTTTGGTGACATTGTGGTAAATGGACCTTCAAACAGGCGCCATGGTTTGAGGCCACCTGGTGGTGATATCTTGCACCTGGATAGTTAGGCCATATGCTTGTCTGTGGTCTTAGCGTGCATTTCTGGTTACATATTATTCACATCTTAGCTAGAGAGATAATTCCACACGTACTGTTATTCTGTCTATCTTTGTACCTGTGTGTTTGTGTGCAAGTGTTCTACAAAATTGAGGAATAAAACAATGCTTCATCCTGAATGGTCCCCACAGCTAACACATGTTTCCATAACATTCCCAGGAACATTCCTTCCAGGTTCCTATGTGGTCAGCCTCCCTTTTAAGCATGTCACATTCACAAAACATTCTAATAACCACATAAAGTAACATTTTGTGTACCCTGAGGTCCCCTGTTGTTAGAATTTAGTTATCCTCCCACAGGATTCAAGAATACTGTATATATGTTTTTGCTCAATTACCCTTCCATGAATATTATCGGAAGGTAAAAAAATAACATTACATTTACGTCAGGAAAAACCTCCAGTTTTGTGCAGGAGGCTTCAATAATCGTTCCCAGAAAGGTCTGTTTAGAAACCAGTGTCACTGCTACCTAAGACACAGCTGCAATAAAACCCACGTCTCCCTGGTGGCTCTGGGTTAAAGAGAGTACACAGTAGGTCATCTGAACTCTCACCTTTTCCCCAGTGGGAGGACATACAGATGACCTCCGGCCGACCTCCGGCTACCACACAGAACAGCATGGTACCGTAAGATGGAGGTCAGCTCCCATGATGCACTTTCTACTCTGCGCTACAATGTCCGGTTCCACATGAATGCTTTGGAATAAACACGGCTGATTGCCCCCTGGTGTCATCATCGAGGTCATTATAGCAACCACTTAACCGTCGCCGAGACCACAAAAGTGCAGTTTATGCTCAATGGTGTCCAGGCGGTTTCATCAGCCGCAGGAGGACATTATTATCCCCTCCAACTGCCGCCGATCAGCTCTCCAAGTGTTGTTATATAGCTGAAAACAAACATGGCAGCAAACTTCCAGCAGACTGCTCCACTGACAGACAGATGGACGGACAGGCAGTCACACACAGGCAGCCTTGGGAAAGAAGGAGATTAATGTTTTAACCATTAGCGGTAGCCAGGAGTTTAGTGCCCTGAGGGGTGGATTTAGATGGGGTACCTGGGTTCCTACTTAGGAGTTTACACACACTCGACGTGTGCTTGTGCCTGCGAGTGTTGGTGTGTAAACCCAGGAGTCTCTAGGAATCCATGGGCCGGGAGGCTAGGGCTCAGACCAGTCGGGGACGGTGGGGTTTCGAGGAAAGGCGTTAGGGGAGTGCTGCTGCTCCTGTGATAGGCCGCGGACGGGGGAGCCTCCCTGAGGGCGGCGAAGCAGAACAACAGAGCCATGAGCCTGAACAGGACTCAGTCAGGATGGAGCCAATTAACCAGTGCTCACCTGCAGCCCCACACTGAGAAGACACACACTCTTTGGGGCCTTAGCTACAGCCAATTTACTGGCTGGTAGATAAAAATGAGCACGAATGGAGACCTCTGTCCGTGTGTGTGAGGGAGATAGAGAGAGAGAGAGCTGTGTGTTTTTTTTAAGGCTGAAATGTGAAATATTGAGTTTCTCTGACATGAAGACTATCTCGGGCTTTAACTGTCAGCTTCATCATAACGCTGGTAAACACCATGAAGATAAGAAGGATTCACCTATTTGGTCCTTGGGGATTAAAGAACAGTTTCATTCTCAGGCTACATGTCTCGAGTATTCTCTCTAACTGGTCCCTCGTTCTTTTTTTTCTTCTTCCTTCCCTCCAAAAGCTTTCGCCGAGCTGCAGACGGACATCAACGAGCTGACCAGTGACCTGGATCGAGCTGGCATCCCCCATCTGGACTACAGGACGTATGCCATGAGGGTCCTTTTTCCCGGCATAGAGGATCATCCTGTACTCCGAGAACTGGAGGTAACGGGAGACAGAAAGCATGTTAAGAGCGGGCATGGGAAGGTCAAACCCAGGTAAAAAAAGAGAGAGATAGTGGGTGAGTGGTATAGAGTGTGTTTGCCCTTACTGTTTCCCCCTGCAGTGTAACCTCCATAAGCGGAAAAGTGCTTGAGGGGGGAAAGGATACCAGTGTGCCACTTATCCGTTCTACCCTCTGGTCTCTGACAATCATGCTGGGCAAAATACACACATACACCTGCCTTGAAGGTCAGATACACTCTCAAAATTTGCCTCATGAACAAGGTACAGTGTGTAAGATTTGGTGTCAATTCAACAGCATCCTAGAAGAACAGACATGGCAGAAATGGAATATAATATTCATTTAGTTGTTTGTTTCTATGCACTTATAACACAACAATTAAGTTAATCTCTAAGTTGTTTTTTATCAATTGCATGAGCCAATGGAAGCATGGGGTTAGGACATAGCCAGCTTGAAAGCCAATGGGGACGGGTTATGAAACTTTGACCCCTTTTGGTTTGATGGACAGCAGTGTGACCCAATGGAAACTTCCCATAACAAGGCCATACAAATCTGATAGCCAATAGTTAGGGCACTACACAGAGTCTCTAAATGATTTTTATAGTACCTACTCAGAAGTTATGGACAGAGTTGCACCTTTTTTTTTCCAAGCAAGACAGCCAAAAAATACTTTTACTTTTACACTCTCACTCTCTTCAACAAATGAATAAAATTTGTTCATTGAAAAGAAAAGTCATAAAACAGAATGAGTTGGAAAACTATACTTTCCAACAGTTACTAGAATAAAAATTTAAAAACAAATCCTCTCTTGTCTTTTGTAACACTCAGACTTCCTAGTCATTCATCTTTTTGTAATTTATTTCACTCCACCTTAATTGATAATTTAGCTCATGTCCAGTACCACCGTCCTCTTGACAGGTTTTCTGCAGCTAGTTTGTCCCTTTATTGGAATCATAATTAATTCTCTTTCTCACACATCTGTCCCTGATCATTTTTAAGTCTTCTACTTCCATTTTTGGCCAAGGTTCTAGAAAAAAAAATTACAGAACAGGTAATTTCATTTATCGGAAATGGCCTCTTTGAAAATTTTCAGTCAGGCTTTATAGTCGGCCGTAGCACAGAGACTGAACTCCTCAAAGTGCTCAATGATCTTCTTTAAGTAGCTGACCCCACTCATCTATTTTAATCCTTTTAGATCTCGCTCAGCCTTTGATACCGTAGATCATTCAATTTTAATTGAGCGTCTGGAAAAATGGGTTGGCATCTCTGGCACTGTTAGACATTTTTTTTACTCTTATCGCTTGAAATAGGAGTTTTACTGTTGCTGTTGGCAAATGCAGAATCTATGCTTTGTGGAGTACCTTTGTAAGAATCAGTCAATTTTTACCCAGATGACATCCAGCTTTTTTTCTTTCTTTCTTAATACAAAGTCATTATTACAGGCCCAGACACCACATGGTTCAGTTTTTATGAGTATCACCCTTTGCTGCAGCATCCCTGCGTCACCTTCAATAAAAATCCTAACATTAATCAGCATGATAATATAATTGTCCATTCTCGTTTTCCCCAAGTAACAGTGCATCCATCACACCCCTCAAGGCTCCCTCATCTCAGCCTATCTCGAGTGTAGCCTGAGATCCTCCTGTGTGTCCTTTTTTTTTTATTTTAGAGTTTCCCAAGATCTAAATTGAAAATCAGGGGCGACTGGACCTTTGCTGTCATGGCCCCGTCGCTCTGGAATGACTCATCGTCCGAGAACGGGCAAACCACATCTTTGTCCTGTTTATAGAAAGATTTGAAAAACACATTTTGTGTTTCTAATAATCTATTCTCTTACTTTTATTATTTTATTATCTTAGCCAACCTTTTATCTTAGTATATGTCTTCTCTTTATAATGCTTCCATTTTATTGCCATTTTATTGGCTTCTGTGTTTTATGTTGCTGCTGTGAAGCACTTTATAACTATATTTTTGAAAGGCGGTATACAAATAAAGTTTATTATTATCATTATTATTATTATTATTGTATACACCTACCTCATGGAGAACAGGGGCATGGCTATTTCATCCACCAGTGGATGCAGTATGAGGGTAATGAACCAAGTAATTCCCAAACCACAGGCAGGACTGCAGGTTACTCCACTGGGGGGAAAACTGGCTAGTTATCACTTTTTTGCTCATCTTCATGGGTCCAGAGTAGTGCTGGGAAATGAGTTGATGTCATATGGAACACACAGGATGGTGTCCAGAAGATGGAATAAAGACGCAACATGATATGGAGAGGCACCTTTTTATTTGTAGAGGCCAGATGGAATTGGTTTACTGGGTGTGTGGTGTATTCCTGAAGTGATTTTTCTTCACTTCTTAGCCCACTAATCTTCAGTAAGCTGCAAAAGTTTATGCGACAGGATTCATCTCAAAAGAACATGAACTTAGATATCCAAACTTTTGGAGGCCAAGTTGTGTCACTTTGGGATTGTTTTACCCCGACAAGTTATTTGACATTTGCCTTGAAGGTGAAGTGGCTGTTAACTCACGGTTCAATGCTCTTCAACAGACCCGGGTCAATAATTGATTAAGCTCTTCTCAGTTACTCACCATGAGTGGGAACTTTTGTCTGCCTGGAGTGAAACATGAGTGAAGGTTTTGGTGCCTTTGGAAAAAAAAAAAGAAATCTTTATTTTGTGTGAGACAAGATCAGGTGAAAGTTGATGCGCAAACATCCTTTTTTCAGAACCCGACTTGGCTCATTAGCATTTAACCCTCTTGTTGTGTTGCCAGTCAAATCTGACTGTTTCAAAGTCTTTCTTTGGAAAATGTGTTTAATTTGGTCAGATTCAACTAAGATTCCATTACTTTGTCCACAAAGAGGATTTCAGCACACAAAATAAATTGTGCTAATTTACATACAATTTTGTGTTTTGTACATTCTTGGTGTTCCTGGATAAATAAATGATTATTAGAAATGGATGAGGGAGACAAAAATGAATGTAAGAAATTGAACTCGGGTACATCAACATTTGTCAGATGGACGGACACACACACACACACACACACACACACATTTGAAATGGTTTAAAACAAATGTCCTTGGTAACTCTGACCCAAAGTATTCTGTGATAAACAGTAGATTATATTTCATCTGATTATTCCTTACAGTCCAAATAATCCAGAAATTGTGTGTGGGTTTTTTTTTTTAGAACTCAAATTCAAGATGTATAAGTTCAGATCAATGACACATACAGGGATAAATAACAAATAGAAGTTATGTTGAAATAAAATACTGATAAAAGGTTATGTTGATAAATAAGAAAAAAAATCGAACACAAGAGGTGTATTATTACAGTTTTTATGGTGAGTCTTGATGGAAAGGTCAACTTTGACCAGACCCACAAAATTGATTAAAATGAAATTAATACAACATGAGGGTTAAATTATTAGCAGACATTTATTATTCAAACTGCTGCTGTAAAGTGATTCAGCGCTACTAACACACATTGATCTCCTTCCTTCCTTCGCCTGTCCAGGTGTCCGGGAATGGCCAGCAGAACGTGGAGAAGGCCCTGAAGCTTTTCGGCCAGCTCATCAACAACAAGGTGTTTCTGCTCACCTTCATCCGCACGCTGGAAATGCAGCGCTCCTTCTCCATGAGGGACCGCGGCAACGTGGCCTCGCTCATCATGACGGCGCTGCAAGGACGCCTGGAGTACGCCACCGACGTCCTCAAACACCTGCTGTCAGACCTCATCGACCGCAACCTGGAGAGCAAGAACCACCCCAAGCTGCTGCTGCGCAGGTAACAACGGCGTGCGGTAATATGCTGCGGTAACATTCCTAGTCCTTGGTCACTTGCATTGTGCACTTGGTGCATTGTTGCCTGCTAGAATTTAAATTAAAAGTGTTAAATGCATCAATAAAATTATATTACTTGTAGGTTTGAATATAAACCCCCAGAAGCTGTTATAGCAAACAACAGAGAACAACTTGTTTTTATTAGCAAATTAAATCAATGTTAATGTCCCTGGCACATTTAAAAGAAATGATTAAAAAGAAGAATGAAAAATTAATTGACATGAAGTAATTATAACCAACTAAAGCCTCTTTAATTTTACACATGATCATATTCAGACAAATGGCTTAATCCTCAGAAACAGTTGATTAAAGGGACAAGAACGTACCGAGTATCCATTCGGATCCTGTGCCAAGAGAATAGTAACTTAGATGAAGAAAACTCTCCTCATTTAAAACTATGTAAAGAAGTGCAGGCCTGTAGGAGGACAGTGATGCAAATAGTCAGATGGATGGTGAGTTTTTAGTGGGTGGAATGCATTCAGACTGTCCCTTGCGTTCCCGTGTAATCCGCTTCACGGAATCAAGCTCCTAATGAGTGCTGCCGCGTGTACAAGACACTGCAATAAACACCGTGCATCTCTACATCAGGAGAAACATCTGAATTCTTCTGCATTATTCCACACACTCTCTTTTGCCTCCTACTCTCTCTCTCAATCCCAATGTCAGTCTCGCTTATCCTCCAGACTCGGGGCTCCTCATAAAACATTCAGAAGCGGTTCAACTTAACTTTTTTTTTCTTTTCCTCCTCTCCCTCATTGTGTCTCGCGTGCATATTGTTTTCCGGGGGAGTCGGGATGATGTGCTTAAACTTTAAACACCTGCTAAGTCCTTGCCCGAGTGTCCTTTAGCCACTTTAGTGGTTCTATAAGTAGAAACAGGTGCTCACACACTTGTATTAAGACAAGACTGACTGCTCCATGTATGTTTTTGATTAATGTGACCATAGGCGGAAATCCCAGGGGGACACAGGGGACGCGACCCCCCCCCCCCCCCCCCCCCCTCCACAAAGTTATCCCCACCATCTTCGTAAACACTAATAAATTATTTTGAATATTATGAAACATTAAATATACAACACAAACACTGATGGATGTAAAACAATGTGTACTTCTTTTACACTGTGTTTTTGTCCAGATGCTGTTTTCCAACAAGCCTAATGGCTAATTGTGACAGTCAGCTAGTAGCTACATGACAGTTGGCTAATAGCTAGCTATGTGGAAGAAAAAAACAACCAAACTACTATCTAGAAGCCAGCAAGTCATTTATGACACCACTTGTTCAAAATGTGTCCAAAATCAGCCTCTTTTTTTTTTTTTACCAGTCTGCTGGTTAAGATCAGACCTAATGATCATTAACAAGCTCTAACGATGTTAGTTACCGGAGCAACAGAAACTAGAGGAGGGAATGGGAAGAAGAGTAGAGAGAGGGAGAGAGAGAGATTTATGATCTCATTTGCCTTATGTATAAATATAAATAAATATTGAACATTGCTATAACTATGATTATTAATTTTAATACCATTGTTTAAAACATTTGAACATGCTGAGGGCTTAATCCTAATCAATGAGGATTTTTACCACTGAATGTGACTAATAAGTACAGACAATGCAAGCGAGGCAGCTCTTATAAATTCAAAAACTTTCGTTCTGATATTAATATTCATTAAGTGTCTCCGTGTGGGAAAAAACACAGTGATAATCAGAGTGAATACCTGCCAGACAGAAAGGCAAACAGAGAAAGGTTGGGGGAAAAAAAGACGACACAGCGCCAAATGGACCTGGATTAAGCTGTTATTTCACATGACAGTGGGGCTCCGCATCACCTCTACATTTTTCATTATCCTCTCTTATTAGGAACACAGTGGTACGTAATCCTCTGGTCCACGCCGTCGCAGCCTGGAGGGCTAAATGTCCTATAGTTTTTACGCCTTACACTCAGTTTTTCTGAAGAATTTAAAGGATTATCGATTTGACATGGCTCTTTGCTATTGTTGTCTCCCTTATCGCCTGTTTGGAGGAAAGCCGACAGTCAAGCCAGCCAGCTGATTCATGCACAGACACGCACACACACACATACACGTCTTATGATCATAGTCAAATTGAGCATGTCTCTAAGCAGTAATTGTGTTTGTGAGGCTGCTGGGCTGTTCCTTTTTTTGTCTTTCTGCTGTTTTCCCCCTCACTTATTTTCTCTGCAGTCCAGCGGCGCTGGAATGAGTTTTGAATTGGAGGGGGTGTATCCAGCTTTGGATGATGTAATAGGCGACAATCCACTTTCCTTTAGTCTTAGCCTAGTATGCCATTTTTGTACAACCAAAGGAATCTATTCAATCATCTAATCAGAGCACTTTTTTTCATTATTAATCTATCCGTGGCATGAAAATGGACCCTTGCACTCTTGTGTGGGTTTGGAGGTATCTGTTTGTGCGTTGGTGTGCTGGTTTTGTATTAGTAGCAGTAATGGTCACTGAATGTTGTTCTGTATGAATTATTAGTGAGCTCACAGTCCCTGAACCGAGTTTACACGAGTACAGGAGAGATGCAACATACAGGAAGGTCCTCCAGGTCACACAACCCACTTCCTGTTCTCATTTATATTACAGTGGCTGGAAAGTGCATCCCACGACACGTTTGAGTTGTAGCAAAGAGCCGAGCAGAACTCTCTGCTCGGCTGTAGTTGAATGCTTTTTCCTCATTGGAGGGAGCATGTCCACAACCTCACACGCCCCGGCGATTTAACAGGGAACCACATAATGTACGAGGACAAAGACGAAGACACAGAAATAGTTCCATCTGTCATGGCGTTTTATCCCATGATCCTCATGTACCATAATGGAAAGTTAAAATTACTTTATTAATAGAGCAGAAATATTTGATATTTCAACAAGGCCATAAAAAGACAAAACTCAACAATTTTTTTGTCCAACCTGACATTAAATCCCTTATACAGCTGGGTACTGTAGTTTTACAAGTTATTCTGCTATTTGTCAGGGACTATTTTTAGCTACATATTCAGTGCTCTTGTGAGTATTTGTAACAGCAGGACGGTTAATGTGGGGGTTGTTTCTAGATAAACAGCTGTGCGGCACATTTATGTGGTTTTAATAGTTTTGGAACAACAATTTTGCACAGAACATGCAGAGCTATATTAAGCTACACAGCCTGTACTTGTTAGGGTCAATTATTATTCTAAGACAGGAGTCTGTCATCTAAATGTAATATATTAAGATTAAAGTCAAGGGATTAGAAGCTACTGTCAATCTTACACTGATTGACAGGTATTGTTTGATAAAAGGCACCTGATATACATGTGCTTGTTCACAATAAAAACTCAGAGGTTCAGAAAGTCTTAAGGTATTATGAGCCATGTACTGTAGAGTGTGTAGTATAAGCGAGTGTAGCCACAGTGTGTGTGCAATAGAGGGCACAGAGGGAGGCTTTGACACAGCACAGTAAGGCGCCCTTAATTATTGAGCCCCATTCCTGCGGTAAGCCCAGAGAGAGGATGGACTAGTGTGCCATCACTCACCACAGCACAGACGGAAAAGAGGAGGTTCAGGAGGGAACAAATGAGGGGAAAGTCTATGGGGATTTTTCCCTGTCTTTATTTAAGAATGTGCTTTTTCAATTCAAAAGTGTTATGTATTGATTTACTGTAATATGCTGTGGTTCCTTCAAAAACATGCCCTTGCATTCAAATAGTGAAGTAATGAAGTAATTCTTTTATTTTAACAGTGCTATTACTTCCTTCATATTAAATTGGTGAAGTCATATCTGTGGCACAATAATGCTTCCATTGATAATAAACTTGTTTTTTAAGTGTTGTACATTACTGTCGCCTAAAAACTAACAATATGGACACAGGAAAGTAACTAGCTAACAAATTAAGACAGTATGACACCAAAGCAACTTCAATGAGCAGTAGTAAACATAATTCCAAGAAAAGAAAGACACTTTGATATAGCTACACAATACAGGGCCTCACCTGCTGTATGTTTACCTCTCATCTTTACCAATGATGTCCATAAATGTCACACAATTAGAAATGTAGAAAATCCAAGCAGAGGGCGTGAGGGTCTCTGCATATAAACATGCAACTGCACACTTCTAGTAGCTTATATGTGATAATTTAGAGCCCTTATATTTGTATAAGTTTAGCAGAGATCTGAGAGCAACATACAATATGAGCAGAGAGTGAATCTGCACCCAAGCAGAGGCTATTTGAGAATTTGAGGGCAGGGTTTTGAGGGGAAAGAATTATACTATCTGAACACGAAATCAATAAATCATGCTCTCAAATCGAAAGACCATGCTCTTGAATAAAGAGAGGGAAAGAAGCCGCACAAAGGGCTGAGCGTGTATGTAGAAAAGCTCATGGATGAATGGGATTTAATGATGGAGTCATACTTAAACAACTAATAAACATATTCATTCAACAAATTAAATGGAATACTTTTCACAGAGGAGTTACGTGGGTGGCACATTAAAGATGCTGCATGTTCTCTCTCTGCCTGCCTCTCACCACCTCTGTATGCCTCCAACATACCTTTTTTTTCTTCCCTGTATTCCTCTCACACATGCTCTGTCTCTCACATGGCTGATTATCTCCTGATAGTACTTTTTTCATATGTGAGTATTATAATTGCTGATGTACTATCTAAACTTTATTGGGAATGATAATAATGGACTATCAGTCTACAGTCACTACACTCTTACCTTAATATAGGGTCATAACTATAGATATGGCTATAATAATTTCAGATTTTTGATAACGGAGCACAGACGAATGTGGCTCTCTTGCCTAGTTTTCAGGGCTAAAGGTGGATTGAATAAAATAGCTGTTAAAGCTACATCCTTCTTCTTCATACTTGACAGTATGTTTGACTTTGTAGCCCTTAACATGCTTACAGGAGTTCATAAATATGCAGCTTAACAGGCATGCTTCATTAAATTTCCATTCATTTGAATATCGTCTCCTGTCTTGAAAGATGGGGCTGAAGTGATACTGTATATCATCAAGTGAGAATGAATGCACATGAAAAGCCTCTTGGCAGATGAAGGATGTAAACAAATCATCGTATTTATTTGAGGATATGGTCAATGGCATAATAGTTACTGAGAGTACAACACACGCAGCAGCGGCTTGTGTTATTGGCTGAGAGGACGAGCTGGATGTGGCTGACTGCCAGAGGGCAGTTTGTATATATTATGCTATAATTTTTCTGTGACACACACGTTTTTCTATTATGCTCGGCTCAGCAGGGACAGACTCAGGACCCCCCCCACACGTCAGTAAAAGACTGCAGCATGTCTTCTATATTGAAAAAAACATGATCATGCCCTCTAGGGCCAAATGTGCAAGAACATTATGTTGAGGTGTGGGTGTATTATCTGTGCTTTAGAACATAACTGCTGCGACACAATTAGAAAACCTCATTTTATTTCTCTGTTTTCAAAGCGACAACAGATCCTGTATACGCTACCTATAGTAATGCTATTACTTCCTTAAGATTTAATTGGTTAAGTCATATTTTCAGCACAAGACCATGGCCATATGGACTATAACTTCAATGAGCTACTACATTTTTAAAAAGCAATTAGTGAGGTTGTGTAGTTATATCCAAGTGTCTATCTTTTCTTAAAATTATGTTTACTATTGCTTAGGGTTGTTCTGATGGATGATATCATCATCCATTGGAACATAATGGATGATCCAACATCATGATAAAAAGCCACCATCATGATGCCACGCCCCTCCTGTCAGAAACACACACTGATTTTCTGTACTATATAAACTGTTGAAGGTTGCTCTCTAAAATAACTGCTTAGTTATCGGGGGTCGGTAAAAACAAGAAGAGTTATTTCTGACTGGATCGGCCTCTGATTAGTCCAAAGATTCTTGCAAAGCATTTTAGGAAACAGATATGGCCATTAGCGTCAGTGCTAGCTGCAATATATGATCGATAATTGATAAAATATGGACAATAAAATGGTCAGTATTAGATCTACATGATTGGATTTATTTTACAAATCCCTTTCCCAAAAGAGACACAATTCAGGATGGATAGAAAACCATCTACATCGGCTTCGATTGCACCGAAGTCTGCATCGGAACAGTGCAACTGTTAGCTTTGAGGCTAAAAAACATTTAAAGGGCTGAGATTTATTGATCAAGGGTATTCAAAGTTAAATGAACTGTCTGGATGGCCTATTCAGAGGGCTAAAGACATGGTACGATTGGTACTCACACCAATTATATTATATTATATTCTTAGTACATACCCCCTCCCGATATAATTGTCCATCATGATGATTCACTGCAAACATCTTCAACTGCCAATTAAGGGGACATTTCCCAACATGATAAAGTGCCCTGTAAGGTGTCCTTCCAGTGGACGACACATGATAAGGTGCCCTCTACTAGACACCATTCCCCATCACACATCTGAGTCTGCCCCTGATTCTCAGCTCAGTACTAGACCATTCACCATCTATCACATCAGTCCAGTTGAAACAAGTCATAGCACAAACACCATCTTAACTTCATGTAGCAAAGATATAATATCCCCAGCAGTCAGTTAAATTCCTGGAATCACATTTTGAAGGGTGCACTCCTGCTGTTCTGAGACACGCTTTTCAAAAAAACTCACAATCTCGCTAAAGCACCTCAGACTTTCTTTGTCTTGATGGGGGAAAGATTTTAGCTCGCAGACACACTCCTAAAAGGTTTTTGGGAAGCGATAGCTAAACTTGTGTTTGATTTCCTCACTCTGGAGTGCTCTAAATGGAATTGATGGTGTATCTTCATGGTATTTGGAATGTATTCCTGCACTTACTTAGCGAAGATACCAGCGCTAGCTTTTCACCACGTGCACTACCACGCCGATAAAGTCTGTTTTACAGCCTTTGGCTTCTCTTTCTGTCTTTCTGCCTGTAGTTATTACTGAATCTCTTCTCATGTTTGATGACCCTCTTCAGAACATGCTTTCTTTTCTTTCTTTTTTTACATTAAACCCCTATCCTCCATTTTCTTCCTCTTAAGTTTAGCCACAGCCACTCTTTTCTACCCACTTTCACTTTTTTCTCTTTTCTCTTCCAGATAATGTTCTTTTAATGGAATCACAGAACATTGCGTCTATCACCTTGAGACTTTTCAATCTTGTATTATTTTTCTCCTCAGCGTTTTTTGTAATGAGATTCCCGCCCATGCAGAGCAATGGAGTACAGCGTTATTAAGAAAAGCCAGTATTGTGTTTGGCATTAGTTTCAATGAAAGACATTCTACTGCCTGCTAATATCCCCCCACACACACCCACACCCACCCATTCCCATTTCTAGCTGCCATTAGGAAAGCAGAGATGGGAGGACGTGAGCCCCCCCCCCAAACACTATGTGGGATAATGAAATCCTGATGTTCATTAATGAAACTCAATTAATAGAAAAGAAGGAAGAGAAAGCAGATGAGGAGGACAAGAAGGGAAAGAGATGGCGGAGAACAAAGTGCCTCTCCCCTCCCCACCCGACATTCAAAAAGATATTAAGAGGGAGTCAGCGCAGCCCCTGCACAAAAGGCTTTATTTGACTTCCTTCTACAGGCCTTGCTGAGCTTATTAAAATGCTTAATAGGTTCCATTAACTTCTAACACATTCGAGTCTCATGCAAGTGGGGAGGAGTGCGTGGTATGCACGGGGGGGGGGGCAAAGATGGGTGAATTATTGTAGAGGAAGGAGGGCAATTACAGAGGGATTTGGGGGTATTGTCCAAAAAAAAGAAAGAATCCATCATATATTTAAGTTTATTCAGTGTGAAAACACAGCTCTGAGAAGGGTCTCTTTATTATACAGCTCTGGAACAAAACAAGAGACCATTGCAAAATTATCAGTTTTATAGGCATGTTTGGGCAAAAGGAACATTTTGGAGTCTATAAACTATTGACAACCTTTCCCCCAAATAAAAATACTAATGTTTAGAGCCTTTATTTGCAGAAAATGACAAATGGTCAAATTAACAAAAAAGATGGAATGTTTTCAGACCTCAAGCAATGCAAAGAAACAAGATCAAATTCATTTTAAAACATAATTCTAATGTTCACACTTAAGAAGAGTTAAGAAACAATATTTGGTGCAATAGCCCTTATTTTTCATCACAGCGTTCATGTCTTGGCATGCTCTCCACTAGTCTTTACCATTGTTCTTGGGTGACTTTATTCCACTCCTGGTACCTGTCTAAGCAGAATGAGGTGTTCATTTGATGGAAGTCAACAAACACTGGAATGGAATGGCTGGCGTACATGTAGTGATGCTGATTTAAAAATGCAGTGGTCTCTTTTTTTTTTTTTTCCAGAGCTGTATTTTCAAATGGAGATTTTTTGTTGTTGATACTATACCCGTCTTTCTTTCTTGTTATAAATCCTCACCTGTGTTTTTGTATATGTCCAAAAGACAAAGGGAAGAAGATAAACCTTGTGTGTTTGCCACCAAAGAGGATGCATTCACACACACACAAGCAGCTTTTCATGATTTCTACTCTGTCATCCTGTAGCTGAAACTGGGTGAATTAATCGACCCCCCCACCCTCTTTGCTGGCACATCCCACTTCAAAGGGGCTGTCACCCAGCTCTCCATCCTCAGCAGAGCTGCCAATAGCCCAGCCAGCAGATTGTTCTCAGAGGAATAGCCTCCAGGCGTGGGAGACAACATCACAATTCAGCCACACGTCATTCATAACAAGACAATAACCTCTCGCTCTACTGTCCTGCAGCCGAAAGGAAAAAGTTCCATATTTGCATATGAAAGTGACGGAGAGGAGAAGACGGAGCGTCTCTCTCTATCTCGGTGTAATGAAACAGAGAGAATGACTGACACTTTTTTTCCCCTCGTCTCAGTGACTAAAAGGCCTGTAACCTCCCCCCGGCTCTGACGATCTTGGACTTCTGCTTCTCATATGCGACTCCTGCGTATGGTTCTCAAATGCAACAATTATCTCCATAATAGTCGTAATCTCCCTTAAGGTCCATTCAGAGGCTGAATAGGTATAATCATCCCTGGCACTATTTAGCTCTGAGGAGACGGAAGTCTTCTAGCTCGTCTTTAATACCTGGCTGCTTCGATTCACGCTAATCCCCCAGTTCATCGCAGTGCGCTGTAAGGCCCTCCATCATATCCACCAGAGTAATCACAGTAATTTCCTGCTACATTAAGAGGGCCATTTTTTTCCCTCAATGCGTCGCCATTTAAATCGCTCATGTACAAGCTGATGTGGAGGGATCGTTCGTAGCCAGGTGACAATCACAAGCTGTCACACTCATGCAAACTCGGCGTGGTCGATGGGCCACTTTTCCACGGCATGTTAATTCATGATTAATACATGGAGCAGCTGTGTTTGAGCTGGTGGGAGCAATGGCAGAGATAATGTTGTGGACCAACAGCTACAGTAAAATAAAATTGTAAAACCATCATTTAGGAAGGGTAGCTTATTAAACTTCAGTTATCTTACTGCTCGTTAATGGTTAATAATTGGATCAATCTAAGGCAAAACTTTAGTTAATAGTTATTTTACTATTACTGTAAAGTTGCAACTGATATTTTTAATAATTATTAAATGGTTAATATGGCCATGATGAAAACTATTTAACGTTTTTATATTGAAATATACTTAAAACCATCATCTATACTTAAAATAATCATCCTGTATAATACAGATGCTATGAGCAATAATTAAAAATCATCATCTCATTTGTTCATAAGGGTGCCATTGTTAAATACTCAAATACATGTAATATATACCTATGTAATGTAATACATAGGTATGTGTGTTTTTTTGCAATTGTTCTGTGTTTAGTACTAGCACTTGGTGGTTTTTATTTTATGTTTTTATTATATTGTACTTTTTCTACTCTTTTATTGGCTGATTAAGAGAGCCCAGTAATAATTCCAATGTGTTTATATTGCTGTTCTATGCACAAATAGCAAATAAAGTAAGACAAGGCAGGTTTATTTGTATAGCCCATTTCAACAACAAGGTAATTCAAAGTGCTTTATATAAAACATTAAAAGGATCAAGATACAATTAAAAAACAGTTGATAAAAATGAAACAAATCAAAAATTTAAATTAAAAACAGAAGTAACCTTGAACATTGAACCTTAAAGTGTTTTAAGCATTAGATGCAACTTATCAGTAACCATTAAGATAAATGTTGATAGACTGTTTCCAAACCAATTCTGAAACATTAACAAACACTAAAATAGCTGTTAACTAAAAATCGATCGACTAGTTATGATGGTAATTGTGTTATAGAGTCCATTTCCAACCCAAAGCAGCTGTGTAATGGTGTTGTCCAGGCAGTTTTTTATAATTCCGCTTGCATGCATGTGTGCAGTCGCCAAACAGAGAAAGGTTAAGGAGCAGGGCAGAGGTTTTACACAACAAGGTGGGAGCCTGTTGTTGCTATTCACCTCAGGTGTTTGTCTGCATGAGCCGCACACAACTAACCCTTTCATCCACCGCATTCGTTAACCATTCCCACCTGGCTGTTTGGTATTCTCGCTCCCTTTTTTCCCCTTTTTTTTAAAGCCAAACTTCTGTTTCTCTAGTGTTCCATGATGCCGCTAATGAGGCAAATGGAGGGTGGGGGGGATGATGTTTGTCTGGCATCCAGTGAAAGATATAAGCAGGAATCATAGAAAAAAAAAACGTAGGCACACTCGAGTCGGCGTGTGTGCTCTGTGGTAGGAATGGTGGAGAGGTCATTGCACGCTTGTGTGTTTTCATGCCCAATCAAGCTCAGCAGTGAGCTGTACCTCCGTGTGTGATTGACTGGGAAGGGAGAGGAGCCAGGGGGGAGGAAATGAGAGGAGAGGAGCTGGTTTTGGCTGTGATCAGGCGTTACCTGGCTGTGACAGCACTCGTCTCTCTCAACAGCTGAGGCTTGTCACAGCTGCTGATGTCCCGCTGCGTCCAACCACACGTGAACAGACACACACACACACACACATATTTGATTCACGCATTCTCAAGTACACACACTCTTTTTGCAACATGTGCATGCAAACACACAAACACACACAGATGCCCTCTTTCTGCTTTCCTGCTTTGTTCTGTTCACTGACTGTGTCCACAGAGTTGCAGGCAGTTTATGAGCAAAAACCGATGTCGGGGTGCCAAGATAATCTCCCCCAAGTCTTGCACGCATAACCTCATGAATTATGAAACGCTTCTATTATCTGAAAGTTTTTGGAATATCAAAAGAAAAAACACAGTTATATTTCTCTGTTTCCCTTTTTAATGTGATTTCAGGACAGAATCGGTTGCAGAGAAGATGCTCACTAACTGGTTCGCCTTCCTCCTCCACAAATTCCTCAAGGTCAGTGTAGTGAGCAACACATTTGCAAATCTGAATCAAAATCTTTTTGCACTTTGTCAATTATTCTTCTAAATTAAAAAAAAAGTGTGATTGCAATATCTACAGTACACAAGATTATAAATTTGCAGTCTGTTTTCAGCCTTGTAAATTTGCGCCGTGATGTTCCCTCATGTGTGAAACTGTTTTTTCTTCTGTGCATACGTGTGTGTGTGTGTGTGTACAGGAGTGTGCTGGGGAGCCTCTGTTCATGCTGTACTGCGCCATCAAGCAGCAGATGGAGAAGGGGCCCATCGACGCCATCACTGGAGAGGCCCGCTACTCCCTGAGTGAAGACAAGCTCATCCGCCAGCAGATCGAGTATAAAACCCTGGTACGTCACACTCCACGAGTCACACAAGGAATTCAGCACCACAGAGGACCCGCAGGAACACACACATATAACACACATACTGTACAGAATTGGCAGCACTATAAACCTTTTTTTAAATGACATAGCTGCATCTGCTGCGTCGGGTTTCTTGCCTCCTTGGTGGGAAGAAAATTAACTAATGATCCCACAGGCTCCTGTGTTGATCCAACATCAGGGTAGGTGGCTGTGGAGATTGGAACACACCAAACAGCTCCTCTACACTCACACACACACACACAGGGAAAAAGCACTCACACAGACAGCATGTGACATGACAATGCACTGATTGCTCTGACTGGGAATTTGGCTCATTACGTGCTAATACCCCGGCAGAGCTGGAAATTGGTGTCCTGCCGAAGGTGTGAAATTAGATTTCGGGACTCGTGCGAGAGCGGAAATGGCTTCCTCCGAGCTCCTGCCATGCTCCAAGGAGACTCTAATGAGGGTGAAGCCTCGAGCTGGACCCATGTCCGAGCAGTAACAGGACACCTCTCGCCTCTTCCTCTGTGCACTTATTTCCTTCTGTGATTTTTTTTCCTCTCTTATATCCTCTGCTATCCCCTACATCCTGTAACAACCCCAAGATCCTGAACTGCGTGAACCCGGACAACGAAAACAGCCCAGAGATACCGGTGAAGGTGCTCAACTGTGACACCATCACCCAAGTGAAGGAGAAGATCCTAGATGCCGTTTACAAGAACATGCCCTACTCTCAACGGCCACGTGCTGTGGACATGGACCTCGGTATGCCATAAAAACACGAACACACACACACACACACACACAATCTAGACATTCACAAATGCAGTATTGGGCAAGTTATCTCAAAACTGTAATGCGTTATTTATTACTTGTTACTGTAATTTCACATTTCACTGCTGCTGATCTTGGAGTGTTTATTGAATTTGTATGAAGAAAAACAAAATATCTGACCACTTCAGTCCAGGTTTACAACACATTGTAATGCACATTACTGACATTTGTCAAAGTAAAATATCACCTTTTTTTCTGTACTGCCATACGTTACAGCAAAAATCAATGCATCACAGTACTTTATTACTTTTGTAAAATGTTACTTCCAACACTGTTGGCATATATAAACCAGACTGGCAGACGGATGGATGCGCTGCACATGTCAGTCAGTTTGATAGAAGGTTTGGCAGCAGCACATTGGGACTGGATGACCGTGCTGCTGGAACACATCTTTTATCACGCTAATGCACTGATAATCTGTACACATGGCTAGGTTTTCTCTCAGTGATACATTAATCTGTGGGTGTGAAGGAATTTACACCTGCCAACTGCATTTGTGCAGTGTTGGGAGTAACACATTACAAAAGTAATAAATTACTGTAATGCATTGATTTTTGCTGTAACGCAGTAATGTAAGACATTACAAGTCAGACAGAAGTTCAAGATGAGTGAACCTGTAGAAAACATCAGATAGCACATTCTTCAGATGGGCACATGCTAATTACTTTGTTACATAAGAATCTGAAGATTCATAGTCGATCGCACTTTGTGTGCTACACTTAAAGAACTGTCCATATTTCCAATTATTTTGGTGAGAGTAACTTAAAAGTAATGCAATAGTTGTGTAATGCCTTACATTTTAAATACATTAATATTATAATGTAACAAATTAGTTTGAAATGACAATAACAAATAATAAATTACGCATTACAGTTTTGAAGTAACTTTCCCAACACTGTATGCCAATAAGGTACAGCGGACAGAGATCTAGAAGTCCCGCCTGTCTTTGTGTGTATGAGTTGTTTTTTTTGTGTGTCCATGACGTTGTCCGTGTGACTGACCCAGGTAAGAGCCGACAGACGGACCCGCCAGCCTCACGCTGAGCTCCACTCCCACGCAGTCTGCCGCTTCCATCCTCGCCCGTTCATACCTTGCATCCCATTGACCCCTCCCTCTACGTTTTCTTCCTCAGTTCTCATGGATAGAGAGAACAAAAGCTCCCCCTCCTCCTCTGCAAATCTGCACATTCTTCATCACTCTGCAATCTGGCTCTCAGTCTAAATTAATTGCATATTTTTTCATCTGTACAAAATTCACTGTAAAGGGACAAGTCTAGTTTTTTTATGCAAATGTTATTGCTTGAAAATCAAACAAGGACAAAGAAACCCTCCCAGTGCAGCTTTTAGCTTTTTAAAAGTCTGCCCAAATCAAAACTTCTGCCAAACTCAAGCTCAACAGGCAACAGATGGGCCTATATTTTCACTCCGAATCGCTCCCTGGATCCTTCACTTCAAAAGCAAATCAAACAATGTAATTACTTTCAACATCACATGGGGAAAATAACAAAAAAATCCCCCTTGTGCTCTTGGATTAAAAACAGGATCATACAAAATGAAACAAACAATATATAAAGTGAAACAGAAGAAAGGGAGAATATGACAGAAAAATGACTTTTACTCTTTGGTCATCATTCAGGCTTTGTGTCTTTATATGATGGCGGCTCTGAGTCATTAGATGTGATCAACAAATGGTATTTAAGAGATGAGATGTACTCAGGGAGAGGAACAGAGGTGTAGTGGCTATTTTTTGTCAAAACATCCAATTCCAAAATGAGTCATGGCTGCAATAATCTGGAAAACAATCTGAGTCATAGCATATCATTTCAGGCAGAGGAGACTGAGGTCATATATGGCGAACATTGTTTGTCAGTTTGTCATTTGGTGTGGACTCAGGCGGACCAAGACCACCCACCTACATAGTAGGGGTGTAAATCATCAGCTTCATCACGACCCTATTTTATATCAATATGTTTGGATGCCGATACAATGTTTGCCGATATCACAAAATCTGTCCATTGAGCCGTCTTTGCTGCGGAATCCGAAATATTTCCAAACCACTGATTTATTCCCGAGAGGAGAGCGAATATTGTCATCCTTTTCTTGGCTGTTGCTCACCATGTCTAACTAGCGGCTACGGCAGCGGAAGTGACGCAACCTGCTGTGTCAACTTCAAAATAAAAGATGTTTTAATTTTGCATCGATGTGATTGGATCGTTAATCTATCAATCGATGTATCGATGTGGATCAATGTATTGTTACACCTCTACTACATAGTAGGCAAAAACGAGGAATCCACTATCTAGAATCAGAATACCTTAGAAGGCTTTCAAGAGGTAAAAGCAAGCAAGCAAACCACACTACACTATCCCATAAGTCACCAGGAGGACAAGATGGCAGTGATGTAGTATGTCCAAATTGTGGCTTCTAATGGCCAATTTCCTACATAGAAGCTACTGCTGTGGTGATTGAGTAGAAATTATTGGTTAGTAGGCAGTACATACCAAGGCTTCAGACTCAGACCACCTCTTTTTGGAGGTCTTGGTACACCTGATTTAGGGCACCCAGGTCCAACTGATGCTTTCACACCAATGGAAACAAACTGAACTAAGCGCATTTGG
The DNA here is from genome assembly GCA_030544235.1 of Lepturacanthus savala. Lineage (NCBI taxonomy): Eukaryota > Metazoa > Chordata > Actinopteri > Scombriformes > Trichiuridae > Lepturacanthus > Lepturacanthus savala. The sequence goes on along the minus strand of CM060480.1, from coordinate 4,228,273 downwards.
TTTGAATGGACTGCTTGGGGTGAACCAACTGCTGTTAGTGTGAAAGCACCCTGAATTGTCTGTAGGTGTGTGTGCCCCATGGTAAACTGGTGACCCGGAGTGTATTTCTGCCTCTCACCCAAAGTATGCTGGGATTGGTTCCAGCAGACCCCCATGACCCTAGTGAGGAACAAACAGGTATAGAAACTGGATGGATGGATATAATGGATGGTGGATCCCCAATTCACATCAACCCTAACTACTACTTTATCCTTTTTTCATGGTAGTTGCCGTCCAGCTTAATGCGAGATAGTGGAACTATAGGTTAGGCAAGGGGTCATCATAACAGAAAAAGAGAAAAAACAAGTGCCGTTAAAACACATTATTATCTAACCGGTATATACTCTTGTATTGTTTGTGATTTTGTGTTGTTTTTCTGCAGAGCAGGGTGTTGGTTGGACAGTTTGGGAGGGATGTTGCGCCAGGCGGCTATCATGTGGTCATCTGGCAGAGAGAAAAAGTAATAAAACCCAGTCAACAGAGGAGAAAATCAATGATCACTCCCAGCATGAGAGCCTCAATAGCTGTCACGCTTTATTTATATATTTTTTTTAATCCCGCCTTGTTTTTTCCACTCTCTTCTTCTTCCTGACCCTGACGGGCCGACCGCTGCGTATGCTAATAGGACACCATTTCCACAACACAAGTACCAATTAAAGCTCGCAGCATGCCCGCACATACGTCTCGAAATTCTTCATGTGTAATGTTTAATTAAGATGCGTGTCTATCCGAGTCCTGAGAGCAGTGAACATCCCGGGAGCCGCACTTGTGCGTACTGTGGGCTATAGATAGCTCTATTTTTGGGAGTCACACAGGGCGACGGTTCATCAACTAAACGACAAATGAGGGTTGAGAGAAAAGTGTTTAACAGTTTGTTTTGGCGGCGAGGACGTCCTTTCAAAGCAAACGTTCTTCACTGATGGTTTTCACTTTTTCAACATATGGCATCAAAATGGTCCACTAAAAGCAACAACAAATTACATTTTTTCTTTTCAAATGCATTTTATTGAGTTTTTCTTTTTCACACTGAATGTATCACCACAATCATCATCTTTGAAACATTCATGAATCACTCTTTCAACTGAATCAGGTCATCACATTTAGTTTACAAGAAACTTGAAAAAGATTAATAATTGCCATAATCCAAGTATAACTGGTTAACTCAAGTGCTTGTAAACATGTTACTCCAATTTATATCAGCGTTCTCTAACTCCAATTAAGACACCTGGTTATTGAAATCGAACTTTGGTTTTCTCCAGTATGTATACACCTTAATCTAAGTTAAACTAGACAATACATGTGCACATGCTCCACACCCAAGAAAGCCGGTCACAGAAAAAACATAGAATCACAATACAAGAACCAGCAGAACAGCAACATGGCAGAATCCCAGAGAAGTGTCCATTTTTTTGGAAAGATGACAAGTCTGTGTTCATGCTAACCCTGGTAAAGTTCTGTGTTTGTTTATAACTTGAAGATGTGATAGGTCAACCGGAAAGGGGGCTGTATCAACCCATTAAAATGACACATATCACTGCCATAGTGTGGAGGGGGAGGACATATTCCCATCAGAAATTCAGTTTTCTCCTTTGCATGTAAACTGGGATAAGGACAAAAGTTCAGTTAAACGGCAAAGCCAAATTTTGAGTATAGCTCAATTAAGCTGTGCATGAAAATGGAAAGATTGTCATTTTCATTTGTTAGACACATGTTGTAAAAGCATCACGGCTCCTTTAAGATAAGCTCTGTGTGTAGCAATGTGCAGAGGGAGAACGTCAATCTCTGTAATACTAAAAATAGTTATAAGCTTTTTTTTTTGTATAGCACCATTCAAACCATAGTTACAAAGTGGTTTACCAAGGAGAATCCAATCAAATTTCAATAAAAGGTGAATAAAATAGAAACATTATGAAGGGCACATAAGAGTGCAGCATGTGTACAGTTTAGGCTGCGTGTCAGTAAATAAATGAATGAAACTCCTCCATAGCAGGTTTGTGTCTTTCTTTTCCACTGGATAGAAATATCACCAACATGCCCCCCTCACTGTACTGGCAAATCTACTAATATTCACACACACACACACACACACACACAGTGGAGGTTTGGTGTGAAATAACAGACTTTGTCCTCTATTTGATTCCCACATTTGTGTTCATACATACAGCTTCCCCTGATTAATGTCTGGATCGTTTCAGGATGGCAGGGCATGTCTGAGAGGAGCTGTAAGAAATATATTCACTTATAGCGATAACTGACTCTCTATACATATTTGACAACTTTACACTGTATCCTGTCAAATTTCAGCGGTTGCCCTTTATCATTATACAGTATTACAAATTGCATTCTGTGGCTCAGTGTAGTTTGCATAGAGAGTTGTGTGTAATGCAGTGTGTGTGTGTGTTTGTGTTCTCAGAGTGGCGTCAGGGGCGAATGGCTCGTGTTGTGCTGCAGGATGAAGACATCACCACCAAGATAGAAAACGACTGGAAGAGGCTCAACACTCTCATGCACTACCAGGTAAATACACACACGGGAGCTTTTGTATTATGTATTTGCGTTGAATTAACTATCTACATTTTTTTTTACAAAGAAAAGAGATGATTTCAGTTCCATTCCTGCTGTGGCTTTTATTATGGAAATGCACCATCTCCCCAAACTTTGATGTTTCCTGCTCTTGACTTTTAGACAGCCAATTTTCAGCCCCTCATTTGCATGCCCTGTCTGCTGTAATCCGAGTGACTCGCAGAATAGAGGACAATTACTATTACAGGTGGCAGGCGAGATGAACTCTCAGCATCACGGCCCGACACGTCTCCCTCCTCCCCGGAGAGATGTAGCCGCTCCAGTCAGGAGGACGGTGTCTCTCGCTCTCTCCCTCTCTCTGCCCCGTTGACATCCACGCCGGCGACAATTAGTCCCGCTGTGACTGCCTGCCTTCTTCCTCGCCACACGCAGAAACTCACTTCACACCCTGCAATTTAAAGGGCCCGTGGGTTCACCTGTTGCCCCCCCAATGTTTAAAAGAGAAAAGTAGAGAGGAAAGGAAAGTCAAATTTAAGGATGTGGAAGTTGTAAATGGTAAAAAAAGGAGACAAGAGAAAACCAGAGAGAAATAATGAAGAATAAAAGGAATTTAAAAAAAGAAGCATGCGAGGCACAATGAGAACGCAGCCATCTCTCCAGGCGATGACTCTTTGGTTAGCCAGCTCTCATTAGTCGGCAGAGGGGGACCATCTGCCAAAAGACCACGCGATGCTTGATTCGGCGGCTACCTGGTCAAAAAAAGACAAAAAAAAATGAAGGGACTGGACTGGGGCGTCCATGTAGAGGTTGTAGCCCAGGACCAGGAGATATAGCTCCATCTAGATCTAGAAGCAGGGAAACAGGGACAAGGTCTGGCGAGGTTCAGGTCCTCGAGCTGCAGGGGGGTCGATCTGAACTCCTGCCATGGCGTAGCAACGCAGTAACGCAGCAGATGTACGAGTCATTAGATGAACGGACATATCATAGTGTCCTTCAGGACTTAGCATGACGCATCCTCTTGTTCTCCTTTGTTTTCCTGCCCTTGTTAGCCTCCACACTGTCCTCACCTTCTGTGTCCAAACTGTACACTTTTGTCACATTTATATTTTTTCCTTTACCCGTTTCCAGTATGTTTTCCTTCTTGCCTACTGGCCAATGAGCAGTGTTGGACAAGTTATATTAAAAACTGTAATGTGTTATTTCCATTACAATGTAAGGTATTACACTATTATTGCATTTCTTTAAAGTTACACTCACCAAAATAACTCAAAATATGGATTTGGCAATCTAAATATAGCTCACCTTTATCATTATTTCTGCAAGTTGCAAAAATGATCTTGCTGACATGTTTTCAAAAAGCTGGTGATTCCACAGCTGAAAGTTGTTTTCATGTCTTCAACAACAAGTCTCCTAACCTCTTGATGCTGAAGAATCTCAGAGCAGGAGAATGTTAATTTTGTCTGTTTTGTGGTTTTATCTCCACTCTCATGCTCCACTTGCTTCCTGGCTTCATGTTAGTGTAGCACCTCTGTAAATGTTAAATTACTGCTGCTATTTCAGGAAGTGGACAGTTCTTTAGGTGTAGCACACAAAGTGCATTTGACTACAGTGTTCTTCAGATCCTTCTGACGAGCTAAAAGGAAATGAAACATTTTCTGCGTGGGCATTTCACTGCTGCTGATCTCTGGTGATTTTAGTGAATTTGTATGAAAAAAGAAACATTTAATCTAGGTTTAAAACACATTGTAATGCACGCTACTGACATTTGTACCAAGTAATATATTGCCATTTTTTCAAGTAAAGTCTTACATTACTGTGTTACAGCAAAAATCGATGCATTACAGTAATTTATTACTTCTGTAAGATAATACTCCTAACATACTCCTAATGCCAATGAGCATTGTTCTTGTTCCTTCGTTCCCCCTCCTCTTCCATTCCCTGCTTTGAGCACCTCTTCTACCTCCTGTCACCTCTGCAGAAGCTTTAATCCATGATGACGCACTATAATGGGTCCCTCTGTTGTTGTTTTATTTATTTTTTTTTGCAATTCGTTGCATCGCAGTCTGTCTGCTATCGTTAGCCAAGGGAAATGCTACGGGGCACACGGCGGCACACGTGTGGCCACTTCACTTACCCGCCAGCTCAAAAAGGAGATCTGAGGACTTCTATTGATCACGGATCTAAGGGTCCCCGCGCTGAACGTGTAGACCCGGCATTGTGCGACTTCAGAGGAGATGCCGGCGGGCGACTGGGCAACGTGGGGAAGAAAAGAAGAATGAGAAGGAGCATGAAGCATTAGGGGAGTTGGTAGAGGGAGTATAGAACAACACTTGTGCATCAGCGCTGTTATGATGAGCTGGCAATGGCCCCTGTGCATGTGTATGTGTGTGCACTTGTGTACCTATCTAACAGTGGACTAAGAAGAGTAAATATAAACAAATGGCCATACAAAGCATTTTTTCTTGGTACAGTTGAGTCCTTGATATTAGTGCATGTTACATTAGATTAGATATTACTTTATTGATCCCTTTGAGAGGTTCCCTCAGGAAATTGAAGCTCCAACGAGTTCTGAAATGTATGGAGAACATTCATTCTCAAAAGTGACCATGTTTGTTTGTAATATTTATTACAAACACTTAAAATAATGATAATTAAAGTATATTTTTTTGAAAGAACCAAAGAAAGATAGTGTGATGGACAAACACTACACAGCTCCACTGCATTATGTGAAGGTCCACTCACATGGCTCCAAGTCCCCTCTTGCCAATTTTTAAAAAAATAATTAAAAAACACCTTTCCAGTAATCTTATAGTAAAACACCTTAAAAGTAAATGTTACCAGAAGCAGAGGTCCACTGTTGGCAGTTTACCATGACAGTCCCCTGGTGGTAATGTTGGTTTGCTTGTGGGTGAGAGAGCGCCTGTGTGCCATTGCATTGGCAGCTGCAACAGCGCATCTGGCTGCCTATTACAAGAAGGGAGCACAGCTCATTAGGTCCCAGAGTGAGGGAGAAGCTTGAAGGAAAAAAAAAAGGAAATACCGAAAGGGAGTCTGAGATATGCAGAGTGAGACTGAACATCACCTTGAGTCTTCACTAATACTCCCAAAGCAGAGACGCAGGGACCAGACAGAGCCATTAAAATTCATGGGGCTCACAGCATCCCAAGAAACCCCATTGGCTATTTACCCTGCCACATGGGAAATAATGGTTTACATAACCTGGATATGGAAATGTACACCTTCCCGGCTCCCCCGCTGCACAGAAAATTAAAAACATACATGCGCACGTTTGAAATGAGTTCAGAATCTTCATTCAACACCTTGGCTTCAACGCAATCCTCCCTCCCTCCTTTTTTTTTTTTTACAATCTGACTTTCATATGAAAAGATAGAAGCATATAAAACATGTGCACACACACACACATATGCCCACAATGTTCATTCTCATAAACAAAGAGGACTTGAGTTAAAAGATTTATGAGACTGGAGAGTTTTTTGGCTGATTGCTGATTTGGATCTGTCTTTGGTGATAAATCTTCCTCCCTGTCAAAGCACAGTGTTTCATCACACTTTCTTTCTTTTCAAACTCCCTATCATCTTGAGTTGTGTTAGTGTTAACCTCGCTGCCACCAGATCACATCCTGGCAGTGAGCAGGGACCCAAGGAGTCCCACATTATGGAAGTTGCTTGGCTGTTTGATCCAAATTGTTTTGCTCTTATTTTAGCATCTGAAATTTTTATAAAATTTTCTAGCATGCTAGAAATTCAAAGGCATTTAAATTTTAAAATCTGGTGAGGGATTTACTTCCACACGGCTGCATGAATCAGACTTTGGAGAGAGCGTGGCTTTAACGATCCTCATAAACAGGACTTCATCACGAAGGGAGGTTGTCCAACTGCTTTGGTTATTTATGGCGACTCAAATTGCAAACAGACCCTCGCAGTATTCACCGGGGCACAGTGTGTGAGTAATTACATTTACTGTGTTTGACAAAGTGTTGATTTATTACAGGTGGATAGTGACTTCACCAGCATATTAATATTTGTTCGCAACATTCATTCATGCGGACACATAGGCAGTTTGTGTTTTGTCTGGGCGTGAAGGGGCGGGCTGCTTGCTCCTTCGCTCGAGACTGCGTCAAAACGAGTAAAGTCAGTTTCAAAAAGTTCCATCCCTCGCTGCCAGGCGACCTCTGTCTGTCCTCCTCCTCTGACAGACACCGATGACCACACCAGTGGATCCTGTTACCCACCATGCAGACATCACTAGGGGCATTTCAGGCTATTTTCAACAGCTCCAGACTACTGAAGATACTAGATACTACTACATTAGCTCTCTGTTCATTAATCTAATGCTAAGTCTGCCAAAGCGTAACAGGTCCCCATTGTAAACCTGAATAGACATCCAGGAATATGTAGGGTTTTTTGGGGAAAAACAAAAATAGGAAAATATTTTTTTTAACCAAAAGTGTCTTCTCTAAAAGAAGAGATATATTTAATTCATCATGAACTAATTCGTACTAGAGAGACGAAGATTATTGATTTATATATTTAATTCATTAAAACCAACTTGAAGGCCCAATATGTAACTTTTAAATTAAAATATCAAAAAATTACTAGATCTATATTGAATAGTTGTGTACTTTTATTATCCCAAATGTTTCCAACAATTTTCAAATCTAGAGAAAATCTTAATTAGAGACCATGCAGCGAGTGCATTGCAGTCCACAAAGGGCCGATTGAAATTAAAAGAATTATTGTTGTTCTTAGTCAAAATAAATTGCCTTTTTTAGGAGGCTGCCAATACCCCAAAACTCACCAAATTTGATAGATGCATCAGGCCTAGTGAAAATTTACATATTTTTTGGGGTTTGAATATGGCTGTAATAAAATGGCTCTATAGCGCCACCTAATAGGTTTTAAAAGAACAGTCCCACCTTGTAGTCAGTCATTTTCTATACCTGCTTATTCCTCATTAGGGTCACAGGGGTCTGCTGGAGCCAATCCCAGCACGTTACGCGAGAGGCAGGGATACACCCCAGATGGGGAGAACATGCAAACTACACACAGAAAGGTCCCAGACCCAGGACCAAGGAGGTCTTGAACCCGCGACCTTCTTGCTGTGAGGCAACAGCGCTACCCACCTTGTAGTTCCACATAGAAATTTGGCACACATGTATCAGGTCAAGATGCAAAAGAAGCCTCTTAATGTCATGGTGAAATCACAACAGGAATTCATCCATTTTAAATTGAAGTTTCACAAAATAGTGTGATTTTGGCCATTTCCATACTTTGCATCTGAACGAACTCCTACAGATTTTAACGTTTCCACGCCAAACTTGGTCAGTATGCTCTTAAGGCATGTGTGAATAAAAGCTTTTGTTTCGACAAATGGTCTGGCTGTGGTGGCCCTGCCATTTTTTGGTCATTCACCATGAAAATACATTTGGCTTTTTGATGGCTTTAACAACCTCATATCATCATGAAAATTGATACACAGTTCAAGGGTGGCAAGCTCTTTTATCTGATAAGGGCGACACCCATGGGCAGAGCTAAATGCCTCTATAAAAATACTCAAAAGCTGTGTTTTTTCCTCTATCCTCACTCTATGCCTTACCCAAGGTGGCATAGGCACATCAAGGGTCTGTTCATCACCGCTTGCGGCATTAATTTTAACATTATTTTGTGTCTAAAAAGCTACAGGGCAGAGTCCAGAGATGATAAGCATCATGATTTTAGGGGATGAGTTCAGGAGAGATGGGACACCAACAGAGGGACAGGCTGGGACCAGGACTGTGGATTGTCTGTGTGGGGGGGATTGCGGATAGAAAGATAGAGGTTGACCACACTCTGCTGTCTGGTCTGCTCTGCACTGTCTAATGGAAGGTCTTATCACAGGCGGGGCTCACAGCCCTTATCACACCTGCCCACTATCAGCCCCACACTGGATTATCCCTGAAGGGCGAATCTGCACGCCTTCAATCATTTACTCTATCACAAGGACCCATCTCTGCTGTATCCTCTCTGTCAGCCATAAAAAAGCAGAGAGAAAGAGAGAGAGATGAAGGGAGGCGTAAAGGGAAGGGGGGACAGAGAAGCTATTTCATGCTCCCTAGTGAAAACGTATCACAGGAATAGCAGAGGAATCTTCCCAGATGCAGTTGGTTCATTAGAGTTGGTCCGAGCGCTTGGTCTAACCAAGAAGAGGCGATGGCATTAGGAAGGCCAGAGAAATTAGGTTTAGAAAAGCGGAGACAAACATGAAGGAGGTTAGGCGATAGAAACAGAAGGGGTCAAAGAGGGGTGGGGTTTGCAAAGACCATTTTTCATTTCCCTCCAAGAGGCCTTGGTGCCAGAGCTGCATCCTTTAAGAGGATTGCTCCAGACTTCATCCCCAGTCTCAAGTGTCTCTCCAGCGTGGCCCGAGTAGAGGCCAGATGGCAACTCCGGCTAATAGCACAGGCGAGATTATTTCGAGACGAGAGGGAGAAAGGGGTGATGACAAGAATGAGGGGATGGGAAGTGGGTTTGCTCTCAACCACGAGGAGGAACTCTGCAAACGCTCCTACCGATATCCCAATGCTTCGGCATCGTATTCTTCGGAAAGGGATGGCCCAGAGTCCATTCCTGCAAAAAAAGCAAATGAAAGGACAAATTTTCTGTTTCTGTATAGATTCTTTGAGGTATTGGAGCCTGGCATTTGCCTTTTTGTTTGTTTCTCTACTGGAGGCTCATCAGTTTTTCTTTGCCGGGTTTGAGGCAGAAATCCCTCCTCGGGGTGGACTGTAAATGCCAGCCAACCAGCCTGTTTGTTGTGTTAGCTTTCAGAAAAGAGACTCAAAATTTTGTTTGTCTGTGTTTTGTATTTGAGAAAAAAAATATATTGTGTTCCGTCATTGTAGCAGCGTTTCACAGATTAATTGCCATTTCATGGTTAATAATTCACGCTGTTAGACAGATCAAAGATCTCTGTTAAATAGTATCTTATAAAAACAGGTTTTGAAGTCGTCCTTTCTAATGTACGTTGCATCAGTTTTTCTCAGCTCATGTTAAGCGACTAGAGCACATCACACACGGCCAAGAGCCCTTTGTAAATATAAACCACAGAGAGGGAAAATGATGAACCTCGTTGGCTCTTATTCATGAAACAACATCTCTTACACAGCCTCTTCTCTCCTCCAGTCTCTTTGACTCTGACTCCATGCTGCTCTAATGCTATTATTATACCTGTGTACCCCCTTTTTTCTTTAAGGGTGTGAAGTGAACATGAGAAGAGACATTAAGCATTCAAGTTTTGTCTCTTTCGTTCTCTGCGTCTCTCCTCACTCTCTCTCACTCTCTTTCTCTTTCACTCTCTCTTAGCATCCTATCCCGGTTCCAAAGCTTACATCATGTCTCTAATGTTTGTGAAGGGGATGACAATGACAGTCATGTTGAGTACAGCCATCGTGCAGCCACCGCAATCTGTTCTGCACTGGGGAGAAGAGAAAAAAAAGCCACAAGGCTGTGGTGGAGAACAGCAGGCAGCTCAGACATGACAGGAAGTGATGGGTTGTGGAGGAGCTGGGGATATGTTTTGCTCAGTGGATCATACTCACTCAGGGTCTTTACTATATGCGAGAGCATTATGCATGAAAACAATCTGGGGATTTTAGAGAATGACAGACTTTACTTAGAATATCTTACCATCTTAAATGGTTAAAAATGAAAATGGTCAAATGACATCAAAGTCGAATTCTTTTATTTTTGATTATTTTATTATATTTTGTATCTCTTTTTCCTTTTAATTGTATGCATATATGATTGGTAATATCTACTGCTACATACTTAATTGTTTTGCAATTTATCAACGATATGTATTACACACACATATATATGAATGAATGAATGAAGATTATTCAATCATGACAACATAAAAATCTAAAACTGCACAACCAACACCAGAAAAACCTCCTGCAAAGCACTGACAATTCACATAAAACCAATAATCTTGTGTTGAACAATGACTGAAAAGAGAAGCAAGAGAAGCAAGTAACAGTAAAATTACAAAGAAACATTAACAGATAATCAGTCGCACTTAAGCTTCAAAAATAGCTTTTCAAACCATTTTCTTAAAAGCCCCAAAGAGAATGACATGTTTTTCAGTTTATGTTGGCATCATTCCAGAATTTAACTCCAATAATGGCAACACATCTGTATTGAATCTATATATATATATATATATATATATATATATATATATATATATATATATATATATATATATATATATATATATATATATATATATATATATATATATATATGAAATGAAGACTACAGCATCTTATCTTGGTGAGATCAATGTCTTTTTTGTACAAGGTCACTGTCAAATGAGCTCAATGCAGAGATAAAGAGAAAGACACCAGCATTCATGTTACATGCGTCTCTCCTTCACACAGGTTTCGGACCGCTGTGTGGTGGCTCTGGTGCCCAAGCAGACCTCATCATACAACATTCCTTCCTCAGCCAGCATATCACGCTCCTCCATCAGCAGATACGGTGAGTCAGTGGACCCACTGCTTCTTTTCATGCCCGCGTTGCAGCCTTGACTTTGATTACACTGATTGCATGAAACACCAGGCGGCATACTGTATATATTAGGCAATTATGGGTGTATTTGCATGCCTATTTCTAATCAGCAGTTAATTCCACGCTGTTTTAAATGTAGCTCTTGTTGCTCACGCAGACACATCAAAGCGCGTTTCATGTTAGACATTTAAGGATCTGAACAAATGGTCGGGCTCTGTTAGGATCTGCTCTTCATTCTGCTGCAGAGGGTTTTTTTCTGCAGCCTTTATTTCACTCTCCAACCGTGTGTGCTTCAGTTTGTTTTGCAATTCAGGCCCAAGCTCTGTCGGATTCGTACAATTATGAAAAGAAGTGAAAGAGATGAATAGGAAGGGGAATGTTTGTTTTTGAAAGCCATAATAGTATAATGAATATGGCGTTATGCCAGTTTAATGCATATATGCAGTACATGTACACACATGAATGCACATAATTCAAGACATGCTTGTATTTTGCGCTGCTGGGTGCCAAATTTAGTCCTATGCGTGATTCTCGCACAGCAGCACCAGGCAACTTGTGATTGCTAATTATTCTGTGTGAATGATACTTCACACAAACAGAAAAAGATAAGTGAGCATGGCCAATTATCAGGGCCACGGATAGAAAAAGAATAAACACAGAGAAAGGAGCTGTATAGCAGCATCCATGTTCTCCGAAGCAATTACTCTTCGTACTTGCAAATGATTGAAACAGTGAGTAACTCTCATCGAAAAAAGACCTTTATCTTTATGTATTGTAAAAATGATGCAATCCGCATCCCAACAGAACTAAAGATTGTCTATAAGGTCCTTTAGAACTGTTGAGAACTCATTAGGCATTACTCAATGTGCTTTATTGGAATGGATGACAACAGTCCTGCAAAAGCATCAAGAATCAGTGATATAACTATTTTTTTCTTTAAGACAAAAAAAAAAGCATGGCACAGTATCGTTAAAACTTGCTCCGTGTGTGGGTGGGTTTGTGTGTGTGTTATCGTTGTGTTCATCTTTGTGATTTTGTATGTGTAGGTGGTTTTAAGCAAGAAATAATGTCTTTTAAACAAAACAGCACAAAGGTTGTTGGGAGAGGCATGAAGATGGGGGATGTCTGTGTAACACATGTAACTACTAAAGAGAAGAACCTGTCTCTGCATTATAATTCAGTTTTAATATCAAACCTTGATTTCCCCTTCTGCCTTCTGATATATCGAGTTTTAAATCTAGACAGCGGTTTCATGGAATTACTCATCACTCAGGAGAGTTCTGTTTTTTTGCTTGTTTTTTTTTTTTTTTGCGGGTGCTTGGGCAGCGGAGCGGGATGTGCGTGGCATAGAAAGCAGAAGCTCTGCTGGCATGAGCCTGTCCCTCATCAATCATGGGCTGGCACAGCAGGCACAGCTGCACCTCGACACCTGCTGATGGATTCGTACCAATTTAACGTTCAACACTTAGCATCTTGACTCAATTTACGCCGCCAGCGCCCCCGCCTCTAGCCTTAAAATCAGCCCGGGCACCCCCCCACCTCTAACTGTCCGGCTGTGACTGGGAGCTGGGAACTGCAGCAAAAAAAGGAGAGTGGGCCGCTGCTTTAGTGCTTGGAGAGATGGGAAAAATGCTGTGGGCGCAGGGACGAGGGAGGAACAGCAGTAAAAAACCCAATGACTGGATTAAGATGGGATTTGGGACCTCGGTTCACCTTGCACACAATCACATATATTCAACGCTCCATCTAATCAGACCCTTGGTCCCTTGTGGCCACTCCAGAGGTGCTGTTGGTCTTATTTGGAAGGTGTAAGTGGCTGTATTAGCAGCAAAAAGCTTTGTTGTCATCTCGGCCTTTGAAGCCGGGTGAGAGAAGATCCATATTGAGATCCTCAGATCCTGAATCTCTAGAGAGCCCACTGCGTGGATTTGATGTCAGCTAATTAGAGACCCTGATACCAGCATCATTCCAACAGAGTGAAAAGGAGTGAACAGGAGCGCAAAGACAAGGGTGATAGATGAAAGAAGGTGCCGGTAGAATCATTGTAGGTGGGGAAAGTCCCTCATTTTCACCAGTGAGGTGCCCTTGAGCATGGCCCCTAACCCCAAATTGCTCCATTAGAACTTCTCAGTGGCAGCACATCAGGCAGGAGTCGTACTTGGCAGCTTTCAGGTGTGAATGTGATCAGAAGAGACGTGTCTAATCAGTAAAACTGACAGGAATGAAAAGGGAAGGATGCCTAAAAGGACGCCAAAAAATAGGGATCTTTTGATGCATTGATTAGAGTGTGACAGGGACATTTCAACATGGAGCTGGCACCTTGTAGCAGACTGCAGCCAGGAATAAGTGCTTTTAAGAGGAGCCAGGCAAAACTGTAAAGTAGGAATTATGTAAGGAAGGGAGAATGATTCAGGAAAATAAAAGGAAATAATAAAAAACACAATAATTGAAACAATTCATCAAAGAGATAGAACGCAGGAAGCAAATTTGTCGTTTTTTGTAAATACTTGTGTGGACGTAGTAAGATCAATGAGTCATTTGAGTTTTCAGTTTCAATAGGGTCACCACATATCGACGCGAAGGACCACAACTTCCCCTCCCTTTCATTACACTGCTGTTCTATGAAATTATCCACCACCGCAATTTCCTTTATGGCTCAGAGCAGGAGGAGCACAAGGCATTCGGCTTTGTAATGAGTTACAAAGGAGATCGAAATGAGAATGGCTGTTTGTATCTGCAAGTGGACACTTGATTTGCATGATGACACACCTATGGGAAGCTTTCGTAATCTAAGTCCTTTAGGCCAAGTGATAATTCTGTGTTTTATTTTTCTTCGGACAGACTCCTCCTTCCGTTACACAGGCAGTCCTGACAGCCTGCGCTCACGAGCTCCCATGATCACCCCTGATCTAGAAAGTGGTGTTAAGGTGTGGCACCTGGTGAAGAACCATGAACACGGTGACCAGAAGGAAGGAGACCGCGGTAGCAAGATGGTTTCAGAGATTTATCTGACCAGGCTGCTAGCTACCAAGGTATGTCAACAACCACAGCCAGTACATGTATAACATATTTGTTTTAAGGAGGAGATTAAGGAAGAAAGAGCAAGGTTTTTGGCCATGATAGTTGCTTTCTTCCCGCTTCAATGTAAAATAGTGATAGTTTGTTGTTTGTTGATGATGTGGTGTAGATCAGATGAACATGACCTAGCCATTCAGATTGAAGTCTAATGTCAAAAAATCTGATATTTATCGGTTTCAGGACCATATATCCAAGTGGCCTGGATTGCATTTTAAAAAATCAGATCTTTGCCATTCAGACTGTCATTAAAAGATTAAATACAGGTTGCATAGGGGCGAAAAAAAATGGATTCAGTTCATTTCAGGCTGCAGTCTGAACATAGACTTAGATGAATAATGACTTGTGGAGTTCCCCAAGGTGTCTCTCTGGTGCCTCTTCTGTTTAACAAATTTGCATGCAAATTTATGTAACCACATCACCAATGGCCAATACTGTAATAAACTGCACTTTAACTCTTAGCCTCGTATTTTATTCTGTTTTCTCTTAGTTCTTTTAACACTTTGATGAGTGTTTTAATGCCATTTAAATATAATTTTAAATGTGTTTCTTTTTCACTTTGCCTTAATGCTTTTAATGTTTTATGTAAACCGCTTTGAACTGCCTTGCATTATGAATCCCTAATCTCAGTTTTGATCTCCTTTCTTCTCTCAGGGAACACTACAAAAATTCGTAGATGATCTGTTTGAAACGTTGTTCAGTACAGTTCACCGAGGGAGCACTCTTCCTCTGGCCATCAAATACATGTTTGATTTCCTGGACGAGCAGGCCGACAAACACGGCATTCACGACACAGATGTACGTCACACGTGGAAAAGCAACTGGTAAGAGCCGTTTTACAGGAACAAATCTGACATCAAGTGGATCTGTTTTAGCTTTGTTACCTCTCTCTGTATCTTAACTAATTCTCTTTTGTCTCGGTCTTCCAGCCTTCCATTGCGATTCTGGGTGAACGTGATCAAGAATCCGCAGTTTGTGTTTGATATCCATAAGAGCAGCATCACAGACGCCTGTCTGTCTGTGGTAGCTCAGACCTTTATGGATTCTTGCTCCACTTCAGAGCACCGCCTGGGCAAAGACTCCCCATCTAATAAGCTGCTCTATGCTAAGGATATCCCCAATTACAAGAGCTGGGTGGAGAGGTAGGAGCTGATGCAGTCGCTTCATATACACCATCCTGATCCCCTCTGCCATGTCTTTATTGTATCCTCTTACAATAGTAACGGAGGTTTTCGGGGAAAATTGATTCATAATTCTCTTTCTTATTGCCTGAACTTCTCAACCACATTCTGTAAAAGCCTTTTAGGAAGCGTGAATTGTTAGTGAAAGTGATATTATGGTTCATAAATTTGACTATTAAAAATAATGTAGGTCTCAGTTTTGCATTTACTAGTGAGTCTCTGCGAGTGATGCCAAATGTTGCTACCTTCCCCGTGTTCCCCAGGTACTATGCTGACATCAACCGGCTGCCGGCCATTAGCGACCAGGACATGAATGCCTATTTGGCAGAACAGGCCAGACTCCACTCCACAGAGTTCAACATGCTCAGCGCTCTCAATGAGATCTACTCATACGTTAGCAAGTACAGCGAGGAGGTTAGTGGTATATGCACACACACGCATGCACTAGCACACAATGTAAGTACTGATGCACCAGTGTTTAAGCAACATTTTACAGCTGTAGACTACATTATATACATGTAAGTAGTTTGCACTGGGTATTATATAATATATTATATATATTATTATAAATATTGTCCCATGTTTCAAAATCCTGTCAGAACTTCCTGGAAGCTGTGATGTCATAGCCATACAGTCCCCCCCCCTTCACAGCAATTCAAATCAGCCAATCACGGGAAGGGTCCTTAATATTAATAAGAAAGACACAAAACGAGCTCCAGAGAGAATTTTAAGAAAGGGCATCAAGACAGTGTCTTTTCTTTCCTGAGCTAGGCGACCTCAGAAATATCCTCACATACCGAGCTCTGTCACTTACCTGCAGGAGAAATCCCAGGCGCTGATTGCATAATGAGCTGCTGCCTCACTAAATCAGCCGTTAATCACTGTCAGATTGCGAGCGCAAATTGAATGAAAAGCGTGCCAGCAAATTTACCCCACATCTTAATGCACGTACATATATCTTTCCCTCTGTGTTGTCAGACTCTTTTCACAAACTGGCAAAGGTTAGTGAGGTCAGCTCAGAGTCTTAAGTAGACTTCCCCCGGTGCCCGGAAGTCTGGTGAGACCTGAGCTTAACAAGGCAGCGTGCGCCTGATGAGTAGAACGGAAAGCGAATGTCTACAAGCTCTCAGCGTGCTGCTCTGTCCTTTCACTCGTGCTGAGTTGGAGAGCGGGCTATCCGTTATATAGGCCTCTTGTGAGAAGAAACACACACACATGCTGTCAGATCACTGTAAGTGTAAAAAAAAAAAAGAAAAAAGGAGGGAGGGAGGGAGATAGAGAAAGAAGAGAAAGAGGGAGCATTTATGGAGATGTTCTGCTTCTAATGTCAGCTCCTCCTCTGGGAAGCATTAGCCCTGACCTTTATGTTGGATCACAGTATCTCTCTCTCGCTCTCTTACTTTCTCTCTCCTTCCTGTACGTTCCTTCCCGTTTTACCCATTATCCAGTCAGCTTCCCCTTTGCTCTCCATGAATCTCATGCTCCGTTTTTTGCTGCCTCTGCAGTTGTAGCTGTCTGATGCACACGCACATAGACGTATGCAAACACTCATTTTGCACTCACCTAACTGGACCACACACCCCCACCCTACCCCCAACCCTCCACGGCTCCTGCAGTATCTGCTGCCTCCCAAAACGCAACCCGTTAAACTTCATCTAGTGCTGTTAAGGGTCCGTTCATTCGTACTCAGCCTCTAACAAAAGCCCGTGTGTCAGGCTAACCAGGCCAGAGCCGCAGCCTACTTAAATGGATTTTCTCGAGACGGCAGTGGGAGCTGCACCTGCATACAGTGCTGCAGATTAATAATAGATCACTATCGAGGCCCGATGAGGAGGAGGAAGCGCTCCGCCTGTAGCTGCCAGCCTTTAAGAGCACTCAAGCAGATGAGTGGAAGATGGTAGGTGGGCAGACAGATAATGTGTTCTGTGACGGGACAGGCGGCAAACACGGGTTCGCCCTGCTATGCAAAATAAAAATCACCTTTAACTGTGTCAAGGGTGGCGGAGCGGAGCAGCCCAGCAAAACCCATAAAAAAGAAAGAAAAATGGAGTCGTTCTAATTCACTGCAGAGAAAGAAATAAAGATTTTGACACACCTGTCTTACTGTAAAGTGCAAAAATAAATCTACAGAAATGTGTTTTCTTACAGAAGTGGATAACTTGAGGGTTTTCTTGCAAAACAGATATTTAATACATCAAATATTGATATATTTTCATACATCTGAGTGACCCTGAATATGTGTGAAGGAACCAAACTCAATGAATAAATGCAGGTAAAATGCTTTTTGTCTAAACTGTGACCCGACATTGATAAATTAAACACTGAGCATATGTTTTTCCCCGCCAATATTGATTTTTATATTCTTACCTCAGGATATTTTAGATTTCATATTGCTCATAAGAGGCCAATTCATTATTTGTAATAATCAATTATTGAGTCACGCTGGTGTGTGATCACATTTATTGACCAGTCCAGCAGCATTACCAAACATATCTCACATACTAAAGGCATTACACGCTTCATATTCACAGAATTGACCCTGGGATACCACCTTTTAATGCTGTGTTTAGTCAATGTACAGGAGATAACCCTGTAAACTCTGGGATAACCCTGCTCCAGAGGGTCAGAAGCCTTTGGCTAAAGTCAGGGTTAGCCTACTTTGGAATGTGACAGGATTGTGCCAATGTGACAGCTCTTCTTAACCACATGTTTTGCTTCTAAAAATGCCTTTAGCCCTGAGCTAAGTGTAAAAAAACGTTTTATCCTGTCCAAACCGGAGTATATATGTTGAAATAAATGCTGCAGTATTTGGATATAGGGATCCACAACAGCACTGACAAAGGCATTGTATTCTTTTTTTTCTTTTTACTGTTTTATGTTCATATTAAAGGCCTTTGCCATACATATGAGTGTCAGCCTGGCATAGATTCATCCTGACAAGTCAGACACCAGATGAGAGAACAGAGAGGGGAGCCTGTCTGAATCCCTTTTGAACCCAGCTTGACAAATGCCAATTTTACAAGATATGGCTCAGAAGATAAAAGGGGAAAGGTTAATACACACAAATATTTCTCAATGTTGTCAGAGATAAAGGCAGTGATGTAATTTTTTTCTTTCTTTCATGATATGTCCATACAGAAAACTAAAAATACTACTACACCATCAAGAATTATGACTGTATGAAGGTTTGAAAAACAAAGCAGATACCTATAGTTTTCCCCACCAAGGAGGTTATGGTTTTGCATGTGTGTGTCTGTCTGTTTTGGTAGCAAAATACTAAAAAGTTTTGGCCAGATTTTCGTCGGATCTTTAGCAAATGTTGGGAATAATACCATGAACAGATGATTACATTTTGGTAATGATCTGGAATAAATCCTGGTTTCTGGATCACTTTTAATTTGTTGTTGTTCGGTAACATTGCAGTAAATGGACCTTTAAGCAGGTGCTGTCGTTTGGGACCACCTGGTGGTGATATCTTACACCTGCATAATATAGGACAACAATGTTGGGTGGGAGGCACAATATGCTTTTCTAGTTTTCTATGAAATATTATTAGATCTAATTACAGCTGGTATTTTTTTTCCCTCTAAACAGATCACAGCGGCCTTGGAGCAGGACGAACAGGCGAGGAAGCAGAAGCTGGCTAATAAAGTGGAGCAGCTCATCTCTGCCATGTCCTTCGAGAGCTGAGAGTGACCCCCGCTAAAAGAGAGAGCGAAAGAGAGAGAGAGGACCACAGTCTCTATAGGACCACTGAGAGGTCCTGCATTACTTACCTCTCATCGTGGAAGCAACTACCACGAACCAGACCTGGGAACCTCTGTTTCAACAGACACACAACTGCTTTAGTTTGTAATTCTACCAACTCCTTTCCATTATGGTGCCAGTTAAGGACCACAAAGACTGATTCAAAGGCCCTGCAACTGCAGCCCATAATGCCATGAAGAAGGAATATCAGAAGAAAAAGGCAACAACATGGCTTGTATTTATTTTTTTTTTGTTTTAGTCTTTTTTCTCTCAAAGGATATTTTCTCTCAGTTTGACAGGAAATTGTATGGTGTGTGTGTTTGTGTGTGTGTGCATGCATGTGTGTGTGTGTGTGTCATACTGAAGAAGACTTCTGCAAGACTTCGAGTGCAGGTGGAGAAACCAATTTATTCTCCACACGGCCAGAATCTTTCACACAAGTGTGAAACAGACACAAAAAGGCGAGAAGCAGAGGAGCAGATATCATGTTGGACAGCTGAGTTCAGATTTTATTTTTGTACTTGTACATGTGAATATTATCAGTTGCAGTCGAACTGTCCACCCAGGATCCCGTCAATGTTGCTTGTATAAAGACATTATGAAGAATGGAGCGTCTACGTCTTCTCTCGCTTCTTCCCTCGCTTGGACTGATGATGCGTCACTTGACACGGACAAAAACCTCTTTATCCAATCGGATGTGTACAGGAAAAACATGAAACTCGTGCTCATCATCTATTGGAACTCCACTTGTGGTGGTCACAGTCCAGCCAGCATGCTTGCACCTAAACTGAGGACGACGAAGATAACATCTATAGTGTATTTTAGGAGATGACCTTAAATCAGCATCACTCTTTGGTGTCCGAGGCTTTTCTTCTGCAGTTAGGTCATCTGTGTATGTACCGACCGGGGGGACGATAACTTACCAGTCGGTGTATGTGAATGTACAAATGTTTTTTATTTGTTTGTTCGTCCATTTTGAGTTTTTGAAAACAAAAAGGGGGGCCTCAGTTGAACTGAGCTCCATAGATATTTGCAGTAGCTCGTCAAGTGAAAAACTCCATTTGTCCGTCCTGGCCCCAGCCCATTCAACCGCTTCCGAATCGTTATTTATCCTGATAAAGGAGAGTGTCATCTGCATATTGGCTGTCACTTACTCAAACAGTACCGTATGTACAGCTACACACTTAGTAGAGACCTGAGGAGGCTTGCTGAAGCCTAAACCTCTGTATAACTTGCAACTTAATGTGTACTTTTGCATGCATGCTACATGTATCGCACATCAGATGTGTCCTAAGGGTCCACCGTTGATTTTTTTTTTTTTTATGAAGTGCCAATGAGTCATGCCAGCTCCAGTTGGCCAGCTGAGATGTTAGCTTAAAAGGTACAGTGTGTAGTTTGTGGCGGTATCTAGTGGTGAGGCTGCAGATTGAAACCAAGGACCCCAACAAGTAGAAGAAACTACTGTGACCAAAAAAATGATTAGTTTTGTCCATTCTGGCCAAGGGTAAATGTTCTAAGATCTAGATCTAAGCTTATTAAAACACAACAATTCCTATTTTGATCGAATTATATGCCAATTGAAACATACTTATGAATATTACATTCCATTTCTGCCAAGTCTGTTCCACTAAATGCCGCTAAACACCACTGAATCCCACACACTGTACCTTTAAACGGTAGACGACACACAGACAATAAGAAGCCTAGCTGCGTGGGTCTAGTTTGACCAAGTGCCAAATAAGATCCTGTTTCAAATCATTACACTAACGTGTCAAAAGTCGGTTCATGCTTTACAGAAGAGAGAGTGAAGCTCTCTTGAGTGGGAGTGCAGAGCCGGTCAAAGTTTGCATATAACTGGAACGTCTGTTTGTTTTTTTTGTTTTTTTTTACTCACAAAAGGTACGAAACATAAGTCAGAGAAAAGCGATCTGGGAATGGGGAAGAAATAATAATAATTAAAAAAAAAAAGTTTTGTTTCATGTTATGTGGATAAAAAGCGTCTCCAGACTTAAACCAAACCGTCACATGCTAAAAGGATGATGTAACCTTCCAACCTTCAAGCTGGATGACAAAATACAACTGTAGATTCCATCCTGTGGACAGGTCATTTTCTTCCGAGATTTATGTTTGCTTGTTGTTTACATCAAGTACTTGAAAAATAGGTATTAAAAGTATTAAAAGGTGTGTACAGTATAACGCAATTGTGTGTGTTGAAGAGCATGACCAACACCAGTCGTGGGTGAAAGGTGCTTCTTTTCTCTGTGGCCTTAGATACCCACCTGCTCAGTGTTCCTGATCTTATTATTAGTCCGCGACTAGTGCAACGGTCCTTTTTCAGTGCTTTTAGGAGCACGGCAGGTTTTTCTTTTCTTTTTTCCCTAAGATACGTGGTCCCGGCACCTCTGCTGAGAACGTCTTGGCGAGATAAAGCGAAAGGAAAAAGGTGAAGAGGGTACGGCCCGGCTCGGGCAGACGCCGCCTCGCTCAGCACGCCGCCTCGCCTCAGCTGTTTGAAGAAGAAGTGTCGAGGAATGAGGGGAAAGAGAGAGGGAGAGTCAGAGAGAGAGAGAGAGAGAGAACCCCTTTAGCTCTAGTTTCCTGCTCCGGCTTTGAAGCTGCTCTTTGATCTGAGTCAGTTGTGTGTACAGTGTGATCAGATGGAAAGAAGTGGGGAAGAAAAAAAAAAAAAAACATCAAACTAACAGGCAAGGAGAAATGTAGGATGAGGCCATGATTGACGTGCTATTTGTCCGGCCAGTGAGGGAAGAAGTGGAGGGAAAGAGCAGCTGTTATTTGTTCCCTCATCTGAAAAAAAGCACCTTCCTGCTCCCTTAAAACCTCTTAATAAACATCGATAGGTACACAAAGGCGCACATGTACAGTGCATACACAAAACATAAAGCTTCTTCCTTT
This sequence comes from Lepturacanthus savala, assembly GCA_030544235.1. NCBI lineage: Eukaryota > Metazoa > Chordata > Actinopteri > Scombriformes > Trichiuridae > Lepturacanthus > Lepturacanthus savala. Next base: position 4,206,225 of record CM060480.1, on the reverse strand, counting down.
TTTTCCACTAAGGTGTCTTCCCTCTTTCAGCAAATAGAATTGTATCCTCCTCATACCTCACATTGCTTGTATGGAGTAATGCTTTTTATCATTTTATTGGGACCTAAATGCCTTTTTCCTTTTTCCAAAGGGATGAAATGTATGTTTCTTTAGAGTCCTTCCAACTCTTAGATAACCCCCCCCCCCTCCCCCACACACCCTGTTTTCAGACTTGTGGTGAAATCAGGCAAATTGATTGAGTGGCTTTTGATTTGTGGCTTTTTGTGGCTTTTTTTTCCTCACAGAGATCATATTTCAGGATGTTTCCTTTTGAGTTGTGTGTTTTTGTTTTTTGCATGCCTTTTTTTTTAATTCATGCTTTATTTCTGCCTGATGTTCCGTATCGATCTGCGCCGTCATTAGTCTACTGCTTTTCCCTCCGGAAAGCCTGTTTGTACACATCTTAAATCACAGCTGAATGCACCTTTTTTTTGTAAAAGAGATTTCTTTTGTTTTGGTTTGTTTTTTATTTGTTAATAATAGCTTGTTTCCATGCTGTACACACGTCGCTTGGAGCCTTTGTTTTAATTCAGTTTAAACTGAAAAGAGGGAAGTTTGTTTACTCTTTCTGCAGCGCAGAATCCCATTTGACTGCCAGTTGTGTGATATATTATGGATGGATATAGATGCTCATGAACACAACCTCATTTCAGCGCTTAAAAGATGATCGCTAATTGAAGATGCTTTGTGCACTTTTTTTGCTCTCGGTGTTGCCGAAGAGATGGTGTCGTGGCTTTGACCGGCACGTGTCATTCCATTACACAAAAAACTTTTACTTTTTGCTCGCTTTATGGCATCAGAGGAAGTGAAATCCTGATCAATGTATTACTCTCAAGTCCGAATATCACCAAGTTTAAAAAGAATATCCTTCCATTTGAAACACATTGTAGACAAACCCTTTGTAGACACTGGAGTTCTGTAAAATAGTAATTACTGACAATGATGATGATGACGATGATGATGATGATAATAATAATGGCTGTCTGTTCTTGTTATTTTATAAAAGTGTTGTGAAAATTGTAAGAAACTTAAAGTATTTAAAAAAGGTTGTTCTCTTGTTTTTTTATTTGCTTTGGTTTTGTTATGATAATATATTATCGTGTACCTATTGTAAATATGAAGCACACCTATTTTGCAAGCCAAGGATTCACTTTGTACTGTTGTTATATATAAATAAACTTTGCTGGTTAAAAATCGCATACATCTGAAATCTGTATTGAGGTGTTTTTTTTTTTTGTTGTCTTTTGTTGAGTGACATCTTGCAAATAGAAAAGAGAGAATCAAACATCTGAGGACTGACACTGCCATAATACGAAATAAATATAAATGAAATAATAAAGAAATGCAGTTAAAATGTTGATGAAACAAATAAATGCTGTTATTCCACAAAACTAGTCAATTTTTGCAGTTTCAGTTGTCCATATTTGACCAGTACAGTGGTCAACGGGTCAAACGTCCTGATGTCAAAATGTTGCAAACACAGAAATGATGCAAAAACTTAAAACAAATGCAAAAATGGTGCAAATATCAAAAACACACAAAGAGGAGAGTGAAAAGGTGCCTTTTCCTTTAGAGCTGAGTGCAGACTGAGTTCAGTCCAAGGAGATGGTGAAGGAATCTCCTTGTCTATTTATTGATGTTTGCAGCATATTTCTTTTGCATTTGTTTTGTGGGGTTGTGAGTCTGTGCTTCTGCTTTGTTCCTGTGATTGCAACATTTTTCTCCTGCAGCGTTTTTTGTTGGGTTTTTTTTGCATTTGCATTTGCTTAAAGTGATTGTGCGGTTTTGGTTTTGCATCATTTCTGTGTTTTTGCATTTGTCCTTGCAGACCAGTCCATGTAGGCCATGCTGTATCTCCTGTGGTTGCTGTGACCTTCCTCTGGCGTTTTCCCAAACTCCTACAGTATGTGGGCACCAAGGAGACCAGGGCCATCCTTCTCTGATCCTCCTGTAACCCCTGTAGTTCCTCCTGAGATCCTGAATTTCCCACTTACTCCTTGATAAGTGGCTAACAGAATGCAGGGTTCCCACTCCCAACCTTAAATTAATTTCCAGGACTTTTCCAGGACATTTTCAGCCATCATCATGTCATACACTAATACATTCCTCTTTAATGTGCACCTTAATATACAGTACTTTTATTTATTGACATGTACCTCTATTCTATTCTATTTATTATTCAATTGTACTTAAGCCACAGGTCCAACAAATATATAGTTATCCATGAAAATGACAACAGTAAAGACTCTTGAATAAAGTCAAATTGAGTGATTAATAGCATTAATACTAATTTAGCTACATTAAATCACATTCATTTATGCCAGTAAGAGTTGAGATAAAACATTCTCAAATGAACATGTAATAGGCCAAGACAATTGACATTTTTTCTCATTTTCCATGTTTCCTATTACTGGTCAATGATTTTCCAGGTTTTCCAGGATGTGTTGGAACCCTGGAATAGCCCCATGGCTGTAACATGCAAAATTGTTGCCATTTGTCTTCATGAAAGTCTGGTAGCTCCAACTGCACCTGGCTTCTGTAGCCCAGTGGCTCACATTAGGCTGCTGGTGGAGGTGTGGGTCAGTGTGTTTAGCTGGAATGAAATTACCCTGAGGTCAGTGATTTTTGAGGGCGGGTGGATGTATCAGTAAAACACCATTTTGTCCATTTTTAGACTGCATCTGTCTTTTATTAGCAGTGCAGTGGTGGAAGAAGTATTCAGATCCTTTTTTTTCTCAGCATCAGTGTGAGAACAGCATGATACTGTTGTAGCTGCTGGAGGCAGAGTCAGATTCAACAACTTTATATACAGTCAGCGGTTTCCAACCTAGGGTTCAGGCTCCTCCAGAGAGTCACCGGATAAATCTGAGGGGGTCGTGAAATGATTAGCAAAAGAGGAAAGGGGAGAAAAAACTTGTTGGACTTTTTCTCTAACCTTTGATTTTTGGTGAAATATTGGATGGTTTGAACATTTATTGAAATGAATCCGTGAGAGCTGTTAACAACTCATAGATGTGTGAAATGTGACCTGACTACACACTGCTTTCATCTTTAACAATGTGCTGTTTCAAGAGCTTGTTATATTTAATCCATTGTTTCAAATCTTCATCTGAACAGAAACTAAAGCTGTCAGATGAATAGTACAGAATAGAATAGAAAGTACAATATTTTCCTCTGAAATATAGAGGAAGTATAAAGTAGCGTAGAATGGAAACACTTGAGTTAAGTACCTCAAAATTGTACATAAGTGCAGTGCTTGAGTACAAAACTAAATTTATCTGTAGTAAAACACAATGTTACTGTTACATCATCAATACAATAATAACATAGTTTATTATAATATCAGTAGTAGGGCTGCAACTAACCACTATTTTAATATTTAATTTAGATTTGAGCTGTTTGTGTGATTATTTAATTGTCTCCTTTCTAATCTCCTTTTTAAACATCTTACAGAATATATTCTTCATGTTCTGTAATGATCCTCAGTGTGATTTCTATGATTTTATGGATAATTTACCTCATTTGTTTCCCGATTTAGATCAGTTTGGTCTTGTTTTAAGTTTTAAATGAAGTATTTTTAAATGTAGTAGAACATTTTTTTAAATATTCTAGCGATATTTGCTCTTTAACAGCAACATAAATTGATGCTGACTCTTCTGTAGTCACCTCACATGTTATAGATTTCAATTTGATACCAGATTTAAGTACATAGCTTTTGCGCTTGTGGAGATATTTCAAAATTATCATCATTCATAGCTGGAAAACTAAAAAATCTGCCTGGGGCTTAAGTGGTTAAACTGTAGAAAAAGTAGAGGAGTTGGCACCGAGAGAAGCAGGAAGCATCTATCTTATTCTTATTCTGTAACAGCCATCATGTTGTCAGTGTGATTGTTGGCTGCTGGCTGTCATCAACATTGTGAGAATAGAAACTCTGACAATGATGATTTAACTGATAACGTATAGACAGACGCTGTTGTTCAGGAGCACCGTCATTCATTCATTCAGCTTGGGACTAATGAAAAAGTGTCATCTGACAGTTTACTCCCTTGTCTTGGTATAAACAAAGCTGCTCCACTTCCTGCTGCAGCCATCGTAGTGAGCAGTATGTGTTCTATATCTTGAGTCCCTCGGCCACCCCTGCTCTCGTGTTTCCTCTAGGGAATGTCTAATCCCCCGCTGCTTCTAATCCTGTACTGCTGAGACCAATTCAAATCCACGCGGGACTTAACGCCCTGTAATGCCTTTACAAGTAGTTGCGTAAAGCTGACATCCCATTCGTTCTGGGTAGGATTCTCAGCCTGGATTACAAGGCAAATTCTGAAATAATTAATGTGAGTTGGCAAAAGAGGATGCCAGGGTTGATTTCAGCCCCCAATTTCGAAGAATGGTCTATTAATTTCACAATGAAACAATCCCCGACACCTCGTTGGACCTGGGCGCTTCCTGGTGGTCGTTAGCTGTCTTTGCTTTCCCACCACGTCCGTTTGCCGTCAGCTTGAGGCAAAGTGAAGCGATCACTGTTACATCAGGGATTTGTAACTCACTCCCTGTTACTTTTTAATCACTTATAAACAAAGGGTTTTTTGGATTACCATTTCTTCTGGTGTTTGGAGAGGGGTTTTTTTTATCTTAAAAGTGCACATAGGTAAGATTTATGGGGCGACAACTCCAATTGTCCTTGAGCAAAGCTATAGCTGCTCCTGGAGAGTGCCTGGATGAATGTGGGGCATTGTTAAGGTTCCTCACACACCACACTGTATACCTGCACTCCATTTATCATTAGGTAGACGTGGAAGATGTACTAGTAATAGGAAAATACTTAAGTAAAGGGCCTGCATTAAAAATCCTACTTAAGTAAAATGTACATAAGCAGTATGAGCTTGATGTATTAAAGCAGTTTAATCATCAGTGTTGTAGCTGCTGGAGGTGGAGCTATTTTTAATTACTTTATATGCAGTCAGCTAGTTTAGTCCAGTGGTTCCCAAACTGGTGGGTTGGGACTCTCCAAAAGGTCATCAGATAAATCTCAAGGGTCATAAGATGATTAATGGGAGAGGAAAGAGGAAAATACAAAGTTATGATACACAAATCTGTTTTCACTTTTGGTGATATGGTTATGTAAATCTACATGGTGACTGCATAATTATGGTAACAGGTTTGTTTTGTTTTTCCCATAATCTGAGCTACTGGGAACATGTTGCTGTTAACCAGAAGAGGTCCCAGGAAGAAACTTTGGGGAACTCCACAGGTCATTATTATATAGGCTACGTACAGATTGCAGCCTGAAGTGACCCAAATCTGTTTTTGGTCATATGTGACCTGTATCTAATCTCTTAACGACAGTCTGAACAACACAGGTCCATTTTATTTTGTTTTTTTCTTATCCCAGGCCACTTGGATATATCCTAAAACCAATACATATCTGATCTTGACATGCGTGACATGCGTCTTCAGTCTGAACGGGCGATGTTCATCCGACCTACAGGTCATCAACAAGCAACAAATTCTACATTGAAGTAGGCTGAAGTGAGAAAAAAGCAACAACCAAAAAATTTAATTTCACAAAAGAAAAAACAGAATTGAGCATTAAGCCCTGCAGTCTGAACGTAACCTTTATTTTTTTTGTTAAATATAGAATCATTTTTAACATTTTGCGAAATGAACTTGAGTAAATATACTTTGTTACTTTTTCGCTTTTGCATTTAGGTCCCCATGCAAGTCTCGAGTTGCATTTTACAGCCTCTGGTCAGCAACACACACTCTCTCATCCTCCCATGAAATGAGGCCACTGGGAGGAGGAGAAGGACGATACTCTCCAAGACACATGACCCGTCCGAGCAAAGGAGAAGGCGAACATGGAGAGAGAGGGAAGGAAAATACTACTTTTGACAGAGGGAAGACATTAGAAGAAGAGTCGAGGCTGAACAGAACAGAAGAGAGAGAGAGAGATGCGGGTGGAGGTGAAGTTGGTCTGAGGGAAAATTGTGAACGCAATCCAGGTGCCTGAGCTCTCAGCGCTAGGCTCTATTTATAGTCTGGCTTCCCGCTGTTGGAGCTGTCATTCTCAGTGTGCTCTGCAGCCCGTCTCGCCTGCCGCCCGCTAGCTTCTCTCTCATTAGAACTCCACAGCACGACACACACACACACACACACCCCAGCCACGTCTGTGGGCGCTCTGTATAATTCACAGGTCAGAGACTCATTCAGCAGCATGTGTTAGCCTGACACACACATACATATACATAAGCACAAGTCACACATAGTGTAAATAGCATGATGTTTGAAAACAGCACACACAAACAAACAGGTGCATAATCAGCAGGATCAGATCTGGGAAATATGCATGATATCATATATGATATATTCAGTTTTAGTTTCACTCATGCAGGGTCAAGGGTTAGGAGGTCAGGGAGGAAACTTTACCCAACTTTTCTATCTATCTGTCCCCATCAGCAGACGAGGCTGAGGATCAGTGTCTTTCTCCGGACACGACTTGTCCCTGCTCCCTGAGATGATAATGAGGCTCCCGGCAGGCCGGCTGACAGCCTCCTGTTGTGCGGCCTCGTCTCTTGCAGAGCTGCACCGCAAAAAAAGAAAAAAGGTGAGCGGGTGTCGTCTACCCGACCCCTCAGGTTCACAAATGCCAACTGTGCTTCCAAAAAAGTGCAGGCGTAAGTGTATTTTCAGCTATGCAAATGGTGCCGGGACATTAAAATACACAAGTGCGCCCGGGAACAAGGTTGTGTTATGAATATGAAGTCACAGAACACACATAATTTGATTCCGTGCACCTCCCGCGTGCACCCACTCACACACTTAGGCGTACACGCAGTGACACAAACTCGACTACCCCGCTGCTTTCAGGCGCGGGGGTGCAGGTGAGAAACGCCTGCCAAATTTCCCTAGCTGGAGCACTCGTTTGCATATGCAGATGTTAATTACCACTGGAGCTTGTATGGGCCAATCGGCAAGGCTGCTGGAACAGCTTGTGCATCTCTCTCTCCCCACACAGGTCGCCGTTTCCACGGTTACTCCCCTGGCTGATAATAAAGATAATCACCTCCGATTTCCTTCATGGCTCATTTTCTCCCAGCTCCGCTTTCTGAAAAGGCCAGAGCGCCGCTGTCTGATTTTCCACGCCGAGCTCTTATCAGCGCGCCAGGGCCCGGGCACTCGGAGCTGGGTGGGGAGGGGGAAAACCGACACACCACCTGCCACACACTCACCAGAGGGGACGGATTCGTTCAGTCAGGGTCTCAGATACGGAGAGGTAATGAGTGCGAGATCATCCATCCGGTTTGGTGTAATTGTGGTTGGAATAAAGGCCTGGATGGGAACAGGGTCAGATCAGATGAGATCAGGTGATGGTTGTTATCATACAGACTGACAGGGCACAGTCGGCCTGTTCACTCAGAATGAAAGTAGAAGACTGACATGAAGACGGAGTCCATTATTTCATTAGATAATACTAGTGCATGTCCCTTTGAATCATTTGCCATTTTTGAAGAATGAGAAGCTTCTATATGTCTGTATATGTACTGGTATAAAAATAAATCTATATGTAAGATGAGTACAGAAGTGTCAGAATCAATTTATACTTTATTTGCTGTTTTAGGGGCAAATAATATTGCGAAAAAAGGCCACCAACTGTTGCCAACCTATTGTTGGGCACACATCATTCACACACACCTACCTGGAGAAAACCCATGCAAACACGTGGAGAACATGCCATTACAGAACATGAAGAATATATTCTGTAAAATGGTTAAAAAGGAGATTATAAAGGACACAAGTAATCACACAAGCAGCTCAAATTTAAATTAAATATCTAAATAGTGGTTAGTTGCAGCCCTACTACTGATATTATATTAAGCTATTTTCTTATTGTATTGATGATGTGGATATTGATGATATATATTGATGCTGTAACAGTAACATTGTGTTTTAGTGCAGATACAAATACTTTATTTAGTGTTGGAGCTGAGGTTTTCTCATGCAATATATGAATAAAACTCAATAATGCCCTTGTATCAAGGGTTTTGGATTTTAACAGGTTAATATGATTAATATTGTTTTGTTATATTGTTTTTTTTTCCAGGATGACAAGCTTAATACTAAATGCCTGATGACCAGTAGGGGGCGCTATACATGTCTGGGGTCAGAGAGCACACTAGATCTAAAACAACATGAAGAAGAAGCTACCACATCATGGAATAAGTGGAGCAGCTAAACAAAAGGTAAGTGGTCAAATACAATATGTTCCTCCCATTTAAATTCCAAAAGACAGTGGCTAACAGGCCCAAAGAGGGAGAAGGAGGAGCAACCATGACTGTGAATGCTAATGCTAATGCTATTCCTAGCTGCTACAAAGGACTGCTCCAAGTAGTACTGGAGTCTGTTCCTGAACGGTTATGTTGCACTGCTGTTGTTTCTGTTTCAGCTTCATTCTCTGTGTCTGGGATTTAAAATGAATTGAGCAGAATGGACTAAATCTTTGATATCAGCTGAGAGAACTGACACCGATGCTGTGGAGGATTTTGTAAGAGCCAAAGCCAGAAAAAACCCTTCACATGAGATAAGACTACTGTACATGTGTTTCATACTGCTGTGTGACATCCATATCTTACTTGGTTAAGACTTGGATTGGAGGCTTATTCTCTTATAAGAGTTTGGTGTAGGTAGGATTACATTATTAATAATTGGCTATAAATCCTGTGTTTTTGGCAAAACATGTTATGCTGTTGTCTTAATTGAATGACCTGCTGCTTGTGAATCCTGTTTTTTAGCAGGTGAATTTATTTATTGTTCTGCATAAAGTGCTGCCTGCAAATGCTGTGTTGAATACAGGCGTTTCTTGTTTTTGTTTTATTAGTTTTGGAGCGTTCAGAATGAGGACTGTGCTGTAAATCCTGTTGAGATGCAGGTGAACATCAAAGTTAGACTGTTAATTAGGCCCTGATTTTGCAGCGGGATCTTTGGGCGAAGCTACAACTTTGAGCTGAAGTCGATCTGATGAACTGCAGTAGCCGTTCGAAATGTAGAGAAAAGAGTGCTAAACACATGTAGGGTATCAGTCCCTGCTATTAGACGTGCCACATATCCAAATTGCACCAAATTCGACACGGCACTTCCTTGGGTCCCCTGCAATGCACCAAGTGTGAAATGGATCAAATTCTTGAGGTATGCTTGGAACATGCAGAGACAGAGATTCATTTCATTGCAAGACGGTGTAATTAAATCCCTTCATGGTAGTTAAAATGTCCAAAAATTGATTCACAAGGATGTTTAACAGAAACACTTTAAATATTCGCTCTACTCTTAATCTGTTGTCGTTAAAGTTGTCCTGTTGCTCGCTTTATATCCAGTTGATACCTCTTCAAGCAAGCCATCTGTTATGGGCCCATACAACAGATCCAATCCCCACTTACTGTCTCTTTGTCTGCCAACCCACCCTTGTCTTTCCATCTCCCCTCCCCAGCGCTCCCCTGAATCTATTGTCCAGATAGAAAACGTGCGCGGGATAGCAAGGGCTCGCTTTCGGCACACTTCTTTGAGAATTATTTAAACCTTAGGAGTTTCTGCGAAATTAATATTTGATGCGGAGGACCTGAGCGTCTTCCGACGAGCCCACAGCAACACTTCAGAGACCGACTGGGTTGAGGTGTAGAGGCGCCCTGCTTCAAAAAACACACATTCACACACACGTGAACACACACACCACCTCATCCACTCATCACCATAAACAAAAACACTCCAGACATTTTATGATAGGTTCTTGAATGAAACGGTCTGCATCGTAAAGTCTGGAGGAAACATGATCTTCCCCTTTGGCTTTTGGTTTAGTTTTCTTCAAGGTTCCTTACCCTTACTGTGGGTCTGTGTGTGTGTTTTTTTCTTCCTGGAATGTTTTGCCCGGGCTCATATTTTCATTGTGCTCTCATATTTGCCTAATTTATGACATGTTGACAGGTTCATGGCATGCCGTTAGTCAACTCCATGTGTTTGATATGTCTAGGATTGAGGGGAAAGTAACACTAGAAGAGTTTATCATTGAGTTTTTTTCTTTTTCTGTTACCACAAGAGTGCAGAGTTGAGTCACTGAGAAATCCTTCTCCCTTTGTGACAGGCATGGGATGGTTTTCAAAGCCTGGTCTTAGAGTGCCATCTCATGGTCCACTGTGTGTGTGTGTTTCTGAAATCAAACAAAGTCTGAACAAAAATAAACTAGTGTTCAACAACAGTTACATTCATATAAAAAAAATAAAAGCCTGATCCTTCATACTGTGTTAAAAACAAATGATAAAAATCTTTTAACATCTGTTTCAACAAATCTGTATTTGAACTTTATGCAGATTTTAATGAGACACTAGAGACCATAATAACAGTTAACTTTGGCAAATATGATACGATTGGCGAAAAAGTTTTACGCTGAAGCTGCCGACTACTTGACTTATGTGAAAGTACTCCAGAGATGAATTGAACAGATACATGTAATGAGAGCCATCTGGGCAGCCAACCCTCTAATGAGTTAATACCCCAGACCTTATCTGGCCATGTGCTGCCAGAACACACACAGTTTATTACTGTATTTACAGGCGGGGCCGTGCAGAGGGTGTTAGGAACCCAAATTTATAAAAGGCTTGTAGAAGTGTATTTGGAAATAATTCAATAAATATATCCCTGGAATGACTGACTTTGTGACACTGTTGAAGGGATATTAAAGGTGTATTTAAAAAAAAAACATGATTGAGGTTGGTTGCTACATGACAGTTGATTTACTGTTATTGTGTGAGATGTAAGAAATTGAGTTTATTTGAGTTCATTTACCTCATGCATGTTAACCTTACTTGTATCATAACTTGCAGGAGACACACATATAAACACAGTGGAATGCATGTGACCCAATTGTTGAAAAATGTGTGCTAAACTGTCCTTATGGCAGCTCAAATATGTTCTAAATTGCCTAAACATGTGCTCAAGTGCCCGTTAGGAACTAAAACAGCTGCTAAAGTGCCCTTTATGAGTAAAAATGTGCCACCTTGGGAACCTAAATATGTGCTAAAGTTTTGTCTGTAGGAGCAAAAACATAAAGTACCCTCTTAGGAACCAAAATGCATGTTAAACCGCCTTCTAGGAACCAAATGTGTGCAAAATCGCATGCTAAAGTGCTCTCTTCCATGGCGAAACACTGCTCTTAACCGCTGCTCTTCAAAAAGACTGCACACCACCGCATAAATAACAGAAAAACAGCTGATGGTGACAAGGCCTTAGATACATTATTCATTTTTCATAACTATGTACCTGCTATACCTTCCTGTCACAGTAGAGGGACCATTGATGAAGATCTATGAGCATATGGGATTATATCATTCTAAAAAGTGTACTTGAAATGTTTTGTATCTGTAGCCTTAGCCATTTTGTGGACTTCTACAGTTGTTTGCATCTGTAGCATGGTTTTTAAAACTATTATGTTATGTTTGTAACTGTATAAATTCCATGCCACAAGCTTGCATACATATTGAACATTTCTGCAGCTGCAGGTTTGTATATTCAGCTATAGGCCTGCAAGCCTGTATTCACTGAGGCAAACACATGCACCCAAGAGTTTGTGTGCACAAACACAGACGTTTGACATGTTTACTATAAAATGTTTACTACATTTTACGATTCTGTACACTGAGCTTTGTAAGAAGGAGGGGTTCCACTTTGGACCAGCCAGCTTTGTTGGAGCTGGTACAGCAAATCCAATTGACCTTTTTCACAGCAACCATATTGACATGAAATAGTAGGTAAACACAGGTGTTACCAATGACACCAATTTAGGTTCTCTTCCACTGGGTTCAAACAGACCCTGTTTTCATTTGGTACCAACATGGTTCCTGAGTGATCTGTTCACACACTGCAAAAACAGAAATGTTAACAGGTGAAAATATCTTGTTTTTAGTACAATTAGTCCAATATTGCGTAGAATTATCTCATTTCACTGTCAGATCACTTATATTATTTCATTTTTTTTCAGTTGGGTCTTGTTTTAGGAAATCAAGACTACATTCTCTAAAAAAAAAAAAGATTAAATTGACTAAAATTAAGAACACATTCCTGTTTACAATAGTATATTTGTCAAAACACACCAATTAAAAGTTAAAAGGTTCTCAAGATTTGGATCAGTTGCGAACTGCATTAAGTTAAAAGATCAAACCCAGGACCACAGTTAACAAGATACATACAATAAATACAATTCATTCAAAATAATCTGTTTCTGGTGGACTGGACTGCAGATGGTGCAGCACACTCTTCAGTCTCTTTGTCTCAGTGATCCTTGATTCATGATGTGTTTTTTTGAGTCGTTTTTGTCCTTCAGCACATTAGTGTGTGGTCCTCAACCCAACCTCAACCTGCAACGCACCTTATGTACACATATACGCACACAAAGGCCATACTAATTACTCAATGCTTTTCAGCTAGGTCACTTTTCTTCAAGGTGCATTCAAGTGCACTGTAAACTTTCTGAAAACATGTACTTACACACACAGTTTCATGCTATTTAGACAGACTGTTGCTGTTTCACGCTGCTTACAAATTCTATTTTATGGTGTTTAAAACTTTGTTTAAAATGCCTCACAACAGCTGTGTTTCTATCAACATAATTTATGCACATTTTAAGTATTGCAGTGAAAAGGTTGACGGAAACTGCAAAACTTGAAGACTTTGTCACTATTACAAAATGGTTAAGGTGTTTTTTGGCCTTTTTTAAAAAAAACAAAAACAGTTAATCCACTAAAACATTGGAAATGGAAACATTTTCAATTTTGTTTCCGGTTTATAACCTTCACTAATCTGTTTAGTTCAGCCATGCATAACATAGTCTCTACCGCCAACTTCTGAAACATGATTTATGTAGCATAGTTTATTCACTCCAAACCAGTAGGTGGAAATTTGTCTAAATTCACATCCTTTTTTGTGAGATTGCAAAAACTTTAATTCCTTTGATAGTTAGAAGAAAACAGGACCGACTCCTTCTGAATGTTGAGTTCCTGTCGGATATGTGTGTGTTCTTTCAACATATGAAGGTTCAGTGCTGTGGCAAGAAACTCAGAGGCAGTTTAGCACCAATCTCTCAACCAGACTTTTTGATTTAATCAATGTATTTGATAATATATCTGAAAATTCAATGCTCCGACAGGTGCTTCAGCCTGCACATGCTTACTAACAGGATGCCAGTACTATGCTGGTATGCCCTCATCTACTATCAAACAAACAGCACTGTTTAATTTCCTGTGGCCCCTCTGAGTTGTGTTGCAAACGACAGGCCTGAAAGTTCACAAAAAAGTTAATATTTTACTGTATTGACTTTAAATTAAATCAAAAACTGCTGACATGAAAAGTGTTCATGGTTCTATGCATTAGTGAAAATTACATGGTAATCTTCTTGCATGCTTTATCCCCCACCCCCCTGGCATTCTTTGCTGTTTTTTTGTTGTTGAGGCAAATGAAAACAAGAATGCTTACATAACTTGGACATTAAAGGCTAATAAGTGATTGCTCAATATTTGAAAAAACTGGATTTACAAACCAAAGATATGTGGCAGTGAAATATGAGTTGTGCCGTTTGAAGTACAAAATGCTTTGCTCTCATTCTCTACAAGTCTTCTGCATCAATATGCATATACCATAAAAAAATACACACAAATAAAACAAGGGGTTTGAAACTCCTTGGGTTTTGATTTGAGAAGACTGAGAATCAGACCCTGACTCCCAAACTGCACTACCCTCTCAACCTTGCGCATAAATCACTTCAAGATGTCTACCGAGCCACCCAATCAGAGCCAATTAAGGCTAGTTACAGGACTGTAGAGTTTGCCCTTTTCAAAAAAAACAACACACAAGGACAGAGATGAGGAAGCTGGGGATGAAGAAGAGACTAAAAACAAGGTTGTGGAGAGACAAAGCGAAAAAGGTTTCGAAAAATGGGAGCTTCGCATGTGTGTGAAGCTCTCACCGAGAGGACATCAGGTTTCGTGATGGGATTTTTCCAAGCTGTGTTGCAATTGTTGTTTCACTGGCCAACGTCTCCTTCATGTGCTACAGTATGTCTCTGATCATGTGTGTCCACGGCCTGAGTATGCATGGTTTTCTGCCCATGAAACAGTTGTACACACTATTGGCGCGCTTTTGTGTGTTGGGCTGGGTCGGCTGGGACCATGGGACTGATTTTATGAACAATAGGAGTAGGCTCCCTCCAGAGGGGGAGTGTTAAAGAAGAACATCTGTATGGGATCAAGGCGATGGAGAGAATGAAGGAGAGTTGAAGGTGGGAGGAGAGTGGAAAGGGAGGATTTTGGCATCTTTCTCTGTTTTGGAAAGTACAGCAATGCAGGCCTCCTAATCAATAAAATGAGCAGGTCATGCACTGCATCCTGTCAGTGACAGAGCTAAACGGATAAGGGAGGGGAGCTCTGCGAAAGACCATCAAGTCTGTGTATGAAATATTCAGCGTATTGTTTCTGCGGCGCATACAACAGCATTTCATGTGAAAATTGTGTTTACACGGGAACATTCTTTGGGTTTCCACTAACATGATGTAATAATAAAAGAGGTCTCTGTTCTATTTCCTGTTTGCTTCTGTCTCCTCTGGCAGTCTGTTTGCCTCAATAGGACCTGACACTCCTGTCAAGCTGATGTTGTGGTGTCATGTCAGGCAAGGTCTCTTTCTTTCTTTTTAGGTTTTGTGGGTGAATTAGATGCTATTTACTTACTAGCCTTGGTCTGGAATGCTCTAACTGATCCAGGACTGCTACTATCTTCATTTATTGTTCCCACATTTCGTCTCTCAGGGCTGGGGAAGTGGGATGTGCTCTGCACATTGATCACACTGAGTTTTCGCTGCCTTCATTAAGTCTTCCTGTTTCTCTTTCCACACAGATCCCTCAGTGAGAAACTAGACTCTGGTGCTGCCCCGCCATTATGGTGCGGAAACACTTGGCCAGGTCTATCCCGTTTCACACAGGGTTATGTAACCGACATGGAAGGCAGGGCATGGAGATAGTACAAGCCACCGGTTTATGGGCGAGTATAGAATACGTTTCTGTGTTTGTCTTTTCACAAGTTTGGGGTCATCCCTCGGCCTGTCTGCACACTTCTGGACACACGGGGCAGGGTTGCATTCCTGGCTGTTACAACACAGCATGAGCGGGGAGAATAGCAGGAAACAGCAGAGGAATTAGATGCAGGAGTGGCAATAGATGGGTCGGTCAACAGGATGATGAGGGCGGAGAGGAGCCCATTACACTTCATAGAGAAGTGTCAACAGACAGAGAGGGGAGGATTTGTCTTTGTTTCCTTCACTCCATTGGTCAAATGATCACTGATGGCTGTGTTTGTGTGTGTGGAGTCACTCCGCACTCTCTAATCCACACCCCAGCCCCGCTAATGAAAAGGAAAGTAGGAAAACCACTAAACTACCAGAAATGTTTCTTAATTTTTATCTTAAAGGGATAGTTCAACATTTTATAAAATTCACCCATCATCATAATTCCCATAGGCATAGCATTAGGCAATTTACCTTTTTTTATGTTGATACAAGCTGTTTCCAAACCAGCAGAGCTGAGCCACAAGCTGCTCAGCTGCTACTATGCAGTTAATGGTATTTTTTGGTTTTCCTCATCAAACTCAGAAAATACACAATCCAGCAATTCCAAATGTTGTGGAGGACAAGTTGTGACCTGCACATTCACCACATTATGAGATAATTACTGTACGTTACAAGATGGAACTGTTTTCAAGGTAACACACTTAGGACACCACTTGCTTAGAGGAATGATCTCAAAAGTGCACGTTTAGTGCACATACAAGTAGACCATCACCAACACTGTCTGAAGTGCGCCTGAAGAAAGTAGTCCTGAACATTTGCTTCATGTTACTGTTATTGTTTCATAGTGTGGTGAAGGTGCAGGTTACAACTCGTCCACCACAGCATTTGGGAGTTGATGGATTGTGTATTTGCTGAGTTTGATGAGGGAAACCAAAAAATACCATTAGACATGTAGCAGGAGCTGAGCAGCTTGTGGCTCTGCTCTGGCTCTGGAAACAGCTTGTATCTGCAAAAAAATGTAAAATGCCTATTGGTATGACTGGGAATCATGACGATGGGCAAATTTTTAAAAATGTTCAAAAACTATTCCTTTTAAAAAAGTGATTTCTTTTATTAGATTGTAACATTACATTGGTATTATATATTGTAACTGAGTCCACAACTAAAAAAAAGATGCAGAAAAAAAGGTTCACACACCATGCAGAGATAGAGATAAAGAAGGAAATTAAGGTCACTGTGACTGACATACTGTGCGAGTCTATCATGTTATTTTTCTATATCATGTTTTTGAAATACATTCATGAAAATCAAAAGGCCCAATCAACAAGGGATTCAATTAAAGCTCTATTCTCAAATCTAAATCTGGAATATGAACTTTTTAAAGCAATATTTGTGGTAAATCTTGTTATGAAGGACTTCATTCAGCTCCTGATATTCAGAGACTCTTTAATCTTCAATCAGGCCTCTGTATCTCCCAGCTTCAATATGTAGTGATAAATAATAATAAACCACATCTAATCTGTCTACAGATCTTACTTTTAGACAAATTATACACATTTTTTGTGTGTTTTTGTTTGTAATCTTTCAATGAACAATGAGAAGGTCACGCGTCGAAGCAGGCGCCATCGACTTGGCTGTGAAACTGACAAAACACCAAAACCTAAAAAAAAAACAACAAAAAAACAAAAAACGGATCCCTGAGGGGCCGATTCTTTGCCGCCATGTGCTGGTCCTCATGATGTTCTGGCAGTGCCCCCCTCACAGCTGCACAGAGATTCTTTGTGCATTTAAACCAAAATAAGTTGAATGGTAAAGTGTGAGTAAAGGAGGGAGGGAAACAAGAGATGAGTAGAATCCCTCAAACTCCCCTGCCAGGCTTAGCTAAACACTGTGTTTCAGCTAAACAAAGCAAGAGAGAAGTTAGGGTGGATCTCATCTGGAAAGATAATAACATGAATCAGCTTGTCTGAGTGTAGTTAATTAACTTTATAGCCTGAAAACTGACTTTTGTTTGGTGAATGGTTCAACAAGTTCAGGTGCAGGACAAGACATGCCTCAATGTAAGTTAGATGAGACAGAAACTTTGTTGTAGTCCAAGGTCATTTTAATGTCAGATGTTACTGTAACATTGTTGATTTAAAGGTGAATTATACTTCTACATTATATCAACTAGAGCTGCAACGATTAGTCAATTAATCAATTAGTTGCCAACTTTTACGTTAATCGACAACTATTTTGATAATCAATTTGGATCATTTTTAAGAAGAAATGTCCATATTCTCTGGTTCCAACTTCTCAAATCTGATTATTTTCAGGTTTCTTTAGTCTTCTATAATATTAAACTGATGATCTTTGAGTTGTGAACTGTGGGTCTGGACAAGAAAAAGACATTTTAGGTTGAATCTTCAGCTTTGGAAAACAGTGATCGACATTTTACACCATTTCATGAACCAAACAACTAATCAATTAATTGTTTAATTTTTTGAGAAATTAATTGACTATCTGAATAATCATTAGTTTCAGCCCTAACTCTAAATCTGCCAGATTTGCAATGATTAATCAATTTAGTGATTAGTTCCCAACGTTTACATTAATCACCAACTATCTTCACAATCAATTAATTGATTTGAGTCATTTTTAAGAAGAAAATGTCCACATTCTCTGGTTCCAGCTTCTCTTCTCTGATTATTTCTGGTTTCTTTAGTCTTCTATGATAGTAAACTGATGATCTTTGGGTTGTGGACTGTTGGTCTTGACAGAAAAGGGCATTTTAAGTTAAATCTTCAGCTTTGGGATAAACAGCGATCAACCATTGTATCCAACCAATGAAATAATCGATTAATCATTTAAAAAATCAATTGATTCATCAAAACAATTGTTAGTTGCAGTTGTAATATCAACACAGAGACTAGGCTGCAGTCCTATGCCATTGTGAGTGTTCATACATGTGCACTGAACATAGAAGCATTAGTTGGTGGTGGAGTTTCTATGCCACTACATTGAGTTTTATCCACTTTTGGCATGTAACAATGGTGACTGGACCTGATCAGATCCTTCTACAGTTGTTCAACTAATCAGATTTCTGGGGAGGTGCATATCAGACTGCAGGTCTTCAACAAACTTTAACATCCACCTGAAACAGAATATCAATATAATTTAAATTGTGTATCGTGACGTCCTATGAAAATAAACAGTAGTTAGGATAAAATGTTTTGAGGGATTCGACTGGACCATAAAAAGTGGACGTATCCTATTATGTGTAGTGGCTCAGTGCTACTGTTGTGTCCGTTTAAATTATTGAATTTTGATATAAAAATGTTTTTAAAGAAATAGGTGAACAAAGTAATATGGGATATTATCTAAAAGGAGTAAAAACACCTTTATTCACTTTAGGAGGACTTTAAAAAAAATCTGTGGTCTCAAACCTACAAGGTGACCAGCAGGAGTGCCCAATTCCCAGACACCAGCCTGAACTTGGCTCCATTCGGCCTCATATGGCTGCACTGTTTGACAGGCAAGTCTCCAGGCAGTCCTCAACAACCCAGTGGTGGGACTGCACTGCTTCCAGATGTGGTCTGCCTGAATGTCTGGAACTGCACATCGCTGTGTGTGTGAATGCAAGCAATCAGCATCGCACTCCTATAACACACCGAGCAGCAGTCACTTTCTGCCAATGGTGATGTAATTACCAAAAAAAAAAAACAACAAAAAATCGCATGTGTGTTTTGTCTATGATGTCAGTGCATGCGTGTGTGTTACAGTATGTAAAAAAAAAAAAAAAAAAAAAAGGCGTGTTCAGCACATGTCAGGTTGCGTGTACAATAGATGACTCACTAAAGGCTATTAGTCATCTGTCCAGGGACACAAATACCAAGGCCAAGCAACGTGTGTGTGACGCTTTGCACTTTTACTTTTACAGACCCCTGAGCTATTTACACAACAGTTTACCAGGTGCATCTTCAGAAAAAAAATGAGACATTTTGGGATACAGTCAGCTTCTGAAACCCCCCTTTTTTGACACAACCTTTTCAAGTCCAGCCAAAGTCTGACATGTTCTAGATAACTTGAAAACTTTCTTCCACATGTGTTCGCACTTGAAGACTGGATTAGCCAGTTTAAATAATTTCCCTAATATTTCTTGCGCCTTATCTACAAGAACATCTCCTGAAACTTTTGTAAAGTTCACCCACAGTCCCCACATTGCAGAAACGGTTGCACCACAAGCCTGGCAAACGTCTCCAGAAGCGTGTCAGTGTTTTCAACAGAAACGAAAACCACAACGGAGCTCAACCACATGCCAGGTTCACTCGTGTCATTGTGCGTCTCTCTGGTGTGTAGGGACTGAAGGAAGCGGGGGGGCAGGCACGTTGGGGGAAAACGGGGTTGACGGCACAGTCGGTTAGAAAAAGGGGTGTGGAAAGAGCAGCAGAAAGAGAGAGAGAGAGAAAGAGAGAGAGAGCAGCCAGGGGAGCGGGGCCATATAAAGAGCAACAGAACACAAGCCAGGCTTTATCCTGCTTGTCTGTCCCGCTCACTCAGACCTCACAGGAAACTCCCCACTCCCCCGGCCTTCACACACTCACCATCACTTACCACACTCCATATTCACACACACACTCACACTCAAGCTCACTTCAGGAACTCACCCCCCCCCCGCCGGCTGCACTGAATCTGACCAGAGAGGATGGCTCGGTCCATGTGGAGAATGAATGGGCTCTGGAAAGGGATGGCTGGAGCCCTGTTGCTCTGCGCTCTGTTGCTCAGCAGTGAGTACTCTAATAGTTATTCTACACTATAGGATCATTAGTACAGGCTTATTTTTGCATGTTTGCATTCAGTTTTTGTTTTTTGTTTTTTGCTTTTTTCCCCTCTTGGTTTTTGTCTTTTAATGTTATAGCATAGTATATTTACCTAAGCAGATGTCAGCGGGGTTGCTTTGATGTGTTCCACCATGAGGTTGCACGCAGACGTAAAGAGGCATGGTTAGCGGCGGGGCAGCTGCAGACACAAAGGGTCTGCTCAGCAGTTGAAAGTTGCAGTTGAGCATAATTATCCTTTACATCCTGCAGCGCCTCAGGGTGGAGCTAATATGGGTTTGAATGTGTTTTAAATGGGTTAAAACCACACATACCAAAACAGTGTCAATATAGATATATTTTTGTATTAAAAATAGGGGGGAAATTCTGTTGCATCTGCAGGGTTGTAAAGATATTTCATGCACATGCTGCATGCCTGCGGACTAAGTGAGCACCTAACAGAACAGAAATAGGTGTCTAAACTGTGCTCCTCTGCAAATCTGCAAACATTAAGTGCATGTGTGTGTGGACTCAATGGGCATGTCCACTCAAAAATCAATCTTGAGGCCTGGTGTTAATAGCAGGGTGATGTATGACTTGGATGGTGTCGCTGGTTGTAGTTCAGCCCAGTGTAACGACTTCTGCAGACCAGTTAGGTCTCATCTACGGTTCTGTAAATGTTCAGAGTGACCTTGGCAAGGCGAGGAGGGAGTATTCCAGCCTGATGAAAATAACCAAGGGAAACTCTTTACAAGGGATGATGGCGGGAACATGTTCACAGTTTGCACAGCACTGACGCAAACCACACATCAGCAGCTTAACAGATGGTAATTAGGTTTACATGGAATGGACATTGGCACACCCCACGAAATTAGAGATATTTTTATTTTTGTTTGTTAGAGTCAGTCTGTTATCTCTTTAATTAGTTTTGCTGTTCTTCATTTTGATTACTACCATGCATCTTCCCCATAATTTGCATGTTGCCCAATTTATCTGTGGTATAGCCAGAGGCCCCATTGGCACTCAATATACCTTGACTATATGTTTTTAATTATAATTAGGGCTTTAATTATTTCAGCACCACTAACGCAGGGACACATGCGGAGAAAAAAGATGTGTCCAGAGTCCCCAGCTCCATATGGCTGAAGTTTGTTTGGTTTGTGTTCGCCATATGTTTTGGAGCATTTTAAAAGCAAAACTGAGGTTTGGCGTTATTGAGACTATTTCTCTTTGTTCCAATAATCATAAACAGACATTTGCCTGAACCGTATTTGTCCATTCAAATAGTAAGCGTGTTAAAATTTGAAAAAATATCCATTTGAGGTACATTTAGAACAACAATCTGCAGGTTGATATTATGTGTTATTGGTGATTATTGATACTCATTAGCTTTTTGATTCTGGTCTCAAATCATACCAGTTTGCCGCAATTAAATTTGAAATTTTCAATTTTTTCGAACCCTATACCCCCTAGGAGGGTGTGTTCCTTGCCTTAAACTGAACTGACACCACTAGATATTGCAATTCCTTTGCCATTTCATGTTTTAATTGTATATAAACAACAACGGGGGGATCTCGCCTGTCACCTCTGTTGTAAGTTTTCACAAACAGCTCCTGAATTCTACTTTAAGAATGTCATAGGGGTGTTGTCTCATGCCTGCTGACCCGTCCTCTATTCTTCACCACCGATCACACAGACCTGCCAGATTGTAGACACTTGTGTCCAACTGCCGTTGCAGTGTGAATTTGCAGAGTTCATGGTTACGAGTGGCTCTGACAACCCCCCAAAAAAGCCAAATCTTTCACTTAAACTGTATTTAAAATGGTTCATTGCATTGACTTTCTACCCTCCTTTCTTAATCGTCTGAATAATTCTGTGGCTGGTTTTGTTTTGTAATCTTTTTTGCACATAAAGAAGACTGTTGTGTCTTGCTGTGAGTGTGAAGTTTACTGTGGATCAGGAGGTTTAATCGATGTCGCACCAGATGTGGTAGTACTGATGTCATCGGCCCCACAAGAGAAAAAAATGGGCGAGGCAGCTGATCTAAGGTCTTAAAAACATGCTTTGTAGTATTTACCCAAACAAGAGAACAGCCGGACCATTAAAGGTTCCATGTTGTTCACATTTCCTGTGGGTTTTTTTGAAGTTGTGACACCCTTAACAAGTTTTATTGGCGGTTATATATCTCCTCTTTCAAGCTTCTCTCTGGAATTCTAGAATAAACAGGTGGTTTCATATCCACCTCATTTATATTAATGAAACTGTCTTATTGGCTGATTTGAATGACTGTGACATCACAACTTCTCAGAAGGCCTGATGGCTGTTTCTAAGGCACAGTTTCTGAATATGGGCTGTTTTGAAATATGCCACAGTATTTTTCTCTTATGATCCACACACTATTAAAATCTCACTTTTACAATATGGGGCCTTTAAACCCTCTCTTTCTCTCTGAAATCTGGAAACCATGGAAACCAGCAAACTCATTTCATAAAGGCCTTGGACTCACTCATCCGGCAACAGGCGTACCGCAAGGAGTCAGACAGCATGTAACGTTGCTTATGGAAGGGATAGAAATGATCAAACAAGTTAAACACAATGTGACATCCTGACATCAGCTGAGTAGAATGTATGATGTAAATCCACAGGTTTTGAAGCAATTCATTCCATTTGTGCTTATCTATGGCCCAGTTAATAATATTTGCGGCTGGCAATTATCTTAGTTTAGATTTGTAGGATAGAAACACTGATTCAGAGGGGAAGGATGCAGAGAGACGGGATAAGCCTTTGATATTTTTGATTGGTGAATGTGGTTGCCTGTGTTTTTACCAGACAAACATCCTTGTCACATGTAACAGGCCAAATCACCCTCAGTCTCCGGCAAACACAAGATTTAGTTTATGCTCCTGCTTCCCGCGGCTATCATTCAGTCGTTATGCAGCCTTACAAATATGTAGCACAGAAATGGGCATGGGCTGCAATGTTGGATGAAGTCATTCAACGCCTCTTGGAGGATGTTATGAGCTGTCTCACTCTCAAGATTTCAGGGGGAAAACCCAAGCTTTAAATCGTCTCTGGAGATGGGGGGAGAGGGAAAAAAAAAGAAAAAACTTCTTGTCATCTACAATGACATGTATCTGTGGCTGAGTCGGGGCCCTTGGGCAGAGCAGAATGAGCTGTGACAATCGATGTTAGAACACAATAAATTAAGCCAAGATATTCACTCGTGGTTGGGAGATTCCAAATTTGATCTGCATGTGTTGCTGTGTGCATGTCTCTGTCGCAGCTCACTGTTTTCTTTGTCTAACACCCACCTAAAGCAAGGGTGGCTGAAAAACTCAAGTACTGTATTGGCATTTAAGAACACCCTCTCGCGTAATATTGCTTGATTGCCGATCTCCATGGCTCTGGTTTAGCGAAATAATTAAAAAGTACAACATGAAATTAAAACTTTCCGTTATAAAATATGCCGAGGAAAACTTGGGAGAAGCAGTCATGTGACATTTAACTATAAATGACCATGTTTTTCCTGTTTTGCTGAGCAAGATTGTCCCAAATTGTTGCCTGGTCTCAAATAAAGGCCTGATCTGTTAAGTGACTGAAATAAATAAATGCTCTGGCTGTTATGGCTGTTATTTTGGTAATTTACAGTATGTATGTTCCATTGGCAGAGTTAGAACCAGCATTATTTTCGCCATTGTACAAATGTAGCCTAATGTAAACTGACAGCAAATACCTGTTAGACCCCCAAAGCTCCGCCTTGAGCGAAGTTTTCCAAACTTCGGTTTTACCGATCGGAATCATTGTTTGGGTGTGAACAAAAGGCCAAATCCACCACATACGTGTAGCTAACAAGTCATTCAAGATGACATGATCCGTAAAGGATGATATACGAAGTAGGTAATGCACCGATACCACTTTTTTTCCAAAATGAGTACAGTATGAGCACTTGCATTTGAGTATTCGCCGATACAGATACCAAGTTTGTGGACATGTTTTTTTACTCAACTACTCAAGACTTTCAGCTTTGTCTTGTGTCTGTGACATGGCTATGGCTGGGAATCTTATACCTCAGCTCCAGTATGCTGAGAAGACACTGAAATCCAAATTTATCGACCATGGACAATTTCAGGGCAGTATACTTGGCACAAGCATCTGCAATTTTGACCACATATTGGTTGTCTCTGGACATTTTCTCCTGCTTCGCCAATGTCTGCTGCAAAATTGGTTGTCTCTTGTCAGTGTCACGAGTAAACTCCCTATACTGTGTGTCACGATGGGATTTCAAGTGCTTATATAAGTTGCTTGTGTCGTGAGAGGTAGATTTTGTACCTCCTCTTGAGGTTTTCGCTGTACATAATTTGCATTCAGCTTTGTTTTTGTCGCTCTCATTCACCTTAAAGTAGTTCCACATGCAGTGTGGAATGCCACTAGCAGCTAAATTGTGCACTGCCATAAAGGGGTATCTTTGGCAATTTTATGAGTACAAGTACTTATGCCTGGTATTAAACCCTAATACGATTAAAGAGGAGACAGAGACTTTTGGAAAAAATGTCACCAGAGGCTTCACGGAGCAGAAATCAGCATTCATATCTCCTGACAAACACTGGTTGTTTCTCAGACAGCAGCAGCTTGGCCCTGCCAACGTCAACATGGGCAGATTATTGCCACTCGGTTTCTCATGGCCTTTGGCTATTGACCAGCATTCCTTCGGTCCCAAATTGTGATGGTGAAGTTTTGATCCACGTCATCCACTGGAGGGTGTGGGTCTTTTATATAAGCCTTGGCAGATAGCGGCCTTATGTCAGGCGAGGGTGTGTGTCCGCTTGGGTCCAAAAGTTATGGCTGAGGAGCCACGTGAGCTCTCAAAGTAATTAAACCTGGAGCCTGCGTTCTGTCAATCTGCCAATTTGCTGCAGCAACTTCTAGCAGCTTTAGCTGAGTCGAGCTACAGCTGAAATCATTAAAATATTCTAACAAGCAAAGTCTGTCATCAGTGTCCATTCTGTTACCTCGCCTGCCAGTCCTCATCAGCACAAGAGAAGTACTTTTAAAAAAAAAAAAAAATGTTTTCTCTTTCTGAATTATCTTCATTTGAAACCAGCTGCATTCCAAAGAAAACATATTAATGATAAGAAAACAAAACCCACTGTCGCCACAAACTCAAAATGGCCATCCAGGAAAAGGGGTTGACGTGGGGAAATAGATCGTCTAGCAACAATATTTACCTAGTGAAACAATCTTAATGAGTAGCAGACACCGCGCTCGCATTCAAATCTTCCTTTTCCAATTACTGCTGTTCTGGTGAGCTTATTGTTCCTTGTTCCCCTGGCACCCTGCTGCAATTTTACAGCTGTTGGGTTTTACCAGCATAAAAAGAGGAGGAGGGGGAACCCCTCTCCTCCTGTTTCATTCTCAGCCCAGAAAAATCTGGCGGGACAAGCAGCACCGAGGCAGAGAAACTCCAGATATCAGCGCTCAGATCAAAAATCCCCCCCCCCCCCCCCCCCAATTTTTCGGCTAATGAGCAGCTCCAAGATTATAGTGTGAATCCAAAATAAGAAGTTGAACAGTAAACTACCCCGTCTTCTTTTCACAGTGGCTCAAAACTTTAGCAACAGCTCAGTGATTCTCCTCACACTGATTGATGTAGGGTTATGGGGATGGTACTACAAATGCCAGTGGAGTCTAATGAGTGTGTATAGCACTGTGTATGGACAGCCAATCACAGCTGCCTTTATGGAGGGGTACGCTATTTACCCAGAGGAATAAAAACTCTTAATGAGCCTTGGCTGAGACCTTTTGACTGCTAGAATAATTGCTCCTGGTAATTAATGTTCTCTATAGGCATGTCGCTGAGGCCATGCTTTATACTTCCTAATTGAAAACACAAGATTTCGCCCTTTTTACTGTTCTTGAATGTCCCGAATTTGGATTCACATATGTACTATATGTTGAGTGGTGGAATTATAGTAGAGTATTTGCATTTGAAGCTATTTTATTACTTACTTAGAGGGAAATGTACATTTTACTCCACAGCTTTAGTTCCTTTTCTGATCAGCATTTTATATGTATTAAAAGAGGCAATTTTGAATAATGAGTACATTTATTTGTAGTACATTTTGCCGCCAATATTTATGTACTTTTACTTCAACCCAGTTGCCAGAGGGAAACGTTAACAGTTTGGTATCATATCTACATTTTCTGTTAAGTGCATATTTTCACAAACACTGGGGGTGGGGGTGGGTGGGGACAGAGCCCTTGCTAAAGTGCCCTCCCACAGCCAAAACATGTGCTAAAGTGCCCTCTCTGAGCCAAAATGCATGCTAAAGTGTTCTCTTGGGAGCCAAAATGCATGCTAAAGTGCCCTCTCAGAGCCAATCAGGTGCTAAAGTGCCCTCTAGAGCCAAAATGCGCTCTCTATGATCTAAAACACATGCCTAAGTGCCTTCTAGGAATCAAAATGCATGCCGAAATGATGTTTTCAGTGGTGAAGACATGATATATATGCCTTTTTTTTTCTTTTTGCCCCTGCCCTTTAAAAAGTCTGTGCACGCCACTGACCAAGTCACCAAGTCTGAAACATTGACATGTATGTGGTTTACATAATCATGAACTGAGTTTCCCTCTGAAGACTCTTATTTGTAATAAAGTGTTTTTACATTGCAGTATTGCTACTTTTACCCAAGTAAAAGATCTGAGTACCTCGTCCACCACCATGAGCATGTATGGACGGTATGTGTGTTTTTGTCTTATGCAATAGAAACCTGAAAGTTGGAAGGCTATCAGACTATTGCTATTATTTCTCAATCATCCTCTCCCACTTTTGGCTCCTTAGCCACAATCATATCAAAGCCAGATTGTTTGAGGCTATAAGTTTTCGATATCTTTTTACGACCTCTCCCCACACAGCCTTTTGTAAAGAAAAAAAAAGCAGCTGGAATCAGTCCATGGGCATCTGCTGTTGCTGGTTCTGACACAGAGAGGAGAGCAAACTCGCTGCTTTCAGCAGCTGCTGGTTCCAGTTTCTAATCCTGCTAACAAAATGGTAGGACTGTTTTGGAAACACCGGTTTTAGGTTTCACTGCCCCGGCTGAAACTATTTTAATGAGTAAATTAGCGGTCGATAAAAACAATGGTCAGTAGCTGCTATCAATCATACCTTTACATTCTTTACTTTCATCCCTCACAAGCGTTTCCTCGGTCAGTGTTTTTTTTTCAGCCCTGTATCAATATACATGGAGGAAATGAAAGATTTTTATTTAGAGTAACAGTTTAAATACACTGTAACAAATTGCTGTAATTTCTACAGGAAAATTTTACAATAACTTACTGTTCTGTCATTTTACAAAATGTTATTGTATACCGCACTGCATTGTGGGTCCAAAATAAATACAACAACTGACAGCATTTCCCCACAGTAATGTATTGTAAAATTACAGGTAAGTTATGCTCTGACTGTAAAAGAAGCATATTACAGTTAGATTCTGTAAATGACCAGATGTTGGCGGGTTGAATTTGAAAGAGAAGACGCCATCTTGACACAGAGACAGGAGCAACGGCCAAGGATGTGTCCTGCACTGATAAGTAAGTTCGAGTTTAACCACCTAAGTTACAAAATTAAAATGTGATATAACTTGTAAGTGATATGAGAGTCTTTAAAAAGCCAGCTCAAAACGTGTCTGTGGTAGTTCCGACCTCCCGCGTCTATGTGCCGACAGCCGTGCCGATAGCTCCAGCCGCCTCCCTCAGCTGGTTTGTGAGCTATCGGCACGGACTAGTTATGTTTGAAAAGCTAGTATGTCGCGTCGGTGTAAATGTCGACGGCGAAGGGGCCCTGTAAGGTGCAGGATACGCAGCAGCAGGGGTGATTAAACCGTGAAATAAACCAGGACAATAAACAGCGACACAAGTTATTTCCCCATCTGGCTAGCGCCTAAGCTAACATGTTAGCCATAAGCCAATGTCTCGCGTCTCAAGGCAAACAAAACCTGGTTTGGGAAATAATTAGCCTTTGTACGAAGACATTCACTGTAAATTCGCCGTTTTGAAGTCAAACAGGATAAGCTACGTGAATCTATAGATTCAAGGAGTTTTTTGTTTTTTTTGGGGGGGGGGGTCGGTCGGTCGGGAGATTTCATTTGTTTAATCATCATTTGATGTTATAAGCCTTTTGTGACAAAATAAAAACACGCGACCCTGGTCCTTTTTTACACTCCTTTTCGCCGCTGATGTTATTGATTCATTTAAACGTAATAGTTTTGAGCCATTTAAAATGGCAAAGAGGGCATCTCGCATTCATTGCTCTGGCCCATCCTTCACTAGACGGGGCGTCATTTTTTTTTTTTCAGCGCGAGATTAACGTGTGTAAATACTAGGGATGGGAATGTGTTTCAGTTTCATGGAATCGTTTGGCAGTTAATCTAACTATTCTCTTATGGATTCCAACCAGCGCTAATTACGTTACGTACTTTACGCATGTTACGCACGCTCGATTCAGCAACAGGACAACGCGATTACGTCACGCTGGTTTCGCACGTGCGTTGCAGTCGTCAACAACAATGGCACCAACTAGGATCAACCGCTCAAAAACGTGGCTTCACTTCACGAGGAAAAATGACAACAAAGCGATTTGCAGTCCTTGCAAAGTGAAGATAACCGCGTCGGGGGGGGAATACGGCTAATATGCAGAAACATTTGCGCACAAAGCATGCGATCTTTTTAAACGAGTGTCATGTTTTTGACGCTGTGCCACGCTGTGATCACCACTGCGGCTACCACTGCCTATGTTCTTTGCAAAGCATGCGACGCTAACATTATGCTATTAAATGAATGCGGTCTGCATTACATATAGAAGATGACCGTGACGAGAGAGAGTTAAGGTTGTGACTTCTTATTAAACAAACTTCCAATACCAATCAAAATGTTTGTTCTATTTCCCCAAATCGATAAAGAATTAAATCGTTAAGCAATATCGATAATGGAATCGGAATCTAAAAAATCGTATCAATTCCCATCCCTAGTAAAGACAACGGGTAAGAGTGTTAAGACTAATCTTTTTTTTATTTTTAGTTGTTGCTGTAACTTTTGTCACCTTTCTAAGTGAGTTACTTCTGGCCATTACAGCTTAAGTAGTTTCTGGTGTTAATACAGTAAATACAATTGTTTACAGTTACTACAGTTTACAGTGAGAAAAGAGACAGCTGTGTGTTTGTGGTGCCTCCTGCTGATCACTGAAACAGTGTATGTGGACAGAGCTGAATATTTTGTTGGGTTGTTTAGTGTCCATCGGCCGACAATACCTCCCACTTAGTTACTGTCCACCACTGTACTAGACAGGCATCACCAGGTTGGCTCCACAGTTTAAATTTCCTCAACCTTATATGTGAGTGAATATGAGGCCACTAACACCTCGTCTGTTTTGCAGCATCATTTGGCCACAGGTACAGAAGGAAACCACATCCACCGCTGAAGACACAGTGATCGCAACACACATCAGCAAGGACAACTTCCAGGTGAAATCATTTGTCTAGCTTTTTTCAATTTTATTCCTCTATTTCTTATAACGTCTTTTCTTTGGCTTTCTGTCTTTCTGGCTATCTATTTTTGTTGCTAGCCTTCCTTCTTTCTTTCTTGTTGGCTTTCTTTATTTTACTAACTTTTTTCCCTGCTAGCTTTTTTGGAAATCCATCCATGTGAACAGGGTTAGGGTTACCCACATGGGACGAGAGTATTCATTATGGTATTAATGAGACTAAGCCATGTTTTACATAAACCATTGTGGTTATGGTGATGCAACTGTAAATAGTCAATAACCTATACATAACTACTACAAATAATATGTGACAAGAAATCCAAACTATTCCTTTTACTGTTATGAACATACAATTTCACTGTATCAGCCAATGCATTGCAGATCCACTTCCTGGTTCAACTTGCCTGGAAAATATTCAACAGCATAAATTCTTTTTTTTTAATATAAATGTTTTGCAGTTTTTCATATTGGAAGGGCAAATTATTAGCTTGTCTTGCATAACCTGGATTCTGCTCTCTCTTGTACACCAGCAGTCAGTGCAGGGTTTTCATGAAGTTTCTTTTCATGTGATTTCAGATGTTTCATGGGAATCAATCCAACCAGAGGCACCAAGACGGCAAGGCAAGTCATCCAGAAAAGTGGGAAGGTCCGTGAGAAGAAGAATAATGCAGTCAACCCGCACGTATCTTCACTCCTCAGGAGATTAATGGACTTTGAATGGCTTTATGCTTAAGTCATATTGCAAATGATGAGGACTCCCCTCCATATGAATGGAAGTAGGTCATAATATTCCATTGAATTCCCTACAGTGACAGGTGTGACTGTTTTGTTGAGATACTCAAGTTAACATAATCTTTCCTGTTAATGAGTTGATATGTATCTCGGTATGATATTTAGAGTGTGTTGCACTTTATTACTGTAACTGCACTTAAGTTTGTTTTTGTTTTTTTGATTTAAACCATAATCAGTTGTCGTTTATGGCTGTAGCTGAAAAGTGTTCATACCTGGCCAGTTCATAGAAATAGGCCACCACCGCCTAACTAGGTGCTGGATAGGCTGGTCCTGCCAGGACCCTCTTGTTGCATTGTATTCTGGTTATTCTGTATAAGATATCTACCTCATGTTTTTAAGAGTTTGAAAGTACATTTCAGTCTTTTAAAAGTGAAAAGCATTCACTTTTTCAG
This sequence comes from Lepturacanthus savala, assembly GCA_030544235.1. Classification (NCBI taxonomy): domain Eukaryota; kingdom Metazoa; phylum Chordata; class Actinopteri; order Scombriformes; family Trichiuridae; genus Lepturacanthus; species Lepturacanthus savala. The sequence goes on along the minus strand of CM060480.1, from coordinate 4,175,583 downwards.
CTATTTGTGTGACGGTAGATCTTCGGTAGGATAAGACTAGCCTTTGTTCCCATGCATATCAATGAGCCTTGGGTGTCACCTGTTAACTAGTTGCTTCCTTGGATCCCTTTGGTGGAGGAGAAGGTACTGGCCATTGCATACAGGGAACACCCCATAATACCTGCCATTGTGGAGATGATCAGAACCAGGCAACCAGACTTCACAATTTGGTCCTTGTCAAAGTTACTCAGATCTCGCTTGCCCATTTTTAAAGTAAGTGAACAGTCAGTTCTTGAAAGTTGATGTGTTGGAAACAGGACTAATGGCGAAACGTAAAAAATCTGAGCCACTTAGAAAAGGGCCAATTTGTGATAGCGTGACAATTGGGTCAAAGCATCTCCACAACAGCAGATCTTGTGAGGGTTTGCTGGTCTGCAGTGGTCCATGGAAGGACTACTGGTTAATGGGTGACAGGATCATGGACACCTAAGTCTTACTGGTATTTGTGGAGCTAAGGTAATCTGATCCCACAGATGAGCTACTGTTGCACAAACTCCTGAAAAGCTTCATGCTGGCTATGATAGAGCTGTCATAACACAATATCACAGCTTGTTGCTACATTAACACGTTAAAACCACTTATCAGGCAGCTGCTTTTAATGTTGGCGCTGACCAGTGTATGTTGAGGAATGTGCTGGTAACGTTTGTATGTATATGTGCAGAGGTGTTCTCAGTCTCAGTCTCGGATTTTAGTTGTTCAGGTGAAAACAAGTTTTATGTGTGTTGTAAAACTACAGTTTAAATAAATGTTGTTTTGTTGCAGCTCTGACTTTGGTTTTATTTAATGGATGAAATAAGTCTAATGAAGTGTTGATGATTTTTGGTTTAACAGCAAACCTCATTACATTCAAAATATTTCATACTTTGCAATGCATGCAAAGATGCTTATGTACAAACAAGACCTAACTGTCTACAACAGTGTAACTTCTGTAATTTTAATTGAATACTAGATAACCTTGTAAATGAAATCACATTTAATAGTTGTTTTTGTGGTGGGTGACACAAAATTACTGTAATTTATATACAAAAAAACCTGTAAAATGTTTACTGTAATTCTTTGTCCCAGTAATGGATTGTAATTCAGTTTTACAGGAATTTATTGGAAACCTTTTTGCCAGGAAGTTACTGTAAAATGAAATGCTGTATATTGCTGTAATTCAATTTTACAAGATTTTATTGGCAACTTTTTTGCCAGGTAGTTACTGTAAAATAATTACAGTGTATGACTGTAATTATTTTTACAGTAATTAACAGTACATTTTACAAGATTTTATTGGCAACTTTTTTGCCAGGTAGTTACTGTAAATTCTACAGTCAATTCGTTACAGTGTACAGTTGTATTGTAGAGGACACAATTCCTGTGCTATATTTCCATGATAACAGTTAGTGTGCTGTCACAGCTACGTCCTATATATGTGCATGGATAACATTCCATAACCTGTTGTTAATTCCTTTACTTTTTTTTCATCCAAAAATATTTTATGTTTGGTTTAAAAACAGTAGGGGTGTGGACTGGGCGGAAAAGTCAACTTTTGCCACCCGTCTGTACAGAAACAAAAATAGTTCTCACGTTTACGCTTCTCTTTTTTTTCTCCATTAGCAAATAGTAGTAAAGTGGACTGTATTTCAAGCTGGGCAATGTAAAATGTGTGGAATGCTATGAGAATAGTATCCCTATGATTGCAAGAATTTGTATTTCTTTTCCAATAACCAACTATAGGCAGATCTCACTCCTCTCAGGCTGTTTTCATTCACTGTTCCTCCTCATTCTAATGAAAAGTAATGTACCCCTACTTTGTAGTATATATCCCAATGATGGCTATCAACTTCTCTGTGTAATATGTAAAGTATAAGTAAAGTGGTGGTTAGATAAATAAATGCAAACATTTGCACAAGTATATACCTTCACATCAGGCATTTTACTAATGTTAAACCAGACATTTTTTAATATGACATCCCAAATAATGGTGTTTTTGTGCTTAAACTACAGCATAATTAACAATGATGCATCTCAAGCAGGCGCTAAGAGTACCTTGTGTAGCAGAATCCATAGCAACAATCATGGCAATGAAATCTGAAGTTTTGATTGTTTGTGTTGCTGGACAGTCATAGGACTCTGCATTAAAAAGGTTTGCAGAACTTTCCATAAGACACTGTGGACTAGTTTCATGTAAACACCTTGCAAATCTAGTGTTTAAACAATCAGTGGGTTGACTGACAGAAAACAAATATAAAACATACTTTGGATAATCGAAAAAAAATGCCAGACATAATGTGATTGGCAGCATCTAAAATGTTATTTTTCCATTTTCTTTCTAATGCTAATTGGATTTTAGACATACAAAATAAGCAGCTCCAACATCACCCAGGGCTCCACTTGAATAACTAACCATCATATTTGGCCACTAAGTCCGGTCTTCCGGAGCATTTATTGCCAGAATTACCTTGAGGGTACGTGGGAATGAAAGGGCTAAGCTGACGTGACATTTCTCTAGGAAGGGAATGAAGAAGGAGGACTGAGGGGAGACTTTAAGGGTCTTCTGTGCACATCTGGAAGTGGAGGACAGGACAAGTAACGCTGGGGTGTGGCACATGCTGATGGCCAAGGTGCTGTCTCTACGGTCTGGGCGGAGGTCAAACGCAAGTCCCGGCATTAAGGGCTGAATCCTCCTTCCCTTGAGCATGATGTCACAGGTTTCGCAGCTCTCTGACAGCACAGCACATATGTAGGGAGGGGAAAGAGCTCCCCGAGGACGCTTACTTAGTGCAGCTGCACCGCTCTTCCCCCTCTCCAGGCCTCCTCCGCAGCTCCTCAGAAAGGAAGCAGGCCTCATCCTCGAATACCGTCTGCATAAAGGGCCGGTGTCCCCTGCTCAAACTCTCCGGCTGCACCCGTTTAATCAGATGTGACAATGTTTGTTTTTACTGAGTGAGGCAGGGAACATGGTAAGTGACCGAGTGTGGGACCAGATAGCTGAAATCAAAATATACTCGTCCTGTGTATATGCACACATTAAAACCTGTTTGTGCAGCAGCTGCTTGTAGCTAAAGGATAAAGTGGAGGCTGATAAAGGCGAAGCGTTGTTTGTATTTTTGCACTCAAGCAGCCTGCTGATGCCTCTGTTCTAGCTGAAGGTGTCAGCTGACCTCACATCTTCTTATACTTGATCATTAAATGTCAAAACTTAAACCTGCTGCTAAAAATCCTGTTAAAGGCACTAAAGATACAGTTGGCGGTTGCAGTCGTGGATTCCGTGGCTTGGGTGATCAATGTGAAAAATATATTTATTTTAATTAAATTTGGATGTGGTTTAACCTTCCCACCATCCATTTTCTATACATGATTATTCCTCACTAGGGTCACGGGGGTCATGCTGGAGCCAATCCCAGCGTACTTTGGGGTGAGAGGCAGGATACACTCCAGACAAGTCGCCAGTCATGGGGCACACACCATACACTCACACTCATAACTATGGGCAATTTTCTCCAAGAGTCTCCAATTAACCTAAGCATGTTTTTGGGAGGAAGCTAGCCTGGCTAACACCAGACCTCACATCAATTATTATTCTGCCTGGGAACCATCCGTTCATTTGTATTGGAGGTGTGGTTTATGAAAGCCCAGAGCTGTTTATTGGGCACTATAAATGTCTATCAAATGCGTCTGTAAGTAGCTCATAGCCAATCGTAACACACATACTCAATGAGGTACCAGATACCTGATAGTTTAGCACTAAAAGTTGCTAATTTTTCAAAATAAAATTGCTGTCTAAGTTACTTGAAACACTTTCTCAGGCTGCATTAAAAAGGTAAATTAGCGTCTGCCGCTATGTTGGATCCACAGTTATCAACAAAGCTTCTGTGTTTCGTCATCATCTTGCTGCACCCTCCCCTGTTCTGTGATTGGTTCCCTAGATGAGGGGAAAATTGGGGACTGAATTTCACAGTGAATGAATTCGCGTGCAGTGCAGGATGAGTATACCCAGGCTAGGAGGGCGGCCACAAAGCCACAAGACGGGCATGTTTACCATTGTGCGTCACAAATGTCTGAAACCCCAAACCAGGCTATTCTATGGACTTCAGCCTTTAAATATATCAGTATCCTTTCAAGCACATGCAAGAACTTTCTAGCCTCATATTAGCAGTACATAATAGATCTAAAAAAAAAATCGCAGATTCCAGGCAGGCATGGTTTTGAAAATTAGTCAAAAAATATTAGTGCGGATGGATGGCGGGTAGTTGATGTGCTTTGAGATGCAGTTGCGGATGAAATAATATGCCACTGGCACATCTCTACAAGACCTGTGATGCAAAGGGTTTTATTAGCATTTCAGCAGGAAATATTATATTTTCTATAGGACTACATGCATTTTACAGCTTAATTACTAGTAATAATACCAAAATTATACTGCATTGTTAAAGATTAGTCCCCAAACTTCTTAGTTTGTCTGTGTTTAGATATATCTGCCTTTGCAGATGCCCTCTAAATGTTCAAATAAATAACTGATAGAGGTGAAATTCTCCTAAATTTCTCAACAAAATATAACGATAAAAGAAAGATTTAGAAAAAGTAACCCAAATATAAGAACCATTTACTTGCTTGCATGCTTTTACTTTAGAACTTTTAAGTCCATTTGGCTAGTAATACTTCTGTAATCTTAACATAACTAAGATTTTAAATGCAGGACTTGAAGTATTTTTACATTCTGGTATTGGCTCTGAATACTTCGTCCATCACTGCCAACAACTCATTGTAAATTTAGTTTTTTATGATCTGTGGCCACCCTGAAGCGTACAGTAGTTCACCTATGGCTTTAACAGACGGAGGAAGGAGAGCAACCTGCGAGCATTAGAGTCGACGGCCGGATGCTGATGTCAAGAATTGTGCAGCTGCACGATACTATCAAGTAATGAACCTAGCAAATGAAAATAAAAGATGTCTTACCATGCAGTATGAGCAATTTACACACTCTGTTAGGTGTGAGCATTCGTGAGCTTGCGTGGGTGTGTCAGTCAGTGTATAAGGAAGATTGGTGAAGCCTTATTCCCCAGTGAGGAGAAGATGTTGAAACAAAGGTTGTCTGGATAGAAACAACGTAGAATCTGGCTTTTGCAACAACTTAAGTATGTAAATTGATGATAAGACAAAGCCTCTTTCTCTCTCCACATCGCCATTTTGATTCTCTTTTCTCCATTGAGGGTTCAAATGCCTTGGAAATCTATGATTCACCACCTCAACCCTGGGACCTCCACATCTGCAATAATCCCATCACCGGTCCAACCAGAAGTTTTTCTTGCGTATTTACATCTATCTTATGCAGCCTTGTAATATGATTTATTTCCAGTGAGAGAAATGTATGCTCTATCCTGGAATTCAAACAGCTGAGTGGTGATTTACAGCGCAGATTTTGCCAAATCAGGAAAGACCTTTTTATATAATCAACTGCAGTCAGATGTGAAATTCCTGAAAAATCTTCCGAGGGATTAGCGGCGCTTTTATTAACGGAGCCGATGCGTAATGTGTTTACAGTGCAGCTGACCTACACAGCGTAAGCAACGCATTCCAGAATCGTGTCAACAATAACTTGTTGCGGTGTAGTAAATCTTCATAGAGACGTTATCGGGGGCGCGACATCTGCTAACTAGCAGGCAGGTTGCAGCGTTTTTTCAAAGCCGCATTGGTGATTTACGGTTCCCTTTGTACTGCCTTATAATCACTGTTGATTTGTGCGACCACAGGCAAAAAAAACATGCAGGACTTAAACTGTCACTCAGCACGGCGGGCCCATACTGTATCCTCTCGTTAACCTATGATTTAGTTCTTTACATCTGGCACGGCAGCGCGCCACATACCACGTCAAAGGCTGGAACACCCAGGCTGAGAGCTTTAAGGAGGACAGCCAGAGCAGGAAATACAGTTGATGAAGCCCAGTAGTGAGGAGAGGAGTGAAGAGTTTGAACCTCAGAGGTCACACAGTCTGCAAACTTGGCCTTTTCCTGCATTTGGGCCCATCAGGAAAGTCTCTGGAGAGAAGCCAAGCGTGTGTTTATAGGCAGAAGAAGGAGTCTTATGTACGGTTTGTGTTGATGCCGTGGAGCTCGGCTGGAAACACGGTGAGATTTCTCACACGGCTGTTTGAGGTGTGTGTGTCCGCTGTGGACAGAATGTCTGAGGAGTCGTGTAATGCTACAGTGAGTGGAGAGATGTCTGCTTATGAGTTCATCTGTGTTTATGTGCTACATGTGCAGAGTCTGGGCATGTGATTAGCAGAGGTGGATGAAGTACTGAACTTCAATTCAAAATGTTAAAGACAGAAGTATTATCAGCAACATGTACTTAACCTGTTATAATGCACAAAACCCCTGATAGCATTGAGTTTTATTCATAAATCACATGAGAAATTATTATTATTATTTAATTGGCTCCTTTATAATCTCCTTTTTAAGCATCATGTTCTGTAATGATCTTTGAACTATTATCTTATTAATCATTGAACTTTCCTGATTTAGGTCAATTTGGTCTTGTTTTAAGTTTTAAATAAAGTATTTATTTAACTGTGGTATAACACATTGTTAGATGTTTTTTTGCAATATTCTTACTATATTTTCTCAGTAGCAACAACATAAAGTAATGACTCTGACTCTTCTGTAGTCACTTTACATCTATTTTTCTTTTGATACCAGGTTTAAATACATCACCTTTGTGGTTGTGGAGATATTTAGTATGTATTATCATTTATAGCAGGAAAACTGAAAAATAGGCCTGGGGCTTACGTGGTTAAATATCAAAGGTAAAAGTACTCATTATGCAGACTGTGTTTTTTTTTATACATTATAGTATATTATGCTAGGTGTTTTCATCATTATTAATCATCATGTGAGAATATTTTAATGTTGTAGTAGCCAATTTTAGATACTTTGGGTAGATTAATATTAAAAATACTGCATTATACTGTACAGTACATAGTATTGCATTATATTGCATAAAAGCATTGTGTTTAATACACTATAAATCATATTACACAAAGTGCATAAAACATTTCATAAATTTTATTTCATGTCAACTCTTCATCTGAAAAGTAACTAAAGCTGTCAAATAAACATAGCAGAGAAAGTACAGTATTTCCCTCTGAAATGTAGTGGAGTCAATGTATAAAGAAATACTCAAGTAGAGACAAGTCAAGTCCATTTTATTTCTAGAGCCCAAAATCACAAATCCCAGATGGGCAATGGGTATGGGCTTTACAGTTTGTACAACACATCCCCTGTCCTTAGACCTTCACATCATAAAAGCTTCTATTAGTATATAATCATTCATACTTATTTCATTCAACATCTAATACTTTAAAGCCTTCTGTTTGTCCTGAGGAAATATTTATACCTATGAGATATAAATTGAGTCAGTATAGGTTGATTCAGTGATGTAGAGGCTAAACGTCTTTGTCGCACATTATTCCTGCACTAGTAAACACACCAGTGTGAATTAAAGGCTCTAATAACAAGCAGTTAAACATTAGGATTTATGCCCACTTGCACTATTTAAAACGGCAGCTCTGGGCAATGTTCAGGCAAGTTGACGCCAGTGTTGAGATAAAATGTGCCCTAGGAGAGCGGCTGGTCTACAGCCTTGGACACATTATCATGATCGCCATTTTCCAGCTGTTAATCAAGGGAAGAACTTATGTTTGTTTTGGGCGCTCCCTACGAGGAGCTGGGAACCTGGTTAGTTAAAGCCAGTCGTGTTTATACGACCACAAACACAGACAAAACCTCTAAATCCTCATTTATATGCATGTATCTGGGGCGATTAACCAAATAACGGTGGTGGTTGCATAGTTTTGGTTGGATCGGATTGGTTAAACTGCTTACAAATTGCGTTGGTTTTCTTCCATGTGGAGGAGAGATATAGAGCTTGTTGGCTTCCGATTTGAGCGATACTCGCAAAAGTTTGTTTTTTTCTCTTTTTATGGCCTTTAATAGGCGATGTAATCCCTGAACACACACTCCGATGCTACTTTGTCGTTAGCTTTTACGGCTCCCTGGTGGGGCAGGGGTGCTGATGAGCTGAGCTTGAAGCAGCGAATCATCACATGACATGAGTCTAAAAAACTTTCACCATCTGTCTAACATAAATATCCAGTTGGCTCAGTCAACAAAGAGTTTAAAAGAGAGATTGCAGCTATTGATATCTATCAATCTATATACTGTTAAGGTTACTGATGTGAGGAGAACATGTGATAATGACCTTAACCCGTTAAGGCCCAAATAGAATATCTCTACAACCACAAAGGTTATTACACTTAAACCTGGAATAAAATAAAATATATCTACAACATGTGAGGTAACTACAGAAGAGTCAGAATCAATTTATGTTGCTGTTACAGAGCAAATATAGTTAGAATATTGAAAAAAAAGTGTTATATTTTAAAAATACATATTATTACTTATATTTAAAATGTTTTTCCTAAAAAATATTTGTATCTTTGTAGAATTGTATCTTTATTCTTGTAAATATTATGACTCTACAACTTCATTCATGTAGAATTACAACTACGTTCTTGTAATGTTATGCCTTTTCTCTTGTAGAATAATGCATTTATTCTTATGATATTAGGTTGTAACTCTCATAGAATTACAACTTTTTCTTGTAATTTTATTACTTTTCTTTTGTAAAAATTACAAGAGAAAAAATACTTTATTTAAAACTTAAAACAAGACCAAACTAAACCAAATCAGGAAAAAACATGAAACAAGCCAAAATATCTGCAATGCAAAGTTTAGGATCATTACAGAACATGAAGAATATATTCTGTAAAATGTTTAACAAGGATATTATAAAGAACCAAATTAAATAATCACACAAGAAGCTCAAATCTAAATTAAATATCTAAATAGTGGTTAGTTGCAGCCCTGCTACTGATATTACATTCAACTATTACTAAATACTTTATTTAGTGTTGGAGCTCAGGTTTTCTCATGCAATATATGAATAAAACTCAATAATGAACCTGTATCAGGGGATTTTAGATTTCAACAGGTTAACTTTTCTATACGAGAAAAAGCAATACCACTTTCAATCCCAATATTTTTGCAAACACCTGATCTCTCCCAAAGGAAAGACAGATAGACAGGAGAGGAAGGGAGAGAACTAGGCCATATGCGGCTACTAATTAGTCGGAACCCCAGAGAACACATGCCAAATTGGTTTGGCATCTTCAGTTTGGAGCTGTGAGGTTTGGTTCACCAGGCCAAGCTGTTCAGACCAGACCTCTGCCCCGACCTCATTCACACACACATTCATCCCGACGAGTGGGCGCTAAAATGTTTGCGTGGGATTTTAATGATGTAGAATGCTATCAGCTATTTTTCCCACATTTAATCATTTACATGGTATAAAGTGATCTCTGCGACATGTGTGATACGCAGAACAGAAGCTTTAATTTCTACAGGCGTCAACAAGAAATGATTAATCAGATGAGTGTCTCATCTCTCTCTCTCTCTTTCTCTCTTTTTGCTTTGCTCGCTCTACCCTCCCAGATGAGGTGAGGTGTCAGGACGATGCAGCAGATCCTACAGATGTACCCGCAGCTGATGATGCAGCTGCAGATGACGGTGGTGGTAGGTGTCTCAATGGACATTACATCACTCTATATCTATTCTAATTGAGCTTTTCTATAAATACTTTTAAATTCAATTTGATTTACTTCTACTTTCCTTTCATTTAATATTTAATTATCTTATGCCCTTAACAATTGATTTATTTACTGTTTATAGTTTATATGACTTATTCTGCACTTTTATTAATTAATTTTTATTTACCATAGATTACCAAATAATAGCTGGATCCCCTTTAAATGATGGATACAGGTGTATATTTTGATTTTTTAAAAAAGAAAAGCATCAGTTCCAAATAAACACAGTCTAATTTATAAAAAAAAAAAAAAAAATCAAGAAAAAAGACGTGACTACTGATGCTGTGCGTTTTTCATAATCGCCTTTTATTTTTCGCGAGCACCTCAGTCCTGACGCATTTCTGTCATGTGCAAATTACGTTAAAGAACACCCTCTCTGGTAATATTGCTCAATTGTCAATTGCCATGGCTTCAGTGGAGCAAAAAAAAAAAGTATGAAATGAAATTCAAACTTTCTGTGTAAAATATGCACAGAAAAACTCAGGAGAAGCAGCTGCGAGACGTTTAACTACAGTACTGTAATGTGACTTTTGAAAAATGGGAGTGATATAGTAGTTATACTGCTTTAATAAAATAATTTGAGTAAATCATCGTATTTTTTCCAGTTTTGCTGAGCAAGACTTTGGTCAGGAACTTGCCTTACTTGGTCTCACATAAACACCTGATCTGTTAAGTGATTGAAACAAAAAAAAAGCCTGGGCTTTTATTTTGTAATTTACATTATTCATTCAGACTTATGACAGTCCTATGTTTCCTATGTTCCTGTTGTATTGACTGTCACTATTATTGAGTATTTTATTGATCTCTTATATGCACTTGGTGTCACATTCTTTTATGGAAATAAGTAAAAATGTATTGATTACTTATCATTATGTATGGTAAATAATACGATCAGTTATTTTTTTATGTGTTATGTGTTTATGTGTTACAAACCTGGACACAGCATCCCTGTGCCTACTATATACACCACCTGTATATAATAGCATTGGATTTTGCTCTTAGCTCCAGCTGATGCAGACAGCACTGCAGCTCCAGCTGATGATGCCGTCCCAGATGGAGATACGGCCGCCACTAATGCTCCTGCTACTGCTGATGACCAGTCTGCTGCTTCTGCTGCTCCTGGAGATTCCATCGCAGCAGTAACCATCATAAACATCGCACTGGATGATCTGGGTGACGGCACCTCAAGGACCCCTGCCCCCGCTGCTGCAGGCGGTGAAGGGGACACAGCTGTTGAAGTCCCCGCTGAACCCAAGATTGTTAAAACTGTAGTGGTGAGTACCAATGTACCTGCTTTTTGCAAATTTGCAATATTTGGAGTTAGTACTGCAATCAGCATATAACAAATGTTAGTTTTTATGCTTTAAAGCATTTTGGTAACCGTTTCGATGGCAGGTGAGTTCATAACACTTTATATAAGCTGTTATAAACTGCACATAAAACAGTCAAGACTGTTTCATAACTCAACATTCAAACCAAACCTTTCATGATTGTGGAAGACAGAACAATGACAACTTATTTGAATCAATGGCCTCATCCACCGCCAAAGAGAGAGAATCTGGTCAAGCAAATCATTTTTCTTTGATGATGCAACCTTAGCAATTTTCTGTGCTTTTTTCTGCAATACAACAGTTGTCAATTTGCAAAAAAAAAAGGGGATGTATTCACATTTAATAAATAAAATTCATTTTATATATAACTTTCATTTAATAATGACTTGATCTATTATTCATATTTGGAAAATATGGAGTTATAGGTTTTTTGGTTTGCCTCCAATATTTCATAAAGGATACCATTAATTTATTCTCTAGCCTTTGTTAATATTTCATTTCTTATTAAGTCTACATCGAATGTACTTTACTATACAAGTTGTAAAGTATTTATAATCACAGAGTTTAACACTGGGAGGCTACATTCAGCTGACCTGTAGTTGTGTAACCTGGAACAGTTGGACATTCCTAGTAGGAAAAGATGAGAAATCATCTGCAAATATTACAAAAATATATCAAACAAATACATTTTATGAAACAAAAGTTATTTGCTTGACCATGATCTGTCTCTATGGCACTGGACCAGCCCAGTGACTCAGATGTGATGTGAGCAGGTAAAGAGGTTTGGCACAAAAACAGCATAAATGCTGCTTTGCAATTGTTGGACTTTTATTTTGACAAGTTGTCGACATTCTGTCTTCCACATCCATGAAAGGTTTGGTATGAATGTTAAGTAATGTCTTATGAAACAGTCATGAATGATTTATGTGCAGCTGCTATGAATGTGTTATGAACTCACCATCAAGTAAAGTGTTACAGACATTTCATCAGGTATTTCTGACACTTTTTGTTTGTAACTTTTTGCATGAATTATTACATTGGTAAAACATATTTTAGATGTTTTTATTACTTAAAATGGCCTAAATAATATATATATTTAAGAAATGTAAGAAAAAGTTTGAAACACTTCGAAATACACTAGGAATTTTCCATTAATTAAAAACTAAATTAAATTCAAATTAATTTTTTTTTTGATTTGGTGAAAATTTTTCCACTCCAATTGTCTCACATATCAAATGTCTATGAGCAAAAGGGACTGGCAAACAGGATATCCTGGTCATGTGACCTCATAAATTGTATGTCCTTCAAAATAAAAGCCCACTTTTCACACCTAACTGGTAAAAACATAGATTGTATATCACAGCTTTTTAGAAAAATGAAGATAAAATAATTGTCGCCATATGGCGACACTATGCTATAGAGGGTTAAGGATTCTAAATGGTTCACTGTGGTAAATAAATTATAATCTGTATCTCTATAAATATAAATATGAATAAATATAATCTGTATAAATCTGTATATGTGTGAGGTTTGCTGTCTTTTCCTCCACCTCTCTGGTCCATCTGACACTAAATTTGTCTCCTCAGCCGGAAGTGAAGTGTGTCGGGAAGGAGGACATCCTGGAAAGTAACGCTGTCAAGGCAGTCATGACGACAGATGACTGTGTAAGTACATGCAATGTTTATATGTAAAACTAGGATATTCTCATAAAATATTAATCCTACCAACCACAGGCAGCATGGAACAGCAGCTGTGATTTTTTGACCATGCATGACCACACTGAAACGACACAGGTTACCCTGTCTGGTGACACGTTCTCATACCAAAGACCTTTATTGGGCCCCCCTACACCTTGGTTCCAGAGGAAATGGCTTACTTCACATACAGGAAGAAGATTAATGTGTTTTAAAGAGCTACAGTTGGAAATGAGGACCTGATAAAGGCAGATCCTTTCTCAGACATTCCTTGGGCGTTGTAAATCTTGAAGACTGTGTTCCTGGCACGACACAAATGAATAGAAGGGCTGATCTTTCCCTCTTATGGTCTGGGGGTCCTTGGGGCAAAAGGATGAATTGCAAGGGTGTGGCTTCGTTTTTCTTTTATTTATTTATTTTTTTATTTGAGATAACTCTATTACACATACAGGCTAATTTTGAAATTGTGAAACATCTAAAAGACTCCAAACTCTAGACAATGCCATAGTTTTTCCTTGTACAGTAAGTCCTAATTGGGTGCTTGGATGTGAGATGACGCACAAAGTACAAAACAAACATGTGGTGCTCAAAATGAACTGACTGCTGACTGTTTCACTCCATGCCGGCCCAGGTGCACAGAGCCTTAGCAGCAGGTCAAATCCCAAGCCGCATATTTCAGTTCGCCTCTATTTGGGTCATTACTGTAAGGTTGTTAGAGCCAGGACCATCTGCAGAAGTCATCTGTCCCATTCAACCCCAAACTAAACATGGGCTGAAGTGCCAGAAGTCTTAGCCAGCTGATGATATGTTCAAAAAAGCACATTACACAAAAGAAAGAAAAACATTTAAAAAAGGAAAAGGTAATTCCCTTCAGGCAATGAATGGCATGAACGGAACAAATTTAATAAAGCAACAATGCTCTGAAGTGGTGGAACACGAGAAATAGGAAATTCAATAAGAAAATCCAGCTATGGGTGCAGAAGGGTGCATGAGGTCAAGCAACATATTTTCTTCTTTGCTGATGACACAATTCTTATCATTTGAAATGAAAATTATAGTCATACAGATTTAAAAAGGAAATGAGGAGCTATGTCTAAATGCTTTCAGATGAATGACTCTCCCAATATTAAAAAATACAATTTTATGATATTATATTAACATTTAGTGTTAATAAAAGTCCGTTTGTACCATTTTTTTTTTTACAATAATCATGAATTTGTGTGATTTTGGACACAAAATATCAAATGGCGTAAACAAAAAAGAATGATAAATTTCAAAAATATAATCCACCTAGAATATAAACCTAGTTGATAGCATGTATTTTAAATTTTTTATAACCTTTTTAAGAGAGTTGAACTATATGATGCACATCACATTTTTGTCACTGACCCTTATATATGAAAATAAACTAAATGAAACAAAAGACATGTGGGATTCCTCAGTTTAACATAGGATGTGTCATAAGTGGCACATACAGGGGGAGAGAACAGGTTCCATGGGAGCGATTTTACCTTCATATGAGGTTCAGCCCTCTTTAGTTTCATCCTCCCTGCCTCGGAGATCTGGGTGTTACTGCAGAGTCCAGCTGTGGGCCCACTCCCAGTGAACTGAGGGATTCAGGGTTCGCTCTTTAGTTTCGTCTTCTGGGAGCACTGCGAGATGTCTGGATCACATTACACAAAAATGAAGAGTGTTCTCGGGTCCCAAAGCCTAACGTTGTGCAATGAAGTGATATCATAGTTCATGGATAAGGTGGGAAAAAGAAGGTGTGGTCGGCAAGTTTTCCATCCAACTGCATTTTGTCTCCATTACGCACTCAATGTCAACTGGGAAAAATCAGGCATGCACATTTGGCGATTTGGCCCCTCTGATCACCCCCCAAAAATGAGCTGGAATCACTGTGCTATACATTCTGTGCACTGAAAATGTGAAATGAGTTCAGGCCTTTGCAAGTTCTGAGTTGGAGAATTTAATTTTTCTGCAGAAAATGACGCGGTATGAGAAGGTTAATTCTGATAATTGGTATCCAAATCTTTTCTTATAGGAAATTACTAAACGTATTATCCAAGAGAACCCTGCGAGCTGGTGCCAGGGGGAAAAGTGTAATCTAGAAATCTTCCAAGAGGGCAACACAGCACTGATCGCCAGCGGTGATGGTGTGTATTCATGGCATCTATCAGCCAATCAATATATTATTTTGATATATTATTAAATTGCAATGTCCTTTCAGCTGCTTTGGGAACTTTGGCTGATGCTCTCCAGAGTGATCATTTGAAAGATAAGGTAAGAGGGCTTCAATATAAAAAAATAATAAAATAAACACACACGTAAACCAAGTTGAAGTTCAATTGTAAAATGAATGAATGAATATTGGAAATTTGTAAATAAAGCTTTATAAAAAAAGAAAAAAAGCTTAAGACTTCACTTGGTCACCTACGTCCTTCATGGACTTCTTCCATTTTATTGAAGAATATTGTTTTTTAGTGGTTTCTAATTAACATTTCTTTTTGCAGCTGGGTGTGACAGAGACTGAGACACCTTTATCATCAGGTTCTTCTGTATTTGTGGGAATCCTGGTTACTGGTCTGCTTGCTGCCATCGCCATTACTGTAGGTTACTTCAAATGTCAACGCAGGGGAGACGCCAAGGGGGTGAAGCTGGTAAGATACTTCATTAAAAACATTTTCTCTTTAAGAATTAATCTAAAATACATTTCGCCACTGCGGACCTCATTAACACACACTGGGTCTACATATAACAAAATTTCTTTGATAACACCACACAAAGATTTTCTCAGGCATGGTTTATGTTTTACTACATCTGAAATAAAAAAATAGTTCCCTTCATTTGCCACAAGTCGCCTCCAGTGTTTTAATTAGGAAACGTTGTTGGCCAGAAATCAGAGTGACTAGGCCTGCTCTCTGCTGCTCTGCTGCTATAGTATGACTTTTTTTTGACGACATGCTATAGTATGACTATTTTTGGACGACATGCTATAGTATGACTATTTTTGGACGACATGCTATAGTATGACTTTTTTTTGACGACATGCTATAGTATGACTTTTTTCTGACGACATGCTATAGTATGACTTATTTTTGACGACATGCTATAGTATGACTTTTTTTTGACGACATGCTATAGTATGACTTTTTTTGGACGACATGCTATAGTATGACTTTTTTTGGACGACATGCTATAGTATGACTTTTTTTCGGACGACATGCTATAGTATAGTATGACTTTTTTTATAGTATAGTATGACTTTTTTTTGATGACATGCTATAGTATGACTTTTTTTTGAACATGCTATAGTATGACTTTTTTCTGACGACATGCTATAGTATGACTTTTTTTTGACGACATGCTATAGTATGACTTTTTTCGGACGACATGCTATAGTATGACTTTTTTCGGACGACATGCTATAGTATGACTTTTTTCGGACGACATGCTATAGTATGACTTTTTTTGACGACATGCTATAGTATGACTTTTTTCGGACGACATGCTATAGTATGACTTTTTTTTGACGACATGCTATACTATGACTTTTTTCTGACGACATACTATAGTATGACTATTTTTGGACGACATGCTATAGTATGACTTTTTTTTGGACATGCTATAGTATGACTTTTTTTTGACGACATGCTATAGTATGACTTTTTTTTGACGACATGCTATAGTATGACTTTTTTTGACGACATGCTATAGTATGACTATTTTTGGACGACATGCTATAGTATGACTTTTTTCTGACGACATGCTATAGTATGACTATTTTTGGACGACATGCTATAGTATGACTTTTTTTGGACGACATGCTATAGTATGACTTTTTTTTGACGACATGCTATAGTATGACTTTTTATTAACGACATGCTATAGTATGACTTTTTTTTGACGACATGCTATAGTATGACTTTTTTTGGACGACATGCTATAGTATGACTTTTTTTTGACGACATGCTATAGTATGACTATTTTTTGACGACATGCTATAGTATGACTTTTTTTTTGACGACATGCTATAGTATGACTTTTTTCTGACGACATGCTATAGTATGACTATTTTTGGACGACAAGCTATAGTATGACTTTTTTCTGACGACATGCTATAGTATGACTTTTTTTGACGACATGCTATAGTATGACTTTTTTTGGACGACATGCTATAGTATGACTTTTTTCTGACGACATGCTATAGTATGACTTTTTTTTGTTGACATGCTATAGTATGACTTTTTTTGACGACATGCTATAGTATGACTTTTTTCGGACGACATGCTATAGTATGACTTTTTTTTGACGACATGCTATACTATGACTTTTTTCTGACGACATACTATAGTATGACTATTTTTGGACGACATGCTATAGTATGACTTTTTTTTGGACATGCTATAGTATGACTTTTTTTTGACGACATGCTATAGTATGACTATTTTTGGACGACATGCTATAGTATGACTTTTTTCTGACGACATGCTATAGTATGACTATTTTTGGATGACATGCTATAGTATGACTTTTTTTGGACGACATGCTATAGTATGACTTTTTTTTGACGACATGCTACAGTATGACTTTTTTTTAACGACATGCTATAGTATGACTTTTTTTTAACGACATGCTATAGTATGACTTTTTTTTGACGACATGCTATAGTATGACTTTTTTTGGACGACATGCTATAGTATGACTTTTTTTTGACGACATGCTATAGTATGACTTTTTTCTGACGACATGCTATAGTATGACTTTTTTTTGACGACATGCTATAGTATGACTTTTTTTGGACGACATGCTATAGTATGACTTTTTTTTGACGACATGCTATAGTATGACTATTTTTTGACGACATGCTATAGTATGACTTTTTTTTGACGACATACTATAGTATGACTTTTTTTTGGACGACATGCTATAGTATGACTTTTTTTTGACGACATGCTATAGTATGACTATTTTTGGACGACATGCTATAGTATGACTTTTTGTGACGACATGCTATAGTATGACTTTTTTTGGACGACATGCTATAGTATGACTATTTTTGGATGACATGCTATAGTATGACTTTTTTTGGACGACATGCTATAGTATGACTTTTTTTTGACGACATGCTATAGTATGACTTTTTTTTAACGACATGCTATAGTATGACTTTTTTTTGACGACATGCTATAGTATGACTTTTTTTGGACGACATGCTATAGTATGACTTTTTTTTGACGACATGCTATAGTATGACTATTTTTTGACGACATGCTATAGTATGACTTTTTTTTTGACGACATGCTATAGTATGACTTTTTTCTGACGACATGCTATAGTATGACTATTTTTGGACGACATGCTATAGTATGACTTTTTTCTGACGACATGCTATAGTATGACTTTTTTTTGACGACATGCTATAGTATGACTTTTTTTGGACGACATGCTATAGTATGACTTTTTTCTGACGACATGCTATAGTATGACTATTTTTGGACGACATGCTATAGTATGACTTTTTTTTGACGACATGCTATAGTATGACTTTTTTCTGACGACATGCTATAGTATGACTATTTTTGGACGACATGCTATAGTATGACTTTTTTCTGACGACATGCTATAGTATGACTTTTTTTGACGACATGCTATAGTATGACTTTTTTTGGACGACATGCTATAGTATGACTATTTTTGGATGACATGCTATAGTATGACTTTTTTTGGACGACATGCTATAGTATGACTTTTTTTTGACGACATGCTATAGTATGACTTTTTTTTAACGACATGCTATAGTATGACTTTTTTTTGACGACATGCTATAGTATGACTTTTTTTGGACGACATGCTATAGTATGACTTTTTTTTGACGACATGCTATAGTATGACTATTTTTTGACGACATGCTATAGTATGACTTTTTTTTTGACGACATGCTATAGTATGACTTTTTTCTGACGACATGCTATAGTATGACTATTTTTGGACGACATGCTATAGTATGACTTTTTTCTGACGACATGCTATAGTATGACTTTTTTTTGACGACATGCTATAGTATGACTTTTTTTGGACGACATGCTATAGTATGACTTTTTTCTGACGACATGCTATAGTATGACTATTTTTGGACGACATGCTATAGTATGACTTTTTTTTGACGACATACTATAGTATGACTTTTTTTTGGACGACATGCTATAGTATGACTTTTTTTTGACGACATGCTATAGTATGACTATTTTTGGACGACATGCTATAGTATGACTTTTTTCTGACGACATGCTATAGTATGACTTTTTTTTGACGACATGCTATAGTATGACTTTTTTTGGACGACATGCTATAGTATGACTTTTTTCGGACGACATGCTATAGTATGACTTTTTTTTGACGACATGCTATAGTATGACTTTTTTTGACGACATGCTATAGTATGACTTTTTTCGGACGACATGCTATAGTATGACTTTTTTTTGACGACATGCTATACTATGACTTTTTTCTGACGACATACTATAGTATGACTATTTTTGGACGACATGCTATAGTATGACTTTTTTTTGGACATGCTATAGTATGACTTTTTTTTGACGACATGCTATAGTATGACTTTTTTTTGACGACATGCTATAGTATGACTTTTTTCTGAGGACATGCTATAGTATGACTATTTTTGGACGACATGCTATAGTATGACTTTTTTCTGACGACATGCTATAGTATGACTATTTTTGGATGACATGCTATAGTATGACTTTTTTTGGACGACATGCTATAGTATGACTTTTTTTGGACGACATGCTATAGTATGACTTTTTTTTAACGACATGCTATAGTATGACTTTTTTTTGACGACATGCTATAGTATGACTTTTTTTGGACGACATGCTATAGTATGACTTTTTTTTGACGACATGCTATAGTATGACTATTTTTTGACGACATGCTATAGTATGACTTTTTTTTTGACGACATGCTATAGTATGACTTTTTTTGGACGACATGCTATAGTATGACTTTTTTTTGACGACATGCTATAGTATGACTTTTTTCTGACGACATGCTATAGTATGACTTTTTTTTGACGACATGCTATAGTATGACTTTTTTTGGACGACATGCTATAGTATGACTTTTTTTTGACGACATGCTATAGTATGACTTTTTTTTGACGACATACTATAGTATGACTTTTTTTTGGACGACATGCTATAGTATGACTTTTTTTTGACGACATGCTATAGTATGACTATTTTTGGACGACATGCTATAGTATGACTTTTTTTGACGACATGCTATAGTATGACTTTTTTTGGACGACATGCTATAGTATGACTATTTTTGGATGACATGCTATAGTATGACTTTTTTTGGACGACATGCTATAGTATGACTTTTTTTTGACGACATGCTATAGTATGACTTTTTTTTAACGACATGCTATAGTATGACTTTTTTTTGACGACATGCTATAGTATGACTTTTTTTGGACGACATGCTATAGTATGACTTTTTTTTGACGACATGCTATAGTATGACTATTTTTTGACGACATGCTATAGTATGACTTTTTTTTTGACGACATGCTATAGTATGACTTTTTTCTGACGACATGCTATAGTATGACTATTTTTGGACGACATGCTATAGTATGACTTTTTTCTGACGACATGCTATAGTGTGACTTTTTTTTGACGACATGCTATAGTATGACTTTTTTTGGACGACATGCTATAGTATGACTTTTTTCTGACGACATGCTATAGTATGACTATTTTTGGACGACATGCTATAGTATGACTTTTTTTTGACGACATACTATAGTATGACTTTTTTTTGGACGACATGCTATAGTATGACTTTTTTTTGACGACATGCTATAGTATGACTATTTTTGGACGACATGCTATAGTATGACTTTTTTTGACGACATGCTATAGTATGACTTTTTTTTGACGACATGCTATAGTATGACTTTTTTTTGACGACATGCTATAGTATGACTATTTTTGGACGACATGCTATAGTATGACTTTTTTTTGACGACATACTATAGTATGACTTTTTTTTGGACGACATGCTATAGTATGACTTTTTTTTGACGACATGCTATAGTATGACTTTTTTCTGACGACATGCTATAGTATGACTATTTTTGGATGACATGCTATAGTATGACTTTTTTTGGACGACATGCTATAGTATGACTTTTTTTGGACGACATGCTATAGTATGACTTTTTTTTAACGACATGCTATAGTATGACTTTTTTTTGACGACATGCTATAGTATGACTTTTTTTGGACGACATGCTATAGTATGACTTTTTTTGGACGACATGCTATAGTATGACTTTTTTTTGACGACATGCTATAGTATGACTATTTTTTGACGACATGCTATAGTATGACTTTTTTTTTGACGACATGCTATAGTATGACTTTTTTTGGACGACATGCTATAGTATGACTTTTTTTTGACGACATGCTATAGTATGACTTTTTTCTGACGACATGCTATAGTATGACTTTTTTTTGACGACATGCTATAGTATGACTTTTTTTGGACGACATGCTATAGTATGACTTTTTTTTGACGACATGCTATAGTATGACTATTTTTTGACGACATGCTATAGTATGACTTTTTTTTGACGACATGCTATAGTATGACTTTTTTTTGACGACATGCTATAGTATGACTTTTTTTTAACGACATGCTATAGTATGACTATTTTTGGACGACATGCTATAGTATGACTTTTTTTTGACGACATGCTATAGTATGACTTTTTTCTGACGACATGCTATAGTATGACTTATTTTTGACGACATGCTATAGTATGACTTATTTTTGACGACATGCTATAGTATGACTTTTTTTGGACGACATGCTATAGTATGACTTTTTTTGGACGACATGCTATAGTATGACTTTTTTTCGGACGACATGCTATAGTATAGTATGACATGCTATAGTATAGTATGACTTTTTTTATAGTATAGTATGACTTTTTTTTGATGACATGCTATAGTATGACTTTTTTTTGACGACATGCTATAGTATGACTTTTTTCTGACGACATGCTATAGTATGACTTTTTTTTGACGACATGCTATAGTATGACTTTTTTCGGACGACATGCTATAGTATGACTTTTTTCGGACGACATGCTATAGTATGACTTTTTTTTGACGACATGCTATACTATGACTTTTTTCTGACGACATGCTATAGTATGACTTTTTTTGACGACATGCTATAGTATGACTTTTTTCGGACGACATGCTATAGTATGACTTTTTTTTGACGACATGCTATACTATGACTTTTTTCTGACGACATACTATAGTATGACTATTTTTGGACGACATGCTATAGTATGACTTTTTTTTGGACATGCTATAGTATGACTTTTTTTTGACGACATGCTATAGTATGACTTTTTTTTGACGACATGCTATAGTATGACTTTTTTCTGAGGACATGCTATAGTATGACTATTTTTGGACGACATGCTATAGTATGACTTTTTTCTGACGACATGCTATAGTATGACTATTTTTGGATGACATGCTATAGTATGACTTTTTTTTGACGACATGCTATAGTATGACTTTTTTTTGACGACATGCTATAGTATGACTTTTTTTTGACGACATGCTATAGTATGACTTTTTTTGGACGACATGCTATAGTATGACTATTTTTGGACGACATGCTATAGTATGACTATTTTTTGACGACATGCTATAGTATGACTTTTTTTTTGACGACATGCTATAGTATGACTTTTTTCTGACGACATGCTATAGTATGACTATTTTTGGACGACATGCTATAGTATGACTTTTTTCTGACGACATGCTATAGTATGACTTTTTTCTGACGACATGCTATAGTATGACTTTTTTCTGACGACATGCTATAGTATGACTATTTTTGGACGACATGCTATAGTATGACTTTTTTTTGACGACATGCTATAGTATGACTTTTTTTTGACGACATGCTATAGTATGACTTATTTTTGACGACATGCTATAGTATGACTATTTTTTGACGACATGCTATAGTATGACTTTTTTTTGACGACATGCTATAGTATGACTTATTTTTGACGACATGCTGCCTGCTGCTCCATCTGCACCGTTTCATCTACTGACCAGACGCAGCTGTTTCTCTGAACCTCTCGCATTGTCAAATGAGGGGGTTGTGTTTTTGATGGCAAATGGGTGTGTTTTGTGCGTGTGTGTGTGGATGCATGTTTGTACATATGAGTGTTCATGGGCATGACAGAACTGTGTCTGATTATGAGATGAAAGACATCATTTTTAACTCGCATGACACAATAAGGCGGTTCTTTTTATATACTGAATTGATGTATGGGGGGAAAAAAAGGGAATCGTCATAAGTGATGGTGGCTTTAAGACACAAATATACACATTCATTCTGTCTGCTCTTTTACATTTTAAGTACTTTGATTGTTGCACTGCTTTCTTGTTATTTTTTGCACTTTTTTCTTCCTTTTAATCTTTTGTTTTACAAGAAAAAAGATCCAGTCAGCTATTTACAATTTATACCACAGCTTGCTTTGGATACAATCATCTGCCCAATGTTAACCACTTAAGCCCCAGGCCTATTTTTCAGTTTTTATGCTATAAATGATAATAAATATTTCTACAACCACAAAGGTTATTGTACTTAAACCTGGTGTCAAAAGAAATCTACTACATGTAAGGTGACTGCAGAAGAGTCAGAATCAATTTATGTTGCTGTTACAGAGCAAATATAGTTAGAATATTGGACAAAAAAATAAATCTAACATTGTGTTTTAATACAGATAAACATACTTTATTTAAAAAAAAAACTGAAATCAGGAAGAAAAAGTCGAAACTCTGCAATGCAAAGTTCAATGATTATTAAGATAAGAGTTCAAAGGTCAATTATTTGTCCATAAAATCATAGCAATCACACTGAGGATAATTAGAGAACACAAAGAATATATTCTGTAAGATGTTTAAAAAGGAGATTATCAAGCAGCCAATTAAATAATCACACAAACAGCTCAAATGTAAATTAAATATCTAAATAGTGGTTAGATGCAGCCCTACTACTGACTATTTTCTTATTGTTTTCTTATTTCTTATAAATCTACTTTATTTAGTGTTGGAGTTGAGGTTTTCTCCTGCAATATATGAATAAAACTCAATGTTGAACTTGTATCAGGGATTTTTGGACTAACAAGTTAAAAAAACAGCAGCGTCTGTGCAGCTGGTTCAGTCTCACACTACATCCAACAGGTATTTCCTTTTCTCTCCAGCCTTTTCAGTGATGTATTGTGTGTTTGTGCTGCATTTTTGCAGGCGGAGGAAGGGTATCCAGTAGATCAGGAGAACCAAGGGAACACTCTTGTGTCCGTGGCCCCCCTCAACCCCCCTCCAGAAACCCAGGAGAAGCCCAGCGTGAACGGAGAGTCCCCCGAAGCCGCAAAGACCCCGACGCCCCCCACCAACGGCCACTCCACCGCCAAGACAGCAGACACCGAGCTGTGAAATAACTGCAGCCCATGACATTACCCCCCCCCACACACACACACACACACACACACACACATACACACACACATCCATCACTCCCCTCACACACACACACAAACACAAAATACCTAAGCAAACTAACCTCCCTCTTTTTGAATCCACTCCTTCCCAAACAAAGAAACCACAGCAGACTGAGCATCAGGGACTAGAAGAATCTCTTACATCAACACTTGTGTTTCTATAGCCCCCCCTTCCCCTTTTTTTTTTCTTTGGCCGCATGCCTCAACAAACATCAGGAAAACTAGTCTGATGACGACATTGGCGGTGAGGAGTAATGACGATGACGAAGGCTGGGTTGTCCCTGGGTTGTTGACGGCACTCGGGGCTGGAGACGGGAAGAAAGTGTGTGTTTTTTTTTTTTTTTATTGCATTAATTAGCATAAAGATGACTTCAGCCTCTGAAATCCGGCCATGTGCTGTCAACGTCCATCACACTCGTCAGCTTTTAAAGCTCCGACCAAAGCCTCCGTGAGAAAATAGATGTACACGAGCCACAAAAATTGAAATCGTTCCTTAGTTTATTATAAAAGCCATAACAGACAGAGAAGAAACACACCACACTGCCTTTAAATCTGTTTACAAAACTCTCAGAGAGGAAATTCATCGGGCTCTGATCTTGTTTGTCTGCTTGATTTATTGTATGAATTTGTGTTTGAACGTGTGTGTGTGTGTGTGTGTGTGTGTGCGTGTGTGTGTGTGTGTGTGTGTATGTGCGTGCAGCTTTCAGATCTTGCATATGCGTGTATGGGTCAGTGACAAATAATGTTTGACAAGATGAGAAAGTCAAAATCTTTTTATTAAATACAGTTTTAAGAAGCATTCATCAAGTCTCTCAAAATGCACAATGTGTTTCATGTTGGTTTCTTGTTATTTACTTCTCCATTTGTTTCTTTTTTTTGTGTGTGTGATTTTTTTTTTTTACACAAAATGGGGCTATCTATCATGAAAACAAAGACAAACTAAACAAAAGTTATATAAATTGCCATGATACCACTAGTAAAACAACACACTTTTTGAAAATGGGTGAACCGTCCCTTTATTTCTTTTCACAAAAATCATGATTTTGTAGGATTTTTTGACACAAAATGTTGTGTAACCAAAAAAGAATGATCAATTTTAGATATTTAATCCATCTAGAATATAAAACTTGTTGATAGCATGTGTTTTTTTTGTTTTTTTTAATTCTAAAACAGTTAAACTATCTGGTACCAAGTTTTTAGGAATACAGCACATGACATTTTTGTCACTGACCCATATACTTGTACCTGTACTGTACCTCCGTACATTAGCTTCTCTTTGCTTACTGTATGTTTGCATGTATTTTCAATGATGTTGAGAAGATGATGATGAATGTGCATGAGACATTAGCCGTGAAAAGTACAATTTTGCAGAAAAAACAAAAAAACGAGTTGACAAAGTGATGGCTCACAGATGCAGGTTAGCGGGAATTTGAAGGTTTTTAAATCCTGCCATTTTCTTGAAGAAGGGGAAATCACGAGAGGGATTCTCCCCATTTATCACAGCAAGCTGAAGTGAGATCAATCACAAGCTAACAGGCCTCTGATGTGGCTTTATAGCCACTGCTGAAAATCATGAGACTGACTGAATGACCAACTAACTCATAAAAGGCCTCTGACTGTCAGCACAGTCCATCTGTCAGTGTTATTTCCTTTTTTTCCCAATATACTGTATATGCTTCTTTTTTATATCAGTATTGTATTGATCAAGTGTGTATAGTATGGTGACTTTTTTGTCTCGTCTGTATTCTGTGTACCCACCTTTGTTATGGTCCTTCTATGTGCCAAAGAATTTCATTTCATAGCTTTATGTTGTACTGTACTAAATGTTTACTCCAGGTCATGTAACATAAATAAAGATTTTCAAGGGCTATGACTGTTTAAAAGAAGCTTTTGTTTTTTTTAAGGCGGAATCTGTGATTTTTTTTCTTCTGTAAAATGAAAAGTTAAGGTTAAACACAAAAAGAAGCAGCAACATTTTTCTTGTCAAACTGTAACAAAAGAAATTGCATTGATTTCTTCTTTCAGTTCATTGTATATCTTTTCATTCCTAACATTCCGATTTTACTGAAGTTTAAATTTGGATTTAACATCAAAAACGAATGAAAAATAAAGGACTTTTTATGAATTTCCATGTTTCCTGACTCATTTGTATATAAGTATAAAAAAGGGTTTATTAATAGTAGTGCATCATTATATTTGTCACGTTTTAGTGAATATAGATAAGAACATATAAAAAAATATATGAATTATATGTAGCCTACACTGGAAAAAGAAAAGAGTTGAGCCAACTTAATTGAATTGTTTCAGTTGGTAACACCTAAATGAATTAAGTTCATTGAAATGAAATCAATAAGTTGGAGTTACTCTTGTGTAACATGAAGATCTTCATCTGAAAACAAAGCACACTGCAAAAAATGTTATTTTTTCTTTGGATCAATTCAATCCTGTTTGAAGAAAATGTTAATCTTGTTTTAAAAAACAAAAATAACAGTCGTTTTCATAGTGTTTCATATGGCAACAATTACTTTATTACTTTTATTATATTATTTTCAAAAAACGTGATGCTATGTGACAGCAAAAATCAACACTGTTAAGATTTAATTTTTTGCAGTGCAAAGCTGTAAAAAAAATGCAGTGGAGTGGAAATAGTAGTATCACATAGAAATAATCAAATAAAGTAAAATACCTCAGAATTAGTAGAGCTCAATATTGGACAAATTTTAGCAAAATCAATATATTTACAGCTAATACAATTTAATTTTTTGCAGTGGGCACCTTCTATAGCACTAAAGCATCTACTTTCATTGTTTTTGTAGCTTGTTTTATTTGTCACTAATCTATTAGGAGACTTTTATTGATTATTGATTTTGTTTCCATCTCTGAGACACTTTTATGAAATATTGAGTATTTTGATGCAACACGATAGCAGAAAACCAAGTGTTATATATCTGAGAAGTTCACTTTTTCAGTCCATTTTCCATCATTCACAACAGTAACTTTGTATTTACTACTTGGTTACTTCCACAACTAGAAAACAAAAACATCAATACCAGTGAGCGTAAAGCGTGATGATGTTTTAACCACAGAAACGGTGCACATGTACTTAACTCTCTTACATCTGTGCTCCTCTAACACACTTGGAATTTAAATCCCATACAGCCCATACGCTCACACAGCTGGTTTACATAAACTGTAGTAATGACATCACCTCGCACAGTTTTGTCTTTCACTGTTTGGGTGGGGCAAACATCCACCAGCTGTCTCCTCGCTGCACGCCACACGGGACGTGTTCACCAGGTTTACGCCGCCTTCACGTTTCATTGGTTTCCCCGTCGCCTTCCGCTGTATGTGACAGGGCGACTGCTTCGTTTCCCATCCGTTCACACCCTTCTCTCGTCACAAGATCAAGTCCTCTCCCCCCCGGCTCCACACCCCACAAAGGAAAATATTTCCTCAAGGCCGTTTAGCAAGCGCCGTGGAACGGCTCCAGATCGAGAGCACCACACACAGACGGCACAACAAGCACATGCCATCAACATAAATACACAGTGTTAATCCCTGCGGACGTGAACATCAGGCTATAACACATGCATTCATGTTATTTGTGACCTTGAACACCGGGGTAAACCCTGTGCTGAGATCATCTTTTTGTACAAGTGTTTGGACTAAAGGAGAAGCAGCAGACTCCACCCAACACAAGAGTACTGAGTTCATTGCTCTTTTTAATTGTCTGTGCTACAATTACTCATTCCTCTGGCTCTGCAGTACTGTCAAAACTTAAAGGGCTGGTCAACTCAAAACACATAAATAAAGTAGACATTGTTCTAATTGTATTTTTCCTTCCAGATAGCCACAATTTATTTCAGACATGGGTTAGCAACAAATAATGTTTGGCAAAATGAGAAAGCTCAAAACTTTTTGATTAGCATTCATCAGGTCTCTCAACATGTGTGTTGTGTTCATGTTGGTTTCTTGTTATTTAAAAATCCATTTGTTTCTATATGTATTTTATAAGTCAACATTTTAACACCAGCCATTTAGTTGAGTCTATTCCACAGAATGGCTTGTGTTCAATGGGTTTAGTGACAAATAATGTTTGGCAAGATGAAAAAATCACAAACGTTTATAAAATAGAGCTTTAAAAGCATCAGGTCTCCCCAAAATGTACATTTTGGGTTCATGTCAAACAAAACTTATATAAGTTGCCTTGATACCACTAGTAAAACAACACACTTTATTTGAGAAATGGGTGATGTGACCCTTTAACTTTTTTTTTTTTTTTTTTTTACAAAAATCACGATTTTGTGCAAATTTTTGACACAAAATGTCAAATGGTGTAACCAAAAAGAATGATAAAATTTAAATATTTAATCCAACTTATTGATAGCATGTGTTTTTAATTTTTTAAATCTTTTTTTAAGAGAGTTCAACTACCTGGTACCAAGTTTTTAAGGTTACACCACATGACAGTTTTGTCACTGACCCACATACATTCATACATTCTCACAGAGAAGTAGTCCTTATGTCTACTTCTCCAGTCCAACGTTGTTTCTGGACAAGAATATTGATTTTTTTTTTTTGTTGCTTGTGCACCACAAACTAAATTCCATTGTATTGGGGTTTGTAGAAGATATTTCAGGGGTGGATCCTCAATCTCAAAAACCAGAACAAATTAAATAAAAGTTATATAAATTGCCTCGATACCACTAGTAAAACAACACACTTTATTTGAAAAATCGGGTGAACCGTCCCTTTAAGTTTTTCCACCCATCTGCCCCAATACATCTTTATTATTACTCTAAACCGTCTCTTCCACGGCTTCTCTTCGGTGTCACATTAGTCCCAGAGCTCCGGCGTGCCTCCTCCCGCCCTTCTATCCCGTCCAGCTCCACCCTCCTCCCTCCACCCCTCCACCGCCGGGCCAAGAGCAGTGTGTATGTGCGCTGGAATCTGGGATTGCGAACAGAACTCAGCTGGTTGTTTTTATTGTGGGGTGGCTCCCCCCTCAGCGTAGCCGCAGCTGCCAAATAACGTCATGTTTTGTTTTTTTTTTCCATCTCCGCGCCAGAGCACGCCCCTTCCAAACTCATTGATGGCGAGATAATATCGAGCAGGATCGGGAGGGTTTGGGAGATAAAGGAGAAGGCTCCAGAGACCGGGCTCGGACCCCAGGGGTCAAGAGGGCACGGTCCGAGAGATGAAAATTAAAATGTTTTCAGGTTCGTGGAAATGTCACAAGAATGTCAGGAAGGAAAAGCCCAGAAAGTCTTTTGATCCTGAATGATTAGGCTATTTGAAACATTAGGTCATGATATGAAGTGGAAAACTGCAGATAAGCAGGAACATATAAATCTTTTTCCAGCAAAGCCCTCAACTGTCAGCCATGTCATATGTCTCCTCTCAGGAGTTTCCTCTGCAAAGAAAAGACAACGTGGATCCTCACATATTGTGTTTATACTGAAAACCAAAAAAAAACTCGATCTCTGAAGCATCAAAAATAATGTCAGTGACAAAACTGACCCTAAACACTTGGTACCAGATAGTTTAACTCTCTTAAAAAGCTTTTAAAAAAATTAAAAACACATGATAATGGACTTTTGGGGATTTTTTCATCTTACCAACCATTATTTGTCACTGACTCTTCTTTTGAATCAGATTTCGGCCCCATGTTTTTAGAGCTCTTGTTGCTGAGACCCTGAATTTGGAATTTTGGAATTTCCTGAAGTAACCCAGACCCTGTACCCCGAGGAGAGTCATACTAGGGATTTAATCTCATCAAGTAATCTCACCAGCAAAAGAAACTGATCTGTTGTGATTTTACTCAATCTTGCAAAGTGTCAAGGCAGTATGTAGCAGAGAGAGTAAAACATCTGTATAAAAGCTTCCAAGATGCGTGTGGGGGCATCTAAGAGGTTGGTTAAGTCATGACAGGGCCCTCGGGTGCCCTTCCAGTAGACTAGACATGTTAAAATGGCCTCTAGGGTGCCCTACCAGTGGGTAACACATGATAAGAATGTATTACACCATGCATGGAGACGTTCTGTGTGCTGGTGCCCCACCGCATGCAGCTGATGCCCTTTTTATATTTCTCACACTGTTGTTATCTGTGAATGTGCAGTGGAGGCTTCATGTTTCCACATCACACTTGAGTATAATTTGATAAATAACTGCCGGATTTAAGTGAGTTTAATTCATTTTTACAAATTAAGGAAGAAGCTGTGACCGCTGTGCCAAGTGCCTTATAAATGTTCTCAAATTATTTTAAAGAAAACCCTCTTGGGTGATGTTGCTTAATTGTCGATGGCCATGGCTCTGGTGCAGGGAAACAAATAAAAAGTACGACATGAAATTCAAACTTTCTGTCACAAAATATGCTGAGAAAAACTCTGGAGAAGCAGCCGCGAGGCGTTTCACTACACTACTATAATCTGACTTTATAAAACCATAAATTATACAGTAGTATTATTAGTTTAATAAAAGAATTTGAGTAAATTACCATATTTTCTGGTTTTGCTGAGAACGATTTTTGTCGAGAAGGCTATTATTTGGTAACTTATGGTAAGTTGAATATTGGATTTAGCCTTCTTCTTCTTCTTCTTCTTCTTCTTCTTCTTCTTCTTCTTCTTCTTCTTCTTCTTCTTCTTCTTCTTCTACTTCACTGTGTAATTTAGTCAATTCACCAATCACAGAACTGTCAGTGTGGTGTAAGCCAGGCTATGTTGGACCAGAATTGGCACAAACATATTTGTGATGTCACAAACCATGTGGTGCCACTTCTTCAAACTGGATCTTCAATGAGCTCCAATAAACTTTATAATTTTAGCAGTAAAAACAGTCTTTTACTGTCAATTCCTCAAACATCCAACTGTAGGAACAAGAAGGACGGAACATTTTTGCGTGGACGGGGACTTTAACTTTGGGATCAATTAACAGAAAGATACATTTGCTGTTTTGTGTGTTTCAAATACCACAGAGTCGACAAGGGACTCTATGAAATGTGCTTTACTCAAACTTAATAGAAAAGAATTATGGTTTTGACACATTGGCAACAGTGAATTTTTTTTTCTCATGCAACACCCAACGCAACTGTACGCATCCACCCACATTGACATTCTTTCAAAATCCAAAGTGAGAAACACACTTGCACGTAGTTTGAGAAAAAAAAACACACACACATTCATGATGGGAAATGTGCTATGCAGTTCCAAAGCTGGGATCCACATTAAGGGAGGGGTTCACTGCAACACAAATATGGGGCCCCACTGACTAATGTCCACACATAAGGGAGTGACCCAACACATCCTACATTTCTGTCCCTTCAGACAGAAAACATGTCAAAAATTTTAATTGTTGATGTGTGAAATGAAAAAAAGTCTAAACCATGTTTGTTTAGTGTTAATTAATACAAATGCATGTGTGGTATAGCAGGAGGTTGAAGTTTATATGTTGAAATCTGCTGCAGCATTTCTAGATTTTCTGAAAATTCACTTTGCTCTGTCTGATCTTGCTGGAATTCATAAGACAGTTGTAATCACTGTTCAATGTTAACTCATGAATATCAATGAAATGACGAGTGCACGGTATCACCAAAACAATCAATATACTGATTAATCTACTATGAAAATATAAAAATGTAATATTTTGTCGCCATAGACACCTAAACAACAAATAACAGCGGAAACGTAAATCGATATCCCGTCTGCTTCCTGCACGCTGCTCTGAACATCTGCTGAAGGAAACAGTCTGGAAAGCATTGTCTCTTTTTTCCAGTGATGCAACTGTCCACAGAAAACACACACACACATTTCACACAACATGGTGAACAACACTATAAGTCCACATATTAATAATAATGAACTAAAACTGACTGCATTGGATATTATAGGGTCTAATTTATGGGAAAATCAAAAGATGTAATAGTGGCTTCAAAATTCTTAAAGTACTTAAAGCTTACATTTAAAGGTTTATTTAAAGGGACACATTTGGAAATAGGTACATATACAACATTGTACAAGTGATTTACAGCACATCAATCACTTTAACATAATTAATACTATATATTAGAGTGAAGCACATAGAGGAAAGTGAAGTTTGAATATGATATTGTTGGGTTAGGATGCCCCCTGCTGTGGTTTCAGGGTTAAACCATGAAAAGTAAGTTTGAAAAAGAAATAAATATTAAACTAAATGAAAGCAAATATGTATGTGTGTATATATATATATATATATATATATATATATATATATATTTTTTTTTTTTTGACATTATCCTTAAAAGCTGGTATATAAATGTTTTGAAGAGCTAATCATTATTGCTAACCCCTATTTTGGATTATTGAAAGGTATAATAGAATATGTTGTGTCACTGTGTGAGGTAAATATGGAAATTTAATTAATAAATTAAAACAAAAAAAAATTAAATAATCTGTGAATTCATTTCAGCTGCTTTATTTCCAGGTGGCTTGTGTTATATATGTTGCTTCGCTGTCAACAACACTGATAAAGTGACGTTATTTGATATTAAATCACTCAGATCACATGGCCTTGGAGGCCCAGCAGAACAGGAAGCATTTCCTGTTGGTATGAGGATCCTCTCAACATCAGTGATAATAAATTAGATCTTAAACTCTTTACGACAAAGGTATGACGGCATTTGAGTCCTGTCAACATCACGTCCTGCTGCCAAGTTTCTCTGTTAAAGGGCGGATACACAGTGTCTGACGTCGGTCGTCAGGTAGATGCTCTAATGAACATTTATATAGGTTTCATCCTGTTTAACTGATCTCTTTATAACGCACTCACAAAGTAAGTAACATCAGGCCAAACGTGGACGTGGTCAGTAACAAATAATGTTTGGCAAGATAAGAAAGTCAAAAACCTTTTAAAATAGTTTTAAGAATAAGAAGGTAGATTAGATAGATTAGATATTATATAGATGGACTGTTGTTTGGTCCAAACTTAAGATTTCAAAACCTCAGTGCCTCAGGAATGGAATCTTCTTATTTTGATCAATATTATCAATTAATTTTGAGTCATTTTTAAGAAGAAAATGTCCACACACACACACACACACACATATATATATATATATATATATATATATATATATATATATATATATATATATATATATATATATATATATATATATATATGTGGATATATATATATATGTGGATATATATATATATGTGGATATATATATATATGTGGATATATATATATATATATATATATATATATATATATATATATATATATATATATATATATATATATATATATATATCCACATACACACATATACATGTATGTATCATCATCAAATCAGTTTAGGCTGTTATGAGTATTGGGGGGATATAAATATGAGAAAAACATGTCTTTTCTATTGATTCATCATTGGTTGTTTTTTTATTAGAGAGAAAGAGAAACCTGATCCTCATATGAGCCTCTCCACACATGCTACGCATCCTAGAGAATGTCACAGTGACCCCTGGAAAATGAGCAACCAATCATGAAGGAACAGCGCTTACCTTAAAGCCATGTTTAATACCCGAGTCCTCTGTGTATTATTTTTCTTCAATATTGAGTATCTTTTAATAATAAAAAAAGTGTTTTATCTCGTGTGTGCATCAATTTCTCTCAAAAATCCAGTTTCAGACGTCGTGTAATTCCAGGTTCCACCTGTACCACAGTGAACCAGAGGCGGGGGCGCTGTAGAGCAGATGAAACACGTCAGCGCCTTTTGCAAAAATAAAATCGTTTTTATTGACAAATACGCAATATTGAAGAAAACGAATACACCGTAATCTCGGATAACAACCGTTGCTATAAGTTAAATGCTATTTACCATGATTGAAACATGAAAGAAAAAGCAGGGGCGATATATAAGTAACATGAGTCTCATTTTTCAGGGGAAGCGTTGAGACTCTCCAGATTGCGTATAACCTGGCACTCCCAGATTTCACTAAACCAGTGACGGGGACATATTTTAACCAAGAATTCGCATATTAAACCCACTGTCAGACCTTGATATCACAAAGTGAACGTCACTGTGGACGGAAACAAGTTTCCCGGACGGGTTCCGCCTTCGCCGGCTTCTTAAAACGAGATAAAACAAGACACCGACGCCGAAACCGGAAGCGAAACCTCTTCCTGCTCGCCCTCCCTCCCCCTTTTCCCCCCCCTCTCCTCTCTGCGCCTGTTTGTAAACATGCGTCAAAAGCACGTGACCCCAGTCCGACGCGTCCGGCGGCGCCGTCCAATCAGAAAGCGGGGGTGTGTGGGGTGGGCGTTGCCCTGTTTGTGTAGCTCCGAGCGCGTCAACCATCGGCGCTGGGGACCACTCTCGGATTGAATAATAAGCAGGAGGTGGATGGGGAGGTTATGGACGCGGCGGCTGAGCGGTGACAGGCCAACGTGTTTGTCGGTGAGTTCTTAGTTTCTGATGGGGAAAAAAACACGTTTATTCACGCGCAGCCCTGCTTCCAAAGAAAAACACCACCCTCCATCAGTATGTGGATTTACGTTAGTGCGTCTATAATGGGGCGGTAAGCTGCTGTAGTAGCATTATCCTTCTTTAAATAGTTTAAATATGCGTAATACTCATATACTTTTCTAACGTAGTAGTTAAATATATAATCAGATTTACAACGATCCTTCTTATTAAAAGGTTATATGTGCGCGTGACCGCGATGTGGTGCGCAGTTTCCAGCGCTGTTTCCAACGTTACCCGGAAATAAGCGAAGCATTCGCTCTCAGCTGTTTCTTTATTTAAAAAAAAAAAAGGAAACGTGTCTGTGCGGGTTTGGCTCATTTTCTCCCGGAGCTGCAGCAGGATGGAGGCTGAGGTGCCGCTGGATGGATGGATGCTTGCTGCAGGAGGATGTTGCGCACTTGAATTTACCTCAGGAGTGAGCGGTCTGAGTCCATGCGGCACTGCGTAATGCTTTAATTGACGAGGCGGTGGATGATGTTGCTGCTGTTTATGCCTGTACAGGATTGTTTTTTCTACCCCATTATTTTTGCGTTCATTAGTAGCGGCGCAGAATCGAATGCTATCATCTCAGCTCTCAATAGTCCATAGTTTAAAATTCATTGCAGGAAGTTTAAATTAAAGTTATAAAGTAGGAACAGTTACGTGAATCTATATATTGTTACTGTTTTAGAAAACTAGCATTAAAGGCTGGTCGTCTGAATTCTGCTTCTATTGCACCTGTCACCTGTGAGTGGTGCGTCACAATGTGCGTATAATACCATTATTACATTATTATTATTAATTATAACAAATGTAAAGATATGTTAGAATGCAAGAAACCTTGACTATGTGTAGCCTAGTTAAAATGATGTATTATTTTATTTTCCCATTGTTCATGTTTATAGATGGATTTATTTTATTTTCTTAAACGTATTATTGATTCTAACTTTAAAATAATAATAATTAGGTTGTTTATAAATCTATATATTGCGCGTATATATTGTGGCGGGGCCTTGACCCAGCTTCATCCATCCAGAGGTTTCTATGTCATACGCACTTTTTATTCCTGATGTAAACAAACCGCCCCCCCCTCAAAAAAAAAAAGCAATACTCTTATTTAACACAGGATGGCGTATTTCTGCAGGATTAGAGTCCAGTTCATCCTAAAGAATGGTCCTGAAATGACACACTGTGGTAGTGGTGAAATATTGATGCAACAGTGCAGTTTTAGATATAATAATACGCAATTTAAAAAACAAAAAAAAAAGAATGTCATGACATTTTGTGACGTCAAAAGAATGATCGAATTGATTGGTTGGTGGCCTGCTTCAGAGACACAGTGATGCTGTGGTATAATAGAGCCTGAGGAAATAAATAGAGTGGGTAATTCAGCAAAACAACAGAATTAGGTTTACAAATCTGAATTGCCTTTTGCCTTTGGATGAATGTCACCGTCTCTCTCTTTTCACAGACTGAAAACAGGTTTTATGCTTTCTGCTCCAGAAAAGGTAAGCAGGCCAGTACGATGACTGGCATCGGAGGATTTAACCTTTTCTGATTAAAGTCGGCACTTATTTACATACATGTGTATGTGTATAATGGAAATATAGAATTCCATAGATGGAAATATAGAATCATATTCTATATGCTTTGGATAAATCGAGGTGTTTCAGTATTTTGAGTTTAAAATTGCATCAAAATTGCCACATTATCTCTGCACAAAGGTGGACAAATGTTTTGTTTTCTCTGCTGCAGGTCAGACGGTTGAATCCATCGTGTATATTATGTTTGACATAAAATAATGTTCTTTTTTTCTCTCAGGACCTTGTGAGGAGAAAGCTCTCCGAGATTTTTCATCACGCTGGAACACAATGAGCAGACAAACGCCTGATGAGAGCCACGTTGAAGCCTTTCATTTACTTCAAGGTAAATGTGCAGTGACGTAACACGTGCACTTTAATGCATGTGTTACATCAGGGGAAACAAAATGTGTATAATTGAACCAACGGGTGCATTCACAATCTATACTGATTGTTTCCAATGCAGCCAATGAAAAAAAAAAACTATATCAATGGAGCTGACTGGGCACCTTTCCAAGGGGACAGATTAAGGTTTAGGAAGTGGAACAGCACGGCTGATAGATGACACGGCTAAAATTAACACGCCGGGATGAGGAGCATAAATAGCAGGACAGGAAGGAGCGGGCGCTGGGACGTATAAATCTGTAACGTCTCCGTCAACATAAACACAAACTGCTGTCACAGTCAATCGTCTCCTCCTCATTACGGCTGCAGCCGGCGGAGCAGAGGCGGACGGACGCTGTTTGAGGGACGGGGGCAAACAAATAATAATTTTAAAAAAAGGGCATTGGAGAAAGTCACGTTGTGAGGGGGCACTTTATCATTTATTTTTGTCCTAGAGGCAGGGGCAAAAATCCTATTTCTTACGATGGGGGGGACAACAAGCAGTCAATTTTCAGAGAAAAATTTCTGGAGGGAACATGAGAAAAAATAAATATTAAATACTAATATTTTATAAGATAACTTTTGAACGGTAGTGTACATGAGGCAAATGACATCATGAATCAATGAGGGAAAAATATGAAAATCCACGTCCCCCTTTTCTCTATCCTTCTTCCTGTTTCCTCCTCTCTCCCTCTAGTCGCTGTTGCTACGGTAACTTTAGCCATCAAAATTGTACAAAACCGTTATTTAGCTGTTAGCCACTGGCCTCGCCCACAGCAAAACAGCATCCGGATCAAACCACTTTGAGGAATGAGGGAGCAATTAAGGAACACATTGTTTTACATTTTACATTTCTTTAATATTCTAAATATTCTTTTGTGCCGACAAAGACTTTTGGGGGGACAACTTTGCCTTTTGCTCTTCATCACGTTGTTTTGTTTTACATATTGGACACTATCATGTTTGATTTATCGCCACCAATAGGCCACTTTTTTCTTTTTTTTTTTCCAACATGGCCGCACCAGGGGCAGGAACATTCCTATTGTGGTTCAACTCGCATCCGGATGTTTCCTATAGCGTTACTGTAGTTGCATAGGTTGCACAGCGAGGATGTCTGCGGATATACCCTCGATCTTGAGATCAATAACCTCAGCATCTCACGGTCTCCTCAGAGCAAAACACGCTTTGATACCTCAGATCCCTTACATTTCCCATAAAGCCGGAGGGCGAAAGCTGATTCTCGACTCTCACCGTCATGTGAGGGTGAAGCCGGGGAGCTCCGTATTCTTTTTTTTTTTGTTTGTTTCCAGCAGGGGCTGAGTGGGGGAATTAAAATTTACAGCCACATAAAATGCCAGATGAAAAAAATCTAGCCCTGTAAATGGAGGATAATGTTCGCATGGCAACAAAACAGAGGAATGTTTGCGCCTTTAATGGCTCGACCAGGCATCGGAAATATCCAACATGAAACTGCAATATTTGAACCCGATTCAACACCAGCCAACAGTGATGATGTTTGGAATAAACATTGTCCCAGTTGAAGTGTTCCTCCAAAAGAAATGATTTATTTATGAAGGCACTTGTTGAATGCGCATTATTGTCCATATATTTCTATGATAAATAGGTGTGTTGCTAAGCTGACACAGAAGGAAACTTTGTTTACCCTTTGTTAACTGAGACAAAGATTTCATTGGAGCGCGGCACATAAAGGGGACTTTATGCCGTTCAGAAATGCAGACGGACCTAATAGGCGCAGCCTTGTTGAGAACAGACGAGCTCATAAAAAGAGACAGAACCAAGCTTGTTCCTATTATCGCCCGGTTGGACACTGTTTGCATTATGGCAGTAATAAGGCACACCAACACACAACTGGCTAATTTGACTTAACTTTCATTTGATGCTGCCGTTTGTTCCAATGTCAGCATCATCCTTAGGGGAGGGGGTCGGCTGATGGAGCATTATCATTCCAGATTAGTGTCTGAGTTCAGATAAAAAGGACAAGTTTAATTATTCTGATGGTTTTTACAAAGTCTTTTTTTTCAAATATACATGCTATTTATTATTATTTTGTTATTATTACTGATTATTACACTGATTATAATCATTACTGATTATAACACTGGCCATAGCTTGACTGTAGTAGGCACATTTTTAATTATAATTAGTGCTTTTACAGTTTAATTTTAATGTCCCTAACGCAGGGACACATGAGGAGAAAACATCCCAGATGTGTCCAGAGATGTGTGAGTAAGATGCAAATTACTCAGTAAATGTTAAATTTAACAGCTCAACATGGTTGAAGCAGCTTTGGTTTGTGTTCCTGTTTGTGTTATAGCTTCTTGATTTTGCTCCCAAATTGCTGCATTTAAATGTACAATTTTCTAATTTTTCGAACCCTAAACCCTTCTCCCTCAGAGGGTAAGTTCCTTTAAACTGAAGTGATGCCATTAGTATTTTTAATGTATAATTGAAGGAACTGACAGGAACACGTTTCACTCTGATTACACAGTGATCGATTAGATGTGACTAATAAAGATGAAGATCGATTGATTGCTTTGTGGTGTTGCCAACTAAAAAGTGTCTTTCTCCTTTTATCTGCCCACAGTTCTGTGTACATTAGAAATGAAGAATCATCTGATCGAGGTACGTGAACAATCAGAACAGAACTGCAAAGACCTAAATTCTTAAAATACACTCTGCTTTGTTTGACTGGACTAAATCAGTTCATTTTTATGGCAGGAACACAGTCTTTAAAAAAAATATGAGTACTGTACTTTCCTGATTTATATTTAACATCACACATTTGCATAAATAAGATATCAGTACAATATATGCTTGCCATGAATGTTGGGTGAACAACATTATCAAAGCCACAAAAATAGTAATAATAAAATTCAATAATGAGATAAAAAATAGACCTTTGATTAAAATAAAATAAATGATTAAAAAAGGACAAAAAGAAATGGTAAAAATGGTGTGTATCTATCGTATGCTCTATAAATGATATTACCATCAATATATTATTCTAATTATTATATAGAGAAGATGATTATCTATGAAAGAAATATATGTAGGCTCAGTAAAGAAATATTTACCACCAATGTATTATTCTAATTATAATCTGTAGGAGTTGTAGGCTCAATAAAGAAACATTACAAACCAAAGTAGTCAAATTATTATATACAGAAGAGGATTATCTATGTTTAGGCTCAATAACGAAACAATTGCCACTATTCTATTATTATAATTATTATCTATGGAAGAGGATTATCTACAGTATAGAAGTAACACATGTTGACGCTCAGTAAAAAAACAATTGCCACAAATATATTATTATAATTATTATATATGGGAGAGGATTGGGGCTATTAATTAAAAAAACTCCTAGTTTTATTCTAGCAAATTTGTGAGTCTCTTCTCAAAATATTGCCCCTCCCCCCTCTGTAGTAGGCCCTAACCCCCTTCTGTAATTATACCATCAAGCATTAATTCAGATATATTTTTTTCTGTTAATCTTCGAGTCATTTTTAAAGATTAGTGTAACTGCATAACAATATTCTTTGGATAAGACAGAAAACCGTGCCCTGCTATTTCCTTCAGAGCAGAGTGAAATTGAAAGAGGAAGCAGGCCTCAGTGCATATGTGTTGAAGGTAAAACGTCTTCGACTCGTTCACTAGTCTGAAGGTTAACGGCGGGGTCGGCTATATGTTCTATAGCAGAAACCACAAAGGACAGGCAGGAGTAAATGTGCTAATTCATAGAGAACCAGAATCCCCATATTAGGCAGTGTTTAAAAAAAAAAGTAAAAAACCAATGGGACAATCTGAGTGCTTATGCAACTGATATACATAAGCTGGTGATGTGCCTTTAAAAAGCAGCGTCAGGTGATCGAGGAGGCTCAGTCAGCTCAGGCTCACACACACACAGGAGCCAGAGTGTGTGTCTCTCGCCGAGAGCAGAGAGGAGAAAGGGCGATCACAGAGAGAGACCCAATTATAAGGGGACATGGGGGGAGGGAATGGGGACACCACGACGTCACAGAGGCGGCGGTGATGGTGGTGATGGTGATGGTGGTGGTGATGGTGGCGGCGGCGGTGGGCAGGGTCCCTTTAAACTGCAGCCTGCTCATGCTCCCTCTCCTCGCATGGCAGCTATAGAAAGTCTGCTTCTTCTGGCACAGCTCGATGGAGGAGCCGCTGGTTTTTTTTTGTTTTTTGGGGTTTTTTTTCACAGCGTGTTGTAACCACAACAGTGGCATTAAAAAAAAAAAAGCACCAGGAATTAAGTGCTGCGTCACACTCAGGAAGAGGAATAGCGTGATCAGGGCGCGCATGTGCACGCTCCGTCTGTGTTGCGTGTGTGTGCCTGCATCTGTGTGGTCTGCTTTTTGTGTATATGTGTTAGTTAGAAGTCTAATAGCAGTTCTGCTCTTGCAACAAGATGAAAATAAAAAAAGAGTGCGTGTGTTTGAGAGAAAGAGAGAGAGAGAGAGAGAGAGAGAGAGAGGGATAGATAGAGGGAGGGAGGGAGCGCAAGTCAGAGAGTGAGAGAGGAGAGATTTTGGATTAGTTGCTACGTCACTTTTTCATGTCGGGGAGAGAAACAGAAGCCGAGATAACAGAAGCCCAAGAGTCTTCGAGTTTTCCACCTGGAGTGGACAACACAATGGTTTTCGGGACAACCTTGGCTTTTTCCCTTCCTCCTCTTCTTCTTCTTCTTCCTCCTCCTTTGGTAGTTTTCATCTGCACTGCCTTGCTGCTACTATATGTGCCTGGCTGCATGTGTGTGTGTGTGGTTCCTGTGGAAGCTGGTACATGGAGTTTCAATATGGATGCGATGGCAGATGTGTCACACAGGTCTTGTTTTGATAGCATGCTAAAGGTGTGTGTGCATATGTGTGTGTCGGGTGTGCAGAGGTGTGACAAAGGGGTTAACAAAAAAAAGAATATTCCGGAAGGTTCTTAATATCACAGCGAAGCTCAAGACAGGAATGTTTTGTCGAGAATTATCAAGGCAATCGAACACCGTTTTTTCCTTTTCTTTCTTTTTTTTTTCTCTCTCTCTTCTCTTTTTTTCGCCACCATCCTCTTTAAGGAATCCGGATGATTACATTGGTGCAAATAGGTGAATACAATGCATCCGACCTATTATGAAACACAATTATATGTTTAATAATACACCATGATATGTGTACAGATGCAGCATCACAGAAATCACAGGTTGCATTTAGATACATGTGACATACGTACATCTATATAAATATATACATATACGTGTATATGTGTGTATATATATATATAACGTGTGTTTCTGTTCTTCTGGCCTACTTGTGGTTAACTCTTGCTGGAGTTGAATTAAAGGCACAGACTAACAGCTGTATGTCGCTCTCAGACAACAGATCGGCTCAGTGTCTGTGGCCAGTGTCGGTTCTGTCATGTGATTTGTTTTCACCCTCCGGGGCCACGGGGATCGAGCGAAAACGCTTCCCAAGACACATTTGTTTCTGCGTAGTTAGGAGAGACAGAGACAGTGACGCAGTCGTTTTGTGGGCTGGACTTCACCTCAACGACTACACAGTTCCTATCTCTACCTCTCTTTTTCTCCCTCTCTCTCTGTTTCTTCCTATCTGTCCATCTATTTTTCTCCTGGAGAAAAAAAAAGAGCAACGGAAAAGGGGCTAAATGTCATGGCTCAGGATCACAGAGAGAGGCAAGACAGAGGAAGAGAGGAGTTGTTTACCTTGCTCTCTTGGTGACTGCTTTGGCTTCCCTCCAGTTCACATGCACTGGACTTCCTAAAAGCTGCTGCATCACGGGCCTACCGCTCCAAAGCTGGATTCTCATTGGACGGGGAGGAGCTCCCCCCGTCTCTACAGCCAGTGGTTTATTGGCTTAGTACGAGCAAGCAGCTGGAAGACATCTGATTGGCTGAGGAGCTGTGTTCTCTGATACAAAGGTTATGAAGTGGCAGGAACGTGTCTCTGTGGATGTTAATGTGGGTTGACTGTTAATATATCGTTAGGGATGTGTTTGCTGTGCAGGTTTAGGGGAGTGGAAAGTTGGAACAGTTAGTTTTATACAGACTGCACCAGTGCTTTTGTTGCTGTGTGATTGCATCTTTAGAACAGTGACATGTGCAAAGTGAAAAACTGAAATCTTAACAGGTGAAGATATTTTGTTTTTGGTACAATTAGTTCAATATGGAGTAGAATTATCTCATTCTACTGGCATATCATTTATTTTAAGATTACATTGGCTAAAATGAAGACAAAAGCTTGAAATAAATTAAATTATCTGCTAGTGGAATGAGATAAATCTACACAATATTGGACTAATTGTACCAAAAACATGATAGTTCCTCCTGTTAAGGTTTCAGTTTACCTGATGCTGAGATTTCCTGTCCGTCCTGTTTTCTATAACCTCAGGCCTTGTTAACTCTTTGTTTTACAGGCTCTGTAATTTCCAAACTGCAAAAGCTAAAATCAAAACAGTTTAGTTAAATTAATTGTGTTTTTTTTTTATGTTGATCTATTTTTCTTAAAACAAGACCAAATTGACCTGAATCAAAAATAAACTTGAAATAAGATAAATTTCTTCTCTTGTTTTTGGGACAATTAATCCAATAATGAGTAAAATGATCTTATTCCACTGGCAGATACCTTGTCTTAATTGTAGTCAATTTAATTTTTTGTAAGAAAATGTTATTCTTGCTTTCTTAAAACAAGACCATATTGACCCAAATCAAGAAAAAAAACTTGAAATAAGCTAAATTATCTGGCAGTGGAATAATTCTACTCAATACTGCACTAACTGTACCAAAACCAGGATATTTTCACGAATGAAACGAGGTAGAATCACCAGGAAACATAGACGCTGAATCATGTTAGGTGATGATTTACAGACGCGTTTCCTTGAAGAGAACTGCTCAGGTGTTATATGAGATCCATTTAAACAGTAAGAAGTAAGCATTTGTTAGATAAGGGTTTAATTAAAATGTCCAGTATCACCCACATTTAGACAAATTCCATTTTCTTCTTTCGACCAAAACGCTGTCTACTTTAGCCAAAACAATTCATCAGAATTAAATAACTGGCAGTGA
This sequence comes from Lepturacanthus savala, assembly GCA_030544235.1. Taxonomy (NCBI): domain Eukaryota; kingdom Metazoa; phylum Chordata; class Actinopteri; order Scombriformes; family Trichiuridae; genus Lepturacanthus; species Lepturacanthus savala. The sequence continues at coordinate 4,131,662 of CM060480.1, read as the reverse complement.
ACCAGCTGAACACTGTCTTCATTTTCAATTCATAAAACCCAGCACTTCCTTTAAGGAACTGTAGGAAACTCCAGGGTAAAACCAAGTGTTACCAAGGCCTCCCTGTTCATGCTAATCGTCTGCTATGCCTGCTCGCTGTTCTCTGGTACCCGTGTGCCTGAGCTGATGGTGAAACACTGGAATGATTTTAAATGACACACGTGAGGCCTTCCCGTTCTCCTCGCCCGGAAAGTCCAAAGTCCGAAAGATGGCACGTTACTGAGATGATGCAAGAGCCTGTGTAGCTGCCCGATCGTGGTCTGCATTGCAGCTCCTGCTTTCTACAGTCAGCGTCTCTCTCTCTCTCTCTCTCTCTCACTCGCTCTCATAAATGTGCTGATGGTATAACATACTGTATACAATTGCTGCCCATTTATTTTTCCTCTTGTAAAGAGGATTGCAAAGGATAAGATGCGTAGCTTCATTGCTGAGGCTGATACTCTTCCAGCCACCTTGCATGCTGTGGGTTAGCACTATGGGGCTGCACAGAGACATTTTGAGGCAATTACATTTGATCAATGGAACAACAATGTGTTAAAAAGCAAAACTGCAGCTGACAAACTTGCTTCTTCGTTGTAGTTAAACTACTCCTTATATTCCTATTGCTTGCCAGGCAAATATTCACCCTAAAGGGTTTCCCCGCAGGGTGTCCCATCACATCTTTTATTTTTTTTTTTAGTCGTTGACTGCTCTCTGATGGCCTCCTGTCCCTTTAAATCTTTTATAAGCGTTACACAACAGGTCCAGTGGCACACAAGCAACAAACAACCCGAAAAAAGAAAACCGACGGGGTTGGGCAGAGGCGGCCGGGGCCGAAGGAACCAGACACCTCCGGGCACACAGGCCCGCTGATCAGAGCCGTCACTGTGGCTACCATGCAAACACACACACACACACACACACACATACAGTACATAGCCTTACACACCCTCACACGCAAACAGCCCTGACCAAAACAAAAATGGCTCAGAAGACCCCCCCTTTGAAGCCAGATAAGGCGATTCTGTCCTTCCTGTTGTGAAAAATCAAAGAAAATTGCATCTGATGTTCCGAAGCCAGAGCTCGGGCTGATTTTTTTTTTTTTTTTTTAAAGTGACATTTGTGGGAGTCGTCATTGTAAACATGAATACATTAAGGCTGCGTGGGTGTGTGTTCTGGAGGCGCAGGGACGATGAATTATTAGTGGTCTTTATTTTCACCTGCGTGCAAAAGAGAAAAAAAACAGCAGGAGGAGGAGGAGGAAAAGAAAAAGCCCATCAGAAAGGGTTGGGTAGTTTTGTACTTTGTTGAAACACTTGGCAACAAGTCAGTGAACTGGCCACTACCTGTCCTTGCCCCACCCTCTCAGTGTGTATTGTAGCTGTGTATCTGCGTCATGGCTCTCGTTGCCAGCGATTGACTGCCACTTCCTTGCTTTTTTCCCCTTGTAGTGGCTGGAGAGCAACGCACTCCCTTTTCCATCCTCGCTATTCTACCAAGCAACAAGAGAGGAGAGGAACTGTCGAAGGCAGCGGCAGGACTCGTGTCTGTCTGCACTGAGCTGCAGGTGAGCCTGCGTGTCGTAAGACATGCAGCGGCGGTGTTTTTTTTCTGTGTGTGTCTTGTTCTTGTTTGGCCCTTCGCACATCCATGAAAAAGCTTCGGATCAAGTATCAGATCAGCAGTGTGGGCGTGTTAGAGAGAAATAGATTGAGAGAGAAAGAGAGAGAGAGGGAAAGAGAGAGAGAGGTGTTCTGGTGCTTTCTCAGTGGTTTTCCATTTCATCTCTATTTACTCTCCCTTCATTTGCTTCCTTTCCTCTCTGTTCTCTGGCTTGAACCAGGGCAGTGAATTTTATTCTCAGTCAGAGCTGGAGAGCCTGGACCATCCCAGAGAGCCACATATATATATATATATATATATATATATATATATATATATATATATATATATATATATATATATATAGGGTGGTAGTTGAGTATTTCATAATTTGTGATAGAACCAAAGACAAGCACTACAGCTCCACTACATTATGTGGAGGTCCCCTCTTAGATAGGTAGCCATCACTTGATGCTCCAAGTCCCCTCTTGGCAATTTATTAAAAAATAATTAAAAAAACACACTTTAAGTAATTTTATCGCAAAAGTGCTGTAAACAGAAATGTATGTTTGAGAAACAGAAGTTCACTGTTGGCAATTTATCCTGATAGTCCCCTGTTGGTAATGTTAGTTTGTATGTGTGTGTTTTGTAATATGCATACAGGGACTTGTTTAAATTATGATCAAATTTATGTTAAAGTATTGTCACATCATCAGTATCATAGTTGCAGTGTTGGACAAACACGACAGCTCCACTCCCATTATGTGGAGGTCCCCTCTTTGATAGGTAGACATTGCATGATTTTCAAAGTCCCCTCTTGGAAAGTTATTTAAACATAATTTTAAAAAAATAGTGTTGAATCATTAATTTTATAGCAAAACAACCTTAAAAGGAAATTTTATATTATATTTTTCTTTACCTTGACAGTCCTCTGTTGGTAACGTTTGTTTGTATGTGTGTGTTTATAATGTCCGTTACAGTCTCTCTGATCTGTCAGGTTTCCATGTATCATCACCATCAAAAACAAGGTAGAGACAGACAACGCAATTAACAGCTTACTGTGCCCATTACTTATTTAATGATACGCAGCAGCGTAATGGAGACCGATGACCGACTGTTAAAGAACGTCCTCGTTCTGTTTGCGAATGCTACGGCCTCCGGATCAACGGAGACTAACAGATGTTACCTCTTCAGTTAGTGTCGCTTGATTAAATGCCATATTGCTGTCTTATGTCTTTCTCTTAGCGGATGCCTCTGAGTGTCCCTCCCCTCTTGAAGTAGGGTTTACAACTCCAACAAATACATGTATAACAAGATGCAAAACACATAATTAGTTCAACACTGACACAATCTTGTGATTTTTCTCAAAACGCGGATGAGAACAAGCTGTGTGTCTAGAGTAGAGACTTTTTTCATGCCAAGGAGCTGAAGTTGTTTCAATTTCTCCTCTCCTACTTTCATGAAACATTCTTGCCCTCTTGAAAATATTCATTCCAGTAACGAGAATTGTCCAAGAAAATGTTTTGTATGTTTTTGATATTTCAGAATCCTTTGTTCCACATCTACAGGATTGTTCTTGGCTTTGTTTCTTGCCAATATCGAGCTACATGTGTTTCTGCTGCTGCATCTCAGCCACATATCTTTTGGTTGCAGCTATTCTTTCTAAAACAACCCCCAAGGTCAGTAAACATGCGGCCCGGGGGCCAGAACCTGCCCGCTCAAGGATCCAATGCAGCCCAATGGATGACTGTACAAAATCTGACAGTAAATGTTGCTGTTTCTTCACAGAAATGTGAAGTCAGGGAGCGTCTTTCGAGGCTTAAGGCATCAAATATTAACAGTTTTGTAAACGGTTTGTAATGCAGTAGATAGATGCACTGCAAAAAATGAAATATTTTGTATTTAATACAATTAGTCCAATATTGAGTAGAATTATCTGGATTTGGCAGATAATTTTGCTTGTTTAAAGTTTTTAGAGATAAAAAGGCAGAATTATGAGATACAAAATTCAAAATATGAGATAAAAATACAGCACTAAGATAAAAGTCAAACAACTTAATCTTATTTTAAGAAAACAAGACTAAATTGACTAAAACCAAGAAAATAAGTAAAATTATCAGACAATTGACTAAGATATTTTAAGATAATTTTACTTAATGTTTGATTTATATTTAATACATTATATTTATAATGTATTAAAAAGGAGGAGAAATTTGTAAGTGGTCTTAAAGTGGGGTCAGGGGTCCTTGCTGGGGTTGAATCATTTATGATTTATTATCTATAATTTTATCCATATGTAAAACAATGACAGAATATAAGACGTGTGTTTTATAGACTTTCTGTAATTAAATATCTAAACACAATAATCCTAATAGATGGGGACACTATTTTTTGCAGTCTTTTCTGCTAATATTAATGCTATTTTTCGCTGTTTAGATTCCAAAGTGTTTAACAGCACAGAGGGACGCCCCTTTCTGAAGTGCCCCCCTTGGAAGCTGGTTTCAGATGGTGGCTTAGAGTATTGTCATCTATCTAGCACCATTTGAAATCAGTGTTCTTGGGGTGGGAAGTGTGTTTCACTTACAAGCAGCAGGCAGCAGTGAAGTGTCACGAGAGGTGTTCGGTGATAAAGGTGGAACCGAGAGACTACTGGTAAAGTGTTCGCCCTGAAGCACCACTCAGCGAGCTTCAGACCAGTTTCACGGTGGTGTTTGACAGCTCAAGCTCTTTGTCCTTTCTCCAAGGTTGACCGATTTCTTTTGGTGTTCAGAGTCTGCTTTTGTTTCTAGCACCATTTGAAATCGGTTACAGTGAAGGACAGATCTCATCTTCCCTCGAGGATTTTTGCATCTGAGCTGTGTCATGGGTGTTGATTGTATTTATATTTTGTTAAAAAAATTGACTCTTGCATTGGCTACTAATAAGCCTCTTTGGGAATTATGAGTGACAATTTATTTCTGTGATGTTTGAAGTAAAGAAAGTTTCAGATCATTAATTTAACCTGATAAAATCCAAAACCCCCAATACAGGGACAGCATTGAGTTTTATTCATATATTATTGAATATTATTATTATTGAATATATTATTGTTACATGATATAATATTGACAATAAGAAAACAAGTTAATATAATATTAGTTATGCGGCTAAAACCAACCACTTTTTGTTATTTAATTTAGATTTGAGCCATTTGTGTGATTATTTGTCTCCTTTATAATCTCCTATTTAAACATCTTACAGAATATATTCTTCATGTTCTTTAATGATCCTCAGCGTGAATTTTATGATTTTATGGACAAATAATTGATCTTTGAACTCTGAACACTGAATCTTATTAATCATTGAACTTTGCATTGGAGATAATTTAGCTTATTTAATTTTTTCCCGTTTGGTCTTGTTGTAAATAAAGTATTTTTATCTGTATAAAAAGACAGATGTTTTTTGCAATATTTTAACTATTTGCTCTATAACAGCAACATAAATTGATTCTGACTCTTCTATAGTCACCTCACATGTAGATTTATTTTGACACCAGGTTTAAGTACATACCCTTTGTATTTGTAGAGATATTCCATATTTATTATCATTTATATCACAAAAACTGAAAAATAGGCCGCAGGTTTAAGTGATTAAAGGTCCCATATGGCAGAAAGGGAACATTTTTCTTTATTCTAAGAAAAGTCTAGGTGTTACTAAATCTTATCTCTGAAATGTAATAATGTATAAGGTAGAATTAAATAAAAATAGTGATGTAATCAGGTTCATAGCAGTACTTAAATGTACTTTCCATCACTGGATTTTTGCAGTTGCAATTTGCAATTTGCAGTTTAGTGTCAAATCCACAAGGTGGCGTTGTAGCACAGCTTATCACCTGACCCCTGAATGTGTTGGAAGATTACATTTACTGTAAATACGCATAATAAATGATGTCCACAAGTTAAATGATTATAATGAATGGGCCTTCCAGTCAGATGATTAGAGATTACTGTATTATACTTTATTCAGGAATAGCAACACCAAACTTCTGTTTATGTGATGACTCATCTGTAATGTAGAAAATAAAATGAAGTCTGACAAATTTGACAATTTGTATGGATGTTTGATTTTCCTCTGTCTATCTTACTGCATTAGTATTATTAGTAATAATATATAGAAATGAACGTACATCAGTTTAACTTTTCAAACTGGAAATATTTAAAATCACATCATGAACACAGTGGAGTCCTTTTTATTTTATTTCATGAATTGATTAAAAAAAAAAAAAGGATCGCACTAGGACACAATCACTGTTGTGGCTGCCATAAAACAATTTGTATAACAAACTTATGAGATGTCCTGAAACACTTTTTTTTTCAATAAATAAATATCAAAAGCCAAGCAAGTGCAAAATTTTCTCACATCACAGTATATACACATTTCTCTAACCACAAAAGTAGTCACCTTCTGGATGGCGTGTGGGTTTAAAAGAGAAATCCTAATTTTAAAAAAAAATGGACAGACACTCAAATGAACACTTTGTCCCTAGGAATTAGGTTATTATTAATAACACTAATAGGGACACTAACTTTTACACTGAGGCATATACAACATGCCTTTCTGTCCCACAGGCACTTTGGGAGGGACTGTTTTACAGATCCTATCGTTACTATAGTGGTGATCATGGAACCTTCAAGACTGGACCATTTATTCAATGACAGAGATCCTCTCTTCTACACCTACAAGAGGTTTTTCTGGGAGAACAATCCTTGACATTTCAGGTACAGCTATGGTGTAATTCTTTATAATTTGATTCATATTTGGACACCTAACTTTACTTAACTGTATATGATTGATTTGAGAATATTTCTGGAGGTGGAAAATAAAAAAAAATGTGTCTATGTCCATCAGTAATGCAAGCTTTTATTTGTTCTTTTTTGAAACCTTTTTTGATTATTTTAGTCAAACATAAAATAAGGTGCAGGTGTAACGGACCCATATACTGCCAGGCAGTTCTGTGCTCCAAGCTATAGTGCATATGTTTTTAAATCAACACAGATTTTAAGCTTCTCCAATGATCACATAAATCTGATTCCTTCAACGAGAAGCCTTGTGATGATGTGAAGGCGTTCCGAATGTTACTCAGCTGAATTATAGAGAACTGTACATTCAAATACTTGTCCGTGGCATTCTTCTTCTCAACCAGACATCTTTACAGCCAGTAATGTTGGATGAACAGGACCATGCCGCTTACTACAGAAAAAAAAAATATCGGAATTAGAAATTTTTATACCAATAAGAAACTAAATCAAACCTACAGCCCTGTGAAACCGGAACAAATAACGCAGTTATAACCAACACAGGCAGCTGTTAACAGGAAAATGTGGAAGTCTGAAGAAAATCTCTTGACCATTTAAATGACTTGACATATTAATCCTGCCTATCACATTGTGTTCATTTAGATGAGGTCAAGTGTGCTTTGGTGGTCCATCTTCTTACCGAGAGTGCTACCCTCTCTCCTTCGTTTGCAGCCTCTTTGGTTTCTTTCCGAGTGCTGTAAATCAATAATGACCGGTCAACACGAATGTGGGCGTATGACCAGGCAGACGAGCAGAAGCTTAGCAGAGGTTAAAAGATGCCCAGGGACACACCCTTTACACAAAAAACGACATGCCACGGATCTAAAAGCCTTGCATACGAAGATACTCAAAGTCTTTAAAATAAAATTTCTCTGGGGGGATAAAACATTCACAATGTGTGTGAGGTCTTCACATTTCTAATTTACGGGTCAGTGACAAACCTGTCATGTGGTGTAACCCAAAAAACCTGGTATCAGACAAGAAAACGACATAAACACAAAATGTACATTTTGAGAAACCCGATGAATGTGTATTAAAACTGTATTCTAAAAAGTTTTTCACTTTCTCATCTTGCCAACCATCATTTGTCACTGACCCAAATACTAAAAATATAAGGACAACACACCACTTCCCAGAAAGAAATACAGTGTATGAACATAATACTAATCACCAAATGCTCCACGGTCACATTCATCACAGGATGTTGGCCCTAAAACTGAAGTCAGCTCTTAAAAAGGCCCAATTTTTTCATTTTACAGTCACTATAAAAATATTTGTTATATAGTTGAAGTCGGGGGCAGCTCTGCCCCAACATTCTGGGAATGTTTTACAGTTTAAAAAAAAAAAAAATATATATATATAAGTGATTGAACAGGAGTTTCAATATCAAGCAAGAGATCAACCAAACGGTCTTTAGGTTGAGTGTGATAATCAGTATTATCATCTCCTGCATTGATCTCCACATTTTTGAACCCTCTATTGCATAAAACATAACTTAGAAATGGTAAAACATGTTTTGAATATTTTTATTACTTAAAATAGATATTTAAAAAAAAAATAAAACGTTCTAAACATAAGTTTTAGGATAGTTTCATGCTATGTAAGTCAGTGGGACTCCATTAGGTTGTATGTACTAAGAATTTGCCACATTTGCCACATGGCAACAAATCTATATTAGAACGAAAAACCTAACATCAAAAATGAATTAAATGAAAAAGAACTAAAGTTGACTTACCCCAAATACTGAGTTCAATTTTTGTCATGAGACAATGATGCTCACATGTCAAATGTCCATGAGCAAACAGGATGTCATGGTTATGTGACCTCATAAATTGTATGTCCTTAAAAGAAATAAAAGCCCCAGTGTCACACCTAGCTGTAAAAACAGATTTTATATCACAGCTTTTTAGAAAAATTAAGATAAATGGCAACACTATGCAATAGAGGGTTAATATTTTATATGTCCCTGAAGGTTCAAACTCATCCAGGTCATCTTATTCTTGTGGAGTTGTAGAAAAAAAAACTGGCATTCTTTACACATTTTAAGATATTTAGCCTCTTATTCAAGAGGATTCTTCAGCTCTGAAACTAATGCGAGATAAACCCAGATATTTAAAACCCAGAGTGGGTGGTTCTATGTTTGGTTATAGAAATAGAACTGAAGAAGCCTGCTAGATAAGAGGGAAAACATCTTTAAAACAAGCGAAGAAGTCCAGTAGCTTTTTTTCCTACAACTCCACCAGAATCTTAGTTTTAGAAAAATCCACTTTGGCCAGAGCTTTTCTACAGCTGTGTGTAGCAGAGTGTTTCCAGGAATTGTTGCAGCGCCCCCTACTGGCAATGTTGACACTGGTGAAAGAATAACATTTAGCCAAAAAAGCCTTTACAAACACACACAATGCCAACATGCAACACTGAACACTGATAAGAGAGGAAGCTCAGACAGTAATTGAAAATTCTGACACACGAGAGAGGGAAGGAGGGGAGAAAGCACTTTAAGGTTAAAAAGTTGAAGTCGGTTAGTGTTAGTCTGTATAGCTGAATAACAGAACGGTTTACCCTTGTTTTTTCTTTCTGTAGAAGAACAATCCACAGCAAATCGCGACAAGTGCAAGTACTTTGATGAAGGAAAAAAGATGGAGATGTTTTAAAAACACATTAGACCAACAAATGTAATGACATTTAAACGACTGACAACACCCGACATCAAAAGGTTTAGACATGTTATGGGGTTTTTTCATTAAAATAATAACTTAGTCAAACCGTAAGTGTACCTTCCAAAATAAAATGGATGTTATGTACAAAAACGCGAACCACAAAGTGAGAGATTCAGCCCTTATGTCACGTGTTCTAATGGCTACACGGGTCACGTTGTTCTTAGTCGTTGCCCCAAATAGGAACATGATGCTCTTTTGAGAATCACATGTTTATGTAACATTTCTGCCATAACATGACCGTGTTGTTCTCCTGAAACCATCATCACCATCTCTTTTACATTCCTGATCTATTATTCAAGGATGAAGTTGGAACTTACCTGCAGTTACACTAACTGCTGTCACCCATACGCGATGTCCCGAACTGCCTGAAAGATTTACAGATAAAAAACATCATATGATTCAGGGGAACCTCCTTTCTCTTTCTAGTGCAGTGTAAAGTTAACGTTAAGTTAAAGTCTTGTGTGACAATAACATACTGAACGTTTTTTTCTTTAAACCCAGTGGATACTCTGCTAGGTTTATTTAGTAATGTCGTATTAGCAGTGTCTTCATTCCTCTGTATTTTGGTGATGAGGCAGACTGGGACTGTTAGTAAAAAGCAGCTCAAATTGCTTTGGAAAGCTGACAATGCCATGATTTGGACACATTTAAAGCTTGTTCCTATCATGACCTGTTCAAAACTTTATCTCACACACACACACAATAACATTATCTCTACCTGGATCTGTTGTACCAGGTTTTTTCGTGGTGGTGATGGTGGTAGTAGTAGTAGTAGTGGTGGTTGTAGTGGTGGGTTTAGTTGGTGTAAATATTTCTGGAAAAACAGAAAAGTAGAATTAGGAGTAAAAGGAGTATTCAGGACAGAGCTACTACTGCCAACAGGGATGGACTCAGATCAAGATTAAACCCATCCTTATCATGTTAGCTCACATTTGTGTTTATTCCACATATCAGCCCGGCCTTCCCTCTGTTGCAAACCATTTTAAGAAAATGCAGTGACAGACAGCCAGAGACTGTTTTGTGATGGAAAGTGATGGCAGCTCCCGAAACAACAAGCACAATCACAGATTAGGCAGTAGCTTAAAGGCAGAAAGAGTTTGTCAAAGCAGGTTCTCTGACCCGCTGAAAGGATTCGCAATGGAGAGAAGGCCAAGGTGGTTTGAATCAGTCGAGCATAAAGTGGCAAAAATGCATTTCCACACTATCTCCTCTAAGCACAGAAATAACTATCTCAGCACTTTACAGTAATTCTTAACAAAGTGTATGTTCTTCTTTTTACTTCTTCTTTTACTTTGCAATTTTGACCTGGAAAATGCAGTTTGCAATATTACAAAAACAGCGTTCATTTGATTTAATATCAAATAAACCATAACTACACAGTTATTTAAGTTATTTCCTTTCTAGGGGCTTTTGATGACAGTGTTGACTTTCTACAGTTTGAACAGAAGATTGAATTTTCTTAAAAATATGTTGAGCAAACAGTGATGGAATCTAGTCACACCCCTTTTGAACAAGGTTCAGTTTTTTCTGCAGTTTGTTTACCACTTCATGCTGCTATTTTATGCTGTACTTGTTGGCTAATTTAAAAGGTATAATGCGTAGATTCTGGCAGTATCTCAGGGTCGGGTTGCAACAAACAGGTGCGGTTGCTTTCTCTAAAGCTATTGTTTGTCCATTCTGGACTAATGTAGAAACATAACATGGCAACATGTCAGGCTTTGCAGAGCAATACCCGCTGCCCATTTAGATAAAAACGGCCCAATCAAAAGTCATGAAATCCGTGTAATCAACACATACTTATAAACATTATACTCCATTTCTGAAAAATCATTCATAAGTCAATCATAGACATTGTACATTTAAGTGACCGGGTGCCTGTCCTTTCATGAACATAAAAACTGTAGACATTTTTTAATCTGGTGATGCCCTGACAATGAAAACATTTTTTAAAATCAATCCTACATGCCAAGTTTAGTAACTTCCACCATAAACATTCTATGATTCACTGCAGCCTTGTGGAAACGATTACGTTTGTGGCTGGTTTTTACACACATGCACAAATCCTCTCCTTCATTTCCAAGGCAATAGCTAGCTAATCATGTTAGTCATAAAATTCCTCACGTTTTTTTTTAATTGCGTTTTATGGTGCTTTTCACCAGAAAGGGAACCTGTCGATATTTATTTATATCTGTTTATGTCATGTGTTGTAATCCTAGAAACCTGGTAGCAGAAGGTTTGACTCTATTAAAGGTTTTTAAAAGTTAAAAACACATGGCATCAACAAGTTTTATATTCTAGGTGGATTATAGATTTAAATTGTATTATCATCATCATATTTATCATATTTCTCGGTTACAGCATTTAACATTTTGTGTCAAAAAAAAAGCAGAAATTTGTGATTTCTGTAAAAAAATAATTTAACAAATGAAATGCTTCTTCAAGCTGTATTTTAAAAAGTTGCCCACCATTATTTGTCACTGACCTATATACCAATTATGATCTGATTAGGCTAATCATGTGTGATGAAATTTAAAATTATTAGAAAGCTAGTAGAAAGCAGTAATTCAATCGTAATGACTTACTTTCACAAGTTGGAAGTTTCGGTGTCCACTGACTATTTGAATCACATTGGCGGGTAGCATCTCCGATCATCTTGTATCCATCTTTGCACTTGTGGGTCACTGTATCCCTGTATCCATAAGGGGGTCGAGAACCCGAAACCCAGATAGCAAAGGGAAAGTCCACTTCCGGACAATTAACCACTGCAGAGAAAGAAATTGACACGGGAAATTTAATAAAACCATCACAAATGACTGACTGCAGCCTCATTGGGAAAACGTTGAGAAAGGATGCGAAACCACTTACCGACACATTTCGGTGGATCGGGGGATAGTTTTCCGTTTGCTGAACAGGATATGTATTGTGAACCGATGAGTGTATATCCAGCTTCACATGTGTATTTTACAACATGACTGTATTCGATGTTAGTGTCCGTATCGGCAGAGCCATGTTCAATTGGTGGTGGCGGGTCACAAAACACCGCTGCAAAATGAAAATGACATCTGTTAGAATGGAAACAGGCAAAGTTCCTAAATTCGGTATTTGATATTAACACACAGAGATCACCGACCTAGACATGTAGGTAACCTCTTCGTCCACCCTTGTGCTCCACAACTGATTTGACTGTCACCAACTATATAGTAACTAGTTAGGGAATAAAAAAAAAATAAGTGTGACTTCAGATTACAAATTTCACCAAAGATCTGTATTAAAAAAGAACTGAATAGAACTATTTTGAGTTGGTTTTCTGAAAACGACTCATCAGAGGTGTCGGTTTATTTCTCACCCTGTGTTGCAAGTGATCACCATTACATCAGTATACTCAGTCCCATTAGGATAATCAACAACTCCATTTAGCACTTCATCAGCAGGGCCACAGTTAAACCCTGAAAAAGCAGCAAAAGTAAAAACTCATTAGGACTGATTGGATTCCACTACCAAAAAATTGAAGTTATGACAGACAGGTCAGTAAATCGATCATTCATTTAAAACAGCAATACTAAAAAAGTGGTTCCAAATCAGAGTATGAAAACACAGCTGCTTAGGAGGGAGAACGTAAAAATTAAACACTAATATTTACTCTCGCATTTCATCTTTACTGGAGACCAACTCCCAGCTGTACAAGTAGAGGCTCCAGACCCTCCAGCTGACGTGTAGCCGATCTCACAGACAAACGTAACTCTGGTGCCATCGGGGAATGTGTCTTTAAGAATGTCACTGTCCTTCAATCTCATATTAGAACCTCCGGAAGGTGGGCTACAATCTTTAGCTATAAAAAAAAAAAAAAGAGGGAAAGAAAGTTGAGCACAAGTGAGAATTAGTGAAACCAAACCAACCAGCTTGGGTGACTATTAATCAAACAGTGGTGGATGAAGAACCTGAAATTCACAGATATCTCACCACAAAGAAACTATGCTATACATAGATTATATCAAGTGCATTAGCAACAGCAGTTTTTACAACCAAACAACTAAAAGAGCCATCTATGTCTTAGCAAAAAAAAAGTCTTTAACTTAAAATAGTGATACTGTTGACTGTTTAAGGAAAATTGCAGGAAAAAAATACAGGTTTGACGATCTCAAAATCTTGTTGACTGGTTCAGGCCTAACTTACTATTTCACTAAATTTCCCCCAAACATAGTGGAGTAAAAGTCTCATCTAGGAAGTGAAAGTTGACATAAAAACTTGAGGAAAATAGAGACACTCATTACACCACTGATAATTATCACCTGCCCACGAGCAACCATGTTGTCACTCACCTTCAACAATGGTGGCAAGGCCAAGAATGCTCAGTAATATGTAGCAGAAGTACATGTCTGAATCTGGAGAGAGCGACTGTCGACAAAAACAAACACAAATCATGAGTTATCAGAGTAATAAACTTGTTCAAGATGGTTGATGCTAGTGATGATTCTATGTAACCAAGACTTACATGTAAATTCTTATAGTTAACAAAAAAGTAAAGCAAGTACAGCCTGTTCTAGTTGGTTCTAGGTATAGTACAGTGGTTAGTATATAGTTATAGTTAATTAGTTATAGTATAGTCGTTACTATATAGTTAGTTATAGTGTAAATAATAGCGTAAATAATTGTAAACAATTTTTGGGGGTTCAATAAAAAAAAATACCATTGGTTACCATTAATGCCTACTGTCGCTAATGTACATTAAGCCTTATTTTATGTGCTAAACTAACAATCTCTATTTCATTTAGCATCAGATAATTTTTTTATACAATTGTAAACATATTCAGGCATCAGGGGGTTAAAACCTGACATGTTTAGCTTGAATGTTTGTGTGCAATACGGTGACAAACTCCACTGAGAATCATTTAATATTTATCTAAATCACGTGACACGGCTAATGGAGCTGAGCAGATTGACTATGATCAGTTTGTGTCGCAGTTTGTTACCGACAATTCGGCGTCATCTAAAAACGAGAATAAAGATGTTCTCCTAATTAGCATTCAGTATACATGTGACGACACAGCAAGACTAGAACTGTGAATACAATAGGATCCATGCGAATTTACTCAACGGTATATCACCAGAGTGGGGAAATACATAAAACGGTAAACGATTTGAGTCAATTTAAATGCGCGGATAACCTTAATTAAACCCAAGTAATCGCATTCTAGCTAATCTAGACTACGTTAATTACGTAGGTTAAAGGTTAGCTGACGTCATGACGACGTGAATTGTTTTCTCCGCTAAGCTTTTGGTAAATCCGGGTTTGTTAAAGCGTTCGAGCCTAGTTTCAACTCACCCGACTGCAAGGAAAAGGACAACACCTGCGGCTGCGTTGCGTCCAAAATGGTGATTTTGAGCTTCTTCCTCTGAACCAAAGCTTCTCACCCGGAAATAGGCGTGGTAGCACCAAACGCTAACCGCACATAGGTGTTTTTCCTAGAACGATTCCGGCCAGTACGCCTTGCCTTCATGCGTTGTGATTGGTTAAATCTAGTCATAGGGGGTTGTGATTGGTTAAAATCTATGACGAATAACAGCCTAAGCCAATCAGAAGCGGAGTAGGCCGGGTCATGCCAGAATCGTCCTAGGAAAAAAATATTCTTGTACTAACCATACGGCAAACGGGCTATGGCGCAATAGTACATGAGTCACAGCTCGTGCGTAGCGGAAACTGAATGTTACCACGCCCTAACAAAACGACACTTTACTTGAACTTGTTTCCACTTGATGGTACTTTACACACTCCCACTACATTTCAGAAGGGAATATTGCCACAATAACAATTATTTGAAAGTTTACAGACAATTTAGTTAAGTACCAGATGAAGATTTGAATAATAATAATAATAATATATGCACGTTTCTTTTATAATATATAATATTATAAAAGAAATGTGCATTCTGTGTAAAGGTGCTGTACAAAATGTGATACAGTTACAATATAATATGATCTAGTAAAAAACTCTCAGTACTGCTGATGATATTTCTGTACATATGCTGGAGGAACCCTTTGAATTCAGAACTTGTACTTGTTTTTTAGATTTTGAGATAACACTATGTCTTCTTTTACTTAATGTTACGAGTACTTTGTCCACCATTGGTACAAATTGAAAAACATCCTTTCATAGGACTTGTGTGTGTTTTTTTAGACTACAGGAAATGGACAATATCGAGTTTGTCACTTTAACCCTTGTGGTCAATATGTTATGAATAAAGTTGCTTAAAAATAAAATAAAAAAAATAATCCCCATTATGTGTGGCCTATGCCACACAAAAAATGGAAAGTACCTAAGTAAATTTATTGAAGTACTGTACTAAAGTTTTGTACTTCTACTTCATTTAAATATTTCCATTTGATTCTACTTTATACCTACATTCAAATGGAATCACTGTACTTTCTACTCCCCTATATATATATTTATCACTTATAGCTATTATTTACTTTTCATAACAACATTTTATATACAATTATATATTTTAATATTCTAACTTAAATTAACATCTCTTTTATTGTGAGGCTTTTTGAGTGAAAAGTATATAAATACACTTTATTATAATTATTATAAAAATATGATACACTATGGGATTATGCAGTAAGCTACTATTATGATTAATCAACATAGTATCTAAAATTGTTTTAACTTATATTAAACCTAACATGCTGAAGTAGTATATGCAGAAGCATCACTAATGAAAATTTTAAAAAAATGCAATGGTCCAAGAATAGAACCTTGATGTACCCCAAACAGAACTTTGATGTACTCCACATTGTATTGTAATATGTCAGATTTATACTTTTAGATAAAATACCACAAAGCATGAAGCCCTCCTTCTTAGTCCATCTCCTTCAGAATATGGGATGAAGACTTGATGCCAGTTACAATTTGCCATGTTTTAAATGGAAACACTGTAGATCATCAGACAATGCATTCATGGTGACTGATGTAATGAACCCAGCCCGAAGCAGGGTCAATATGAGGAAGTGATGCACTTCCCACTGAGCAACAAGGTTTCCTCTCATAGGAAAAAAAGACTATTTCACTTTATTTGTCTCCTGACTCAGAAAAAATACAGAAATCAAATCAAATTTAGGGTATGCTTAATGCACGGGACTGGTTTGGGAATTTTAGGAATGGAAAATTATTTTTGCCTTCATTTCGACATTAAGAATTCGTTTTAATTTAACATAAGTCTTTTTGTTTTTGCCAAAATCAAACACACTTATAGGTCAATATCTCTATAATGATTTCACAATAGAATGTGAGTATTGAATCAAGAATCACGCCACTCCCCATAAAGATAAATGCACAATAACCTGGTTAAGAGTCCAATGAGTCAGTGCCCTACACCTGAAATCGGAGACACATATTTTGGGATGTCACTGGAATGTAACTGTTGTAATGCATTGTATGAATGTAGTATTGTTTTACAAGTAAAAAAGTCACCTGTCCCTCTAAGGCATGAGGTCTTCAAAGTGGTTTCACCTCTGGTTACACTGGCTGAAATCTTCCAATATGAATATTAGTCTCTTTACTTTGTAGTTTTACACACCAGTTATATCACATGTTAAACTACAATATAGTGTAGTCTGTGTTCGGTTTTACACTTATTCAATGCATGAAGCCAAATGAAACTGTCTCAGGTTACAGTGTCTTTCCACGCCATTAAAACACCGGTGCGACTGACTCAGTATTTGAGCAAGAGATTAGATTGCAAATTTCTACGTGAGGTATTTACATTTGCTCATGGTTACTGTAGAAACTATCTTAGTTTTACAGCATCTAAGCTCATCGTGACTCGTCATTACATTTCTTAACTCTTAACTGTAAATAGTCGACTTTCACTGCATCAGCCATAAACAACATGATTGTTTTACACTGTTATAACCTCTCATATCACTCTGAGTTACAGTATTATATAAAGTTATTATACTTTAGTCAGTACTGCTGCTGAGTTCATTAGAACCCTGTTGGTTTGAACATAGAACAGAGCAGTGGTCCCGTTTGTGGTCATGAACTCTGGGTTTGGCTTTCCGTTCTGAAATGTCCTTGATCAAAAACAAGCGTTTCATAATGTTCTATTGTATGACCTGTTTATAAGGAAGAATGGAATGAAAATAAACACTCAGCTATCTGATATATGTGTTTGATCCGATAAAAGTTCATTCTCATTCTAAGAATAAGCCGGGTAATGCTAGTAATTGTCATCATTTCTATCTAGCATTATGAAAAATCAGTTGTTGCCTTTTTGTTTTTATTTATTTGATTAAAAGAAGCAAGTAGGCATCAAGACTTGTGCTAAACAGGTAAGAAGCTAAAAGTTTATCTAAAGACCTCCCCTAAATCCTTAAGACAAAAAAAGATAAGTAAAGATATTTACATTAAATACGATTAAAGAGGGATAGAAATATATATTAACCCATTGAAGCCTAAGAGCCTTTGAGCCTATGAATGTCATTTTATACTTAAAATAAAAATTCTAAATGTTACTCATAATCATCATATCGTCATATCTAATGACGACAGTAGACGAATTAGACAAAAGATTTTAAGCAAAAAAGTGTACGTTTCCAAATGCGTCCTCTCATAAGACGTCAACGACTTTCTGTTCCTTCTTCCAGACAAGGTGAAGACAAACCCTCCCACAAAGAATCATTTAATTTAGATTATTATGATTTTCAACCCTGATATGTATATATCTATTTAATCATCCATGTCTCTAGAATAACCCCTCAATAAATGTCATAGCCATTAAAATGCTATTTTAATAAGAAAATAGTACAAAAATAGTACATAAGATGTTTGTTAGTGACTCAACTGATATAATTATATGGATGAAATCTTTGGAAAACGTCTGGGATTAAATGGGTTAAGTATAAAATGACAGTCATAGCAAGACGACAATATTGATTAGGTGTGAAATCATTCTAATAATAGCAAGATGTATTATTCTTTTTAGTGACAAAATGAATGTGATACTTCCATGAAGTCTGTTAATCAAATAATATTCCAATAAATTGAATAAAGTTAATGTCCTCAATGTAGAGAAGCCCTAAAGGGACATATTAAAATTAAAAATTAAATAAAAAAATTAAACATTTCTGTCTGCTGATCAATATATAATTGTAATCAAGAATAATCAACTTGACTGAGACCTTTGGATAACATTAAATTATATATTTTTTAATACTAAGTGACACATTCTGAATCATTTTAAAACATCCTGCATTTTTTTCTCCAAACCTTTATGAAGATTGTGTCAAAAGCATTTGGTAGATCATAATAAAACTAGAGCAATGGTCCAAGAATAGAACCTTGAGGTACCACACAGGATATTTTGGTTGTGTCAAAGTTATACTGCAGCTTTGGATATGAACATATTGCTGTTTGTGATGTCCTCAAGCCATATTTAATTTATCAAGCAAATATAAATGGCAAATATAAATATCATGGCTAATAAATATTCCACAATATTTTTTTTTTTAATTAGGAGCAGTTGATAAGATATCAATAAGTTATCAGATTACCATGGAAGCTGACTTATTTTTAAGAGAGTCAAATGTATAGCAATATAGCAAATATTAACCTTTATGAATTATATTGTTTTATAAAAGGAATTTAATGATTTGAATGATGATTTTATTGAACTGTTTTCTAAGTGATAAACACAGTGATAATCGTGGTGACGCAGATCATGACCCAGACACTTTATAAGTCATCAGCAGTTATCAAAGAACCTTGGCAAATGCTAAAACTATTAAACCAGCGTCACAGAGGCTGACTTCTGTAAAAGTGAGGTTACTGAACCAGATGTTGCATTCACGAGCGAAGTTGCCTCTTCCTCCTTCTCTTCCTGTTTCTTCTAGCATATTTCTTATGGCGTCGTGCTTTTATATACCCGTGTATTATGCCTTGAACTATCAGTAAGAGTGCAAAACAACCCCAACGCAGCAGTGAATACCAAAGAGGCACCCCTGTCCATGCCCTGAAAAAAAAAAACAGGCTAAATTAGTGACTGTTGCAGATATTCTGTGGAGTGAATCAGTTTCATCTTACCACTGGATAATATTTGCATTCATGTAAGTAGAAAAATATTACACTAACATGGAAAAAAACACATGCAAATCGGTTTCGTTGGTGCGTGAAGACCAGGTTATTATCTTTGGGTAAACTTGTGTTGTAACTTCGCAGGAAGTCTTGGCCGAGGTGGTTCCCATCCTGTCAGCACAGTCATAAATGGGTTGGCCTGATAATCAAAAGAAGCCATTATGGTCTTATGCAAGGAAAAACAAGGAACAACAACCTCAATACTACAGAGCTAAAACAAGGTAGTTTTGCTAAATTTGAATGTGATTCTTAACTTTGAAAAATAAAAATGTGTATTCAAACCAAAACGTATTTTTGGAGTTAAATATAATTTTAAATTAGTTCAGCAATTCCTTTGAATAAATTATTTATTTTACTTTCATATATATTTATAATAATTGAGGTTTTGTTTTTTTCAGTTGCAGATTTGATGTTTTCAGGTTAAAATCGTATTATTATTATTTTTTTTACAGTTTTAAATCTTATTTCAGATCCTATTTTTCTACATGTTCAAACTTTTTTTTGTTTTCGCTTTTTTTTTTTCTTCTGTTAGACTTTTGGCCTTTATCTGCCTTAGATTAGGGTGTGACATCAACTGGAAGGGGCATTAAATCACGTGTTACAGCATTACAAAGAAAGAACTTTGAAATGCTGTTGAACTGCACAGTCTGGCAAAGTTTAATGATTTTATATTGTTATTGGTGCCAAGTACAGTCTAAAACAGCTCTTTAACCATTTAAGCCCCAGGCCTATTTTTCAGTTTTCCTACTATAAATGAGAATAAATATTGAATATCTCTACAACCACAAAGGTTATTGTAGTTAAACTTGGTATCAAAAGAAATCTACAACATGTGAGGTGACTACAGAAGAGTCAGAATCTATTTATGTTGCTGTTACAGAGAAAATATAGTTAGAATATTGCAAAAAAATAAAAAATAAATTGAACACTGTGCTTAACTACAGATAAAAATACTTCATTTAAAACTTAAAACAAGACCCAACAAGAAATAAATAAAGTAAAGAAAATAATATCTGCAATGCAAAGTTCAATGATTTATAAGATAAAGAGTTCAACGATCAATTATTTGCCCATAAAACCATAGAAATCACACTGAGGATCATTACAGAACATGAAGAATGAGGATCTATGTGCCTCCGTCCACCTGAGGTCGCCAAAGTCCAGTCCTACAGTCAGTCAGTCATCTTCTACACACGCTTATTCCTCATTAGGGTCGTAGGGGTCATAGGGGTCTGCTGGAGCCAATCCCAGCGCGTTATAGTGAGAGGCAGGGATACACCCCAGATGACACATACTCACACATTCACACCTACGGGCAATTTAGAGTCACCAATTAAACTCTGCATGTTTTTGGACTGTGGGAGGAAGCCGGAGTACCCAGTGAAAACCCACGCAGACACGGGGAAAACATGCAAACTCCACACAGAAAGGTCCCAGACCCAGGACCAAGGACCTGGGTCTGGGACCTTTCTGTGTTTCATTCCAGTAGTATAGTCATTATAAAATCAATAAGAGTACACCAATTATTGCGATATCACAAAGAATAAATATTATCACATTTTTTCTGCATCCCATGGATAGGGGAACTAGGTAAGCCTTGTTTTGCAAGCCTTATTTATTGAAAATAATGTAGCTGGGTAAAGAACTATCAGGAAAAGGAAGTTTCAAAGACGTGTTAGCAGAAACAAAACCAACCACAAGCGTAAATAACAAAACTGGCTCGGAAATGACATCAACTTCTTCACAACTTTAATTTGGTATCTTGCTTAAGTCTATCTTTTGCTCACATTGTGTAAAGCCTACAGCAAAATCTGTAATTTGCTCTTGTCACAAATGACAATTATGACAGAAACGCTTGTACATACTCTATCACTGAGCACTAATGAATATCAGTCCACCTGACTAAACCTGCAGTGAGGTAAACCCACTAAGCCCACTATATTGGCAGGAAGCCCCTTAATGGTCATGACCATTAATGCATAATAGATAGCAAAAAATACTTTGCCAGTATTCTGTTGTGTTAGTGTATATGATTTATAATGTCAATAGAATCAGAATATTTGTTGTTGTTGTTGCCCCCATGGCATTTTTTATAATTCAATATACTTGTGTTAGGAAGCACATACAGTATTTCATAAGTGAATACCCTCCTCACATTTTTGTAAATATATTTTTATATATTTTCATGACTGGTCAACACAAAGCCATTTTAGTCTAAAACGCTGGCAACAAAAGTGAGTCACCATGAAATGAAATGAAATGTCCATATTGTGCCCTAAGTGTTTAGTTATTTGTGTGGCTACCACTTTTTCATTTCTGCCTTAACTGTCTTGAACATGAATAGAGCTTCACAGGTTGCCATGGAAACCTATTCCTCTCCTCCATGATGCCATCATAGAGCTGGTGGAAGTTAGTCACTTCCTCTATTTCAGGATGCCCCATGGGTGCTCATTAGAGTTTTAGGTCTGAAGACATGTTGGACAGTCCATCACCTTTACCCTCAGTGTCTTTAACAAAGCAGTGGTCATCTTGGAGGTGTGTTTGGGGTCATCATTGTGTTAAAATACTGCCCTGGGCCCCGTTTCTGAGAGAAGGGATTTATGCTCTGTTTCAAGGGTTGGGGGACGAGCAGACTCCCTCACCCCTTCTGCAGCAACTTAATAGGTAGAAGGGGTGGGGGAGTGAGTCTGAGAAACATGTCCTGTGGTTTGATGAGACCAAGACAAACTTTTTTGGTTTAGATGGTGTCAAGCAAGCGTGGCAGCAACCAGGTGAGGAGCACAGGGACAAGTGTGTCTTGCTTGTGGTCAAGCATGGTGGTAGGAGTGTCATGGTTTGTGGCTGCATGAGTGCTACCCGCCCTGGGTAGCTATAGTTGACTGAGGGGACCATGAACACCAACATGTCCTGTGACATACTGAAGCAGAGAATGACCTCTTCCCTTCAGAAACTGGGCCGCAGGGCAGTAGTCCACCATGATAATGGCCCCAAACACACCTCCAAGACCATCATTGCCTTGCTAAAGATGTTGAAGGTAAAGGTGATGGACTGTCCAACATGTCTCCAGACCTAAAGCACCTGTGGGACATCCTGCAATGGGGGTGGAGGCAGAGTGAAAGAGGTTTAAAAGGCAACCTTTGAAGCTCTGATGAACCCCATGTCCAAGACAGTGGTAGCCACACAAATTGGACTTGGTGGTGTCACTTTTGTCGCCAGTGGACAGACATTATTGGCTGTGTGTTGAATTATTTTGAGGAGTCAGTAAATTTACAGTGTTACACAAGCTGTACAGGGACTAATATACATTCTATCAAAGTGTTGTTCTATGAACAGATAAGAGTAAAATATTTACATAAATGTGAAAGTGTCTGAAGTCGTCACAGTGATTTTTAGAAAAAATAAAATAAAAATAAAACATCATATCCATTCCTACCTTCCATAGTGATGATATAGATGCAGTTGTCTACAGGCATCAGAAACTGCACAAAGAGGTGATCACTCTTCTGGCTGCTTACGTCATTACTGGCAACGCAGTAATATTCGCTGTCTTCTTCCGCTATGCCACAGTGCAGGAGCAAGTCCGATGAGTGTTGGAGCAGGTCGTCCTGGTGGTGAGTGTGTTGATACCAGGAGTAACGGACGCCAGTTCCCCTTCTACTACCACAGCGCACTGTCACCTGCTGACCCCAACACGTAGGCCTGTCCACCAGAGAGCTCAACGGCCACAGTATGGGTTTAGATACTGGAGCTGGAACAAAGAGGCAGAAATCTGTGTGTTTAAATTCATTCAGCGTCACAGTAAAGATGCAGAAATGTTACTGAAATTGTGATATTTTCCAGGTGATCATTTAAAGCTCCCTATTATTCTTACCTTCAGTTATAATCACAGTAATTGAAGTCATCAAATCGACATATGGTCTGTTAATGCCAACCCAGTATATTCCAGCATCGTCAAATCGGAGATCTGTCACTTTCACGAACAGCCCTCTTCTTTTTGCATCTACTATGTGAGACCTGCTTTTGTCATTGGAAACCTTTTCTGAATCCACCACAATGTCACAGTCCCCTCTGGAGGCCCCTCGGCACAAGTACTTTTTATTAAAGTAAAAGTTATTGCTATAGGTGCAGGTGACAGTGAATTCACCTCCAATATGTGCCGTAATCTTTCTCGTGTCGCACTTGAGCTGCAGACATGCTGAAAGATAAAGTCTAATCAGAATGGAAATGCATAGAGGCACAGCAATCACTTTATTCCTTATTTCAGGTTTCGCTTGATATTCAAGACTTTCATTTTCAGTTTAACCTCTTCCACTAACCCACGTTTTGTTATCAACCTTGGAAACTTTGCAAAAGTAACAACAAAAAATGAATGCTGTCAAAACGAACATGTTAACTTTTGTGATTAATTAAATGAAGATGTTTAAAAGCAACTTTTATTCTTAAATAATATGTCATAACGCTTGATTATTAGATGCTTTTTTTATAACGTTATATTATGTATTTCTGTGTTTTGCTGTCATGGAATATAGATGGTTATATATATTTGCTCTTTTTTATTATTAAAAAGCTTTTGGTTTTGTTAATATTTCTGTCAGCACAGATAATAAATTAGCCTTTCAAGCTGACAGTCGATGGTCTTTGTGGATTTATTAAAAACGTGTAGTTCAAACGAGAGAATCTGGTTTCAAAGTTAAAAATAAATAATCAAATATAATTTGTGTTAATTCTACAAGAGGTCTCGGATTTTACATTTCTGTCCATTATTACAAAATGCAATATTAAAAAGAAAATAGCGATTGATTTCAGGAGTTTTGCTAATTAATTTTCTTTTAAATGACTGACAAGCCTATAAAAATTGGTCACAAGCAAAAACACCTCATGTAAATTTAATACATAATGTTGTTTTTCAGTTAAAGTTTGAACAACATAGGTCAAAACCTAATATATAGAATATATAGCTGGATTGTGGACTGTGTAAAATGTTAGAGAAAAGATTTTATTTCTTTTTTTTTTACATTAGGCACAAATATCGAATGTTTCACTAAATCAAAGTCTGAGGTATAGTGCTGATACATGCATGTTTTCACTTTCTGTTATTGAAGAAAATATTTACTAAAATAAAACTAACATAATTATTGAACTATAGAAATTTTGGTTGCATCAACAGCACTTGTAAATGCACCTTATAATGAATGTTCTAAAAGTAATCGTTGAAAAATATTTTTTTTTACAATGTTTTAATTAAAAATTAAATGAAATCTAATCACTATAATTAATGAAAGCTTTAAAAAAAAAGTCCACTCACCACGAATAAGCAAAATCAGACAGAGTGTCCTCATTTTGTTGTTTAAACTGAGAGTAGCTAAAAAATCTAAGTCGATAGTCACTCAGGAAGCTGTAGATGTGGACTTTGGTGGTTAACAATCACTTCCTGTAGGTACATTGGGGGGTTTCATAATACTGCTTCACACCTACATCACACATACAAATAAGCCACACTTCGGGCAGGTTGTGTCAGTGTTAAATTGGTTCAAAACATGTAGAGCTTTCATTTTCTACTGGGAAACAGTTGTTTTCTGTATTTTTAACTGTATTTTGGACTCGTTCTTTCACATTTGAGAGATTGTAAGAAAAAGGCTACAATTTATGTTGAAAGTGTGGATCTCAATCTACATATCAGGTTTTAAACTGTGTTGATAGCCCAGATAAAACCAGACTTATGATAAATCTCTTACTTCATAGTTTTTCCTGTATAGCGTAACAACCTGAGCATGTTACTGTTAAATGTGTTTATATATAAATGAGTTTAGGCCCAGATTCCATTCTGAGGAGTGGGTGACAGTGCTGGGATTTCCCGAGGGTCTGTGAACATGTCTTGGGAATAAATTAGCAGCTAAACCAGCTAACATCTTAGATTGTGATTTTCAAGAGATGTTACAATACTTTTTTACATAGGCTTCATGTTCGTTGCAGGAAAAAGTGGGACAATGGAACTTTGAATGGTAACTAAAACGCTGGGAAGCAACAGGAGGAGGAGCTGTGATATGGAGCTTTACACTGTAATGGGATACTGCTGCAGGAAAGCACTGTGATACTTAAGTCTATGGGATTTTAATTTTTTTGATTTTTTCATGGCATAGACGCTTTTATCATACAGTAGCCAGACAAGAGGTAATAGGAGAAAGAGCGGGGAGACAATGCAGCAAAAGAATGCTCTGGCCGGGACTCAAACCTGTGTCTGCTACTCAAGAGGCAAGTGCTCTACCTAGTGCTCTAATAATGATAATAACAATGTTTTAAGTATATATACAAAACATTCCACAAAAAAAAAGATTTACACCATCATGCTGTGTTCAAGCTATACCTGAAAGTTGAGGTTCATCACTGAGATACACGAGCCACAGACACACAGATGCTCCATGCTTTATAGATAGATGCAGAGCTTTGGTTTTATAATGGGGAAGTTAATTTTCAACATGGCAACACAACATAACACAGTTGGCTTTGTTCTTTCACCTTTGACACCATCATTTTTTTTCATAACATCAATTTTCTTTATAAAATGAACTCCTCTGAGGTCAGAATGCCTCTTTGTTGTAGTTCACCAGAACGCCACTAGATGTCACCATGCTACTGTTGATGCCAGTTTGCAGTCCAACACCTACTAAATGCAGGGTGTACTGCATCGCCTTCATCGTCATATCTGACAATTTCCATTCTTTTTATGTGTAGCTGAGACACAGAACTCAGAACTACGTACCAGCTGTTCTGGTAAGTCAGTGTGTTTTCAGTGTCATCAGGAAATACTGCATTATATATTATTATACTGGCTATAAAAGGATAGTCTTACACATGCAGTATCAAAAGTCAAAAGTATTTTTAGAACTGGAATTTCAAGGAGTGGTTGAACATGGAAACATAAAAATAAATAGAAGTAGAAACATGAAGTAGAAGTAGAAAGTACTATTTAACATTTAAAAATGCACTTTGTGCAAAATCAAATGGAAAAATGCATCTTAATCTGTAATCATAGCAAGGAGCTAGGAACATAGCAATGTTCTGACTTTTTTTTTGTTAAAAAACATAAAGTAGACATTTATAAACAGTTGAAACTGTTGGGAAGAGAGTTGAGTTCACTAATTGCTGGCTGAGAACATCAGGATTCTCAGACACCCTCCGTTAACCACTCCCTCAGCCGCTGCCTCCATCCATACCCACATCCCTCCCCTCGCGTGTGTCCAGGCATGCTGTCCAACAGGCTAAACTGCCTGCATTGCGTTCTGACTTTGGGTAAGAACAGCTGTCCCTGCCTGTTCACATGCGTTGATGCGTGGCCTCCTCTACTTGCGGGTGTTTTCCCTCCCATTCCCTCTGCGCCTCTGTCATGCAATCGAACACCCGGGTGACTCTAGGACCCAGTGAGAGACACCCAGGGGGCGCGGCAATATTTTTTAATCTGACCACAGAACCTGTCAGCTTACTCTTGCTTCCTCTAAGTCAGTTCATGTGCTCCCTCACAATAGTTCCTTGATGTGAGAGTTGCGAAGGAGAAGTGCTCTGTGCTGTAGCAACAGGAGTACAAACAGCCTCAAGAAGCTAGCTACCCTACTCATGACCCGTGTGGATGAGGACCTCGGGGTCCTGACATGCCTGTGAAAGGTGCCCTATTCCAGGCAGTGTACAGCAGCCATGGAGCAGCAGGCCTGGATACTGAGGAGCTTCCTGAACCAGCTGGAGATACAAGAGTCTGTGGACGAGGAGGCACCCAATGGCATTGCCGGGGAATTCGCGGTGAGTCGAGAGTTATGTTGCTTCTGTTGAAGAACTGAAGTTGAAATCGTTGTGTTTGTTCTTAATGGGCATATCGTCAGTAGGCACAATGACAGTGAACGTTGAAATGTTAACAAAAGGTGTTGTTAAGGGAAGTAACGCTTGTCGATATCTATTGACACCCCTAACTCCACAACAGCGCTTCCTCTTTGCACCGGCATGTCGCACTAAAGGTGCTTAAACAAGGAAGACCCACAAGCAAACACAAGACAAAACTTAATCAACACAGAATACACACTTTGGCTATTATTTCATCATTTATCATTTGCATCAGTGGCGTGAACAGACCTTTTGAAGGGCAGGGGCAAAAAGGAAAGAAAAAAGGCACATATGGCGTCTCTTTGCCACTGAAGAGGGCACTTTAGAATGCATTTTGGCTCTCAAGAGGGCACAGTAGCATGTGTTTTGGCTCCCAAGAGGGCACTTTAGCAAGCATTTTTGCTCCCAATAGGTTATTTTAGCACACGTTTTAGCTCTCAAGAAGGCACTTTAACAACATTTTTAGCTCCCAGGAGTGCACTTTAGCACACATTTTAGGATGCATTTTAGCTTCTAGATGGCACTTTAGCACATATTTTGGCTCCTAGAGGACACTTAAGCCCCGATTTTGGTGCCCAATAGGACAATTTAGCATGCTTTTTAGCTTGCAAGACGACACTTTAGCACATGTTTTCGCTCCTAGAGGGCACTTTTTGCAAGCATTTTTCAACATATGGGCAAATGCCCCCCCTGCCCCCTCCTATGCACACCACTGTCCTGTACGCATATACCAATGGCTGTACATTCACACACAAACACATGTAGCATCCAGCATTGTACCGCAACTGTTCTCCCACAGAAGCCCAAGGAATTACATCATCTGTGGGCTGCTGCTGGCATGGCGATGAGTGACATGCCTGAGGACAGCACCGTGTGCTTCACATGCTGCCCTTCTGCTGTCATGCCGCTACAAACCCGACCACCCCAGAGGAAAGGCTCTATTGCATCACTTCCTTGAAGAACAAAAAGCACTCTGTGGTTTTAGCAGTGCAGATGGTCTGCGAGGCCTTTAACAGACTGCGTGGAACTGCGAGAACTGTCTGGCCTCCGAACAAAAAGGCCAGTGTCTTAACAAATCCTGTAAGCATGGACGTGTCATGACTTTAATTTCTGTGTCAAACCTTCCACCGGGTAAAACTCCGGATGGAAATCCTCTATGTTTGTAAGTCATCATGTCAGTTTAAAATGAGTCATGGATTCTGGTCATCTGGGCTTGAATCACATACAAAAACTGTCCGTGTGTGACAAGTGGGCAATTATTCACTTGTACTTGACATTTACACACTGTTTTCTCTGACTCTTGTGTGTAAAACAACTACAAAAATCCCCCAAAATCAACAAAAACAGTAGCGTTATTGATGACCTGAAAGCATCACCACCCCCACCCCTCCCCCCACAATATAATAAAGTTTGCAGCAGCCCTCTCCAGGGGCCTCTAAACAGTTTCAGAGGCGCAGTTAATGGAAGTGAAAAAATATTGTCAATACAGTTATTACATTAGTTGTCAAACGAAGATCACGTATAATACTAAAGCTAAAATCTATTAAAAGCCTTTATATATGAGTAAAATCTGACTCTTCAGAGTGAAACATCACATTATCTATGTGAAACTTAGATAATGTGATGAAATCTATGTGACAGTATAAATGTATAGAAGTTATGACCCAGCCACCGCTTTATATTTTTGCATTTCTTGCAGTTGAAGGCATTTAAATCCAATCATGTGGAAGATTTTAGTTTCTCAATGTTCTACAACAAAGACGAATCACTGGATGTTAAATTATTCACATCACACAAACAAAACACATTTTTTCTTTTTTTTTAAGTTTAATTTTTTTAAGTAAAACAGTGAATCATCACGTATATATACATTCACAACTTACACAACTTATATATATATATACATTCACAGTTTTCCAAAACTTTTGTCCAAACTTTTGGGACTGTACTGTATATATATATATATATATATATATATATATATATATATATATATATATATATATATATATATATATATATATGATATATATGATTTGATGCCATCGCCTTCCATTTACTGTGTTCACTCTGTTAAATGTTTTTTTTTCTTCAGAGTGAAACATCACTACGTGAAACTTTAATGAAAGTTGGGTAAACCTAATTTAAGTCAACGAATTTTCCCGATTATGTTGCCTTAACATAAGCCAAAGTGTGTTACAATACATTACAGTCTTAAACTTCTTTTTAAGTGTAGATTAACCTTCATGAAGTGTTTTACCACCACAGCCTTAATCGATAAGCAATGAAATCAGGTGTTGACCCTATGTGTTTGAGAAGCATATTATTTTCTGTGTTTACGGGGGGGACCATCCTCAGACAGTCACCTGACTTCTTTGTACTCTCCAGAGGTTGAAAAGCCAGTCGATAAAGTACCGTGCTGACAAGACCTACCCCACCAAAACGGCCGAGAAGAAAGACAACATCAAGAAGAACCGATACAAGGACATTGTGCCCTGTAAGCATCACTCAAGGCCGATTTCTTTCTTTACCCGAGATGATGAATATAATTCTGCACCAGGGCAGTTTAGATAAGACTGGGCTAAAATAACACTGTGAGGCAAACACATTTTAACTTAATCCTGTAATAAAGGCTTGATTTACTATATTGACAGATTTATTTTGCATTGTAATATATTTTCTAATCATTAATGGACTATGTGGAATATGTCTATATCGTATCAAGAAATACAGCGAAGCCAATGACTCCTGAGTTGAGCAGAAATAACATAACAACATAGCAGAACAGTCATAGTAAAACTACATATTTCTCTCTTTTCAGTTGACCACAGCAGAGTAAAACTCGCTCTCATCACGTCGAAAAATGACTCAGACTACATCAACGCCAGTTTCATCAAGGTAAACTAACAGCCTTAAATGGAGAATCATTTAGATTCATATAGACGTGTGTGTGTGTGTAAATATGCACATATATGTGTGTGTTTTGCATACAGGGGGTCTCAGGTTCCAGAGCCTACATTGCTACTCAGGGTCCTCTTCCTAACACGGTGCTGGACTACTTGAGGATGCTTTGGGAGTACAACATAAAGGTACTACCCGCTTTTCATCTGTGGACACAACGTGTTATTTTAACACATTCACGTTGATCTGAAAACAGCTGTTAGCATGCTTCACTGGTAAAATAATTGGGGCTGAACTCCTCCACGCCCAGTTATAGATGTGTTTCTGTTATATTCTTTGTCTCAGCATCGTGTCTCTGTCTTGTTTGACTCTAGGTTGTAGTGATGGCTTGTCGAGAATTTGAGATGGGAAAGGTAACGCCGTTTTACACACTGATATTCATGTTTTATTTCTCTCAACACAAAGATCAAGTTATGATATAGTTCACCTTTATGTCTCTGTATTTCTGCATTCACCGTGTGAATTTGCATTCAGTGGTCTTTGGTTTTATAAACCACTGCAGTATGTGACTGTTCAGTGTGCTGGGGTTTGATTAATCACTTACTACCACTACTACTTACTATAGTAGCCCTACTACTGATATTTTATTAAACTATTTTTTATTGTATTTAATATGTGGATATTGATGATATATATCGATGGTGTAACTGTAATGTTGTATTTTACTACAGATAAACATATTTTATTTAGTGTTGTAGCTGAAGTTTTCTCATGAATGAAACTCGATGCTTCTCCTGTGTCAGTGAATTTTGGATTTTTCCAGGTGTGAGAGTTTTTTCTGTATTAGTATGCATCTGTAAATGTGGAAAAAACTCTGTACTTGTTTTGTAGAAAAAATGTGAGCTCTACTGGCCAAGGAAACAAGAGGAGCCATTTGTTTGCGAGCCCTTTACAGTTTACTGCGTGAGTATTTTTTTTTTCTCACAGTCACGACTTCCGAGTTCCTGCCACTGGTCCAGAACATAATATGCTGACAATATAATTTATTAACACAATTTTACAGGATTCTGAGGAAGATAAAGGAGACTACCTGACAAGGATGTTAAGGATAACTTATCACAATGTAAGTCATTTTTACACCATGACTGTGAGAATAACTGAGACAAGCATGATATCATGAGCTGAGGTGTTGTTAGCTGCTACAAAGACAGTGGTTAAAGTCTTGAAACTAATGATGTCACATTTAACACTTTAAACATCGACCCAATCATTTGTTTTTCACCTATTGCACAAAGTTCATTTTTCTAACTCTAGATGTAGTTTTCTAGTTCTGTGTTTGCAGAATAATTATTTTTAGTGGAGTTTACTTTTCCAAGAGATTTTTCCTCAAATATGTAATTACGTATACTTCTAATTTTTGGAACTAATATTAATGTAGATTCAATTAATGTAATAGTTTGACTCCTACACACCGAATTTAAGTTAAATCCAATTTCTGTATCTTAACCTTCAGTAAATTTAACATTCAGGTAATGCACAAGTATTTTACATGTCTGCACATGTGCAGAAAATAGAAATTAAATTGTACATCCTTTTTTCTGATTACTTTTAATTGGGGTAATTTAGCTTGTTTTAAGGAAGGACATTACATTTTAGAATTAATTAAAAATCATAAGTATGATTAAGTAACACATAAAATCTATTAAATAAACTAGATCAAATTCAGAATGAATCAGAATGACCCCTGGTTTGTACATGGTACAAATGTGTTTGTCTATATATGTGTGTGTGTTCTGAAACAAGACTAGCAGTGTAATTTCCTACTATGCTAATTATCTCCAGTCCAGCCGAACTTTGAAACAGCTGCATTATGTGAACTGGCCTGATCACGGTGTTCCAGACTCCATCCCTCCCATTCTGGACATGCTACATGAGATGCGTTCCTACCAAGCCCATGATGATGTCCCTATATGCATCCACTGCAGGTCAGGCTTCTTTATAGAACCTATTTCTCCTTAAGAAACACAATCTTGATACATCTATAATGAATAATTCCAGGGCTGTTAAATCTAGACTTCATCAGCAAAATCATGGAAAGTACCAGAAAAAATAATGTCCTGTGTAATAGTAAGATCCATGACAAATACCAATGGCTGTAGCACATAAAGTGATTTCATCAAACCCTAAAATGGCCTCAGAAAAAGTGCTGATGTATTTAATGTTTCTGTCTTGATCCTTAATTTAATTCAATTTAAGTGCCACATTTGACACAATCTGTGTACTATACCTGATAGATTAGGTTAGGTTAAAAAAAGTTGTTGAAAAGTCTAAAAAATGTTTGGAATTGTGGTGTTCAACTGGGATGACCGACTTCAAAAACTATACTTTTTGGGTGCTGAATCATATAAAAGGATAGACTTTCTTATAGAACCCAATTCTCCTTCAGAAGAAAACAATCTTGATCCATCAATTATGAATAATTTCAGGATTTCAAGTGCAACATTTGCAATTTACTTACTGGCTTACTGTATCTGATAGATTAGCTTAGGTTAAAACTATTTTGTGTAATTTCTGAAAGATGTCTGGAATTTCGGTGTTCCACAGGGCTACTTACTTGGTTCACTATGGTGCCATTGCACTTTCTCTCAGTTGGACAAATCATGCTGTAAAATTTCACAGCTATGCAGATAACATGCAATTATCTTTATTTCTAGAGCCTGATGACTCAACAGTCTAAATAGCTGAAAATGCTGCTTAAAAAAATTGGACGACTGACTATTTGAAAAATAAACAAGGACAAAACATTGTTTTTACTTATAAGCTGAGTCAAAGAAAGGCAGAATTGTAAGACGCCTTAAAAACGCAACCAAATTCAATTAGAGGTAAAATGCTTGGGTGTCATTACAGCTTGTGACTTAAATTTAAGAAAGCACAAACTGTGTTACTACCACATTTTTTCACCTCATGAATAGAACAAGTCAGGTCATATCTTGTACTTTCTGAGTCAAAGAAATTGATTTCATGCTTTGTTGTTTTCTCATCTTGGCTACTGCAATGCTCTATTAATGCAACTACCAAAGAAATCGGTGAATTTCAAACTTGCATCAACTAGTTTACTGTGCTGTGTTTTCAGCACCTTAATAATGCATAGCCAACTCCAATTTAAACAGTTTAAATTGCATCTTAAGCCTTATCATGTCTTATCAATATTATAATTACTAAAGAAACAGGGCTACATCATCAGGAAATGGTCTGTAACAATGTGTGACATTTCTCTACTGTGAAAACGTAGGTGAACAGTCATTACGACCCACACTTGTGGTTTTAATTGTCATGAGGAGATCATATTGTTTGTGGGCAGCATATATATGGCCCCTACTTCAGGCCTTAGAGATGACACACCTCCTTCCTTTTTTTTTTAGACAGGAAGTGTGCGTAGGCGGATAGACAACGACCCACTAGCTTTTCAAATGTATGTGTCGGTATTTCCTTTCAGATTTTCCAACAACTTAAAACTATGGCTGATGTAAAGTATGCCACTTCTTATTTACTAATTACGAAATAATTCTACTCAATATTGGACTAAATGTACCAAAAACAAGATCTATCCAAGGGTTAAGATTTAAGTCTTTGCAGTGTATTTGACTAAAATGACCATCAAGTAGTGTTATTGTATTAAATGAGGAAAGTAATTATTATTTTACATGCTATGAATTAGAAAGTTCATCCTTTCATTTGCCAAAACATAATTTACTGGTGAATAACAAAGGTAGAATTTGGCCTGGCAAGGGAATTCAACCACATTTTACAGCTGGAATCTCTGAGAGTCCAAATAGAAGTAATGTGTCATTCTCTGTAGGAGACTTCTGAAGCACGTCATCAGTTCAAAGTCATGTTTTTGAGCAATTTCCACAAAATATGGGGAAGTCATGAGGCTCAACAATGTTAAGTGTGATTTTTGGAGTTGTTAAATGGGCCCATGATCTCTTCAGCCCAAAACAGAACATTCTGATCATGTGGTATAATAAAACCTGACAAACAATAACATGCCCACAGCTTTTTGAGAATGATGTGTCAGAAATGGAATGTTGAGTCAATGGCAGATCCAACCTACGTATCAGACAGTCACCGCACTTCAAAGGGAGTTCACCACCACACAGCTGTCACAAATGCACTCCACATTTTTCACTGTAAAAGAGAAACTTAACGTCATCTTTTCCTTAACACTCATAGGAAAAAGGTATCTCCCTGATGTACCTAACATCACAAAACACTACAAGCCCACAACTTAGCATATAGTGACAAAGACTGAACTTTACACCCTTAACTACCGTAATGTGTTCTGCTGCATTCTCTCGTATCAGCTATAGAGACAACCATGCAATATTATGAATGAGCAAATGCACAAATTATGTCTAAGCTTGTGAAAGAACTTCAGAAGCCTGAAAAATCGTTTATTTTTTAAAATATTTTGTTATTCTCTGCATTTCAAAGACGTCCACTGAAATGATCCCTTCTGAGATAGAAACATGAATTAGAGATAGTTATCAGCATTTGTTTGGGAATTCCAGTAGTATAAATACCAGAAAATCAAGACAATCATTCCACATTAGATTATCTCCAGCAACAGCTTTTCAGAGTGGTTGAAATCTGACATTTTGCTGCTGTGATTGTAGTGCTGGATGTGGTAGAACAGGAGCCCTGTGTGCCATCGATTATACCTGGAACCTCCTGAAGAAACAGGTGAGATGGCCCTACCCTATTACTTCCTGCACATTATCAACTTAAACCCAGATTCACTTAAGTTCTGAGGTGAACTGTGCTTGTTTTTAGATGATCACTCCAGATTTCAATATCTACGACTTAGTTCAAAACATGAGAACCCAGAGGCCCTCGGTGGTTCAAACTAAGGTCGGTGGTGTCTTTTTCCTTTTTTTTCCTTTTTCATCACATGTAACAAATCATCCAACAAGCGGAGCCACATGTCACATGTTGCCTCCCTCTATCAAAGATCTTTTGATAATGGGGTTTAGTGCATCATGCCTCAGGGCTGTGACACCTAACAGAGCAGGTTTTTGTTGTTTAACCTCAGGGCCAATACGAGCTGGTCTACAGAACCATCAAGTTACTGTTCCAGAGA
This sequence comes from Lepturacanthus savala, assembly GCA_030544235.1. NCBI lineage: Eukaryota > Metazoa > Chordata > Actinopteri > Scombriformes > Trichiuridae > Lepturacanthus > Lepturacanthus savala. The sequence continues at coordinate 4,096,448 of CM060480.1, read as the reverse complement.
TATTTGCAGTCCATGGATGCACAGACTTGCAGAAATGAGGTGAGCAACTAGGAACACGGAACACAGAAACGACAATGGAAAATGTATAATAAATAATCCACCAATGCAAAATATTAATCAGGGAGATTTCAATTTTTTTAAGTGTTAATGCAATTACATGCAAATTTAAAATTGCAAATCGTTTGCAATTTACATCTGTATTACTTTTTCTGACAGTGTAAATAATCTGCTGCAATACAACACACACATTACAACAAACAGATAAAACCAACATCTCTTGAAAACACACAGAAAATAGAGGATTCAATACACGATGACAAGTGAGACAGCACATGTTAGTCTGTTATATTTAGCTTTTTATAAATGTTAGGAAATCAGACCAGACTTCATAAAATTTCTCTTGTTAATTAATAGATCTTTATTAGATCTTGCTATCAAAGATTCAAAAGAGGCAATGTCTGTCATCAGCCTTAACCATTCACTCAAATTAGGTCTCTCTTTCCAAATTTGTCATGAACTAAGCTCAGGATGGTACGGACCCCACTCAAATTGGTAAAATCATAAAAAAGTTGTATTCCAGGCAGATGATACATTGGATGGTCAATCCAAGCAGAAGGTTTCAAAGACATGAGGCAAAAGACAAGGTCAAAAAACAAGCAAGATTCAGAACACAAGAAGGCTACGACTGTGGCTGAGACAAGAGCGTGGAACGTGAACTGTGAAGAACAGCAAACTGGCAACGAGACAAAAAACACAAAGGGCAATATATAGAGGAGTGATTGGGAGTGATTAGGGAACCTAGAACAGACACAAAGCTGACTGCTACATAATAAAACAGGAAGATGAGACATGAAACATGAGGGAAGAAATCAGATACTTAACAGAGACTTGACTGGTGGTAGAAAAGACCTGTCTCCTAATAAACACAGCTGGGGAGATTCTGGCAGTGGTTTGTGCAACCAAAGCTTTTTCTGACAGTAAATGAAGACAACTCCAACACGAATTATCCTCTACAAAGCCGTACAATGTCTGTGTATAAGTTTTAGTGTGTATATTTGCTAGTGGAGTCTCTTATTGACCACCCTGCATCCGCCACTACAGTCTTCCATACATCCTCCTCTATTTCTGAGTTGAGATCTCTTTCACAGATTTTTTTAAGTTATCACAGTTAGTGTGTTTGCCATCATTCTATAAAAAAACAGAGGCTGTTTGTGTGCAAATTGACATCATTTACCAAACACTGTTGTGTCTCACACCTTTATTAAACTGGACAGGTGACAAAGGCCCCCTCTGCTTTCACGCCAAACACTGAAAGCAGTCTCTTTGACCTGGGGGAGGAGTTGGACTTGCCGCCACATTTCCGGCACCTGCTCCCAGAGGAGATGGAGGTTTTACCACAGTACTGCACTGCTTCAGACGATCTCGTTGCCTTGAGGGCCAGCGACGTGGAGATGGAACAGCAACAGTGGGATCTACTCCGAACCTTTTCCGATGTTCTGGCCAACAATCAGGACCTGCAGAACGGATCCAGGACCTCACCCAAACTGAGAGCTGCCGCAGTGGCGGAGACGAGTGAGGTGATTGATGACAGAGAATTACTGGAGCGTCAACCTTCACCAGCTGTGGCGGCAGCCATTTGTCAGATGGTGGAGGACCCCTACTTTGACACACCGATGAGCTCCCCTTCATCAGAGGAGGCACCAGTAGAATCTACAGAATACATCAGTGAATGGGCAGTTTCCCCTGTATTCAGCATGCCTTCATTTTCTCTGAATGGCCAGGCCCTGGAGCCCAACTCTGCCTCAGGTAAAAAGTCAAAGCTTGTCTGCACTTAGGGTGCTTTCACACCACCACTAATTAGCATGTGGTCTGCTTTTACATGTTCAAATCAACCAAAATTGGTCCCATTGACGTTTCATCTTCTGGTAGAAATAAGCAACAATTCCTACTCAGTATGGAGCGACACATTTACTACTCGCTCTTATCTTCATCTATTACATCCTCTGTATTGGCCATTTTTGGCAAAATATCCAATTTGAAAATGAGTCTTCGCTGCATCTGGAGAACAATCTGCAGATGCACTGGAGTCGCAGAAGACCCATAACGTGTCATTTCAGGCAGAAGAGATGCACTATATTTGTGAATGAATGAGATCATATGGGATGAACATTGTTCCAAAGACCCACACAAGAGCTATTAAATGAGTAGTTTCCGCTTGTTTGGACCCAAGTTTACATTTTCACCAGAGGGACCTCACCAAAGTTTGTCAAGAGTCAAGAGGACTAGGACCGTCTCTTTTTATGGTCTTGGTTCACTTGATTTAGTGCGCCCAAGTGTGACTGATGCTTTCACACCAAAGAATATGAACAAACTAATCACATTTGGTTTTAAATGGACCAATTTCTGGTATTGGTGTGAAAGTGCCCTCTTCTCGCAAATAAGCAATTATTATTTTATTTGATTTTGTAGATATTTGCAGTAATTGGTGTATGTTTGTAGGTACTATTGAAGCTCATAGCGATGAGGAAGCACCTCCTCCGGTACCTGAACGCACACCTGAATCCTATGTACTGGCTGGTGATACAGGTCGGTGTCCTCAATATAGATATTAATCTGAAAAATAAACCTATCATCACTGTTAGGATTATTGTTATTGCTTCTATTAGCACTGTTTCTGTTCATTCTATATGACCTATATGATCATCTGTCCATCTTACAGACCAGTCAGATCCCAGTGAAAGGGTAATGGTCATCATTCCACCCAATGCTGCTGCTGAGGCTGTCAGAGGGTTGGGGGTTGAGCAAACATACAGTAAGTGGAAACTATCTGATCCGCCTTTTTTAAAAAAGAAGATAATAACAGTCACAACCTGATATGACAAAACTGAATCAAAGCAAGGATAAAGTCAACATCCACAGAGTGAAGGCATAAAAATTAATAACAGGGCAGCAAACAGAGCACAGCAAAAGAACATGAAAAAACAATAATAATAGAATAAAATCAAATCAATAAATAAAATATATTATGAAATCCAGAGAGAAAGAGGAAACCGTTGTAATGGTAGAACTTCCATATAAATTAGATTTGGTTGCCATATTTTGTAAAAAGTCTGCATCCATAGGTAATGTTCTCCAGGGGCACAAAGTTTTTAATTTCACAAAGCCAGATATAATTGGGAGGGGAGTATCTGATTTGTACAATTGTGTAAATTACAAATCTATCTGAACCTTAAAGAGATATTGTGCATTTTCAGTGCCACGTATCATAAGATGACTGTTTTATTAGTGGAGGTGTGTGACCTTTTGAATACCGGCTTCCTCTTCTTCGAGTCAAATCTTTCAAATCGTACTCAATTGAGTGCAATATCGAGGATTAACCATTATTTTGGAGAATAAGAGTTTATTTCTTTATTCTCAGGCAGCCCCCCCTCACCTGTCCCCCCACTTCCAGAGAGAACCCCAGAATCATTTGAGTTGGCTATTGATCAAGGTGACTTTACAGTACAGTTATATCATAAATCACTATCCATTAAACAAGAAAAAAACAGTTAAAGGGTTTCACTTGAACATACTGTACAATGAATGAACTTGTTATTCTTGCTGTGCTTTCAGCTCCTGTGGAGCAGTCGTTCGAGGTCACGCCGGCAGTGCACCTGAACAGAATAGGAATTTCTTCAGAATGGTCTGGCGACTCAAAGCCGACTGCCTCTGCAGCTCAGAATGAGATGAAACCTTTCCTGAGGAGTAAGGTAGGAATAAAGTGTCTTCACTGACTGACAGGTGTGGTTGAATGGTGAATTATGTCACCAAAAAAGCTTCTATCCATTGCAAAATGCGGATGATACATGCGTTGCCTCAACCATGAACTGTAAAATGGCACTCCATGTGTCCATAGATCAACCTCTATGATAGATAAAATATGATGGCAGTCATGTTAAGGCCAACATTCTTCTCTTTCTTGCAGAGTCTAAAAGCAAAAATGACCTTCTCAGGTAAGATTTCTTTAATAACACAGTGTTCAGGGCTATGCTCTAATATGGACTGACTGATAATTACAAGAGTGTCTGGTTGCTGACTCATCTGCTGTAATGGAAGTATGTCACCTAAAGGTTTTTGCAGTTAGTTAATGATTAATGATTTTCACTCATGTTAGCTGTTGCTAGCTTAGAATATGTTTGTCTTAATCCATCAATGCTCCATGGTTAACATTGGCAGCCATGGATATTATTTATTTATGTTGTATTGTTCATGTTTGGGGAGTGGAGCGCAACTGTAATGGAAGTACATCACCTCAAGGTTTTTTACGGCTAGCTAATTAGCCATTTAGTTAGTAATCTTCAAATAAAACCAGATTTGTGTGTTAATGCGGTTGTGGTTAACATTCCAGCCATAGATATTATTTATTTCTGTTGTTTTGTTCATGTTTCTGGAGCGGAGCACTACTTCCAGTCCTCCGATAATTTGCAACCAGACCGCTCTTGATAATTAAGCAGACTTGCATGCAGTTATATGATAATGAATCTTGTTATATTTTAGCATTTTTTCCCTCACGTTGTCTGGCCCTTTATTTGTCTTGAAGTATCTCTGGTACCAGCCACACAGCCTGATCTTGCATCAAATACAACTCTGGACCTCCATCCCTACTGCCCACCTCTGGACCCTTTGACTCCTCCGCTGCTGCCTCAAAGTAAGCCGGTGACATCGAGATCCTACTTCAACCTCTGCTTCGAGGTTATCCTCAGCTATTCCAGAGGAAATCCACAAACATGTCTGTTTATGTCATTTGAATGAGAAAGGAATTCAAAAGTTGCTGTTTGCTATATTTGGTTGTGCAGCTGAGGAGAGCCTGACTCCGCCCCTTCCTGACAGAACCCCGGAGTCCTTCATCCTCACCACAGTGGAGAGTGAGTGTATCATCATCTACCCACACAATTCAGCGTGTGCAAACAGTACTTGTTGTCTAAAAGAAGTTTTTGTTGGATTCTGCCTCTTTTTTTTCTGACAGATCATGAGAACACCGCCCTCTGCCCGCAGAAAGCAACACAACCCTCAACAAAGGTCGGAATCTCCTCTGAGTGGGACGGCACCTCTCAGTCCAATAGATTCCTTGATGTTGTCATGAGCAGAAGCAAGGTGATGATTAAGAAGAAAATCTGAGGGTTAGAGTGTGTTGACAGAAGATTGACATTCACTGAATCACTTCATTATGCTCCTCTCGCTGCTATTATTCCCCTCAGTGATTAATATGGTGCATCAAAGTTTCATTTACATATTGTGACAGTTTTCCTTTTTCACATCTTCCTCCCCAGAGTGTTCGGACTAAAAGTTCAAAACAAGGTAAGACCCACTTAATTAAGAGTTTTCTATATATACATATTCATATATCAATGTGATATCCTAGTTAACCACTTAAGGTCCAGGCCTATTTCCCAGTTTTCCTGCTATAAATGATGATAAATATGGAATATCTCTACAACAAATCAAAAGAAATCTACATGAGGTGACTACAGAAGAGTCAGAATCAATTTATGTTGCTGTTACAGGGCAAATATAGTTAGAATATTGAAAAAAATAACAATAAACTAACATTTGATTTACTACAGATAAAAGTCAGGAAAAAAGCCAAATCTGCAATGTGAAGTTCAATGATTCATAAGATAAAGAGTTCAAAGATCAATTATTTGTCCATAAAATCATAGAAATCACACTGGGGATCATTTCAGAACATGAAGAATATATTCTGTAAAATGTTTAAAAAGGAGATTATAAAGGAGCTGATTAAATAATCACACAAACAGCTCAAAACTAAATTAAATACCTAAATAGTGGTTAGTTGCAGCCCTACTACTGATATTATATTAAACTATTTTCTTGTTGTATTGATGATGTGGATATTGATGATATATATTGATGCTGTAACAGGAACATTGTGTTTTACGACAGATAAAAATACTTTATTTAGTGTTGGAGCTGAGGTTTAATATTTGCGATATATTCATAAAATTCAATTCTGCTCCTGTATCAGGGGGTTTTGGATTTCATTCCTACAGACACCTTTCTCTTCTGCTTTCACTTATAAATTCTCTAATGTCGAACACGTACTGTACCGCAGCCAGCGATTCTCTTAATACTTTCTGCCTTCCTCAGCACGTCTGTGGCAGTGGGAGTCGAGCTCATTCATTTCCACTGAGGACATAAATCTTTAAAAGAGGATCTCAGTTTTTGATTAGCTTTTCTAGGGAAAGGCAAAAAGAATTTCCCAGAACTGCTGGCCACTGTGGTTTTGCAGTGAACAGGCGTAAATAGTGTAATTGTTGAACTGTAAAAAGTAAATTATCTTATTCCACTGGCAGATAATTTAGCTGGTTTCAAGTTTTTTTCTCTTGATTTTAGTCGCATCAACTATAACATCAAATATCAATATTAAACTGAGCATAATCAGGGGAAAAAATTGAAATAAGCCAAATGCAAAGTTCAATGATTAATATGATAAGAGTTCAAAGATCATTTTTTCCCCCGATAAAATTGTAGATATCACACTGAGGATCATTATAGAATAATTAAATATCAAAATAGTGGTTAGTTGCAGACTTAATAATGATATTATATTAAACGACTTTCTGATTGTATTGATGAACAGTAACATTGTGTTTTACTACAGATAAAAATGCTTTATTTAGTGTAGCTGAGGTTTTCTTATACGATATATGGATAAAACCCATTTCTACCACCATATCAGGGATTTTTGGATTTTATCAGGTTAATGCAGCAGTTTAGGTAACTGAACAAATTATTTTGATGAATACAATACACCCGTTTGTTACTTCTTGTAGGTGGAAGGTTACGTTGTCTTAAAGGGAATATTTAGAAATACCCATTTACACCACAGAGAGGCATCATTTGCATGGGATAGAAACAGGACTGATAAATACCAGGCTGTTGTTGCCTTGTTCCTGATGAATCTAAATGATGTGTGAGTGTAGTGGGGGGTAGTTGATGATTGTGTTTCCACCACAGAGCCCCTTCCTGCAGTTTGGCAGCTCACTGCACCTCCTGTGGTCGTGGCTGAAGGAGGAAGTGGTGAGTTTGTCTCGGTCCTTAAAGGGGCTGCACACTCTCACAGTAGCCGCTTTCACACGTACTTTCATTATTAGACACACACACTTTGTGCTCATCGGTTTCTCTGTTTGTTTCAGTACAAGTGGAACATCAAGATGTGAACCGACGGCCCTCCCTGAACACAGAGCTGTCAGGAAACAAGTCTGACAAACACAACGAGAAGGGCATGATCAGATCCAAGGTAACACACCAGTTACATGGCTCCTAATCAACACTGGAGATTTTCTAAATTATAGCCGACTAAATCTATTCAATTTGTTTCCTTTGTCCAGAGCCTGAAATTTTTTAGAAACAAACACAAAGGTAGGTAAAGCTGATCTCTGTCCTACAGCTCAATAAATGCATCAGCTTGTCTATAACACAGCATATACTCACACTGCACATCTGTATATTTGTTCATATTATCCTATTTATGTCATGACTTACTCCAAACTACACAGAACTATATTTTATCATACTGTAAATAGTATATGTCAGCACTTGCTGTTCCTTGCTCTGATTAGATGCTAAACCGCATTTCATTACCCTGTATTTATACATGTGTAATGAAAATAAAGTTGAATCTAATCTAATCTAATGAGGGTAACACTAACTGAACAAAATACAAGGTTAAAAAGAACTTAATTAACTCTAAATGGAAGGATTTTGTAGATAAAATATATAAAATGGGCAAAATAACCATGAGAATTAGAAAACAAGTTCATATATTTGAAGAAAGACAAAAAGGTTGAAGTATGAATTAAAAGCTGATAACTCAAAAGATGATGACTTAATTAACCGTGGGAACTTGGAAGGTTATAACATTAACAATATTTGTATTTATTTTATTTAACTTTATTATTTAACTTCCTCATAGATTTATTATTTTTGTTCTTATGCTCTCCAGTTGCTTTATTAGTGCTGTATATCTTCTTAAAACACAGATAAAACAAATAAAAACAGATGATGTCTGTAACACAAACATGACTAACATGTCTAAATACTATATTCTCAGCTAAAATCGCTCCTCCACCACCTACTGCTCAGTCTGAAACGCCACCCTCACCATACCGTGTCTCATCTTCATTTTTCAAATTTGGTAGGCCGCCTGCATCTACTTCATATTAACATTTACAGATTTAGCCCATTTCAACCCACTCAATATTTATAATTAATGTCACATTCATCATCCACAGGGTTCGGGAACCGGTTCGCAAAGCCAAAAGGCCCCAGGAATTATCCAGACAGCTGGGTGTGAGGCCTCTCCAGGCACCAAAAAGCTGAGCTGCTTCTTCTAATGATGATCTTGCTTTGCTTAGAAAGTTGGGAGTCAAAAAAAAAGAAAAGAAAAAAAAACACTTAAATCCACTTCCCTTTTTTCTCAGGACCAATTGACACTCCTCAAAGGAGCGTCAGCACTTGAGCACCCTCAGCAGAGAACAGGAAGTGCCTTCTTACCAGCTCTAATCCTTTTTGTACTGTATATTAGTTAATATTTCCTCGTTGATCAGTGACTCTTTAACAGACACTTGGGCCAAAGCCTTGAACGGTTAATACATTAACTCAGGAAAGCCAGCATCTAAAATAACATGCTTGTTGGAATCGAACACTTCCTGTTTTAACGCTCAGATGCAATGCTGTAAAAGTTATAGTGTAAGGAATATATTTAAAAAGTAGTGTATGTGTGTGCGTTTCTGCTTGTAGCACAAAATATGAACCTGGGTAAAGCAGAGCCTCCAGATAACTAGAACATCACCTGTTCTGTTATATAGGCAGTAGCATTCAGAGTATCATGTGTGTCATTTACTTATTTGCTTCTAATAGATTTTAAAAGCATCAACATACTGAAATGAATAAGTTAAGGTCCAGTGAACGAGGTGCATATTGCATATGATGTAATTGTACAGTCGATGGTTACACACAAAATTATTTATTAAAAAATATAGAAAGTCTATGCATTCTCATTGTGTTTTTATCCCCCTACTGAACAAGACTGAATCACATTGGTACCAGGTTTCTACCATCACCGTCCATAAATTGACCAATTAAAAACGTCTCTGCACAAATGTCAACAACAATCATTGGTTCTAGAACATGGAGCATAACAAGAAAACATGAAAGAAGGCAGAAAACACAGAGAAACCACACCTGTCTGTTTAATTATGTGTGGAGTTAGTAAGTCAAGAAACAAGTCAGCTGTATTTCTGACAAAACAAATTAGCCATTCTGCTTCCTGAATAAGAATCCATCTAATACGAATGAAAGGAATAATAAGCATTAAAACTATGTTTTATACATTTTCACCATCTCATTCATTAATAAATACACGCCATTTTTAAACGAGGTTAACCAAGTACAGTACAAGGCACTAAGATGTAGTCACTTCCTTTATTACTGTAGGCTTGGGCAATATCCTAATATTTAATATTGTGATATTCTGAAATTTCCCAAATATGATATATGAAATTATTGTGGGAGGATGGGGCTGTGATAAAAGTAATTTAAAAAATTATTAAAAACACAATGTAATTGTGTTATGCCTTATGTTTCAGTTATTTTCTCTTTAAAATAAAAAAAAAATTGTACTTTATTTAAAAAAAATAAATATTATTTTGATATTGTGGAAATAAAAACATGGGGAAAATTCGTCAAGATTTCATTGAAAATCGTCCCAAGCCTACTCTTTATAGAAGACTACTAGAAGAATACAAGAGAATAAAGGCCTTTGTAAGGTTCAGATAAAGTCTAAATCTAAATCAGAACTTTTGGGAACTATGTTCAACTGTAAGTGAAGGTGTTTATAGATATATATTTTTTAGGAGGCCTCTGAGTATATCTGCACCTATAAGCAAACAGCACAGGCATTCCTGTTCCACTATGTCACACAATTACACACAGAAACATGGGTACAACCTAAAACTAGAGGTGTGAATGGATTTTAATTGAATGAAATCAAAGTGCACCGGCAGCAATCACATATTCCTAGCTATAACATAATATTTACAAACCAAATTCTGAAGAAATGCTTCAGACCTGGAGGACAATTTATTGCTAAGTGCAATAGCAGAAATAAAAAAAAATGCTCCTATTAGTACAGCATAATCTTAAATATCCCTTATAAACCCGTGTTCATACGTTAGGCTCAATCATGAGAAAATAAATAACATAAAAAAACGGTATCAACAGTAAGAAATATGGCACTGTATAAAATGGCATCGAACCAAAGAACCGTGCAAACTGCAACTTATAAAGCTGACAAAAACTTTTAGCTTCTAGCTTATTTAGATAATTGTACGTCACCTGGTCTCAGGTAAAAGGAAATTGGATCCTCTTCAAATTAAAACTTCAAAATAAGAGTGCACGCATTTTGAATATCCTATAATTACAGAATATGACTAATCCAGTACAGTGCTGTATGTGCCGGGTTTTGCAGACAATGTCGTCCTCAAATTCATAAAATTGAGTCCACTTTCTGTGTAAATTCACCTACACGCCTCTGCCACTGAAACATAAAGCAGTAGGATGTCAGTATCATGCTTCCAGAGCAGTCATATACGAAACAATCAGTTCTTCTGTGATTAGTCAACAGCCACACGTTTGGATTCCAATTAAATTATTCTACCAAAACTCATATTTTCCATCTAAAAATATAACATAATAATAGCTTCATTATGATGCACACCTTTTGAAGGAGACAGTACAGAGTGGTACCGAATATAAAATAACTAAATGCAGTATTATATTAATAGTCTCATTAAATGTTATACTTTGGCTGGAAAAAGAAAAAAACAAACAAACATCTGGAGACTTTTCTTTTTTCAAACCAACATTAAAATATTTTTAAAAAGTGTTTTAAGAATCGTTTAAATTGGAAGGCTTCCTGATTGATACAGACGTCAGTTTTAGTAAATTATTTCCTCGTCCAGCGGTGGATGGGAGGAGTCGAGCAGGAGTCATTTCGGTAATCTTACAGTGTGGCTGGGAGTTTTTGGGAGGGCCGGCTGAGTTGACGGCGTACAGCCGGAGTGGACGGGCGGCACCGAGGAGAGTCGGGGGTCCCGGTAGGTCGGGGGTAAGTGGGCGGATCTAGCGGGGTGGGGCGGCGCCGGTTGAGGCTCCTGCGGAGGCGTCGCCGGCCTCTGGAACTCCGGCTCTTCGGTCTTAGCCACGCCCCCACCGCTGCCCGCGTCCCCTTGCGGCCGTGCGCACGGCGTCGCCGTGGTGTCGGGTCTGGCCGGGGAGGAGAAGGAGACCCGGCCCGAGGAGGGGCTGAGGTCGCTGGGCTGATGCTCCTCCGGGTGGTACTGTTTGAGGCGGATGTGCCACGCCAGGCTGCACACCGCTGACACCGTCTTGAACTGGTGGATGACGTTCCTCGGGATGAAGTAGATGTCGTCGTCGCAGAGCTGGACGCGCACATAGCGGATCCCCTCCCTCCTCAGCTGGTTGAGCTTAGCGTCGTCCACCCACTGGACACACTGCACCAAGATAGTGTAACCAGGTGGAAAGGGTCAGCAGCGCAGAATTGCTACCTGGATTTTTATAATCATGGTTCCTACACTTAAATTGTTGAAAAACTTGGCTCGAGTGTTGAGGATACGATGTTAAAGTGTCCTCTTGGCAGCTAAAATGTGTGCTAAAGGGCTCTCTTTCGAGCTAAAGCACATTCTAAAGTGCCCTCTTGGGAAGTAAAAAGCGTTTTAAAGTACCCAGTTGCAAATTTAGTGGCATGCACGGGAGGGTAGTCACCCCTTCGTGGCCCAACTGAAAAACACATGCTCGAGTGCCCACTGGGAGCCAAGATGCATGTTAAAGGGTGCTCTTGAGAGCTAAAACACATGTAAAAGTGTCCTCTTGGGAGCAGCTAAAAAGCATTTTAAAGTGGCCACTTCAGTGGTGAGGATGGTGGTCCAATTGTAAAAATTGGGTGCCCCCAGGAGCAAAAATGCCCTCAAAAATAAAGTGTCCTCTTGGGAGCAGCTAAAAAGCATGTTAAAGTGGCCACTAATATAACATAAAACATGCCTAAAGTGCCCACTTTCAGTGGCCCATTCAATGGCCTGCACAGGGGACAGTGCCCCCCATTGTTAACCAACTGTTGAAAAACACAAGCTAGAATGCCCACTGGGAGCCAAAACGCAGCTTAAAGTCCCCTCTTGGGAGCTTAAAAGCATGTTAAAGTTCTCTGTGTTTAGGTGGTTATTTGTATAACATATAAAACATGTCTAAAGTGCCTTCTTCTGTGGTGAAGACACGCTATATGTACCTTTTTTTTTCCACCTTTCAGCCCCTGCCTTTGATTGAATTTACAGATTTTTCTGTAGATTGTTTTAGATATATCACTAGTTTGATTTTTTTTCCAGATACCATATTGACGCCGGAGTGCACAGAACTGGGCTTTAACATAAGATATTATTGCATTATTTTCTTTGTAACTAATTTGAAAAGTTTTTTGGAAAATTTTTATATTCAGAATTCTAATTTTGGAAAACAGAGACTGGAAAATCATTTTTCCATACTTGCTTTTCTTTGTTAATACTTATTCAGACCTGGAAATGACTAAAATCATATTCCAGACTGCATAAGGTCTTCATGTTTGTATTCACCTGAGACACCGGGGGCTCGTAGAGGTCCAGCTGCAGCATCTGCACAACTTCGTTGAAGTCCCCCGCCTGGAAACACACCACATCTTTGGTTATCCGGGGCCGATTCGTCCTGAAAGAGATTTAAACACAGCACACAGTCATGTTACTTTTCCTTGTCACATTATGTATTTTTTTCCATTAAATTCTAATTATCTCACTGCAAAAACTGAAATCTCAACAGAAAATATCTCAGTTTTGGTCCAATATTGAGTAGAAACATCTTATTTCAAGATTTTTTTTATAATTTGGGACAATTTTCTTAAAAAAAAAAGATTAAATTTACTTAAATCAAGTAGAGCTACATTATCTGTCATTGGAAAAGGATATTTCTACTCAATTTAGGACTTATTGTACCAAAAACAAGCTATTTTCACCTGATGAGATTCCAGTTTTTACAGTGTGGAGTGTTGATATTGACAGACACAGAAGGAACTCACCATTCTCCAAAGTGCACGGCCTTCAGCACCCCGACAGCAGCGGTGCTCTGCCAGTCGAAGCTCTGGCCCACGTGGTCGGCGTGAGCCTTAGTCCGGTCCTCAAACAGAACCTCTCTGGGCTCGCTGGCCCTCGGCAGGTAGTGCAGGTTTTTTATCTCATTCATGGACCTGGGCAAAAAGACACACGAGTTATATTCTGCACTTAAATTGATAGTCACAATTACTTTTGTCTGTATTTCTACACTTTACGGATATGGAACAGAGTCCATACATTTCCTTTTCACAGTTCTGGTTGTACCTGCGTCGCTTGAAAGGAGACTTGGGCATGTCAGCGGTGGGGACCATCTGCTCTCCCGGTCGTACCCACATGATGGGCCCATCATCGCTCTGAGAGCGACAGTCCAGCTTCAGACTGGAGAGGCTTCCCCATGGCAGGGTCATCTGAGGTTAAAACACAAACACAGATGTCACTTCTTGCTTGTTCATCATATGTTGCTGTACATACAGTCTATGGGATATTAATGAACAGAATTAATTAAAACAGGGGTGTCAAACATGCAGCTAAGGGGCAGAAACTGGGCCGCAAAATGGGTCCAATCTGGGTCACATGGATGATTGTACAGTGTGACAAAAAAATGGAGGAGTTCACGTTTCTTCCCATGAAGTCAGTGAAAATTTCAGGGGTCAAGGGATAAAATATTTACAGTTAAGTTTGTAAGGCAGGGGATAACTTAAAAAACTAAATGTTGTTCACTGCATGGCAAAAAATTAAATCTTATCAGGGGAAATATCTTATATTTAATGAAATCAGTCGAATACTGAGTAGAATTATCTTGAATTGGGAGACCATTTTGCTTATTTCAAGTTTTTCTAAAATATAATATATATAATATAAAAAAAGTCCCACATATGAGATAAAATACAAATTAAGATAAAAAGTCTAACCATTTAAACTTATTTTAAGAACACTAAATTGACCAAACTCAATGGAATATGATATTTAAAAGATAATTCTACTCAATGTTGGACTAATTGTACCAAAAACATTAAGATTTAATTCGTTTCAATATGGAATAACTGGGATATAATAGTGTTGAAATTTCACTTTCTTATGTTGTCTCTCTCTCGCTCTCTTTAATTAATAGCGTAGATATTCATGAAGTTTCTTTACATAAACAAGAGAAGTTTGTAGGTGTTGTTATTTATATATAATTAATATCAATACCAAATTGTGCTGAATGTGGTCCATGAACTAAACTAAGTTTATCTCCTCTGATCTAAAACCTAACAAAACTGTGTGTAAAACTCCTTTTGTATGAAAACATTAAAAAGTAGAGTAGCTTCTTATTGCATGTACTGCTATACAAATATAAACTTGCTATACTATGGTGAGGCTGGGGTATAGAAGATTAATTGGTAAAACTAAAACTGAACTGAAAAAAATAGCAAGAGAAAAACTACTGAAATATTGATTAACAACAGTAATTATTAAGAGCTTTGTATCTTCAAGTGAATGTGAGATGCAGTAGTAAGGCCTTTGTTTGTGTGCAAAAAATTAAATCTTACTAGGAGAAGTACAAGATCTTGTATTTGCTACAATTATTCCAGTATTGAGTAGAATTATCTTTAATTATCTTATGTCACAGGAAAATAAGATTATTAGGTTGTCTTTTATGCTGTCTTTTTTAAAAAAAAATCATAATCTTAATGTTTTTTTTAAGAAATCAAGAATAAATTGACCAAAATCATGAAAAGGAATCATCTGCCACTGGAAAAAGATCATTTTAGTCAGTATGGATTTATGGAACCAGAAACAAGACAAGGAATATTGGGGATCCCAGAGGGGCTATTTATCAGCCATGTAAAATATAATAGACTCCTAATCAGACTCTACATGCAGCTGATGTAGGAGAAGTGATGCATGCTGGGAGTCGGACTGACAGCAGTTTTTCTTGGATCGATCTGCAGTGCTGCTCCAGTTTGACAAAACAGTTCCTGATGCTGATGCCACCTGTCAAAGCTGCTGCTAAGACTGAGTGTGTTTGACACAGCGCTGGCTGCTAATGTCAAAGACCTGTTTTTAATTCTTGATGAGCTTCAGATAATGTACTCAGCAGCACAGTGAGTGGTTCTGGAATAGAGTCTAGAGAGACTGAGCTAAATCCTCAGTCAGCTCCAATAACATTCTGACTGGAGTTTTGTGTGAGCTGGTTAATAAACTTATTCTATAGAATATTGACAAAGTATAAAAATCATTTCTGACCTTGAGGAAGGGCGACTCCTCCAGCATGTCGAGGAACTCTGGGAAAAAGTCTCCAACTTCCTCATCCACAGCTCCGACCAAACTGATCTGCCTCATGGGTCCGGCCCGGTACGTTCCTGAACAGTAGGTCCGGTTCACCTGGGGGACGAGAAACACCTCATGTCAGCATCTCTGCTTCAACTGTGTATATCATAGGTGGGCAATTCCGGTCCTAGAGGGCCACTGTCGGTGCAGGTTTTTGTTCCAACCAACCAGTAGCACACCTGATTCTACTAATCAATCATTAGAGTCCT
This sequence comes from Lepturacanthus savala, assembly GCA_030544235.1. Classification (NCBI taxonomy): domain Eukaryota; kingdom Metazoa; phylum Chordata; class Actinopteri; order Scombriformes; family Trichiuridae; genus Lepturacanthus; species Lepturacanthus savala. The sequence continues at coordinate 4,080,712 of CM060480.1, read as the reverse complement.
TGCTAAGGACCCTTCATTAGTAGAATCAGGTGTGTAACTGCTTGGCTGGAACAGAAACCTACACCCACAGTGGCCTTCTAGGACCGGAATTGCACACTTCTGGTGTATATTAAGGGCGCTTTCACACCTTGGTCTGTACTAAGCAAAATTCATTTTTACTCCTGCGTGGTCCACTTTTACACCTGCAAACAAACTAAAATTGTTTGTTTCAGTGTCGTTTCATCAATGTTTGTCTTCAATGTAAGAAGTAATTAAATAATTAAGGCTCATTCAAACCCTACATGTGTCAATTATATCCATATTTCTGTCTGCACATTCTATTCGTTAATACTTTCTCCACTGTCTTAGGTGTGCAATACACAATATTTCCTCTTGGTGGCAGCGGTGGCCACCAATAACTGGCGTTAATAATAATAGTAACCGTCCAGGAGATGATAATGTATGTACTTTGCAAATGAGCCTCATTCACCTCACTTGACCCTTTGATGGGGAATTTTGAAGTTTGGTGGTGCCAATGCTGGAAATTGATGATCGGCTGCTCTCTAATTGCGGTCGATTTGCTTTGTATTACATCCCCCTTCATACCCAAAACCTCCTCAATCTCATCAAAATCTATCACATAGCCACTCCTAAATATGAGGAGAATTGCGGACAAGCTTCTTCATAACTTTGCTGCACATTTCTTACTATAAACTCGATAGCATCCCTATTTTTTCCGTTAGTATTGCTCCATTTCATCTGCAATCGTACGCTCCCTGGTTTCTTGTCAAAGTACGGATGAAATTAACGATGTGTCAAACACTCCACCTGATCTGTGTCAATCTTTTATTTAGGGTATGAACGGGCCTTGAGTCTCTGTTCCCAATATAGGATTTCTGTACCAAATCTCTCCTAATTCTTTGAGCTGCCTCACAGCTGCTGCAGGTAAAAATCCTCCAGTGGTGAAACATTGTAGAGAAACAGATCTTAGGCTACGTGAACATGTTACAGCAGTCACTTGGCTCACAAAGCGTCTCCAGGGGTGAAATTAGCAAACTACTTTCCCTGCATAAACAGAACTGAGCTCTTGTTCTCTGCAGATCCAACATCACACATTCTGACTGCCTGCAGACATCTGGCTCACGCTTCTCTCTGCCTGCCGTGTTTCTCAGGAAGTGAGAGGAGCTTTGATCGTCATTAGATCTCAAAGAACTTGTCGATCATGAACCTTTAAAGCTACAATTATATTCAATACACCATCATTTCAATGCGAGGGCATCCTATTCTGTCTTCTTTAGCAGCTATCTGGAAAGAAAAATTGGATTTAATGCAACATTTGTGTTTCCCAATATTCTGTGATTTAGAATACTGTTGAAACTATTGGTCGATTCATCAATAATCAGTTAATTAGCAACTATATGATATGAAAAATTAACTGCAGATTTCACTTTTTCATTTATTATGTGAATATTGTATATAACCTCTTTAATGATTAATCATTTTCTTTTTACTCCAGCCTGTCTGCGGAATGTGAAATTCCCAAAAGGAATTAATAAATTCTTATCTTAATTGTCCAATATCATCGAAAGTGAAATTTTAATTGCTTTTTGATTATAAGCATGTTAGATATATAAATAGTGTCCACTGTTTAAAAACGCTTAATCCATAGAGGAATGCACACAGCCTGTATTCAGACATTGTGCCTTACCCATTCCCTTCAAACCAGTAGTTTGTTTATTTGGTCCACACCAGAAAATAAAATGTTTACTGATTAGCGTTTGGACTCCAGCGTGATCCACTTTCACACCTGCAAACAAACTAAAATTGGTCCAATTGATGTTTCATCGATGTTTTCCTTCCAGTAGAAATAAGCGCTAATTCTGACTCATTATGGAAAGACATGTTCACACATTGCTACCCGGTGTTTCCTGCAGAAAATTTGTTAGAGAGTTGGTGACAGGAGAATGAGACAATACCAAGGCTGCTATACTATGTGTGTGTTTGTTTATAAATAAATGTGTTCATGCCTAGATTCTGTTCTGTTAGGTGATAGTGCTGGGATTTCCTGAGAGTCTATGAACACGTCTTGAAGTAAGACGCTACAGCTAATGTGTAGAGTGTCGTTCTCCTCTGAAAGAAGAAAAGACACAGCACTCGAACTTTTCTTACAAAGTTTGTTGCTTTGGTGTTAGCTACAGCCACAGTAGCTTGTGTTAGCATGATGAATAAGTAGCAGCTAAACCGGCTAATGTCTTGGCATTCTTTTCGGAGGGGTTTAGGCGAAGCAGAGGGCATAGAGGTTGCTGCAGGAAACCCTGGATCTTATCTTTGTCTATTACATCCAAAATATCTAATTCCAATGAGTCACGACTGCTTCTGAAGAACAATATGAGGATGTACTGGAGTCACTGAAGATGCATAGTGTGTTATTTCAGGCAGAGGAGACGCACCATCTTCATGAGTGAATGAGGTCATATGGGACAAACATTGTTCCAAAGACCCACAAGGTAGTTGTGAAATAATTCGTATCCCCCCCTATCATCAGTTTACATTTATAGAAGACTAAAGAAACCAGAAAATAATCAGAGAAGAGAAGTTGGAAACAGATATTTGGACATTTTCTTCTTAAAAATGACTCAAATCGATGAATTGATTATCAAAGTAGTTGGAGATTAATGTGATAGTTGACTACTAATTCTTGCGGCTCTAGTTGGAATGGACCATATGGTGTGAAAGCACCCTTAATTTTGCTTTTTCTTAAGGTCCACTTGCCCATTTTTACATACCTGAGAGTGAAAGTTGGCTATAGTGGTCGTCTCAATGTCCTTCTTGCCCAGGATCTCCATTTTGACCGGCGTGTTGGGGAAGTTGAAGGCGAAGTAATCCAGGAAGTCGGGCAGGTAGGCGGCGGCCCTGTGAACCACGGCCAACGCGTACGAGGCGGCGCCTCTGGGCTTCTCTGCAAAGGCCAACTCCATGAACTCCTGGGCGAAGCCGTCCATCTCGGCCGGGCTGAGGCAGGCCAGCTCGTCGGCGTAGGCGTGCAGCACCAACCCCCCGCCGTTAGCCTGCCGTTCCTCGTGGATGAAGCGTCCGTACCTGGTGCCCGTCTGGAGGCAGGAGCTGCGGATGTAGTGGTCCTGGTGGGACAGGAAGGGGGTCTGTCCCTGTTTGAGGGCATGGAGGTAGTGTTGGTGGTTGCCCACAGTGTCTCTGGCAGGATGCCATTTACTTTCCTGCTTCACGTGCACTGATGTGGAGGAATCGGGCCGGACGGGTGGGGCGAGGTCCGCTCCCAGCCCCGTGCACACAGTCTGGACCGCTTTGTTGTGCATGTAGCGGACCTTCTTGCCGTTGCTGTGCTCATCCTCTCGCTTCTTCTTTTTCTTTTTCTTCTTTAGGATATATTCCTCCAGCGTCAGAGACTTGACGTTCTCATTGTGGGGCCTGATGAGCTCTGCAGGAACAGGTAGAGGTTAAAGTCAGAGGAGGATATGTAGATGTAGCACTTTGTGCTATATTTCATATGTATGAAAAGTGCATCTAAAAACATCTTTTTTGGGTACAAGTACTCCAATAATGAGTAGAAATTTCAAGTTGTTTTTTTTTAAATTATAAAACCAAAAACAGAGGGAATACATTTTTTTAAAGTACATGACTCCACATGTGTTCATTCATAGTTTTGATGCCTTCAGTGAGAATCTACAATGTAAATAGTCATGAAAATAAAGAAAACACATTGAATGAGAAGGTGTGTCCAAACTTTTGCTCTGTACTGTAAGTCAAGACTTGATTTCAAATGTGGTCGAGTGTTTGAGCAACAGCAGTCATTAGACCTGAAGAACTAAAAGTGATATACATGTCCTAACTCAAAGTAGAGCAAAAAAGTCTTAACTTAAAGTAGTGCAAGGTCAGGGAGGTGGTATACATGTGTAAAATAACTGATGAAAGCAAAACCGAGGTTAGGAAAACAGGAAATCAGATTTTTTATTTAGCCTCTGAATTCAATAACACTTTCTGACTTTTACTATTCACAAATTCAGAATCAAATATTAAAGTATTAACATTTTTAAAGACTGTTTTTTCTACTTTTTGCTCTATATATGTAAATTAAGATATGTACATTTTTGTCTATTTACTTCATTTACCCTTACTTTTTTGCAAATTATTCATTCATACCAATGTACAGAGAGCTGAGATATACCCGAGTCGGATTCACTCTCAGACATGGAAATACTTAGCCAATAAAGCTGATTCTGTAAACAAATCATAAACAAAATGCTCAGATTCAATAGGACACATTTAGATCCTAAAATACTAAATCAGATTAAACATCCAGGATACATTTGGATACGAGGATAAGAAATCGATTCTGTCTTTTTTTTATAATTGAAAAATGATCTTCAAAATCCTGAAAACCACAAAAAATTTAAATAAACAAAATTACCTTCCAATGGAATAAGATATATCAAGATAATTCTGTTCAATTGTACCAAACAAGATATTTTCACTTGTTAAGATTTAATTTATTTCAATATGGAATAACTGGGACATCATATTGTTGAAAGTTCACTTTTTTATATCATCTCTCCTGTTTTGTAACTTAATAGTTGTAAATATGTATAATGTATTTATTTGCCTATAAAAAAGGAGCAATTTCTATCTGTTTATATATATTTTTACTGGCCCGGGCCACTTTAGATTAAATTGCGCCGTATGTGGCCCACGAACTAAATAGTTTGACACCTTTGACTTAAGCCATTATTTTAATAGGGCGACGATATATTTATTAAAGTTATTGACAACTTAAAGAGTTAAATTCAAAAACTCACCGTTATTCTTCTTCACTTCGTGTTTCACGTTGGCCTCCGCGTTCTCCTTTTTAAGCTTCGGGTTCGGGTCTTTGTCGCGCTGCTTCTCTTTGGCCACTTTGACAGGTGTAAAAGTGAAGAGCGCAGGCGGCGGCTCGGGCGGCAGCGCTCGCTTCTTCTGCTGCTGCTGCTCCGGTGTCTTCCGCGGCGGCGGCGGCGGCGGCGGGGAAGGAAGAGGAGGTCGAGGCGGCAGAAGGTTCTTCTTCGTCCCGTTGGTGAGGCCGTGGCCGTGGTGGTGTTGGTGGCGGCTGTGCAGGACGTGTTTATCCGCGCTGCCGCCGCCGCTGCCGCTGCAGAAGTTCCGCGGTTGCGGATTCTGCTGCAGCGGCTGATGCGGCAGCTGCGTCCGGTGCTCAGCATGTTGCTGCTGCTGCTGCTGTTGCTGCTGTTGCTGCTGCTGCTGCTGCTGCTGATGGTGGTGGTGGTGGTGGTGGTGATGGTGATGATGGAGCTTCACTTTCTTCGCCTCTTTCTCCGGCCTCTCCCGCTTGTCAGCGGACGGCGACAGCTCCCGTTTCTTCTTTTTCTTTTTCTTCTTCTCTTTGAAGAACCTCTCGAGGTTGCCCCTCATCTTTTCTTCTTCTTCTACTTTCGCACGGAGCAAGCAGTCGACATGAGCTGCCATCTTTGCACGTACAGTGCATTTAAAAAGGACTCCGGGTTCCCCACTGCGCACGTGCGAGAAATATTGTAGTCCCGCCGACCGACGGTTTGTAGTTTTCGCCCGTTTTTTTCGGCTCCGCTGCGCAGGCGCGGCGCGTGAAACCATGGGTTATGTAGTTTGTTTACGTTGCAAAGCATCACGGGAGTATGAGTTTTTTGCGGCGCCGGAGCCTTTTGACTACGTGCAGACGTGCAGACTCGCACGCACTCACTAAGGAGCTATAAGGAGCTTGGATAATGTAACTTTATTCCATTTGTGATACTAATTCCTTATTTTTTATTGTACTTGTGAGTCCCTTTTGTTTCTTCAGGTATTTTTTTCTCATGTCTGATCTTTGAATTATTATTTGATAGACATTTCCTATTGTTTCATTGTTTATTGTTAAGTATTGTTGAACACTTGTATGTACAAGTTTTCTCTAAATAAAGATTATTAAAAAAAATAAAATAAAAAAAACGCAGCTCTTTTTAAAACAAATACACAGAGACTTTAATGTACTTAATGTGGAATTATGGATACTTTGGTTGCTTCATAGTAATAATACTACATTATATTATACAAAGTGATGAAGTACTTAAATCCTTTACTTAAGTAAAAGTATAAATACTAAAAATGCTCAATTACAACTATCAAAGTTAGTAAAAGTACCACATATTATAAAAGTGTTTCACATGTTTGTTCAATACACTTTATACACAAAGTGAAAAACATATTTCGAGAACATAAAAGAACAAGAATATAAATGGTAAGAATATCAAACTATATTTTACATTATATCAAATGTTCAAGTGCATCATTATCTAGTGGGGTGAAAGTATAAAGTAGCAGCAAATGGAAATACTCAAGAGGCAAAAGGGGAAATATTACTGTTGTAAAGGACCTAATAGACATTTTTATCAATGCAGCCATATTGACATAAGATACTGTAGTAGGTAAACACAGGTGTTACCAATGATACTTAATGTTCTGTTCAGGTCGAACTGAGTCAGGGTGCTGATATCATATTAGCTTTAGCTCGCTAGAAAGGCTCTGCTACACTAAACCACAGAACCTAATTAGTATCATTGATAACACCTGTGTTTACCTGCTGGTTCAGGACAATATGGCTGCTGTGAAAAAAGGTTACAACTGGGAACAATTACTGCTGTTTTACTAAAGATAAATACAGGATCATTAGTATGCCTCAATATTTCTTGTATGGAGAAAAAAGACGACATAAGCATAAATAAATAACATTTTTGTTTTAATTTATTTATGTTTTTAATTATGTATTTGCTTATTTATGCATTATTTTGCCGCCTCTAATATGCATGAGAAAAAAAATGCATGAGTCCTGTTTATTCAGTAAACCTTTATTTATCAGTGCATGAACAGAATGCCATGACCAGATTAATTCTTTTTTTATTTTCACCCATTTTATATACCTCTTCCTCTCAGGTTCCCTTAAAAAAATAATGAAACGATTTACAGGAGGATTTTTTTTTTTGTCCGCATGAAGGCAAATATTTTATACAGGTGCTGTACAATTTATAAACATTTACAACTACCATGATGTCAAAACTAAAAGAATTTTTTAAAATATATATGTCTGTATATATGTGTATACATATATGTGTATACATACACATACTTACATACATTTCTACATATATATATATATATATATATATATATATACATATATATATATATGTTGGAGCAATGCAAGGCCACAGTGTCATACACAGTAATGGCAATGAACAGTAAATAATACAGTAGCCCATTGTATCGACATTTAAAGTGAACAATAAATTAGTAATGATCTCACAGACCAAAGAGATGCGTGTTTGTTACTTCTGTACAGGCTGATGAGGGAACAGTTACAGCTGTGATTAGCAGTGTATGAACCACTAGATGTCTCCACACTCCGCAGTAGCGACACGCAAACAACACTTGAGAATTTCAGAGCAGGGCACAGCTGATCCCATTAAACCCCTGCCAAAACCGCCTTTCATAAAAATTTATACCACGTCATTTCAAATCAGACTCAGCCGTTAAATGTAATTTTCACACCTTCATGCGCTATGCATGTGCAGCCATTAAAGGGTAGCACACGGTAATGACTTTTCCCGCCTTGTGTGTAAAATTAACTGCATTCTTTAGGAGTCTGGCTTCATTTATAACCACAAAGTGACAGGCGTGATGTTAATGACTAACAAGTCAAAAATATACTTTTTTTCCTCACATATAGGGGTAATTAAATAAAAATATTTGATCAAAAAATAGATTTGGAAAGTTAGAATGAAGAGCATATGTTTTTGTGCCTACATTTATGGTGATGAAAATACAAGCGTCTCTTTAAAGTTGAATAAGTTGAAGGCAGAGGTCTTGCACCGTCTTACAATCAAGCTCTGTTAATCCAACTTATCTTAAAAAATATGTGTCAATATATATGTAATCACTTTTTTGTTAAATAATGCTTCAGATTAAGTATAATCAATGCTACAGCGATATCTAAAAATACATACTGGTCTGTTTGTATACATACACACACATAGCCAGAGGACCTAAAAATACAGGAGCTGCTAACAGTAGACAACATCATGAATCAGGCGTTCACAGACCATGAAATTATAGAAATAGAATGTATAGATATGTAGTTCTTATAGTGTAGCATTGTACTTAATGATGTGGTAGATATTACAATGAGAAACAGCAGTAATGTCTAACCAGTCGCCACATTGAACAATTACACTGTGACGCTTATCTACACATTCTATTTCTTTCTATAAGTCCACATCAAAAAGTGAAATGACTCAGCGTGGATTATGTATACTAACAGTTTTGTTTACATATAATTTCAATAAATTACATTATGCTTTATTATTAACACACATGTAACAAACATTAGAACTATAACCACAAGTATCTGGTCTGCTGATTGATGCATATAAAGCTCCAGGGTAATCTGTCCATACTCCAAACAATTTCTCTCTCAAAAGAAAAAACAAAAACAGACAGTAAACAAATTAGAAGACACTCTGTCACCTTCTTCCAGCCGATTAAAGAGAAACTCACCAGTTTCTGCCTTTTTTAATACATCCATCAGTGAGAGCGAGAGTAAATCTTTTCTGCAAGAAAAGCTGAGTGACTGCTTAAATGTGCCTTAAACCTTCAAAGTGACTTAAAAAAAACAAGAATCCTTCATCTTAGACTTGGAGTAGAGCAGTTCACCTGATTACCCACAAACAGTCTCACAGTGAGTGCAATGCGGAGCAGCTTCTTTAGAACCGGAGTCTCTGAATGGCACAAAAATCGACTTTTCAGGGTCAAAAAAATAAAAAAAAAGAAAGAAATCACACGCCAAACTCACACATCATCGCACAAATACTCATGTGGGTATGAGCATGCGTGTCAGATCAAACATCAGTAGCTTGATGCAAACTGACGGAGGCAAACTGGTTGAAAAACAAAAAAATCGTAAAGCGATGGGAAACTATGTTGCTGGTTACACAGTGATCTGCTTCATCCGAAAATTGCTAACAAAAAAAACAAAAAAAATCCTTCTATTTTCACCATCCATCTCTCAGAGGCTCAGCTTTCTCTTAACATACATGGAGAGTCCAGGGGGAGGATCATAGGATCAGATTCCTTCATGTGTTAAGTCCGAGTGGGACTGGATCTTAGCGGAACTGGGAACCTTCCACGGGCCAGGGGTGATGGCGGCCTTCTTGTTGGTCAGTGTCCCGTTGCAGCTCGGGTCCTGGATGCTACTGTTTGACCCCCTAGGGTCCCGGTGATCTCTGTCCCCCTTCTCTCTCCCGCTCCTCCGGTTCAGGGTGCCACTGTCGGTGTCCGACCCGGCCCTCTCCCTGTGCGCCTGGGCCTGGGATTTCTGCGCCGTCGCCTCCTGTTCCGCCCTCCTCCCCTTCTTGTGGCGGTCAGTGGTCCCCCAGCTTTTGTCTCCGCTCTCCTGCCGGGAGACCACGTCCTCGTCCCTCTGTCTCCGGTCTTTCCCGTCGCCAGGGGCGACGCCTGGCTGCTGGCCGGCTGGACGCCTGGGGCTCTGTGGCTCCTCCAGGTTCTTTGAGGGCATGGCGGGGTCGGGGTCCCTTTTGGAGTTCTTCCTGGGGCTTGAGGAGTGGTGGTCTCTCTGCCCTTGGGGTTTCCTGTCCTTCCTCATGTCCTCCAAGGACCCGCCATGGCCTGTCTTTCTGGGGCTGTGGGATCGCTCGACGTGATCCGCCCGGCCTTCAGTGGCTCTCTTGGGGCTAGCGGGTTTGGAGTCACTTCTGGTTGTTTTTCTGGTCTGGGCGCTAGGACTGGTGGTGCGCTTGTGGTTGTGGTGGGTGAGCTGCTGTCCTCTCGATCTGTTGGCTTGCCCGGCTCCAGGGGACCCAGTCGCCCTTGGGTCCCCCCCGGAGAACTCATCGGGGGCCGGCAGTTTGGGTGAAGAAGGAGACAGTTCCGAGGTAGAGAGGGAGACAGAGGATGGAGAAGCCGGAGACGACTGCCCGTCTGATACAGAAAGTCTGGGAAAGCTTGAGGTTGGAATGGTTACTTTGTCTTTTGAACCTGAGAAACAAGCAGCGGAGAATAAGAAATAATTGTAGCTGCGCAAAAAAATAATGACTTATGCTAATATATCCCTTACTTGGGACATTTTACACATTGATAATAAAAAAATGTCATGCAACGAAAGCACAAAATCCTCATCTATCCACCTAGCTCGCTTTCTGTAATAACCTAGAATATCTCTCTAGATTCCTTGGAATGCCTCGGGCAAGATATGTCATCAAGGGAAAAAAGGTGCTAGCATTTACCCTGTGCTGACGTTTCAATTTCCCCCTAGAAACTGATAAGAATTGCGCAGCTGTGATCGAGAGCAAGATATATGCAGCAGAAAACCAGAGACAGAGAGTGAAGAGTGATGGACTTAGTGGTGCTGAAATGAGCTTTGGGATTTCTAGGAGCGACGACTCATAGAAATTCATCCTAATTTGGTCTCCGGAATCATATAGGGTTGATGCCAGTGAATGGACACAGATCCTTTTACCCACTTGTCACTTGCTGATCAATATCTAGTTAAGGGCTTTTCTCCAGATTTCCGTCTTCATTTGAGCTAAGGATGCAGTGTGTGTTCAGTGGCATCTAATGGATTTTGTACCCTTAAAATTACTGGCTGGGGCTCCTGCAGGTCTGTTCGTTCTTCTAGGACTCACTGCTTTGGTTTAGCCCTCCAGGGAAGAATGACTCGCTGAATGATAAATGGGGTGTTTACTGAGTCACAGATAACTGATCTATTTCAGATCGATCATGGGGGAGGGGTGAGAGGAAGGGACGCTTAAATTATGGGCGATGAATCACTTCGAAGGGAGAGGTCAAAGGCAAGAAAAAAACATAGGAGGAGTACAAGGTTTACCACAGTTAATAGGGACAGACCAAGAAAAGCAGTGAGGCCTTTAGTGATGCTCTGGTTTCATGTAGAAGCACAGGGTGGAAGAAGAGTTCAGACCTATAGGAGGAAGAGATAAATAGGTAGAAACAGACGGCCGTGCTGATGTGGAAAACAGAGAAAAGCGAGGCAGATAAAGAGCACAAGGTCAAGGTAAAAACGTCGAGAATGAGAGGAGAGAAGAGGTCAAGAAAGAAGCTCGCAACACATGCATGAGAACAAAGAAAGTCAGCACCCTGCTATCAAGCATATCCATACAAAAGCTTCTGTATATGCTAATTGCGTAGGTCTATGTGCAATAGCCACACTGTGTGCTTTGTTTGCATGCAGCCACTCACTGTGATCAGGGACCAGGCCCTGGCCAGGTCGCAGCAGCAGATGAACCTTGCTGCCTCCCGCTTGGATCAGCTCAATAGCCCGAGTGTGTGTGATGCCTTGTGTGGCTTCGCCGTTGATCTCCACTATCTGATCGCCAACCTGTGATGCATACAGGTATATTCTGTCTTTACATGTCCCAAACAGGAGAAGTGCTACAGTGCAAAGTACAGTTGTGTTCAAAATAATGGCAGTGTGTTTAAAAAACCTGAGTAAAGCTGAAATCCTAATATAAAGTTTTGTTATGGTGCATAGGCAACGCTGCATTTCATAGCCTATATAAAATCTAAATGTGAAAAATGGGTCAATGTTTTAATTACTTTACATAAAATGAATTTACTCTATAAACTGGAAAATCTTCAGGAATTAACATTCCTGTGAATCACTAAAGTAATATTTAGTTGTTATGACCACAGTTTCTGAGACCTAATTGGTCGATGGACTATGGATAGGTATTTCAGTTTCACAATTCATCTGAATTTCTTGGTTGTACCTCAGAAACAGCATTTCTGAAGTTGGCCCACACGTTTCCAATGGGATTAAGGTCTAGTGATTGGGTTTCCCCCCTGGAACTTTACTTTTGTTGGACTGGTGTTACTGGTGTGCCTGAGTTCATTGTGTTGTTGAAACATTTCAAGGGCATTTCCTCTTCTGCATAAGGCAACATGACCTCTTCAAGTATTTTGATATAGGCAAACTGATCACCTTTGCTTTCATTTCAGATATATGCAGTGTTTCCAATGTATGGAAATACAAATAATTATAAGGATTTTGGCTTTACTCAGGTTTTTTAAACACACTGCTGTTATATTGAACACTACTGTATATTCTGTCTTTACATGTTCTTAAACATATAAGAAGAGCTACATTGCATTGGGGCGTTGGAGGTAACTCACGTGTATCCTGCCGTCTTTAAGTGCAGGTCCGTCCTCAGCCAGTCTCAGGATGAACAGGCCCATGTTGTACTCTTTTCCTCCTCTTAGACTGAAACCGAAGCCTCGCTGGCTGCGCTCCAGCTCCACAACAAAACAGCCCTGGTCGTTCACACACAAGAGCATGAGCGTTTGAGACAGGAGGAGCACTTCTCCACAGTCAAATAAGTCAAACCTGGAAAACTGCAGTTACAAAAAATAGAGAGACACATGGCTGACCTGCTTAGGGCCTGATGTGATGAGTGTTCCCATCTCACTTGATGGCAGAGAGTCACCATTTCTACTGAAGAAGAAGACCACAAACACACACTTAGATATATTTTGCATATTTAGATACAAACACATGAGATGTTTTATGTTATGTAGACAGAGTAGACAATGAGTCTCATCCATGGGAGAAATATGTGCCACCAGAAACTGAACAGAAAGAATTAGAATCTGGGATGATGCCAAAGCGAGTGACCCTAAAAACTTGGTAACTCTCTAAAAAGGTTTAAACATTTTTTTAAACATGCTATCAACTAGTTTGAGATTCTATGTGGATTAAATTTATCATACTTTTTTGGTTTTGACATTCCATCTCAAAAAGAAATTGCACATTCCTGGCAATGTTTTGTAAAAAAAAAACCTTTCAAATGACATGAAATCAATATTAACACAAAATGATGAATACTAAAACTGTAGTTTAAAAAGCTTTAAATTTTCTCATTTTGCCATCCATGATTTGTCACTGACCCACCTATGTTCCAGAGCACATCATAATTCAATTTCAAGTTCACATAATACTATTCAGATTCAGTTCTTCCAATGCAACGGTACACATCTAAAAATTACAATCATTGAATTCAAATTCAGTTTCTGGTGGTGGATATTTCCGTTCATCCTCATCCTCCTGGTTTTGTGCTGCGTCCAGTTAAGACCCACACACGCTGCCACATCTTCACCACAGCAGCGTGAGCCTCTTTTCTGTTGGTTTCATTATACCAATGCACAGAGACCAGTGTAAATCCTTCAAAGAGCCGTGTTGCTTTTACAATTCAGTGGCAGATAAGGGGCATACTTTAACGCTCTGCAGAGCTCATTACAATGCATTTATGGGAAGTCAAGCTGTGCTGACACACTATCTAAAGACGTTAGGCCTTCTTAGCAGCGCCGGCACGGAGAGGAGAGTTTTTACGCAGCTCAGGGCCACAGCTCGTCAAGTGTAGCCTCGACTGACCCAAGGCATGTGCCGGAGACTAGACAGAGGAGGGCGGGCGGTGCCAAGGAATGTACGGAGAGCTAAATGAGGACAAGAGGAACATGTGCTGATAGGCAGCGACACAGAGCGAGCGGGGAAAAAGGCGACAGCGGAAAATCGCTGCGACAGCAACAGTCTGACACAGGTCAATTTTTGGCTGGATGACAACAGTGGAGGAAAGTCTGTCACTGACTGAATGAATAATGAAGTTACATTAACAGTGGGCTGAACTCCATCATTCACCTCAGCCCATAGATATACATGGTAAACGCTAGATGTCTCATCCATGCTGCTGGCCAATGGAGTTGAACATCCACACTGGTGGCCATCTTGCCACAGGAAGTTCGCTCACCCATAACAAAGTATTTTAATGGTGCATGTTGTTATAAATGACCAAAACGGTCAAAGGGTTTGGTTTGTCATAAATGTCAGGGATGTAGTTATGACATTGCAAACGTATAGGTTTTTTTTAAGTATATGGGTCAGTGACTGCCATGTGGTGTAACCCTAAAAATTTGGTACCAGATAGTTTAACTCTCCTATAAAGGTTTTGAAAAATTAAAAACACATTCTATCAACAAGTTTTATTTCTGAGGTGGATTAAATATTTAAAATGTCATTCTCTTTTGGTTACACCATTTGACATTATGTGTCAAAAAAACTGCACAAAACACTCACTTTCCCTTACGTTCAATACGTCAGGTCAGGCTGTTTGCCTGTAGCAAGATGGCCGCCGGGTGAGGACATTGGAGTCTTCCATAAGACATCAACTGAGCATCTCTGCTTCCTGTATCCTGAATATAGTCTGTATTGTGGTGTCTTCTTGGTATAAACAGGATATACAGGTGGGACAAAATGTCGGAAGGAATTCAACTGGACCATTGAAAAGTGGATGTATCCTATTGGGTATCAGGTACATTTTTTTGCAAATATAGTTAAATAAGTGAACAAAATGACCAGAGACGTGATCTAAAAGGATTAAAAATACATTTTTCATTTCAAGCGGACTATTAAAAACGAAAAAGAAAGAGTGACTCCTTATTAATCCGTCTCGTTTTCCAGACTTCTTCACCTTCCCCAGCAGTCACCATGAGGGGGATTTTCTTGGATAACAAGGACAACGCGGGCCAGAAAATGGTAATGAGCCACAAAGTAGCACAGACCAGAGCCTGCTTTGAGAGGATTGGGGCTAATTTATGGTTCAAGTGGCAGAGCTGGTATTAGATTGTCTCCAATAGACTCCTGGTGTCTGGAATGCTGGCAGGGCTGTGTGGATGCTTGTGCCTGGATGTGAGTGAGTGAGTATGGGCATTAAAGTGCCCATTTAAATATCTAAATGTGCACTAAAGTACCCTTTTAAATGTCTAAATGTGCACTAAAGTGCCTTTTTAAATGTCTAAACAAGGACTAAATTGTCATTTTGGGTGGTTAAAACCAAGAAATGGTCTATGAAACATTACTACTGCAATTATTTTTATGTTGGACCACCCTTTTTCACTAAAACCTCACCTGTAATAGTCAGGGCACTGTGAATACGATCTACAACTGTTATTTAATCAAAATAATAAAAGTTGAAAAATGAAACTTTTAAGGAGAATGCAATACAGATTAATTCACAAATTTGAAGACCCAGTTTTTTCCAAATCTTTTGAAGCTGTTATTTCCAAATTCATAAATTGAATGCCTTTCAGACTTGTTGAGACCTGGTGGGAACCCTGTGAGTGACTGGGTGAACCCTACCTGTCTTGGTAGCTGGGAGGCTGTTGGCCCACAGCTCTGTGTTGTGCCAGTGGACTCTGCTTGGCTGAATTTGTTGCAGATGGAGGAGCGCTGTCTGTAAGAACAAAATTAATGCGAGACACACACATTCAAAACGACTCAAAGGAAAAACCCTCTTTTTGAATTGTGTTATAATTTCCCACACACAGTATTTCCTCAACCTACCGTCTTCAGGCACCACAGTGAGCGTGACAGAGTTGCCGGCTTCCTTGATGAGCTGGACGATGTCGTTGTGCGACAGCTCCATGATGGAGCGGCCGTTGACGGCAGAGATTCGGTCTCCGACCTTCATCTGACCTATACGGTCTGTAGGGCTGCCCTCGATAATACGGCCAATCTTGTGGGGTATTACTACAACAGGGGGGAAAATAACAGAGTAATGACAACCTGCTGCTTTTCACACCTGTTTGTTTTGCATGTTTGTGTCACGGTTTGTTGGTATCGCGATGTTTATTGAATTAGTGATGCTCAGTGTGTGTGTGTGTGTGTGTGTGTGTGTGTGTGTGTGTGTGTGTGCTGGGCAGCAGATGGTGCACAATGACCTTTGAGCGTTTGTGGTTTTATAAAGCAGTTCATACTTTACAGAACATAAGGAAACCAAAAACAAAAGAAAAGAAAAAGAAAGAAAAGACTGTTGACTAAAATCAACAAAAAAACAAAAATTATCTGTCCGTGAAATAAGATAATTCTACTCAATATTTGACTAATTGAAACAAAAACACGATATATTCACTTTTTGTGTTTTCAGTTTTTGCAGTGTAGCTAAATAAACCAATAAATTACCCATAGAGAAATCTAATTTTATTCAAAATGATGAATATAAACCAATACACAAAAACAATTGTATGAAAAGACTTAAAATAATATTTTTTTTTTTAGTTTTGGTATATTAACCAATATAAAGTATGCTCTAATATTTAACATTCATTAACCTCCTAAGACTTGGAGGTTAAAGATGCTAAAGGCTACTAGTTTTTACTCATTTCTCACCTCCAGGCGGGGGCTTGTTCTTCGAGGTGAGGATGACGAAGCCGAAGCCCTCGTTGTCTTTGCGTTGCAGTGTGACGTCGAAGCTTTCGGGCCGAGTCGGCTGCGAGGGTGAGACGGCGTTTGTCGCCTCGACGCGCGGCGCCATCTTGGGGGAACTGTTGACCAGGGCCGACGCCACCTGCTGCGGCTGCTGGCCGCTCTCCACCTCCTCACCGTCATCTGACAAAAAAAACACAAGGAAACATGAGGTAATTCTTACACAACACAAAAAAATCATTCTCAGGATCCTTCCAGAAACTCGCAGCCATTTTGCTGCATGCTGACAGACGACTGTCGGCTCTGCTTTATCTCCCTCAATCTCTCTTCATTTGTTTTGCTGAGTCCTGTTTTATCAGCCGGCATCAGGGAATCTCGCTTCCAAATCCCTCGCTTTGAAAGCACAAACCTTCACATGATTGATGCCTAATTTCTGCAACGTGATCAAAAAAACTCCTTGTTGCAATACATCAAATAGCGAGGTAATTTCAAAAAGTGCTTGTACTATTCACCGGGTGGTTATTTGTGGGGGGTAAACAAGCCTGAGTGCAGTGGTGGTCTGTGCCGTCGAGAAGAGAAAACTCAGCACATTATCGTTTTTTTTTCCTTCTTTGAAATGTAAATCAAAACCTCCAGCTGATCAAATCTTCATTGCCCTTCACACAACTGTGAACAGTTTCAACACAGAGGAAACAAATAGTTTTTTTTGTTTGCCACTGAGACAATTTCCTTGTTATTAAAGTCAATATGCAACTCTTCTCTTCGAAACTTAATTTTCCTTTTTTCATGAACAAACCGTGCACGGAATAATATTCCAAAAGTCAATATTGGTTGAGGTTCATTTTTATTCCAATTCATCCGGGGAAGGAAGTCATCCAGGACAAATTTAACGGATTAGTGGGGGGAGAAAAATCCCCCGATTAAAGCTCTGGCTCAGAGAAAACACGAATCTAAACAAAAGGAAGAAAAAAAAAAACAACTCTCAGAGAGACTTTGTTAATCAGCAGCAGACTGACCCATGTGTGACAGCTTCCTGCGGACGGTGAGCATGACTTGGCCGTTTCGTGCGGCGTTGGTCATTAGCTCCAGCACTTGTTTGTGGGATTTGCCTTTTACTGGAACGCCGTCGATGCACAGCAGCTCATCCCCGGCCCGCAGACGCCCGTCCTTCTCCGCCGCACCCAGTGGTACGATGGCACCGATGTACACCTGAGGAACATGAGAGAGCGTCACAGAAACATCCTGGACAGGATAAACCCAGAAACCAACTGGCTTAATAATGCTAAATAATCGGCTGAAATCTGCTTAGCGTTTGAAGCCTTGTTTGCAAAGTGGGAAATAGATGTTTGCTGTTTCATTACAGCAATAGGAGACATTCTGGCTATTTATGTACACAGCCGTTTGGGGTCACCCAGACAATTTTGTGTTTTCCATGAAAAGACACACTTTTAATGATAATAATTGATTAATGAGTAATGGTTTGTATTTAAAATAATATTTTTTTCTTTCACACTTTGCTTTTATCTTTTGCTTTTGCTTCTCTAAGCAGCTAAACTGTTTTCAGCAATGCTAACATGATAGCATCAAGGGTTTTCTAATCATCCATTAGCCTGCAATGAGCAAACACGTTGTACCATTAGAACACTGGAGTGATAGTTGCTGGAAATGGGCCTCTATACACCTATGTAGATATTGATGTAAAAACCTGACATTTGCAGCTAGAATAGTCATTTACCACATTAGCAATTCATAGAGTGTATTTCTGATTAGTTTAAAGTTATCTTTATTAAAAAACCGTTTTTTTTTCTAAAATAAGGAAATTTATAAGTGACCCAAAACAGTAGTGTATGACCCCGGCCCTATTCCTCAAAGTGGTTTTGTCCTGATGTTGCTTTCAGTGTGTCGGGGCTATTGGCTAATGGCTAATTTTGAATCTAGTCTAGTCATCTAGTAGCTAGCTACATGGAAAAAAAAACAATCAAACTAACATGCAGAAGCCAGTAAGCCATTTATCACACCACTTGTTTGAAATTTATCCAAAATCAGCCTATTTTTTTAACAGTCTGCTGGTTAAGATCAGACTTATTGATCAGATAAGATCAGACTAACGAGCTTTTACGAGGTAAGTTATCGTAGCAGCAGCAACTAGGAGGAAAAAGGGTCCCTTTTATGTCCCTTCCAGAAATTATTCTCTGGAAATTTACTCTTTGTTGCCCCCCATCAATGAAATAGAATTTTAGCCCCAGAATGTATAACAAATGCAGTGCAAATATTGATTTGCTCGGTGCCTGGCTGAGGTCTGTAGCCTGAGGCTGTTTGGACCCTGCAGGGTCTGCTACTTACCGGCTGATCTGGCCCCTCGCCTCCCAGCACTCTGAAGCCAAAGCCTGACTCCTGGTTCCTTTTGATAAACACATCCAGGTCCTTGGTGTTAGGAGCTGCAGAGTGGAACGAGTGAATGAATGATTATTTTATTTGAAAATAGCCAGGAAAGCCAAATCAAATTCTGCTGTTTGTGTGCAACTTCAACTAGAAAACATGCATTTATTCATTCAAACTAATAACTGCTGCTTAAAACAATGAAATTATTGATTTGATTGTGAAACTAATTTTTTTTTTTGCATTTTGACATCAAGTGTGATTTATACAGACCTAAATATATGTCCAAAGAACCCAAAACAATTAGATTTTTCATGTCAAGTCATGTAGCTCTCTAGCAGCCATGCTAGTCGAAATGCACCATTCGACATTGTGAATATTGTGTTATGTCCTGGGTTGATTTCATCTAAAAACAAATCTAAGTAGCAAAGTATTTTCTGACAACTAAAGTTTTAGTGTTTTGTTTTTGTTTTGTTGTCAGAATTGCAAAGAAAAGCCCAATTTAAACTGGCTAGCCGCCTTAAATAGGGTGATAGCTGGCATGATTGTTGCTAGCAGTAGCTGGCTCGCTAACTGGTAGTAGCTGCTAGTTAGCATTTACTGCTAACTTCATGACAATGAAAAATAATAAATTTATTTATTACCGCTTTTCCAAGAGCAGTAACATTAGCCAGCCAAAAGACATCGCTAGTCCTATTGGGCTAACATCCGGGGCTAAAGTTTATACATTTAAAGTAATATATAGAGTATAGAAGATAGGAAATGCAAATTATTTTTTAAAGTCAAATAAAATGCAAAAAATATAGTTTGGCTTGTAAATGAAACTTGTGCCAATGCAAACATGAATTCAGTTGAAAGTGAATATATTAAATTGGTTCAATTTAGATGTGTTAAATTGGTTTAATAACTAAAATGTTTTTTTTTTAGTTTGAGCAGAGTTATACTTTTCATTTAATGCACAGTGTTGTTGGGCATCTATTGTACAGGATAATGCAGTTATTCCACTGAGTCTGCAAATCAAATTATTTCACCAGTTAAAAAAAGAGCATTCAATTCAATTATCTACAAAGATTAGATCATTTTTCCTTGTCTGACTTCTCATTGGTTGTTTAAATTCATAACTGAGGTCTTTGGATGTCCTATATCAGATAAAATGTCCTGAAATAAAATAACATTATTTATTTATTATGTGATTATAAGGAGGTCTAGGAGTTCTATAAATAATGTCCCATTTTTCAAAACTCTCAATCCACAGAGTAATGCACACAGACTGTATTCAGAAACTGAACCTTAAAACTGAGCCGTCAGGACTTTTGTAAAGGTGTGATGTCACAACAATAGCCCCGCCCATTCACAGCCATTCAAAGAAATGCTTATTAATATCAATAGACACAAAAGGTTGTGTCCGGTTTCTTCTAGAGCTCCGGAGAAAAGCTGTAAAACTATATTTTAATGATTTTTGGTTCTTCAAAACATATTCATTAAATTAATAATAATATGGGACAGTTCATTTCAGTAGAGCTGAAATCATGAAGTAATCATAAAGAATTGAAATCAATTAAGTTGAAATCATATAATCGGGTCAGACAAATAAAAGGAAACCAACATTAACACAAAATGTACATTTTAAGCAACTTGAGGAATGCTTCTTAAAACTGTATTTTTACTGTTTGACTTTCTCATCTTGCCAAACATTATTTGTCACTGACCCAATCATGTTGCCTTGTAAAAATAAACTAATTTCTAATGATAACATTTCCATTACAGATTCATTTGAAGAGATTTGTTTGCCAAATTTCATATTATTGCACATTAAATACCAGATAATGAGATGAAACAAAAAGTTTGAGAACATCAATATAGACTCCTGTTGATTTGACTAATTTAACTGATTAATTGCATAAATAATTGTGTAACTGATATATAAAAACACATCTGTGAGTCTTGTCTTGCCATGGGGATGAAGACAGATATCCCTGGATACTTACGCTGGCTGTCCAACAAAGCCTTGGACTTGAGGTAGAGCTCAGACGCGTCTGGTTTGGGCGAAGACGAGCGCAGCAGCGTGTTGGTGGAGAAGGGGAGCGGGTTGGGGGGCACCTCTGAGTGGCCGAGGGCCTCCGTGCTGTTGATCATATCCTGACGAGGCGGCTGGGTCACGGGCTGTGGACAGGGATGAGCCACCTGTTGGGGGGTGGGCTGGGATAGGGCCTGGGACATAGGAGCTGTGCACTGCAAAAAAAAATGAAGAGAAAGTTAACTATGGCTTCAGGTAATCATGTAAGAAACGTGCAGAAATTGAAAAATGTTAATATCCATACAGGACCCCAGCTCTCTCTGAAAGAACACCCTAAAAAGGGTTAATACAGCACATGTGTATGATTATCTGGAAAATGTATTTGATTATCTGGAAAATGTACCTAGAGTCTCAGGAATTCAGAGTGCATCTTGCATCTGTGACCTGCGCATCAGAACTAATTGGGCATGTCCACTTGAAAAGAAGCGGCTGCAGACAGCGAGACCAACTGTCATA
The DNA here is from genome assembly GCA_030544235.1 of Lepturacanthus savala. Taxonomy (NCBI): domain Eukaryota; kingdom Metazoa; phylum Chordata; class Actinopteri; order Scombriformes; family Trichiuridae; genus Lepturacanthus; species Lepturacanthus savala. The sequence goes on along the minus strand of CM060480.1, from coordinate 4,059,500 downwards.
TAATTCACTTCCTTTAGGTTAAAAGTCACGTGGAACTGAGCTGAGTTCATCTATAGGACATTTTGCTATAAAAGGAGAAGAATTAGGTTTTACATGTTTATGTGTATAAAAGTTCTTTATAAGGTGAATCCATGGGGAAGACATTTTTTTCATCTTTTTCTCCAGATGAGCTGCTGAATGTCTGTTTAACTCACTTGTTTTGTTAAAGTCTTTTTATACAATTTACTGTGGGTATGAAAAGTATTCAGACTTGCAGCCATTTGCTAAAATCATTTAAGTTCATTTTTCCCTCATTAATGTACACACACTACCCTATATTGATAAAAAACACATGAAATTATTGACATTTTTTTGTTTATTAAAAAAGAAAAACTGAAATATCACATGGCCGTAAGTATTCAGACCCTCTGCTGTGACACTCATATTTAACCTGGGTGCTGTCCATTTCTTCTGATCATCCTTTTCATTGGAGTCCAGCTATGTTTGATTATACTGGATAGAAAGTCAACCATCACTGCAGCCCTCCACCAGTCAAAGCCTCTCCTCAGTGCAAGACACATGAAAGCCTGCATGGAGTTTGCTAAAAATCACCTGAAGGAATCCAAGATGGTGAGAAATAAGATTCTATGGTCTGATGAGACCAAGATAGAACTTTATGACCTAAATTCTAAGTGGTATGTGTAGAGAAAACCAGGCACGGCTCATCACCTATCCAAAACAGTCCCAACAGTGGAGCATGGAGGTCGAAGCATCACGCTGTGGGGGTGTTTTTCAGCTGCAGCGACAGGATGAACGGTTGCAATCTAGCAAAATCAAAATTTAAGGGGGTCTAAATACTTTCCCTATCCACTGTGTCGAGTGGTGGAGCCTTTCCTTCCATCCTCCAGGACCTACTCAGAGTGAGTGTGTAAGAAGGCAGACTGCATTGCTGCTACAGGTCTAACTAGGTGCATCTAGACTATAAAAGAATTCATTTTTTTATAAATACACCACAAAAATTAATATAATAAACTGGGAAAACAGACAAATAGACATTTAATTATACATAATATGACATATTCTCTCAATTGTAAGCTCAAACAATTGCACTGTTTTACAAACGACACGACTACACAGTCCTCCTGCGTCGAAGCAATAAAACAGTATGAGTAAGCCTGTTGTTGCCTCTATTTTAAGAATGCAGCACAGAGGAGCAAACACAGCACCACGCTGTTGAACCAGGCGTAACATCTCAAACACCCGTACACACACACAGAGGGATGTTAAGTTGCTGTTTGCCAGGAGCCAACATATTTATCCACATTGCAGCTCCAGAAATAACAACCTGGCTAATGTGGGCTCCCTGAATAATGCAGCTTACAACGGCTTCAACGGCAGACGCGGGCGCGCTGAGTGGTGCAAGACAAAATTGAGAAAACCTTTTTTTTGTGTTCAATAATTCAGCAGTGGTTGTATCATCTGTGTGTGTTCTTTGTTTCAGCCTGCAGGACAGATGCTTACCGGTTTTAGCGATTTCACAGGAGACGTCTGACCTGTAAGCAGAGAGGCAGAAGAAGAGGAGATTAAATTCTATATTTAATTGTTTAATGAGAAAAAAACGCCTATTTTCAAGTATGTGACTAATAAAGGGTGAGAGGTTCTTGCATTTGTTTTCACTCCCCTGAAAAAGCACTAACCCTTCTTATGCTTATTTTTGCATAGTAACTTACTGAACTTAATAATATCGCCGAGAGGATTTGTAACTATTTAGCAATACCTCTTTCTGCTTTCCCCTCCCTCTGTGAGTCATTATGTGATTCAGCCACTAGGGGGCAGTCTACTCCCTTTACCACCATGGGAAACACAGAGGTGATCCTGGACCATGGGAAAACATGAACTTCTCAGGGTTAACCTCGCCAGCTGTTTGCTGCTGGAACACTGCAAATACTCTCGCTCAGGGCCGAGCAATTAAAGTTTTATCGAAATCCAATATGATCTAGTATGATGTTCAAATCGCAGGAGGCACTGTATTTGTTGAAGGTGGAATGGGTTTCAAAATACCATGTGAAATGAAATATTGTGTCCTGGCCTACAAATCACATACTAGAGATTTACAAAAACAACATCTTTTGGTACAGATACTTGCCAAAGTCACACCATAATCATTTTAATAGTTTTTCAGTGGAAATAAAAATGATGATAAAAAATGATCATTCCCTCCATTATCATAAATCCTATTGTAATGGCGTGATCAGTCATATCAATCACAAAGAGATTTTTTTTAACTTTCCCTGTATAAATTTCTCGTGTTTAAATGTCGTCAGCAGATTTGAATAAATGAGCTGTATTAATGAATGTTTACTGGTGGGAAGCTTAAGAAAAGATTAACTTTAAGTTTGATGAATATTAATATAGTGAGCGACGCGGCGGTATCTCTGTTTTGAGAGATCCCTTATCATGCTGCTGCTCTCCCATGTGCTGCGTGCGGTGCATATCCCGCTGGGAAGGGCACTTTGTCTCATTTCCAGATTTAAATCCAGAACAGGGAGCAGGGCCAAATCATTTCCTGTTTCATTTTCTCTCCACTCGCTGTCATCGGGAGGTCGGAGTTGTAGCCCATGGCTGGGAAATAAAGCCTAATCCTGGTCTATGGGTGACTGGGGGGGGGAACCCCTGCGGTGCTGGAAAGCTGTGATCTCCCACTCCTTTTCAAGTAGTAACTCATAGTCTGCATGTGGACATATGGACATATAGTAGCATGAAAAATGCATATAAGAGAGCAGGCATTGGGCAAGAAGTTAATAACAGCAGCACTCACTCACACACATATACAGGCAACAAGCCCCCAGAGCTCAGAGCAAAACCCGGCTGAGTACAAATGATACGTGGGTGCAACACTGATCTCTTGAATCTAGGCTACTGCACTGCAGTAAATGCAAAAAGGGAACAAACCCTTCAAATCAGTGGCAGCGCGGTGTAAGAAGAAGGGTCATGATCACCCACCATGCTCTCTTGCTTCTATCTTTCTCTGCAAGCAGCAAGTGGATCACTGAAAGCCTTCTGAGTACAGCCCATCATATGACTAAGTATGACTTCCTTTTCTGTTTGGGAAGGTGCATGGTGGAGGATGTGGAGCTGGTGTTGACCGGAGCGTGAAATTGCTTTATTTAACGTCGGTCTTGTGTGTCTGAGCAATACCTACAGTGTTACCGGTGGACGCCATAATCCATCCAGTTATTTGTCCAATTAGGACAGTGGGATGAGAGTGAACGAGTTACATTAACACACTCTTCCACTCATCTGGATTGACTTCTGACACTGCCAGTTGCAAACAAAATCTATCTAATCTAAACTTTTATTTTTAAAATGCACATACACCTTACTCAACTTGAAATCGGACTTCTCATAGTCTAATTAACCTGTTAAAATCCTAAAACCACTGATAGAGTGAGTTCTATTGCATGAGAAAACCTCAGCTCCAACACTAAATAAAGTATTTTATCTGTAGTAAAACACAATGTTCCTGTTACAGCATCAATATAATTCATCAATATCCACATCATCAATACAATAAGGAAATAGTTTAATATAATATCAGTAGTAGGGCTGCAACTAACCACTATTTTAATATTTAATTTAGATTTGAGCTGCTTGTGAGATTATTTAATTGGCTCCTATTTAATCTCCTTTTTAAACACGTTTTACACTTTAAATTAAGTATTTTTGTCTGTAGTAAAACACAATTTAAGATTTTTTTGCAATAGTCTCATTATATTTGCTCTGTCCCAGTAACGGAAATTGATTCTGACACTTCTGTAGTCACCTCAGATGATGTAGATTTCTTTTGATACCAGGTTTAAGTTCATAACCTTTGTGGTTGTAGAGATATTCCATATTCATTATCATTTACAGCATGAAAACTGAAACATAGGCCTGGGGCTTGAGTGGTTGAGAGATCTAGATAATGTGTTTGGAATCAGATTTTCTCCATCATGTAGACTTAGTAGACCTCAGTCAGACTGAAGCTGGACAGGGCATGGGTGAATGCTCCACAATAGTAGAGATGGGACAAAATGGAGCAGAGAAGCTGCCAGAACCGGCCAATTAAAGAGAGAACAAAGGCGCTAGTGCCCATTTAATATATTTTCACACAGCATGATCAGCAAGTATGATGAATTAAAAAGAGAGATAGAGACAACAGGAACCCTGTATCCTATCCTCAGCGTGGACAGCCCCGGCCCAGACCTATACGTCTGGTCAGGAACTGTAGTAGTAGAAATTTATTAGGCTTATTAAGTCAATAGATATACATGTGCATATATCTATGGCTGTATTAAATAGCTGAAACAACAGGTGATGCTGCATTAGGGGGAATTCCCTATCAGTTATTAGATTTTCTCAGTTGCATATAAACTGAGACAAGGACAGATGTCCAAGTAGACGAATTCCTAAATCGAATTTTGAGCATAGCTTGAGCATAGCTGTGCATGTTAAACATTCTGAGCCTCTCTTTTAAAGCAAATAACTTTAAGCGGCTGTCGCTTCGCTCATATTTTTCCTTTTGGAAGAAAGTAAAAACAAGAAAAAAGAACTCCCGCACACTATCAATCACTAGCAAGGGATGAATTTAATGATACAACTTTTCGGTACTCTGAACTTCATCAGGTGGTAATTGTACCTGCTGAAGGTCTGAGTACCGAAACAGTCAGTCATCTTCTATACCCGCTTATTCCTCATTAGGGTCGCAGGGGTCTGCTGGAGCCAATCCCAGCCCATTACAGCGAGAGGCAGGGATACACCCCAGATAGTCGCCAGTCTATCGTGGGCCACACACACCATTCACTCATACATTCACACCTACGGGCAATTTAGAGTCGCCAATTAACCTCAGCATGTTTTTGGACTGTGGGAGGAAGCCAGAGTACCCGGTGAAAACCCACACAGACACGGGGAGAACATGCAAACTCCACTGTTGGAGTTTGAACAACAGCACTAACCCCTGCGCCACCGTGTCACCCAGTACCAAAACATCTTATGATTATATTCATCCTTTGCTAGTGATTGACAGGGTGCAGGGTTACCTCCCCTACACACCTGTCCTCTGCCTAGGCATGCACAACCTCCTCTTTTGAGCTACTACCATTTCTGGGAGAAAGTAAGAAAAAAGCAGAGTACTGGCGACACAAAGCTGTGCTAGGATGAAAATGATTTCAGAGGCATGGGACTGACCCACTGGACTGTCTCCAGGCATGAACACCTGTTTGTTGTCTGGAACAGGAGCCTGGTTAGATTCATCTAGACAGCAGAGATTTAACAACAGGGATGTCACAGCATCATCGCCATGACCCCACCAGCTGTGACATACTTCTGAGGATTAGTTGGATGTTGCAGGCACGCTGTACAGTACCTTGCAGCAACGGGAACTCGTGTTTCCGCTGACTCACCTCCTCTAAGCACCAGCACATTAACCTCGCTGCCTACGGGCAGGTCTTTGAGGATGTCAACGACCTGGGAGTGGCTCAGCGTCTGGACGTTTTGCCTGTTGATCTCCTTGATGACGTCACCCTTCAGCAGGCCACGGCACCACTGAGCGTCCAGGATCATCTTCACCTTTTGGCCCAGAGGGCAATCCGCGATCGCGAACCCAAAACCTCCAGGACCTTTCACCAAGGGCACGCTCACGAGCTCCGGCTGCAGCAGGGTGGGGTCTGGGCCCTCTTGGTTGTGGGCGTGTGCGAGGTGGTGGTGGTGCGGGTGAGGGTGGTGGTGGTGGCGTCCTCCGTTGGTCATGGGCGGCACCGTGGCGGTCTGCCTTGGGAGGGTTGCACTATCTGGGACTGTGTAATGGGGGTCCTGTGGTGTGGAGGTGGAGGGGGAAGGGGAGGCGTCCTTGGAGGTGCAGAGGCCACCCGAGGCCTCCTCGCTACTGCTGGAGTCCTCAGGCAGCGGGTAGCCCCGGCACAGGACCATGTCCACGTACTGGTTGATGGGGATGGACTGAAACATCTGCACCACGTCAGCATGAGTCTTCCCCAGCACACACGTGCCGTTGATGTCCACAATCACATCACCTAGAAGACAAATAAGAACTTTATGTGTTTGTAAAATGGCCAAATTAAGAGGAATAAGGGCTGTGGTCATTGGGAAGAATAAAAACAGCACATTTTGACAACTGTTCATCTGATCTACTTCAGACTGGGTGTACCACTGGGGACCTGAGTGAGTGCAATGATAAATTTGAGGCAATTTGTCTTGAGGGCTATAACAACAAACTTTACCTGTTTCTGCCTGTAATTTTGACTTGTATATCTTGAAATCCCAAATCTGTTCCTGGATTCTGTGGGTCAAGACAAATCTAGCTACATAAACCAAGCCCATTTGTGTCTATATAGATTTTCCATTTTGAATTGTGTCCAAATCGGTTTATCTCCACTCATCATCCAACCTTTGAAAAATTGCCTCAAATTGTTGCAGAACATCTCCGGGCAACCTGGAAAAATGCACTTTTTAAAAATGTTTGATATTCCAGACAGTTTTGCTGTAGCTGGCCCTCAAATTTTGCGCAAACGCTGTGGGTGGGTCTTATATTACAAAAAAGTAGCATATCTTCTGAATGCTTTATGTTATTGCAACCATATTTAGTTTGTAGATATGGTGTCTCATTGATCATGACAAATTTGGTCCCATTTGGCCAAGACTTGGTAATATAGCACCATCATCTATCTACTAAGGAATTCTGTCTGTATTTGCATATATCTGATCCACTTCAGACTTGGTGTGCATATTGCTGGGAACCCAAGTAAGTGCAGTAATAAATTTGATGCAATTTGACCTGATCGTTCTGATGTTCCTGGATTCTGTGGGTGAAACACAAACATATCTACATAATCCCATAGCTGAAATGTCATAGCTCCTGAATGCTTAATGGTATTGCAAACACATTTGGTGAACATGTGTAGATAGTTTCAATGACCACAACAAATTTGGTGCCATTTGGCCAAAACTTGGCACTATAAATCTATAAAGTTAGGGAATGCTCTCTGTCTGTATTTGCATATATATCAGAAGAACTTCAAATTTGGTGGGAGTGTTGCTAAGAACCCATGGGAATGTACTGTAGAGTGTGAATATGATCATATGATTGGTTCTTGAGAACCTGGCAAGCAGCTGTATCAAGGTTCTTGACAAGTAAGCAGCACTTCTGTGGAGCCAGCAATCAGCCACTCCAACTGGGCAATAGACTCGTTTAAAGAAAAGAAAGAAGACACACTAATGCCACTGACAGAGATATCACAATAAGGGAAATGGTAATTATCCAGCTGGGTTGCATCAGTAGAATCTGTATCCGTTTCTCCTCCTGCGCTTCCAACTCTTTAGAAAATTCAGAAATGTTAATGGGGACAGAGAGTGCATGAATTAGAACAAGATCACTGACATGCTGTTCTCCCACAGGGAGATGAAAGAAGGAGGAAGGCCTGGCTGAGATACGACTGAGATAGGAGCCTGGATGGCCGGACGAATTGCTGACTGGTTATCTGGCTGAAAGCCCAATGGAGGATTCAACCCACCTACATGATCGATACAATTTCCAAGCAAACACAAGTAAGGTTTCACTCCTGGAGTGAGTTCATATCCCAATGAAGAGCCTGTTCAGATCCACTGAACAGAGTATTTGACTTGACTTATGTGACTTTTAACTAAACATCTACAAAAGAATACCAGCATGTGAAAGTTGAAGAGTCTTGGAGTCTTAAACCAAGAAAGAAAAGCGGTTACAGTCAACTGCTCACCATTATAACCCAGCAGAATTAATTATATTTTAATTTTTGGTTTAATCAATTATCCTTATTCTCGAGGGAAATTAAACACTGAAAATAATTATTCTCTCGGCTCCATTTTCACGTTGCTTCTCCGCGGTAACTGTACTATGGCTGTAAAAGCATTCAGCACAATCAATATTACTGTAATGTGAATCCTGAGACACTTCGCTAGCAGTAATTCAAATTGTGACCGTGATCACAGTGCTTGTACTGTATATTAATGATCCCATATTGTACACTTTCCTGGGTTTTATGTGAAGCTTTTATGTCCCTAACAATATATATTTGTGCTGTTAAGCACCAAAAGTCATCTCAATATAGTTTTACATCTCCTCTCTCAAGCTTCTCTCTGGAGCTGTAGAAAGAACATAAATATTTGTGTATGTAGGTAATATTAATGAGCCTTTCTTTCCTCTTATTAGGAGGTGACTGTATATGTATGACATCACAACTTCACAGAAGGGCTTGCTTTAAGGTAGAGTTTCTGAATACTGCATTTCTCTGCAGATTTTATATTTTGAAAACATGGAAACGTGTTTATATAAGATCTAGACCTTCAAAAAAGCAATTAAAATCTCCCTTTCTGCAATATTGGAATTTAATTCAAAGTGAATGTAGTGAACCACTAATAAAAGGCGCTACAGTGAGACAGTTTGAACTAGTGAGTTTAGAAAGCAGTCTTTATGCCCTGGACTTTATGGACATTCTTCAGATAAGCAGGCCTATCGGCCTCCAGGTCTGCAGGACAATCGGTCTGCAGGACCTATTAAATCTCTAATATACGGCTGCATATAAAATCTGGGTGTCAACCATAAACTGAACATGTGCTTTATTGACGGAAGTTTCCTGTTTTTAGAGCAGCGCAGCGGAACTTGGCCAAAAAACATTTGTCTTCGCCCTATTATGCAATGTGACAATCACAGTGAAATGCCTGTTTAATGTTGTTTACATAAAACTGAATTCTGTACAATGCATACGCCACTGCCAAACCTGAGCACACACGCCATTCAAACAATGTGTTGGATTGTGTTTTGTTTAGACAAGTGAGAAAAGCCCATTTTGTTTCCTATTAACTTGTCCTGCTATAACAATTCCTTGTATAACTTTGCATTGGGGTCAATCCGGATACTGGATACTGAAACTTTGAGCCTCAAACACTTCATTTCCTGCATTCTGGTGGATTTTTCCAGCCTTCGTCATTGGGTATTGCTTATGTTATTGGGTATATTTGATATGTTTTGCTATAAGCTATGTACAGATGCATTTGATTAGCTCTTGGCTTTCATAAACCACGCCTCGTTCTCAGACCGAATATCCATCTACTTTGTTACCCGGTCTTGTTTTAGCCGGGTTATTAGAATTGCATGTCTTTATTTCAAAGGGGACACAATACAAACTGACTTTTCCGGACTTTGAAGTTGTGGACCACTCGTCCGGGCCTGTTGGGTCTGTGGGTGAAGCCTACCTGAGGCGATTTTGTTGTCGTGCGCGGCAGGCCCATCCGGCAGGACGTTTTTGACCTGCAGGAACTCATCGGGGCGGTCTCCTCCGATGATGGTGAAGCCGAAGCCCTGCGGGCTTTTCCTCAGCGCCGTCTGCAGGATGGAGCCCTGCAGCTGGGATGGATCTCGTGTGAAGCCCCGCAGTCCCCTACCAGGCTCCTCTGCTGCTGCTGCTGCTGGGGATGAAGGTGGAAATAATGATTGACAAGAAGTAATAGACAAAATATATATATATATATATATATATATATATATATATATATATATATATACACACTACAAACATTATTCTAAATAACCCTCTATTGCATTAAATATTGCTCAGACATGGTAAAACATATTTTTAATGTTTTTATTACTTAAAATAGCCTAAATAATTATATATTTAAGAAATATAAGAAAAAGTTGGAAACAGTCTCAGGATAGTTTCATACTATGTAAATCAATGGGACTCTCATCATCATCTAGGAATTTTCCATATGTGCATATTATTTCCATATGACAACAAATCTATTTTAGCATATTTTAAAAAATAATTGAATTAAATTCAAGTTCAACTTTGCATTTGGTGAAAATTTTCCCAAATTCTGAATAAAAGACAAGCTTCATTTGTGAGACAATGATGCTCACATTTCAAATGTCCATGAGCAAACAGGATATAATGGTCATATGACCTCATAAATTGTATGTCCTTCAAAAATAAAAGCCCCCTTTTCACAACTAGCTGTAAAAACATAGATTTATATCACAGCTTTTTGGAAAAATGAAGATAAAGTAATCGTTGCCACATGGCAACACTATGCAATAGAGGGTTAATAATCTTTTTTTCAATATAACATAGTTCTAGTCTAACAATAGATATATCAAATTTAGCCATATGTCACATTTCCATTAAGAGCAGCACATCTAGTCATCAAGGTCACAGATTAGCGACATGACATGACATGATGGTCTTTGGTATATATGTGTCTTGGATGTGTGAAAATGAAAACTGGGATATAAAAATAAACTGCAATAAATTGCCAGCTGCCTCTATCTGCCTGTGACAACATTTGCATAGTGACAACGTGTCTGACAGCACCTCATTCGCTGCTAGTAATTACACAAACACTATAAGAACTCCCGCTTTAAGTGCAAACTCAAACAAATCACACATGATTTGCACACACACACACGCGCGCGCGCACACACACGCGCACGCACACACACACACACACACACACACACACACACACACACAGAACCTGCAAGTCTTCTGCTCTGTGTGTGAACCAAATAAACATGAAGTTGTTGCAAAAATGTCATTATTTTTGCCCCATTCTCACCCCCCAAACATCTTATTCCTTTTTCACAGCAGCTGTAAATACAAACTGACATCTTCCAGGTGAACTTTTCAATGCAAATTTCCTGCAGGATGCGTAAACGGTGCAACTTTATAGAAGATGGGAAGGGAATTATATTAGTGTGTGTGAGAGAAAGAGAATGAGATAAGAGCAATGAGACAGAGAGAAATAGAGTTAGCCTTGGTCGAAATAAAGGGAAATTCTAACTAAATCCTAGCTTGCCCTTCCCCGTGGTGCGAGCCAATGAGATTGTGAGTTATGTGCCGTGTCCCCTGTTTTCTGGGCTCCTTCCCTGGCAGTTCCCACACTGATAGATGGGGGAACATCAATCTCATTAGGGAAGGAACAGATAGAGCCCCCCCGCCCCCCTCTCCCCCTACACCAATCTCAATGTGTCATGGGATTGTGATTTGCATAATTGCATTGCAATTGGCAGATGAACGTGACCGCTCTGAAGGGAGGAAAAAAAAAGAAAAAAAGAAAAGATTATGCCGGGTATGATTAACGGGACATTCCCGACCTCAGGAGCAGTACAAGTGTCACAGAGATGTTTTCAAGATATGTAAATGTGTTAAAAAAAAAAAAAAAAAAAAAAAGTGAAATTCCTCATGAGGATTTAAGGTGCGTCATTATGTTCTTTAACAGAATTAAGTCCCATCAGGCTGATACTGTGACACTATGTCAAGAAACTGTCAACACCTTCTTCCATGATCGCTCTGACGGAGGGACAGACAGACCGGGGGATGTGGGGGGAGGAGGGTGCAGAGAAAAGCATGTTTACACGGTCTTGATTAAGCCGTGGGCCACAAAGGGACAGTCTGTATTCTCAGGGGTGAAGTGATTATATGAAATGTCAGACAGGACTGTCAGTGCTGTAATTATGGCTGAGTATAGTACTGCGCTCCGCGGCTTCATCTGAGAGGTCAGACGAGCCAAAACAGTATTTAGAATCCACCTCACGCAACGTCTTAGGCGACATAGCCGGTTGCCTAGGGCGCAAAATGTCAAGAAGGGGGAGCTGCCACGAGAGATCTTTTTCTTCTTTTCTTCTTTTTTTTTTTTTAAAGAGAACAATTATAACTTCAGCAGCTTTGCCAAGGGGCTCCTTCAGGTACGGTGGATTACTACTAGATATTAATTCTCATTAAGGAGGGTGGTAAGTTGCATGCTAGGCAGAAGAGAGGCGGTTAACGCAGTGGGGGGTTAGATGATGCACACAGCAGCGATATCAGATATCCACAGACCACAGAGAGAGGCTCATCTGTGGGAGGTTGGTCTGTGTGCAACAGACTGAGGCAGCAGACGCTTCTGTCCAAGCAGCCTCAGATACACAGGAGCTGGTTCGAATACTAATGTGGGCACAGTTTGTGTGTTCCTGTACGGGAAGAGTAGGATAGTTCATGTAACAGTAACAAAGAACAAAGAAGAAGAGGCTTATTAGCAGGGGACAGGTATGCATGCACAAGAAAAAAGAAATCACCACAAGCATTTGCGTACCTGACAGTCGCAAAAAATAAATAAATAAATGGATTTACACATGATGTTGAGACTGCGATATGAAAAACTGCAGCACATAGTGATGATAAAAATCTTTGATGTTGATCTGTTAATTATTTGATTTAAGGTATTTTACAAATAGGCTTCATTTAAAAGGATACAAGTAAAAAAATGTTCAAATGTGTTAAAACCTTCAGATGTTAAAATATGTTGAAAAAAAGATGTTAAAACCTTACATATGCTAAAATGTGTTAAAATATATTAAATACATGTTAAAATGGGATAAAAAAACAAGTTAAAACAACAAGTGTCTTTAAAAAGGATAAAACGTACAGGTGTACATATAACTTATATATATATATACTTAAGATGTTTACAAAAATAAACAGAAATTATATAGTAATAACAGTGTCATGCCTTTGACTCGTCTTAGGGGAGACTCACACTTTAAAACCGCTGCTCTACAGCATACAGCAGCTTTAGCTACAGGTGGTAAAAGATGAACAGGTGACCTGGTAGAAATGCGATTTATGATCACGCAGCAGCAGCCGCCGCTCTCTCTCCTTCCGTCTCTTTGTGCTGTGAAGAGGTCTTCAGACCGGGTGAATAACCAGAGGGGCATACTCAAAAAGACACCTCAGAGCCCTGCCTATTTCATATCAAAATGAATCCCGCCGCCCAGCGAAGCGCCGCTCCATTATTCAAATTGAATATCATTGCTTCAGAGGCTACGGGCTGTTTATCAGCAGCCTGTCAACTGTTAGAAGATCAGAGAAAGAGACGATGAAATCGCTCCAGTATTGGGAGAATACCTTATTATATTTTCTTATAGGTTAAAAGCTGGAAGTACTAAGTCCTTGATTTGCATCTTAAAGGGAGACGGGAGGATAGCGGCGGAGCACAGCCATGTGGAAAAGTTGCTGACCTGAAGCACAATGAGCCGAGCTGTTGACACTGAACTGTACAACCACTGCTCCCATTAGTCATATGAACATTATGTGGTGCAGTTATCTTAGACCTTGCTTTTCCTTTGTTTTTCTTGTCAATACACAAAGCAGTGTGCACTATCAAGGCTAATGTTAGCAGATGTGTATTTAGACCTGAAGGCTCATGTCAGCATGCTAACATATTCACAATGAGACTAGGGAAGCTGGTAGGAATGTCATTACTTTTGCAGAATTCTGGTAAAAGAAAACATTTCTAGAAAATGTAAAGGTACGGTGTGTAGTGGCTGCAAAAAGCCATCACTACAACGAAAAAACGAAAAATCTTAACTAGTAAAGATATCTATCTATATTGGAACAATTAGTCTAATATTGAGTAGAATTGTCTCATTCCTCTGGCAGATAATATAGCTTACTTAATTTTTTTTTGCCTGATTTGGGTGAATTTGGTCTTGTTTTAGATTAAAGAAGAAAGATTAAATTGACTAAAAATCAATCCTCAAATAAGATAAATTATCTTTATTATGATTTCAGTTTTTGCAGTGTCATTGCCTGTTTGTCTGTTCTGGGTGATTGTAGAAGCATGGTGGCAAAAATGTCTCAATCTAAGGAAATAAAGGTTCATCATAAGCTAGTAAAATTCACCCAGAGCAGGACATGAATTTATGACTATTATGACTGCATGAATCATAAATTCATGCAGTCATAATAGCTGCTGAGACATTTCACCCAAAATAATTTCATGATCACCAAAGTCCACCATGAACGGACCATTAATGTGTGGATAAAAATATTTGAGTCTGCAACTAACGTGCTTGACTGAATGATTGACTGACCGAGAATGCTTTCACTGGGCTAAAAAATAAAACATACATTTTTTAAGTGGAATATAAAACAAGTGATTGCTCTTCAAGGATCATCTAAACCAGGGTTGTCAAACATGCGGCCCGGGGTCCAGACCGGCCCGCTAAAGGGTCCAATCCGGCCCAACAGATGACTGTATAACGTGTGAGAATAAAACAGAGCAGTTCCTGTTTCTTCACAGAAATGTAGTATATAATCTAGTGTAATTCCTCTGCTTCATAGCAAGAGTCAAACCCTGAAATGCTGAATTCATCATGAGTTGCATAAAATGCTTCTTGTCTGTTTTGTTAAATTCCAGGATGTAATTTAGACCAATGATCTCATTTCCTGTCTTTTCCCCTGATGACTGGCTAGAGAAAATGAAAAATAATCCTCACCCTTGATCTAAACCATGGCATTGAATGAATAATGCTAAGCTGTAAAGCTATATTATTATTCATATATATGTGATTATATACATGATTGACTGTAATGAATATTAATGGATGCTTATGACAGTTGTTGTTAAGTATCATTACTTAAATTCTGTTAATATATAGATAGAATCAATCAATGAGTCCATCTTTGCTTTTTTACTCTCTCTGTACATTTTTACAGGTGCAAAATACATAAACACAAACACTCAAAGCTCATATATATATATATATATATATATATATATATATATATATATATATATATATATATATATATATATATATATATATATATATATATAGTGATATCAGGTAAATGGGGTCGGTTTATTTTCCATGTATATTTATGATTAATAATGACTGTTTCTGATATTTTATTTGGGAATTATGTGATAAAATCTAATTATCATTTGCACATGGTTCAGTCTAGATTTGAAGTATTGTCTCACCACCATAGAAACCACCAAGCAGTGACCAGTTTCCTCCCTAATACTTTAATAATACTCCTCATTGCCACTTGTTTTCTTGTTTTTAAATGAAAGGAATACCTGTATATTATACATTCTGCACATAGCATTTACCTGAGGGTGCGGTTGCCGGCGGCGACACTGCAGCGGGCAGGTCCACGCTCAGCTTTCTCTTTGCTTCCAGGACTGGATTCTCAAACTGAGTCTTCTGGTTGATGTGACTGCACAAAGAAAGATCAGCAGCATTAAAACTCAAAATACAGGAATAACAGGTTTAAGCTCCACTGTGTTCTCATCCTGTTTCAGCTGGCATCATATATCCTCTGCTATATATTCTTTGATCACTCGAGCTACCAATAACGGTTGAGTACCCACAGTCTGAGCTGCCAGCTAATGTTGCTGTGATTGTATTTGTATTTGCAGTTTTTACCTTTTGGCCTCAGGAACGCGACTCGTCTCCACCGCTGATATTTATCTTTTTCCCCTGTCATGCAAAGCTGTGATTTGACTAGCTCTACGCGGCATAAATCTAAGACGGGCAGACAGCATGTCATGTGTCGGCCGCTCTAACGCGCACGCAGCCTGTAATCCACAAAGCCCAACCTGTCTGTAACACAAGCACAACACACACGGACGGATCGAGAGCACGTCTGAACCTCGGAAATAAAAAATAGAACTAACGGTGGCCAGTGGATTCAAAGAGAATGGGATAGAGAGGATCAGAAGAGATCTTTGCTTTGATAGTCCACATTGTCCTGATGGGACCAACATCTGCTCCGTGCGTTGTGATCCCCAGATCAAAAGATTCCCGCTGCAGAGTGTAAAGGACATCGTGCCCCTGTTTGTTTCAGGCCTTCTTTTTAAGGCCTTGGCGGTATCTGAAATAAATATCGGGATTCTGTCATGTCCAAATGTCAACAGTATTTTTTGCAGCAGGAAAAAGAAACAGTATAATTGTGCCGTTGTATTTTATGTTTCAGTTGTTTTCCCTGTAGCCTTGATTTAAAAGAAGTGAGGGTTGCAACGGAGTTTGTTTCAAATACTTGAAGCATAAAAACTGAAAGCTGCTTCTCCATAAAGTTTATGTCACCACACACCAGGGAACATTGCAGAGTAAGTGAAATGGAGCTCAGACTCACAGCAAAGCAAAACAAATAAATAAAAAATAAATAATAATATTAGAGAAACAAATATTTAGATATTGTGAAAATTATCACACATGGTGTAAAAATCAGCTTTGCTATCCTGGCAGCAGTTTCACACTGAAAAACTGACATCTTAACAAGTCCAATAGTGAGTAGAATTATCTTAATAATTTAGCTTATTTTATTTTTTTGTCTTAATTTTACTCAATTTAAACTTTTTTAGAAAAATGCTTATCTTGTTGTTGTTTTTTTTTTTTAAATAGACAAATTAACCCAAATCAGAAAAAAATGAATAATGAATAATGATCTGCCAGTGAAGTTATTATATTTAATTGGCCACTAAGTGATTGAAGTATCGTGACTTTTGCCAACATGTGTTATATTTTTCACAATATCTAAAATAAAATTCTAAAAATTTAAAATTTGTTTCTTTAATATTATTCTTTTTAGTATTTATGGTTGCATTTTATTTTTTCACTCACTCTGCAATGTTCCTTGGTGTGTTTTTGGTACAATTAGTCCAATATTGAGTAGAATTATCTTATTCCACTGGCAGATAATTTAGCTTATTTCTTTTTTTTTCCTGATTTGGGTTAATTTGTTCTTTTTTTTAAGAAAATAAGACTAGCATTTTTCAAAAAAAAGAAAGATCAAATTGATTAAAATCAATACAAAACCTTGAAATGAGCAAAATTATCTGCCAGTGCAATAAAATAATTCTACTCAATACTCGACTAATTGTACCAAAAACCTATTATCACTTGTTAGGATTCCAGGTTTTTGCAGTGCAGTCCAACACCACTTCAGGGAGTTTACACCAAACTCTTAAAAGCAATGAATGACTCTCAGGTCACGCCTCTGCTCTAAAATATTTCCTTCTGCTCTGAGAAATGTCCCTCCACGGTTAGATGGTAATGGAGAGAAGTAGCTCCTCCGCGTAATGAGCTTTAACATCTGTAAATCCCGGACATGACAGCGTCTTGGGGAAGACAGAGAGCATCGATGCTGCACAGTGAATCAGCCACATGCTGAGACGCTGTGGTATACATGTGTGTGTGTGTGTGTGTAAAAGTACTATGTGCTCTCGCTGTGTGTGTGACTCATGCACCGAGATACCCTCCCCATTATCTCCGGAGAGATAAACATTCCCCTCTCTGCCATTTGCACTCTTTCATTTCCTCTCTTTTCCTCTCTTTCTCGCTCCCTGATTGCCACATGTCATGTTCTGTGCGGCGGTTGAGGGGAAAATAATGAGACTTTGTGTCACGTTGTCGCATTCGGACGTTCATTCATGATACAAAATTTGCGAGACAAAGAGGCAGACAGGGAAGAGGCAGCCTCTCGATGACCCTCTTGCATAAACATGGCGTTAATCCCCCCCCCCCTCAGGTCTCTTCCTCTTTGTCCACAGTAATGGGACAAAAAAAAATGAAACATTGTGCTGCTGTTTACACACTTGATCAGAATGGAATCTGTCCCTTGTTTCTGTCTTTGGGACCCAGACGCTTCATTGTCTGTTTTCTCTCACATACATGATGCTGTAACCCGCCGAGATTTTCTGTACTGACATAATTGCTTCCTGAAAGGCGTGTGGGAAACTAGCGTAGGGACAATAACTGGGATTCCATCCAAACGTGTTGAAATTTGAAAGTGGGTTTTCTGAAATGCGCAAAAAAGGAAATGCTAATTGATGGCTGTTTCCATTTGTTTTGTGTTGCGATTATCGGGAGAGATCGCCGTGAGATTACATTATAAGAGAGCGCGAATGTATCCGTGGCAACAGTTGAGCTCAGCTGACATCCAACAGTTGATCATGGATAATTTTCTTTGCTCTGGGGGAACATTTGCTACAATTTTATAAGCGTTTAAAGCTACAAAACCATGCTGAAGAGAAGAAGGAAAAGAAGATTTTGCTTCATTCATGTGTTTGGGGGCGTCGCCAGTGAAAGAGTTTTCTTTGACTAAAACTAGACTAAAACAGCAGGACTTTTTCTCGACTAAAATCTGAAAAGTTGATTAAATATAACTAAAACTAATAAGGGCATATGACAAGACTAGGACTAAAACTAAACTGAAAAATAAACAACAATGAACACCGGCTGCCTCTAAGATTTATCGTTCAATACATCTTAACCTTTGAAATTCAGCGCTACACGATTCAGTAAGCTAGCAGTCAGTCCTGAACATCCACCAGCGTTCACAGCTGCAACCCACTGGGTCCCACAGAGAATTTACTCACTCCACGTAGTAGGTGCCAAACTGGGGGTCCTCAATCTTCTCCCAGCCGTAGGGCAGCTCTGGGGGGAGACAGGAAGAAGCAAATCACTTCAAATACTGCTGAGACACCGTAGGACAGTTGCACAATGCAATGAGGCGAGGTGCCGCAAATTCACAGCGTGCTCACCTACACCTGGAGAACAGGGGAGAACTGCTTTTATTTGTCACCAAGTTATTTAGGACTTAATACACACAGGAAATGCTGAGAATGTACACAGCCTGCCTGAAAATAATAACCTTTCTGTTCCAGCAGCGCATATGTGCGCAACATCTTGAGCCTTCTGCTGCTGTTGTGACAAACGCACGCGGCGCAGAGGAGATCTTTACGCAAGAGGGGCCATAGGAAATTGGCTTTTGAGAGATGCCGCGATGATGAGCTCTCTGCATGGGTCCCAGAAGCCATTAGGGGGAAAAAAGGGGGGGAGAAGGCAGACTGGAGGCTGGGAGGTTTGCACTGTGTCACCAGCAGGTCCACGACTAGGACCGCTCAGCTGTTCAGTCTCCGTCTGTTAGCTAGCGCCATCAGGGAGGCAGGCGTGTTACTAACACACGCTGCTCTATGCAGTAGGGAGTTGGGATGAAGAGGAAGTGGAGGCAGGTCAGGAGGAGAATATCTAAGTGGGAGCAAACAGGTCGGCTCACCTCCTTCGTCGCATTTCTCGGGAGGTTTGGCCTTCTTGGCGAGGCGAGGGTCCAGCCAGGTCGTGGTCTTACTGTTGTGACTGAAATAAAAAGAGCAGCAAAGTAGCTAAAATCATTTCACAAGTAGCACACAAAGGGTCTATTACAGTATTGTAAATGACCAAATAACACTGGGTGCAGGTCAGAGTCTAATTTATAAAAAAAAAGAAAACAATTAAGGAAGTAGACATGACCACTGACGCTGCATGTGCCTAATTGTCGTGCTCAAATGACATTAAAGAACATTCTCTCTGGTAATATCACTTAATTGTCGATCAACATGGCTGCGGTGCAACGAAAAAAAATACAGAGGAAAACTGTGGTGAGACGTTTAACTACAGTACAGTAATCTGAATTTAGAAAAATGTAAGTTATACCGTTGTCATACCGGTTTTGCTGAACAAGATTTTTGCCAGGAAGAAATTAATCTTCTGTCCCAAACTGCCACAAATAAACACTTGATTTGTTAAGTGACTGAAACAAATAAACTATTTTTAAACTATAAATAAAATTTGGTAATTTATGGTATATAGATATGCTTCACAGTTGTGGCTCGGTTGTTGTTATTTTCTCCTTTTTAATATTTTTTGTTTATTTTTCTTGTTTATTTTTTTTATTAAATTTGAATTAATTATTACTACTGCCATCTTTTTGGTTTCAATTTTTCTTCTGGTGTATGTATGAGGATAAAATAAAGAAATATATATAGATAATAATAATAAAAAAAAACACTTAAGATCCTAAGATTCTGTGACAACTAAGCAATTAAACAGTGGGAAAGTCTCTGGAGCCACTTTACCCCGGAGCTATTCTAACAAGCTCTGACAAACAAACGGAACTATAAAAGCTCCCTGAAAACACACACAACGTGGCAAACTTCTAATCTTTTGGGATGAAATGGTTTATTAATAAAACCTTTAGAAACAAGGAGAGAAAGAACAGGAGTGAGACACCGTGATGGGAGGAGGAGGAGGAGGAGGAGGAGGAGGAGGAATGGATCGACCCCAGAAAGAAGGAATGAGCAGTTGCACAGATCATAAAGAGCAGAACTGAGGGAGCGGGTCAGGGGTGGCGAGCTCAATTTAGCCTGCTGCTGCTCTCGCTGGCAGAATGAAGTATTGATTTAGCAGCGAGCGGCGGCACCTGGCTCTGTCAGCCGCTCGGCATTGACCGCCCGCCGCGCTAACAGGCCGGCCAAACAATGCAGGGGCCTGCTGCTTTTAGCACCAACCAACAAAAACCTGACAAATCAAACGTATTGGGGGGAAATGAAAGAAAAAATTAATTGAGAACAACGCAACTGGCTGAGCTGCTGGTGAGTCCACAGGTGTTCTGACACCTGTCTGACACAAGATGAATTGGGGGAGCGCTGGAATTTTAGTGTGATGCAACAGGCAGTGTTGGGCAAGATACTTCAAAACTGTGATACATTATTTATTACTTGTTGCTGTCATTGCAAAGTAATTTACCATAGTTTACAATATTACTGTATTTAAGATGTAAGACATTACACTACTATTGCATTAGTTTTAAGTTACTCTCACCAAAAAAAATGGAAGTATGAACTTGTCGATCTAAATAAACCTCTTCTTGTTATTATTGCTGCTAGTCACAACAGGGATCTTGTGGACAAGTCAATCTCAGAGCAGGAGAACATTAATTTAGTCTGTTTTGTGGTTTTATCTCCGCTCTCTTTGCTTCCTTGCTAACTTCATGATACTATAACACATCTGTAAATGTTAAATTACTGCTGCTATTTCAAGAAGTGGACAGTTCTTTAGGTGGAGCACACTAAGTGCATTTCACTA
Source organism: Lepturacanthus savala (assembly GCA_030544235.1). Lineage (NCBI taxonomy): Eukaryota > Metazoa > Chordata > Actinopteri > Scombriformes > Trichiuridae > Lepturacanthus > Lepturacanthus savala. The sequence goes on along the minus strand of CM060480.1, from coordinate 4,038,757 downwards.
CAATGTTCTTCAGATCTTCATGCTTCACAAAAATAAAATAATGATTGTGTGTGCATCTCTATCCAATGTTTCTGCAGGTTCACTCATCTCCGTCTTCTGTCTGATGAGTCAAAATGAAAAGGAAGTGAAACGTTTTGGCGTTTCACTGCTGCTGATCTCTGACATTTGCACCCAGTAAAATATTACCAATTTGTTTTCCTGTAATGCCTTACATTACTGTGTTACAGCAAAAAGCAATGCATTACAGGAATTCGTAACACATTACTCACAACACTGGTAACGGGAGAGTAATAGGACAGAAAACAAGGCTACTTACTCTATGAAATACACCATGCCAGTCTCTGTGTAGGCGATCTCCCAGTTCTTGGGCAGGGGTTCCTGACTTTCGTCCTGGGTCAAAGTGTTCCACGCTCGCGGGTCCATGGCCCCGGCCGACTGGTTGTAGCTGGGCACTGTCTTCCTCCACTCCGCCTTGTCCTTGTGCTCTGTGGCCCGGCATGGGGAGAGGGACACGGGCACGGAGATGGAAAGAGGGATGGGATGGGAGTAGGGGTAGGGGAGGTGGTAGAAGGAGAAGGAGACAGGAGGTGAGATCGTGGCACCATTGGAGCTCCTCTGGGCTCTTTGCATCGCTCCCTTGCTACCGCCGCCGCTCCAGTCGCTCTTCCTCTGCACACTGGGTGTACGGCTACGTCTGACGGGAGAGGACGGCGAGAGAGCGAGAGAGAACGAGTGCAAGGAGAGGATGGAAACACAGCGATTGCCATAGGATTTGCATGTCAGCAGTGATGTACTGGGAGCTGCCTCCCAGGCAGGAGCAGAGCTGACCAATGCTCGAGCCCAGCCGCGAGCACCCACATCACAACTCTATTAGTATCACACAGGCTGCTGCTGCTGCTGCATGCGTGTGGGTGTGTTTGTTTAATCTCACGTGTGAGGTTCTTATCTGCAGGTTTTCATCTGGCCGTGTATAACCTAGCTTCATTGAACACTCTGTTTTGTTTGGCTGGGCATGATTGAAAGGCAAAGATGAAAAGTGATAAAAAGCTGTTGACTGGAAGAAGTCTGGAGCTTTTTGCCCTGAAATTGGGGCCACTTTTTTTTTTTTTATTCCCCCAAAGCAGCAGAGCTGTGGATAGGTTTTCTGCACATATAAAGTCAGAATAAATGACTACAAAAACTCGCTCAAGGCTATCACAGCTCGCTGCCCCTCGCAGAGAAATATAACCTGGGATTTTGTAAAGGTGGGACATGCGGGCTTCACAAAACTGACTGAGAAAGCTAAAAGGACACAGAAAAAAGGAAATGTCTGTTTACAGTAATTACTGAAGTCGCTTTGAGGCAGGGTTCAGTAATATGTGCTCTGCTACACTTCGATGTAGGAACATCCTCGCCACTTAAACAATCCAATCATCCCCATGCTGACAGACGTATAATAAAGTCTATTTTACACTCTGAGTGACATCCTTCTGCGCTGAGTGTTTTTTCTTGGCCGGGCTCCACATCGTTATACCGCCGGAGGCCATGGAGACGATGTGCCACTTTGTGCTTGGATATGAGGTGAGCGGCTCATTCGACATGCACATTTATCTTTTTACACATTTTTCTTCACTGGCCTGAGGGCACGATACCAAGTCTCACAGTAAAAAGACGCTTTTTCCAACTTCCTCCACTGGATACCAGATCTGGAAAAAAATAGTATGTAAACACGTTTTTTTTTTTTATTTGAATACGTTTTTATAATCTTCCAGAAGGTTCATTTACATTTCTGTGATAACATATCTGAACTCCATGCAGCGTGCAGTGCATACACTGTATGCAATCCTAACAGCCATACCATGATAATGGCAACAAGCGTCTTAGGACTTTTTCAAACCTGTAGTTGTGAACCAGGTGTGAACTAAAACTCATGTTTTTACATTGCAGAAACTTGATGTTTTCACACTGAAATTATGTGAGTTCACCAAAAACCACGATGTGATTTCACCTACATCCAGTCTTTATCACCTACTGTATGTGGGCGTCGCCTCCCGATACTTTACATTAATTGGTTTGAAGCTGGGCGTGTGACTGATATCAGGAATGTTGTCAACTTGATAACCCCAAGGTATCAAAGCCGCCTTCTACTACTATATTTTATAAACTGAAAGGTGCACTGGATTATAAGGTGCATAGAGTGAAACAAAACAGTCAGATGAGTCAATTTAACTCATTCATGTCCTCTAACTGTGGCCAGCTCACTTTGTTCCTTTGGAAACTGTTGGTCTTTACTTGGTGCAGATCATCTTCTTGCTTCCTCCACTCCCATACCATTGATTCATTAATGTTGAATTCTCTCACAGTTGTTGAATTCCAATGTTTTACTGTGTAACAATGTTCTATTGCCTTGAGTTTGAAATCTGGTTATAAGCATGCCTCTTAACGGGTGCCATTTTGACAGATTATTGAGTGCTGTGTACCACATAAAATTGGTTCAAGGTTAGTACGCACAACCAGAATTAATACACAAGGCACACTGTAGGGATTTTAGGTGTGCCTTAGTTGTTGACTTTTTATGACATAATTGGACTGTATCAATTAAAAACTACTGCAGCTCATGTTTTCCTTTTCCAGTTCTGAGGAGCATGCTGCAACTTCCTGAAATTAGTCCAGAAGTCTGAACCATCCAAAAAAATGCTTCCACGCTATGGAATCATGGTCCAGTTTGATATAGACCAAGACCCCCTCTTTTTGTCAGACCATAGTCTCAGGACTATGGAGGTTTTACATCTGTAATTTTTGTTTGGGTCAAATTCAGAAGTCTAAAAGTCTTGAGTGAAAACCTTAAACCACCCTTATTTTTGTCATATTTAGAAAAAAAATTTAAATCCAAAGTCAAAATTGTAAATGATGCTGCCTATGTTCTATTCATGCAAATTTCAGTTTTCTTATCTCTTGGTAATTTCATGCAGAGTGGCTCATTTGGACAGAATGTGGATCGGCGAAGCCATTCGGCTCTAAGCCAGGGTGTGATGAGGCCGGTCAGAGAACCGTTACTGACGCCATAACAGAGGACGGGACAGCTGAAGGCTCCAGCTGGAAAAGCAAAGGGAGACAGAAGCTGCTGCTTTGTTCAGTTTGTCCCAACATGTTGGAACATAATGCTGACTTACTATTACTGTTTTATAATGACACAGGAGTTAGAGGTTTGCTAACTTCCATCCACCATTAGCTGATGCTCATTCTGACTTTGTTTGCACTCCAGGCCATTTGAGGACATTGTGAGGGAATCAAACAAGTACGTCTATCGCTTCTATTGATCTCAGACATACTTAAGCTTCCTCTTGTATTTGCACTTCTGTGATTTAGTGCTGACCTTGCAAGTAGAACAGCTAATCCTGAGAATGTTTGTTTGGAGAAAAGACTGATAAGAAGAAAAGAAGCAATGTCCTGCTGTGTTGTGTTGGAGGAATAATACATAATGTACTGCTGGAGGGAAAAAAACGGTAAGACTCATATTATAACTTGAAAGAATTGTAGGCAGAGTAAAAATACAAGTGTGAAGTGTGTCTCACCAGCCAGGCCATTGACCATAGGAGGCCTCTCTTCTTCCTCTTCTTCCTCTGGGGCGGCACTGTCCTTTCTGTCCATCTTGCTGACCGAGGTCGTGCGTTTTCGTTGGACCTCGCTGTCAAATTCCTCATCAAACAGAACCTGGTCCACCAAGTCTGGCTGCACAGGGCTGGGCTCTGCAGGGGGCTTAGGGGTGCCATAGTAATTGCCTGTTAGAGAGGAGAGAGTCACTTACCATCAGCTAATCCAAATCCACTTCTAACCTCAATCCCAAAGCCAAGTTCAAACCCTACAGCTACAACCAGGGCTGGGAAACTGTGGGCCAATCTTGCTCTCAGCATTTCCTATCCATATATATGGTCCATATTAGTATAGGGAAACCAGAAGTAACACACCTACTCACACATTTTCAGTATGAAGGAAAGTATTATTTTACAGTTCAACACAGAACGGAAAGAGACAACCGAGCAACAATACAGCGGCAGAAACACGATCAATAAAGGACCCCTGTCACCACAGGTGTTCTGTAGCAGTTTAAATTTCTTTAAACACACAGGAGAGTCAAGTTGTTAACAACAAAATCATATCTGGCAGAGCTGTGCTGGTTGGAACAAAAAAGGCCAAGCTTTTGCTGTCATAAAACTCAGGATTTGGAACAGTTTCCTGGATAAAGGGAAGCATTTTTCCTTCCTCAAGTTTTTGAAGCAATTTAGCTAATTCCAGTTGTGTATGACAACTACAACTTTCACTACTGATCCAGATGATTGGAAAAGTTTACCCACATGTGGAATTTGGAATTTATGGGTTTGCACAAGATGAAAAAATACATTGAATATGTAGGAAAGTGTCCAGTATAACAACTGTGCTGGTGAGGTAATAAACCTCTTAATCTGCACCGCCTTTTTTGGTCCTATTTGTGAAAACGGTATGTCCAAGTTGTAAGTAGCACAGTTCCAACATGTCACATGTTGTTTGAAAGCCGTGATCAGATTTGGATGATCATGGGAAATCTCCACTGGGTCACACTGCTGTCTATCAAACCATAGGTGGTCAAACTTTCATAGTTGATACTCGTTGGTTTTCAAGCTGGCTATCTCCAGATGCCAAGCTTCGTTTGGGTGGTGCATGGCGTCAATCGATGTGAAACAACTTCAAGAACATAAATATTGCATTATTTGTGCATGGAAGCCAACGATTGATGCGTAGTATTGCCGTAAATGATCCCCATACCACACATAGTACAGTGTGTCTTAAGAGGTTAATATCACAAAAAAGAACTCAACTATCATAAACCAGACAGAGTAAAACACATAAGGAAGGTCATGTTGTCTTCCACAGCCCTTCAAACCTGCTGATCAGGCACAGCAGGAACCAATGTAGCCGTAGAGACGTGGTCCCAGCCTGTTGACGAAAAGGCTGTCTGTGTTCATTGCTGAGCCACTGGATGCTATTTCTGGGCCATTAAAGGGACGTGGGGGGGATGGTAATGTCGGTCTCACCGTCCACCAGACTAAAATATCTCACATTCATGGCCCCTGGAGGCTGAAGTTTGTTCCTTTCCTCCAGTTCCACTATGAATTTGATGTTTTTTTTCAGTGTAATATTTTGTCGATGAAAGCACTGAAAATGTGCCTCTCAGTATGTAATAACATCCTTTAATCCCCTGATTTTTCATCAAGCACCACCATCAAGTCAATATCCTATTGACCAAGAAGTTTAAGGTTTTGTTGATCTTTTACTGTGTTTTGTCTGCTTCAAAAGTGTGTCTTTGGGAGTGTCATTATTATTATAATATTATTCACTACTGCAGGAGTCACAGCCCTCACAAAAGTCAAATAAACTGCTGCAAAACCATATTTACAGCCTCTCTCCCTGAGGAGATGCGACTACAAGCCAAGGTAAGTTCCCAAGCAGTCGATTGCCCCTTTAAGTCCATCAGCTTGCCTTTGCTGTCGTTGTGGTGCCTAAGGCTGCAAACAGCCTGATACTACAGAGCGAGGGGAGGAGGGGGGGAAGCAAGAGCTTCACTAGACTTCATCTTTTCTCAACTATAAGAGAGGGGTGACCCATTTTACTACTCATGACCAGGGGCTGAACAAATAGACAGTGAGGTACAGTAGCTATATTGATTGACTCTGTCCTCCAGTGTTTGCAGTGTGGGTAAAGACTGAGTCTGCCACTGTGTCTGAGTAGCTGAACGCTGCATTTTAACAGTTACACAGCACATCAGGGAGTGAACAGACGCTGTGACAATGGAGAATATTCACAATATGAGAAAAGGAATAAAGGATGACGATCAGGAAATGGCAGAGAAAAACAGAGAGGAGTGATTTCTTATTAACAGATACATGTGACTTAATGTTTGATAGTGTTTATTTCACACAGAGCAAAACAAGGAACAATCATCCCTTCTGTGATTTTAATTTCCTCATTTAAATATAGATATATCAGTTCGCTGATAAACAATTTGAATAAAAATGTTCATAAGACAAATGAGACACTGTTTAGATGCTGTGTTGTAATGTTTTAATGACTTGTTACAATATTTCTACTAATTAAAGTAAATTTCTTAACCATTTGTAATTGTCTCTATTTATTATTTTAATGCAATGAATGCATCTTATGAAGTGTTTCCAACTCAAGAAAACATTTAATTCACAACTAACAAAAAGTGATTGGAAAACGAGTTACAGATTTGCTGGTTTTAGGTTTGGTTTGCTTAACATGCTAACATTTTTATATTGGTTATATTACTTGGCTGTTTCTTGTCAGCTCTACTTAATATTTTACTGTATAGTGAAATTTATTACGTTTTTCCAACTCAAAATACCATTTAGTTCACTAAACTTACAAGAAGTGATTGGAAAATGTTACCTTACTTTTTAAATTAGATTTAAGTAAGAGTTTTTACAGTGAATAAGTTACAATGACAGGAACCAGAAATAACCATCAAACCTTGTTACAATTCTGCAGATATTTAACATCTTTAAATGCTATAAATTAACAATCAACACACAACTAAAAGGCCCTCTGTGTCTGATGGTGATGTTGAATAATAAATCATAATTGATCAAGGTAATTACATGGAATTGTGTTTTCACTTATGAAGCATTGGTATCAGTATCTTACTGAAAACTATTAAATTCTTTGCCACGTTTGTAATTAATGGGGAGCTTAATGGCAGAATGCAAATGTGGGAACCTAATTTGGATGTGGTAATTTGCCTCGTGCAGTCCTCGGTTTCTGAGGCTCACACAAAGGTATATGTCGCCTGTGTGTGTAAGTCTCCATTAGCATGAGCTGGAAGTGGCCACAATACGGAAGAGCATTAAGATGGATCACGCTGTAATTATACTGCACTAATGAGCTAAAAACAGTAATTGATGAACTTCATCTAGAGTAAAAACCATACAATCTGAAAGAGTGGAGGGCTGTCTGTTTCCTAACTTTACCTAAAGAAGGAATGCAGTGTCTCTTTGAGGAGTCTTTTTACCAAGTTCATTAAATAGGCTGTTTGTTTGAGTCTGAAGTGGCACTTCATTCTGTTTTGCTTCAAGTTATTTTAAATAACTACAGTTTAATTTAGCATTTATATTCTGAGACTACTCTCGGGGCATCTACTGACAGCTCTATTATTCTATTTTGCACAATGGATAATCATTAAAATATACCACTTACCAATTATGCAGAGTTCCATTTGCTATAATTAGAATAGTTTATTATATTCTATCGTGACGAAATAGTGTCAAGTTGATTGGATAAATGGTTCTTGAGATGTGCGAGGGACACAGGATTTTTTTTTCCTCACAACCGATGCTATCATTTCTTCATGAGAGTGGCAGAGAGAGAGAAAACATTGATCGAACCCGTCCAACGTCTTGATATATATTTCTGCCTCATTAAATGTCCAATATCTCATTATCAAGACAAAGACCTTCGCTACTGGGACGCCAGGACGAATACTGGAGAATCGGTCCTGATTTGAATAGGATGTCTGGTCACCCTTAGGCGACCCTGATGATGTCAGTGGCACCACTTGAAATCACCCATTTTAATTACCGACTTAGATTAATGAGCTGTTCATCCTTGAGAAGTGAAAACGTAGGAAAAAAAAGCCTGGGAGCCACCATGCCAATAGCTCCCCATGACTGTGTGTGTGTGACAAAAATAGACACCTGTTGATACAGGCAGTGAAATGAGAAATCAACATGCTGCTCTGTGCTATTTCACATATAACAAGAGGCTGGAAAATAGAGGGGAAAATGATTAATTCATCCCACATACTATTACCTAATGATAGATAATATTACTGACCTTGGATTCTACAATATATAGTGTAGCTCACCCACTCACAAACATTTCAGGTACATGAGCATTTCTGCCAAGTAGCATTTAACTTATAAGGATAAAAGCTGTTGAGTTTCAATGTTTAACCTACTAAATGCAAGGTTTGTCTTTAACTGCTGGAGAGCTTGTTCAGAACTAGAGCTTAATAAATTAGTTTCCAACTATTCCCTTAATCGACAAAGATTATCAACGGACATCAATTAATGAGTTTGAGTTATTTTTTTTAAGAAGGAAATGTCTAAATTCTCTGGTTCCAGCTTCTCTTCTCTGATTATTTCTGTTTTTTTAGTCTTCTATAATAGTAAACTGATGATCTTTGGGTTGTGGACTGTTGGTCTGGACAACAAAGAATATTTTAGGTGGAATCTTCAGCTTTGCAAAACAGTGATCCACATTTTACACCATTTTATGAATCAAACAGCTAATCAATTAATCATTTCATTAATTCATAGATTAACCTACTATCAGAATAGTCATTAGTTGCAGCCCTATTCAGAAAAGGATGATTGTTTGGCTCCTGGATATGCTGCTGGAGCCCTGATGAGAACTGTGGTGGCTGCTTAACTTATTCTTTTATTGAGAACTGATAATTGCATAAAAGTTATTATTATTATAAAGTTAAACATGAATAAATATTACCGTTTGTCTCAAATTTGCCTTTGTGTGATTACATTATTGCAACTGATTGATAAACACTTTTCAAATAAAAAAAACTTAAAATTCTTAGCACACAGTAGACTGGAGTACAATCAGAAATAAGCAGCCATATGTACTGAACTGAGAATGAAAATTGTGGGTATCATTTAATGAACTGAAATGAATGAAAGAATGGAAGAATGGAAATCTAATCAAAAACTTCCCAAAGATTCACATCCTTATTAATCTGGACCTTTGTTATAGCGCCACCATCTGGCCAAACTGCATCAGCAACATGGCCACCAAGTGTAAAGCAGATCAGATAAACGGTTGTCTAGATATATGTAAAGCATAAAGAAGCTCCTGGAATTGTATAGCGGTACAGAAATAGAACTGCATCTCACTGCAGAATTCTACATTTTTGGTCATCAACAGCTTATGGAATTTCAATCTTACTTCCTCCATTCATCACTCTGGGGCAAAGTGATAAATGTCGATTGTATTAAAGGTGAAAGCAGCAGAAAGGATGTGCTCGAGGGCTGGTAATTCAAACAATTTCCAGATAGTGTTATTACATTAGAGCTCTTTCTTTTTTTGCAGCTCTCTGAGTGCTGGGTGGACGGTACGAAGCAAAACCATTTTCATTTCAACAGTCCTGGCCAACGTTTGTTTGGCTCCGTCAGCGAATTACACAGCCATTCACTCAAGTTACACATACACGGTGGTGTTTGCTGCCAGTAAGAAGTAGTCAGAGGCCGTGTGTGTTTATGGGTGAGAAACACTGTGTATATACAATACGTGTGTGTGTGGAGGTCACGCCATCTGTTTTAGTCAGCAGCTGCCGGCATATCTCCTCTCCAACTCGTGAGAATCGGGAATGAAAAAAAAAGTGAGTGTGATCAGTGGTACATCTGCTGCGAGACATAACTTTCTCTTTTATATCTCACTACATCTTTCTGAGAAGCTTTAACGGAGAGCGAGGACGCTTGCAATCAGTCACGGACGTTTAGCGACGCGAAATGCTAGCAAACTGGTTTTCATGGCGATGTTTTTCAAACACACAAAAATGGAAATTATAGACATCCCTCACTACTGAGGAAGTTTGGGAAAAAAAACTTTCTAATTTAGTTTTTTTCTTTTTTTTAACTCCAGCTTCACCATCCTCCTCCCTGATCCTCTTCTCACCCCACGCCTCGCTCTGCGTTTATTCCCCCGTCTCTCTTTGAACCTGGCAGACACTGGCGCTCATTAATCATTGAGGTTGGGTTCCCGCTCTCTCTCCGGGGAAGTGCCCAGCCGGCCCAGGCCTCGGCAGCGGCTGCCAGTGCCCCCGGGCGGGTGAAGCCCGTCTTGTGCTCCAGCCTTGGCACAGAAGTCGGCTGCTGCTGCTTGGCATGGACGCCCACTCTTCACAAGCCAACCCTGTCAACCTTGCATTCCTCTGTCCTGTGTGCTGCTGTGTGTGTGGACGGCTTCACAATCTGGCCTTCGTAAAACAAACATCCCCCCAGCGTTGGTTTCATCAGACAAGACTAGATGAAATATATTCGTCAACACTACAAGACGAAACCAATGCCCTAAGCCTGTTAAGGCTCTTTTTCACTCTTATTTGCAAAAATGGTATGCCCAAGTTAATAAGTAGCACGGTTCCCAATATGTCACATGTCTTTGAAAGCTCTGGCTATTGGCTGTCAGATTTGGATGGTCTCATCATAGGAAATTTCAACTGGGTCGCACTGCTGTCCATCAAACTAATAGTGGTCAAACTTTCATAGTCGGTCCTCATTGGCTTTCAAGCTTTCTCCTGACTCCATGCTTCCATAATTGTGTTATATGTGCATAGAAACCAATGATGAAGCATGGTATTGCTGCTGTTGGCACTAAATGCAACGACACAGTGAGTGCTTCTCTGATAAAAGGTGTCAAAATAAAAATCATATGTAATAATAATAATTAGTGTGATGAAAGTATTGGTTTGACTAGATTAATTAATATGAACCTGCTGTCAAAGACTAAAAAATGACTATTGATGAAAACTAGACTTAAATACCTTGGATTTTAGCTGTCTGAAAGCAGACTAAAATACTTTGGATTTTCTTTGCGACTAGCCAGGAGTTTTCAACTAAACTTTCATAGTAAAGTGAGTAAATAAAAAACAAGTTGAGTAAATATGAATGAAACTAAAATTGAGCATTTGACACAAGACCAAGGCTAAAACTAATTTGAAAAATAGCCGACAATCTTAAGACTGCATTCCCCTCTAGTTTATGTGTGGCGACACCCAATATTAATGACAACCCCTTCTTATCTTTACCCCCGTCCTTGTTTTTTTTGTTGAGCGCCTCCTGTTCTTCCACTTCCTGTTTTCTTTTAGTTTTGTACGATAACACTAATCCAACAACAAGCGTTATCAGCAGTCCTTGGAGCTGGAGGTGATTCTTAATCTTGCAGGCTGTGTTTTGCCAGTTTCTGGGAGTGGGCAGCTGCTGCCAGCGCTGCACCTTTGCACACCTCGCCTCCTCCACCACTTCTGGCTCGCTGCCCTGTTTCTATCTAATCCACACAGCTCTGCAGCTACGCCTCACAACTTCACAAAGCCTTTAATGACAAAAAAGACCTATTATAAAATGGTTGTGGGCAAAGCAGCCCTAGCAAAACAAGAGGGGTGGTAAATGGTCATTTCTTTTCTAGCGAAGTGCGTGATCGTCAGGGGGATTGACTTTTGTATTTTGTACAAACAAGAGGGGATTGCTCATCATCGTTCTCCTGTTAAGCTGTCCTCTGGGAACACAACTGCACACTGTAGCTGTCAGCTGCAATGAAAGCACCACATATCTTTGTCTATAAAAGCTGTCCTTTACTTTTCCTATTGTTTATCCCAGTATTTTCTGCTTTATTCCCATGGTGGCCCGATATGCTGCATTCTTGTTGTAGGCCACGTTTATAGTAGAATTATGATTTTACTCTTGTATTTTTATATGTAGAATTATCACATTATTCTTATTTTTTCTAGCAGAATTCCAACCTTAATATATATCGTAATTCTTTTTTAGAAATACAATTCTTGTAATATTAGCACTTTTTGAGTAAAACAGCATCTTAATTCTTGTAACATCATAACTTTTTTTTCTTGCAGAATTCCAAATTTAATATATGATGTGTTTTTTTTCTCATAGGATTACAACTTATTTTGTGATATTATGACTTTTTGATGTAAAATTACTTTATTCTTTTAATATTATAACGTTTTTGAGTACAATAGCATATTTATTCTTGTAATATTTTCTTGTAGAATTCCAACATTCCAATATTATGTTTTTTTCTTATAAAATTACAACATGATTCTTGTAATATTATGACTTTTTCATGTAGAATTATTTTATTCTTGTAATATTAAAACTAGTGCAACAGCATCTTCATTCTTGTATTATGACATTTATTCTTGCAGATTTCCAACTTTATTCTTATAATTTAAATGTGACTTTTTTTCTTTCTTTCTTTCTTTTTTTTTTTTTTTTTTTACATAGAATTACATTGACTACCTTAAACCTCCAACTTGTAATCAAAGTAATGTATCTCATGTCAGTTTTGACATATGCAAACATGCATTGGCCAGTGCAGTTATTCGGTCTAATGGGGCTCGACTACTATAAGCATCACAGTAAAAACGTCTGCTGAATTACATTCTATACCCACCATTTCTTCTCTTTCATTATACAACAAAAGGAGGAGCTAAGCATGTGATAGAATGAGATTCTATGTGATATTAAAGCAGCTGCGTTTTCAGCTGAAATCTTTATGTAAATCCTGGACAAGCCTTCCTGTTGCTGACTCTGAGTTTCAACAGTCACCTGTATTCCTTGAATTTTTGCTTGTCTATTCCAGCTCCCCGTCTCCATCATAAATGATTCATACTGTCGGCTTTTCTGTACAGTCTGGAGGTAGAAAATTGGATACGGCCCGATTCACATACACGCAAATCTAATCCTTGAAAGTTCCAGCACAGCCAAGGTAACGCGTATTACTCACAGCCTGACACTTTCATCATTCTGTGGAACAAAAACCGGCAAACTAATCTATTTGTTTTTGTGCTTTTTAAACTTCCCCATCTACATCACCAACGGTGGAGTCAGCTTTGCTGCTAAGACCGGCTCGGAATGCAGGGAGCAGGACTGGCGGAATTTAAAAATGTAATGGATTTAATACTGAGGAGTGATCTCATAACAATATACACACACCATTTTCCCTCTTTTCTGCTTGGTTAATCATCCTTCTGATATCAGTCTTCTGAAATAACTTTCTATTACTGTTGAGCCACATTACAACCAATCTGCCAAACGCTCATTTGTCTCAGATATTGGCTCCCGCAGAGCCGCCTGGGGGAGCGAGCGTCGTGCTCGGTTACAAAAGCCCCCGTTATTCACAGGTCTGGAGGATTAGTCAACTGGTTGCCCAGGTCAGTGTGTTTCCATTCAGTCAGCCACAGAGGCGGAGAAAGGTAATATACACTGAAAAAACGAAGCATGTCACATGAAAGAGTGAGAGAAAGGAGTAGGGAGCGAAACTAGGTTCATGTTAAATGCTGAAATGGAAAAAAATGCAATTTTTTTGCCTCCAAGTGTCTCAGATCGGATTTTTTTTTTCATGTAAGTGTAAACTAAGCAAATTAGATTTTTTCCATTTCAGATCTGGCACAATTGTGTATTTGCTCCTAGTTCTGGTTCATATCCCGTCTCTGGCTACGCGACAACGGTCAGTTCGGCAAGTTACACTGAAGTTTCGCATTTGTCTGATATTTATAGAGAAGTTTCTATTCAAGCCAAACAGCGAGGGACCCATTTGCACCAAATGCTAACGCAGCAAAGCCATCCTGGGGGCTCATTTTACAAAAGAGATTTATGAGCACTGCTTACGCGCAGATTGCTAATGGTGTCAGTGCCCTATTTCACAAATTACCGTCACTTGCAAATAGCAGATAAATCCGTGAGTCCTACAGTTCTCTCGCATTCTTTTGTACGGTCCGTAAGTACAGTCGGCCTTTTAATTAGATAAAATATTTAAAAATTAACACAAGATAAAATAATCTCAAGTCACAAGTCACAGCTTGCATGTTGAAAATATTGGTCAAACAGGCCCCTGTTTATGATCTAAATGTCGCAAAAACAATGTTCTTACTTTGACTGAATTATATACCAATTATTAATATATATAAATATATTATGTTTCTGCTGAGTTGGTTCAGCTCGATGCTGCTAAATGCCACTAAATCTTGCCGACTGTATCTTTAAATCTGCAAATGCCTGGCGGTTTATGAGCTGGAACATAGCAATGAGTGTAATGAAAGATCTTGTCAGATTTTGCCCCACAAGAAAAAAGCAGCAGCAAAGAAATAATAATAATAATAATAAAATAGACGATTTTTTAAGTTTGAATCTGATGCTCACGAAACAAAATAACATATTGATGAAACCAAAAAAAGCTGCAACAAACAAGAACAGGGTTGAGAGAAAAATGCCAGGTTGCATTAGACACCAGTGTGTGAACAGAATTCAATCAAAATGGTATTGCATTGCACCTCAACCTGTATCTCAGACCAGAGGGAAGGATGTAAAATTAATTTAACCTATTAAAATCCAAAAGCCTCTGATATGGCTGCAGCATTAAGTTTTATACAGATATTATATGAGAAAACCTGAGCTACAACACTAAATAAAGGATATTTAGTAAAACACAATGTTATCACAATATCCACATCATCAATACAGTAAGAAAATAGATTAATAAATCAGTAGTAGGGCTGCAACTAACCACTATTTAGATATGTATATATTTGAGTGATTTGTGTGAGGGTCCTTTACATCTTACAGAATATATCATTCATGTTCTGGAATGATCTGGAATGATTATGGACAAATAATCTTTGAACTCTAATCTTATTAATCATTAAACTTTGAATTAAATTGATTCTGACACTTCTGCAGTTACCTCCCATGTTTTTAGATTTCTTTTGACACCAGTACATGTACATATCCATTTAGGTTGTAGAGATGTTCCATATTTATTGTCATTTTGATCATTTTTCTAACCAGGTGGAGCTTCGTTCGCCTGAATGCCAGGACCTGCATCTTCCCAATAAAATGCAGTGGTACATGTTAATAGAGTTTTTTTTTACAGTGTTTCTCTGAACTCAATCTGTTCATGTGAATGGACAATTATTTCAAATCTACAGTCTGTTAACAACCAGTAACAGAACTGTAGTCAATGACTAACTCACCATGGGGAGATGATTCATGCTGTGGTAAATCTCTCTCTTGCTACATTAGAGCAGATCTGAGTGTAGAGCTGTGTGTTATGTGTTTGTGTGTGAGAGGTTTATCTAAAGGTTTATCAGTGGAGCCTCAAAGGTCAAAAGTCCAGACATTAATGATTAACTTTCTGGGGGCTACTGTACGGTTGTGTTACATTACTCAGGGAAGGGCACAGCAGATTCATTATTCATCCTGTTGACTGGTTCACAGGGTGAGGGTTGAAGGGTCAGTCTCCCAGGGCTGGATGTGGGACAGAGGGCGGACCAGAGAGCTTTTTACGTAGCCAGCACGTTCGAAAACACGATGGGGACGGCAAATAAATCACCTGGGGGTAAATTAAGTCCTGTTCTTTCACATTTATGGTGACAGGTTGATGACAGGGCCAATCTGTTGACTGCAGCTGATGACCTAAGGGTGCACAGGTCAGCACATCCACAAGAACAACTAACAACCTGAGGGGGGGGGGGGGGGGGGCAGCAGTGTCTCCAAGGTGGCTTTGTTCAGGCGCTAGTATTCCTCTTCTTCCTTAGAGATAACTTGATTCTACACAATCTTTTTTCTAAGGTTGCGTCATTTCAAGCAGAGGCGATGCGCTATTTTCACGAATGAGGTCATACTGAGGTCGTTGTTCCAAAGACCCACGAGGTAGACCAATATTAAGTATCCCCTTGTTTGGACCCGAGTTTGTGTTCTTACCAGAGGAATCGTACCATTTGGTGTGGAGTCAAGAGGACCGAGACCACCTCTCCTGGTCCACTTGTAGTCCACACCCAATGAAAACAAAGCAAACTTAGCACCTTTGGTTCAATTGGACCGTCTGGCTCACAACGCAAAGCAGAAACTACAAAACAGCAACTGAAACTTGGAAAGTGGCACAACTAGTGCCAGGCATCATTTAGGACTGATAACCGCTGAGAATGAGATAAAAACAAAACAGATAACACAACAAATGATTATAAAAAAGGTGTTGCACAACTAGATAGAAGTACATTATGTAGGGAAGGGCTGGTGTATTAGCAGCAGCTGGGAGGTCAAAGCTAAGAGGGTGGGGAGCGAAGAACGCTGCAACTCCGGGGAAGATGTTGATCTTCTGTCTGTTTGTTCAGGCTCAGGCTTTGATGGGAAGGGGGCACTCAGACTGTGACCTGGGTGGGTTTGGTCCCTGCTGATATCTCAGGCCTTGTTGTGTAGACCACGAACACACACGGTGTCTATGTTTGGGAGCAAAGTCCCACAATCTCCTGAGCTGTTATTACCACCTTGGCCACGTCCAGCTGGTGTAGCCAAATATGTCCAAATACAACTACATGTGGCAGGTGACGCCACTGAAATTCACGAATTAACACTATATTTGATTCGAATATATTGGTTCTCTTTCAAAAGTAATAGAAGAAGTTAGAAGAAGTGGGAAGATGCACCTTCACCAGCAGGGGGTGTAGAATATGGGTTTATTTTGAACAATAAGGATTTTTAGTGCTAAATCTGGAACGTCATCAATTATATTCGATACAACTGGCTATAAACTACGTACAGATGCATTTGATAGACAGTTGTAGCAGCCAATAAACAGCTCTTTTCATAAACTACGCCTCTAATACAAACATGAACGGATGGTTCCCAGACCGAATATGATTTTACACTGATTTGAGTCCTGGTGTTAGCCAGCTAGCTGTGTTGTGAGACGTACCATCGTAGGTGCCGCTCTCCAGCAGCAGTCCACTTTCTTCCAGTTCACGGAACTCCCCCACGCTGATGAAATTGTAGTCCACCCCGGGAACTTCTCCCTCTCTGGGCTGCCGAGTAGTACCTGCCAACAATGACACAGTTAAAGACAGAAGGGAACATCCAAGAGAAGTGGGACAGAACTGTTCACTGAAATGGGGGCATAAGGGGGCACAGAGAGAGAGAGAGAGATGGAAGTGACTCTGTATCCAACATGCCCACAGGGATATAACTCACGTCCAAACACAATGCTCTGAGGAGAATCTGTATCTACATCATGAATAGTCAGCAGAGCCGGGACCACAACGCTATGAATTCATTATTCAGTAATGAAACAGGGGCGGGGGTGGGGGGGGGGATCCTTCAAAGCAGCACAGCTGTCAGAAGAATACAGAACACAGAGGAAGTGTATTAATGAGCAGGGTTTTTTAATTTGCACTTTTACGTTTGACTTCTGTGTGGAACGGCACAAAGTTGCAATTTAAATGCATTATTAATACAATAAATATAGATAATGGGAGAAGAGCGTTATGATTAGGTGTTCGCCAAGAAGGAGAATGGAGGAGGATGAACTCTGATTTTTAGTGTTGACCTGCTGCACATTCAGTTGAATAATAGCATTAATTTCCCCTCAGAATCACAGGCACAGCTTGGTTTCCATGGCAACATAAACTGAATATAATTAAAGATTAGCTGATTAGGCAATTAATGGAAATCTGACAAAACAATCAAATTACCAAGCCCTCATCATTTACCAGATAGATTAGCAGCATTTTTCCAAAAGCTCTAAATGCTTTTCAGCTTAAAAAAGAAACAGGATTTTTTGGGGATATCCCTTTTTGTAAAAAAAAGAAAAACAAAAAAAACACACAGAATTATCTCATGAACCTTTGTCCCACATTACAGCATCACAGTGAGTTTACGTGTCCTGTCATTGAGGAAGCTCCTCAGTAACATTACAGATTACAACCTCACAGCTTCTCTCCGCCTTTCGGAGAAAAGATTTGTTCACGATCATAAACCAAATCTAAACGATCCAAGGTCAAGTGAGAGTAAAAATCACTGACATGTTTTACAGTATCTCTGCTCGGTGCCAGTGGTCATCGTCATGGCCGGTCGCTTTATGTCTGTCTTGACACAACGGTTGCAAAATGAGCTCAAGGGATCCAACTTTTGCTTTTTTCTTTTTCCTTTTTTTCATATAAATAAGTAAAAAGAGAGAGGAAAAAGTGCATTTCCTAGTCAAAAGGCAGCCATGAGAACACCCCCACATACATGATACATGCACATTAGGGTTAAAACTATTGACTATTTTGATAATCGATTAGTTGTTTGGATCAAAAGAAGTGTAAAATGTTGATCCCTGTTTCTAAAATGTCTTTTCTTTGTCCAGACCAACAGTCCACAACCCAAAGATCATCAGTTTACTAGTATAGAGACTAAAGAAACCAGATAATAATCAGAGAAGAGAAGCTGGAACCGGAGAATTTGGACATTTTCTTCTTAAAAGCTCGAGCTGCAACGAGTAATCAATTAGTCGCTGACTATTTTAAGGTGCAACACAAAGCAGTTTTCTTGAAAAACAAAGGAGAAAGTTAAGTTTTCATTTGTAAGTAATACACAAAAACCACTGTATTACTGAAAAGAGGGAAATAATTTAAAAACTAAAATTGAGCAACTAACAATTATCCTTAGACATGATTTAATCGATTAATCGATTATCAAAATAGTTAATTAATGATTGGTGATTAATATAAAAATTGGTAACTAATCGATTAATTGACTAATAGTTGTAGCTCTAATACACACGCGCACACGCACGCACACACACACACACACACACACACACACACACACACACACACACACACACACACACACACACACACACACACACACACACACACACACACACACACACACACACACACACACACACACACACACACACACACACACACACACACACACACACACACACACACACCCTTAGATGTTGCATCTTTATTGCAGTCCCCAAGAAATTCACTGTATTTGACTAGATTTGCTTAGGACATTATTTACCCAGACGATCAGTGTTTAAAGCCACTCTGTAAACTCTGGTGTATGTGGCTCTTCTAGTTGTTGAGAATGAGCCTGGTTGCAACAATAAAAACCTGTTACTGTCAGTCCCAGTGGCACAAGAGACTTATCCGCTTTTTCCCCATTCGTTTATTAAAAAAACCCATTCTTTTCTCTTCTTTAGCTAAAAACACACGTCTATTCCAAAATTGAACCACTACAACTACTTCCCTGTCTCCTCAGTGAGTCAAGTGTCGCAACCGGTTAAAAAAAGTGCCATGTTTTTTTTTTTTTTCGTGTTGATAGTGTTCTCATCTGTGAGACCCTGAAAACATGTTATGAAAATAATTTTACGCTCCCCAACATGCCAGCTCCGTTCACCATCATCGGAGATGTAATCAGGCCTTTTTTGCACCACCCCGGCTGAACTGTTCTGCTTTTTTGGCCACGCTGCGAGCACAAGGGATTTTAAGTCGAGAGTTTACCAGGAGCCTTTCTCTCGTTCTTCATTTTCTTCCTGTGTCGACATCCATCCTGACTGAATTATAAGCAATCACATCTGAAACCGTTTAGTCTGTTGCAAATAAAAATCTTTTATTCTGTCAAACGGAGCAATTGGAGGACAGTGAGGCCACAAAAGGAGGAAATATGAATTTTCTATTTGAGCAGAGGCAAAGAGTTTTTTTTTTGTTTTTTTTGATGTATTCATGATTGATGATGATGAATTGGTGTGAAACAGGTTAATTCTCTATTCATTACTATTCAAGTTAATACATAAATATACATATTGCAAGAGCAAACAAGTAATGAAAAGGTAGTCTGTACATCTTTAGTAGTCGTGATAGGTGGTGACTTATTTTTATTTAATAAAACAGACAGACTTTTAAAAGATGAGAGAGAGTTGTGGTTTAAACAGGGTGAAAAAGACTGTCGGTCGATTCTATAATCTCCACACCTGTACAGATGTGAGGGACAGCTCAATGAATGATGGTAGGAGAGAGAGAGAGAGAGAGAGACAGATAGAATGCCAAAAGTGTTGAAACTAGAACTCTGGCTGTTGTCTGAGAAGCCAACTGCTGGGATAATGAGCTTTGAAGAAAACACGGCAGTAATTTCGCCGACAATTCTCTCTGGAAAACACTGTTGTTCTGTGTCCTTGCGAGCTTCTCTTTGATGAGATGAAACAACCGTGTGGAAACAAGACAGCGAGACAGCGAGACAGCACTGAACCAAGGCAAATGACAAAAAAGTACAAGTAGTTACTGGTGAACAGAGAAAGCGAGCTCCAAAGTGTTAGGTCTGAACTCTGCTGTTTCCCTCGCCCACTCTGCAGCCGCTAAAATCCAGTTTACAACCAGGATCCTCGATGCTAATTACAGAAGAGAAATTAAAAAAAGCGGCAAAGACAAAAAAAACAATTGAGTACAATTGTTTTTGTGAAAGAAAAAGGTGTCATTAACCGAAAACAAAATATAGTGAATCAAGCGTAATTGAATTTTTCCGATAAGTTGGAGTAGCTCAAATTAATTTATTAATTTAATTTCAATTTAATGTATTTAGGTGTTACCAATTGAAAGAATTCAGTTAAGTTGGTTCAGTGCAAATAATAAATCAGAGAACTAAATTGACTGCCTCCAAATTGTAGTCTTGGACTGACTGACTGAAGATATGGAATATTTTTCACAATACCTATATACCAACAAATAATTGTAAATTTATTTAATTAAATTATTGTAATTTATGTTTGACCTCTTAGAAAGACAGCCATTAATTTATTGATTGATGATGCATTTCATTTCCCTACCGTGCAAATCAGAGAGCTTCACTTGAGCATCCAGAAGTTTTAGATGCACATGAGAAAGTTTCACATGAGCACACGAAAAGTTAAATTTTTTAGTTAATAATAATAATCTGAAAAGTGATTGAAGCTTTTGTATAAATGTAATGGAGTAGAAAGTACAATGTTGCCCTTTAAATTGAATGGAAGTGTAGAGTCACATCAAGTAAATCTATTCAAGTAAAGTACCTCAGAATTGTGCTTAGTACAGTACAGTACTTGGGCAGATGCACTTTCCACCACTGAAAAGGAGCAACCAAGAAACACGTCTAAAACAACTGTGAAGGTTTATTCATGAACTCTGACATGTTCCATGACTATTATTCATGAGACTTTGCATGCGTATTCATCAAATATCAAAATGAGCCAGAATTATCACTCAAAAATGAATTCTGTTTAGAACATTTCATTCTGCAGCTTCAAAAGAGGTTATTACGGCACGTCTTGTATAAGCTCCTGTTGAATAAAAAGAGGCACAAAGTGATGAGAAAAATGACGAAAATAATATGAATCAAGTGGGTGGCACATGCTGTGTTTGACCTTGTAAGAGCTTCATTTATCTCCTGAGGTTTACGTGTATGAACTGCAGAGGTCAGGGTGGATAAAAGCTGTTTCTTTTATATAAGAAATGCGTAGTATGCGGATCTTAAAAGCACAAACAGCTCCGGAGCTTTTACCTGCAGTCACGTTACAAGGATCTACACCGTCTCTGCTGAGAAACTCAAACACATAAAGATGGATTGTGCATCTATCTGCATGTTTGTAAAGCGCTGACCAGTCTGTAAAATACAAAGGTGTTCATTGTGCATTTAGGCGCAGCTCATAAACTCTGAATTCTATACACGAATGGTCATTTCCCTTTGTTGGAATACAAACATCTGGCAACACTTTCCTTGTTCTTTTGCAATTATCCTGGAAACAGGAGTTTAGTTGGGTGGCGTCAGATTGTGTGTGAAACTCCAGCTACTGTAACATTACACAGTTTGCTGCAGGTTTGACAGCGAAGCGGATAAAACAGGGTCAATTTGTTTCAAAAGGCACTTTAAAACTTAGCTGGAGCGCTGTAACGAGAGCTGACAGCCACTCACTTGCACGGCAGCTGAGAGGCTGCAGAAAACCCCTCCCCTTTATGACCACTAATAAATAAAACTATTTGTACATAGGGGTAAGAAAACATTGACTGTGGGCAAGAAGATTTCTGACACACTTGCCCAACACTGAAAAGAGAATTAAACTGTTAAAATCCAGTTTTATGCATAAAACGCCTGAGAACAGCTCAGCTCCAACACTAAATAAAGTATTTTATCTGCAGTAAAATACAATGTTACTGTTACAGCATCAATATATATCATCAATATCCACATCATCAATACAATAAGAGAATACTTTATTATAATATCAGTAGTAGGGCTGCAACTAACCACTATCTTGATATTTAATTTAGATTTGAGCTGTTTGTACGATTATTTCATTGGGTCCTTTATAATCTCCTTCTTAAACATCTTACAGAATATATTCATGTTCTGATTTCTATGATTTTATGGGCAAATAATTCATCTTTGAACTCTTATCTTACGTTATCGTATCACTGAAATTTGCATTGCAGATAATTTAACTTATTTTTTTTGGTGATTTGGGTCAGTATGCTTATGGCTTAAAGTTTATCTAGAAAACAATTTTTTTCTTTTTTGCTCTCTAACAGCAACATGCATCGAATCTAAAAAATAAATTGATTAATTGATGTTGTAGCTTAAGTACATAACCTTTGTGGTTGTAGAGATATTCCATATTTATTATCATTTATAGCAGAAGAACTGAAAAACAGGCCTGGGGCTTAAGAGGTTAACATTGAGCCCTGCTTAAGGTGTTTTTTTTATACATTTCTTTTTTTCCCCCCTTTCTTTTATATTTGCACAATCCTCCCTCGTCCCAGTGGATAAATGCTTTTTTTCTTTATAAAAGATATATAAGAAAAAAAAACATTATCTGATGAAAGTCTCCGATAAGTGGTGAGCTATATCTTTTTTTTCTGGTATTTCCACTTTCCTTCCTCATAGGTGGAGATCAGAATTCAGCCGAGCTCGGTGCCATGGACCCCTGGCACCGGCTGAGCTCCTGTCAGCCCCTTGTTGAGGAGGGAAGCGTGACAGTGGGTCTAACCTCGCCGTGTGTGGCTGAACAGGGAAGTCACGCTTCTCTCGCTCCCGGGAAGGCATCCGGGCCGTTGTAATGAGCACAGGAATCCAATCCTGTAGCTGCGATTTAGGCTCCTCGCCGAGGTCGCCGCGGCTCAGCGCGCCGTGGAGACCGCCTGGAACAGGCTGGCAGCAGGCGACAGGACATATGCTGAGCCACTGGAGCCAGACAGCTAGAGATGAGCACGGCACAACTTCTTACAATGTCGGCTCGCTAGACTCAGAGCTGGGTAAAGCTGTGACGAGTGTTCTAATCCTGAAGATGATGGGCAGAAATCAAATATAAAAACTGTTGTGCTAAAACTCAGTAGTGGATGAAGTACTCGGATCCTGGATGTTTAAATAATCAACAACAAAAAAAAAACACTCAATAGCCTTTAAGAGTCCTGAATTGAAACTAAACTTGTTACTTATGCAAAAGTGCAGAAGTAGTCTATAAAGAAGTAATCATCTACTACATTAATATATTGATTTATATTCCTGTAATACAACTATATTGATCTGTGCTCAGCAAGTTGGCCTTCAAGATGACATATATCAATATAACATTGATTTAAAAGATAATAAACTGATTGAATCGATACTAATGCATAACATATTGGACTTTATGTCAATGTTTTTTTAATCACTTTTGATAATAAAGCCATTAGGCACTAGTCAGTTCATTTTGCCTGTTTGTGACATCAGTGCCACGTGCAAACAGACAATAAAACATGCAGCAATATCCAATATCACCGGTTGGTTGATATTGGATATTCAACAGATTCAAAGACTAGAATGAACCTGAACCAGTGTCGTCCATGAGTCAAATCATGGTTTCAATGAATAGTTACACCCTTAGTACAATATTCTGCTTGTTTTTAATCACTAGATACATGTGACGGCATTTTAATGTTTTATTGTTGTTATTTTATTGTTTATCAATGTGGAGCCAATTTGGGTACATTAATATTAATAACACTGCGTCAAAATACACAAATCAAATTTAAAAAAGAAAAGAGCATCAATTAAATATAGATAACAGAATATTAATTATATACACTTTTTGCAAATATTTCCCTCTGAAATGTAGTGGAAGTATAAACTGGATAAAACAGAAGTACTTAAAAAAAGTACAAGAACATCAAAATTGTACTTATTTACAGTACTTATATTCCACCACTGTCAATACTTGTACTTTTATCTAGCTAAATAGCTACAATAAACCTGAAGACTCATGTCTTTCAGTGTTTTAAACATTTCTACATCAGATATGTGAACAGATTAAATGAGCTGAGACATCAGAACACCCTGCTGATTATCTCCTTCTCTAATTCGTCATTTGCACATTAAATGAAAGTTTAAAATATTCCATGAAAATTAATTTCATTCCACGCAAATTGTCAGAAACGAGAGCTCTCAAAATGCAAACTGAGCAATAAGGAGATAAACACTGTCTACAGCGGTGATGAATAGTAAAAATGTCGGGGTTTCTCGTTGTTTTTTTCAGCTGTTCTTTCATTTACACCTGTTGGCCACAATGTCCATTTTAAAATACTGAATTATATGTATGATGTCAAGATGAACAGGAAGTAAAACTTTGCAGTACTCCTTTAATTATAAAGATAACCAAAGTCTGGCTGCAATCAGAAAGTGTCTCCTTTAGTTCTATAATTCAAATATTCACAACTCATTTTTTTCCCAACTTAAAACATAAGAACTGTCAACCCCGTCCATTCCAACACGGCTTCTTTTGCACAAGCCCTAAAGTCTTAAAGCATATTTTACTCATGGTAGATTATTAGTTTTCCATATCAAAGTCGGGGCTTCCTAGGACATCAGTGTTACATTAATCATGGAGACTGGCTGCTTTTACTAATGATGTTCAGACTAGTAGGTGAAAAGAAACGTTTCAAAATTCATATTTTCTGGACGTTTCTATTTATCCATGTCATTTATGAAATGAATTGACGTTGAGGGGGGAAAGCTGGGCATTGAGTGTGAAATAAGTTAAAGCTCTTTTCCTTTTCTTTTAATTAAAAGAAAGGCAATCAAAATAGTCAGATGGTGCAGGTCGTCCAACAGATGAGAACAGACCCGTTTCCATCTGGAGGGGTCGAAGGGCAACAAGCGGAACACAGACAGAGGGGACAGGGGTGCCCAAAGCTGCAGGAGGCATATACTCACAGGGAATAGTGCGCAGGTACAGGTTGTCCCTGATCACCTGCTGCAGCTTATGGTCCAGGGAGCCCTTCTGGAACTGCAGACTGAGGTAGTGACGCAGATCGGTATTCAAAACCTTACCTATAGAAGAGAGGGAAGAGAAATCTGGGTCAGTCCAACAATTAATTCATGTAGGAGGGCATCTATACGTGATGCTCATATACAACCCCCACTCTGCCGATTTAAATTCTTGAGACAAATATAGCTCACACTTAAAGGTACAGTGTGTCGGATTCAGTGGTATATTACAGCACTCAGCAGAAAGGGAAGATAATTGCACTGGTATATTAAAATTCAACTGAAATAAGAATTGTTGTGTTTTTTTTTAATAGATTGTACAGTGGCCGACAAACGCTGCAAACACGGAAAAATGCTGCAAAACCAAAAAACACAAACGTATGGAACAAAGGCAGCAAAGCAACGGTGCAGGAGAAAAATGATGCAATCACAGAAACGAAGAAGAAGCAAAGACTTCAACGCACAAAACAAATGCAAAAAAATATCAAGTATAAAAAAAACACAAAACACCCAAAAAACTGCAAGAGAGAAATGCTGCAAAAGTCAGTCTGTTTCCGTTGCCAAGGAAACATGACGCTCTCCTCGTGCCCCCATATGCCATTTGGATGAGTGAAAACAAAGATATGTTAATGTAAACCATAGAGTTTAAAAATGAAAGCGATGATTTTCTGCTGAACGACGCCAGGCATTGTGGATCCAATGTGAAAATGATTGAGCCGGTTTTAAACTTACTTAGACCGCCGTTAATTCCAACAAGGAGGTTGTGTTTCCACGGTGTTTTGACCAGATTTTCTTTAAATTTTCATGGAATGTTGGGAATAGTACCATGAACAGATCAATAAAGTCTGGTAATGATCCAGAAGAAATCAAAATAGCAACTTTATGTTCGACTATTTCGGAACCATGTTTTACAGACAAATGATGAAAATTGATATTTTTCATTATAGTCATATCACATCATAGTGCGTGTATTCAACAAGGTTGGGTGGAGTCATCGTATACTTGGTTGAGGTCTGCTCTCAGACACATTTTCATATTTTAATGAGTTTTGTGGCCACTGTACTTAGTAATTAATTAGTCAATCAGTTGGTTGTGTTCTGTAACTTCACCACTAGACGCCGCCAGAAAATTCACACAGTACCTTTAAGTGTTCACTCTATTTAGAGTAGTTTCACTGCTTTACCACAGCTGTTTGAAAAAGCTGTTGTGGTATAATAAAGTGGGTTGTGTAGGAATATGGAATTTCTATGGTTGAGAAAATGTGAATATAGCCTATACTTATGCATTTTTTTATGTGGCTGAAATATGTATTGCTGCTAACTCAAATACTCCTTCCTGCTTCGCCAAACTGAGAGCGTGCCGACATAAATCTAAGCACCTCATACAAACCTTGCTTCACATAAATGCCAACTAACCTTTTAAAAAGGAAATTCTGAAATTTAACAAGCTGCATTGCTCTCCTCCGATGGACAACAAGCCCTCAACCAAAAGGGTCCTTGTAGCAATTACTTGTACTTGAGGAGGCCGGGCGCTAAGAAGAGAGTGGCCAAGCAGCAGATTGAAGCTCATATCTGAGAAACATTAAATGGGCTCCTTCATTAAATTCCAGACACGTGCATTGCATGTTGAAGTTTAGGGGCTGCACAGTCGTTTGGAAATGTGATGGGACCACACCAATAATTCTCTTTGGAGCCAGCAAAGAGTGAGATGAAGAAATAAGGAAGAAACAGAGAGAATTTGTTATAACAGGGCTCTTTTTTTTGTTGGGTGTGGACACCAGCTGCGTGCAGAGCAGGAGGCCCTTCCTCAGGAAGAGACACAATAGGATGTGCTTTGAATACAGCTTCAGTTACACTGCACGCATCAATAACCACTGCCTCTTCCTCAAAGTTGCCTCACAGGGGGCACGCAATTAACCTCAGACAGACAGAAGTGGTGTGCGCTAAGGTCCAATATCTACACACAACCTCACATCACAGCCGCTGCAATACTTTCCTCATCTGAATCTAGTGGCGTCCTACATCTGCCGTGTGGTCTCCAGCACAGCTCAACAGAGCCGGCATGTGAGGAATGCTTTCTGTCAATGTCAGCCACAAAGTGATGCAAGTGTTAAAACACCGCAAATCATTTCCAGATCAGAAAATGTTGAGAAATAAAAACCTAGCAGAAGCCAGATTGGGAGTAATGTCACCCAGAAACCCCAAAAAGAAAAAAAATGTGATCAGCATTAAGTAGTTAACGGCAAGGAACATAATACACCTCTTCCCAGCAAGACACCTAGGGAAATTGTAAGTACATGATATTTTTTCCCCCCATTGTGAGACTAATTCTGCTGCTGCTGGCTAATCTGCTGATAAATATTCTATTACAGTCTTTTTGGGCCTGTGTGTGACACTTCTTATTTCCACTACTTACCCTGATCTACGGCACGCTAAAAGGTCTTTATAGAACTCCTTTGATTTCATTGTGAACATTAAAATCTGTTCACCGATACGCACATGCAATTTCCTCTTTCAAATGAAGGGCTTGGTTCAATCTAGGTGAAAAATAAATGAAATATTCATATTGCATAGTAGCAGAAAGAAATATTCCCACAGGGACTGTTTTGACATTTTAAAAGTGAGGAGGAGCATCCCACGCATCCTGCACTCACACACACAACAAGAGTTCTACTCCCAAACTTCAACAGTAATTTTTTTATGACATCCGTTTTCATCAGGAATTATTGAAGGATCGGGCTGCATGGGGGAATAAAAAGCTGTCGCCTGCCTAATTCAAAAAATGTTGTAAATTAAATAAAGTTCTTGTATTTATTTCCTAGGAGAATACGACAGTGGCCACTGGGACCAGGGATCAGCTGCATTATGCTGTGCGCAATGCTGTTTTCACACCCGCCTTGTTGAGTTTGATTGACTGGAATTCTGCTGCGTTTTCCCCTTTGGTGCAGTTCATTTAGTTCATGTATGAAAGCAGCAATTTCAGTCGAGCAAAGCAGCTTAAACACGCAACCCAGGACATTGCAGAGAAGTGGACTTGGACTTGAGTCGCAGTTAAACACTTTATTATTTTTTTTTAAATAATATTGGGGAGAGTCTAAAAGCTCAAAGTCCTATTACCTAATTTTTGTGACATGGCAACCGCATTATGAATCAGGTGCATGCACTAATACCTCAGATGTCACTATGGCGACAGACACATCTGCAGCTGCTGCTGTAGCCTTTGTAATTACCTTTGGGTATAAACACTTCAAAACTACAAGAAGACGCCACTAAGAGAAGCTAACAACAAAGTCTGTACCAAGGTAAAGAACACTGGATCAGCCACATCAAAATATATCAGGCACTTGAAAATTCACCCGGGTACGTGAGTCACATTAGCACATGGCCGGTTAGCAAACATGTTATAATAGGTAAATAGGTTTAACTTAGCGTAAGTGAATATTTGAGCAGATGAAGTTATGTTAATTTGCTTGTTGCAATTGTTTGCATGGAGTGGTGTTAGCGTCAGTCCAACTACCTATTTCTCCGACCATACTTTTCTATATTTTTCCATCCATTAGTTCAACCTCCCTCTCCGGCTTCCTAATCCTCCTCCTAATCCTAACCTTACCCAGTAATAACCAACAATCAGTACAGTACTGACACTTTATGACAATAGATACAGGAGTGATAATATTACAGGAAATGCTGTGAAATGCTTGTGAACAAAGACTTGATCAAGTCTCACCCCAGTCTCACACCAGACTTGAGACTTGGACTTGCATAAAAAGACTTATGAACATCTCTGGCACATTGTTGAAGAGTCGGTTTCGGTACGATTCCAAACAAACTCTGGTGTCGTGAAGAGGTGCGATGCTTTATAGGGCTTCGGTCGGATGAATATATGAGCTCACAACTTTCCACAATGAGTGAAATAAATGTTCTCACATGGCTTCTGCTGCTGCATCTTGGTTCACTTCACAAACTGATTCATACCAGGGTGAAAAACATAAGTATGAAAGGGAGTCGAAACAGCTGAAAAGTGAATAAGTGTATCATACTCGCATCTGGTGCACACCAAGGAGGCGGACTGGAAGCAGACAATCAGATGTGAAACTGCCAAAATACATCAGCCAATAGTGTTCTGATGAGAGTTTTACATATTTGCATTGCTTCAGTGTGCTCTGTATGTTAACTGAGTGTTCAAAACAAATCCGTATTTTGGATCTTTTGCTCTGCATGCACACACACACGAGCAAATAGTTCAAGTGATTTGTGGAATTTGTCTCTCTGCTGCGTGCGCCTGCTGCTTTACTTAACTTGAAACAGTCCAGTAAACTGCAGCATGGCAGCGGTACAAGCGAGGGCCGTGGCCAAGAGCAGCATGGCTCTCTCTCCATTATGTAACTCTATAGACTTTTTACTGGCACAATGAATGTGAGGAATTTAGGTCAAGGAAACAAAAGCTGGGACTGGCTACGCATCGCAACTCGAGAAAAAAAAAAAAGCCACAAGCCTGCGGTCCATGTTCCCAGAAGCTCTGGGACATGTAAAACCCCAAATTCTAACACACACAAACAATATACACTGTCCACCACCCCCCTCCTACCCACCCCCAAGTCTGGGTTGTCGTTCCCATGTTAAAGGGAGATGAAACACTCATCATGCTCTGGAATGTCACTCTGGATCCATTCTCACACTTGAAAGATCAGCTGGATTCAATACGGACAATGAGGTGTACTAATTGTTCCTAAAGGATTCCTACTGGGTCAACAAAATCAATTTCCCCCTTTCTCCACCGTACACAAACACATTCAAATCACCTCCCCTGCCCAAAGCAAACTCCCACTCAAGTGCTTCTAACAAGGTAGGCTTTGTGGCCCGCCTGTCAGGTTGTGTTAGCATGCTACATCATATCTCCAGAGACAGTGGAGAGAAAAGAGAGAAAAGAGGGAGCGATTCTCAGCTCCCCCCAGGTTACAAGGCAGCGCATCACTGGCCTGCCAGGCTGGTAGTAGGATGCATGCGGGACACAATGGAGGCCTTTGTGCCTTGTCATCTGGCTATTAGACACTCTCTCATACATGGTTGGTGGGTAAAAGGGTGGAGGGGGTGGGGGCCTGGTTCAAGGATGGAGAATCATTAAAAACTGTGAGGGAGGGTGGAGGGAGCAGGGGATGTTTGCAGAGCAGAGTAATGATGATGCATGGGAACACGCATGGAAACCCGCCCCCATCCCTCTCTGCCCCCCAACCCTCTCATCATTATTCTATAGCTCCATCTCTGACTGTGCGTCTTTGCCTCCATCTCTGCGGAGATCCATCAGCTGCTGCAGATCCCTGCAGGGATCACTTTGTGAACCGCTATCGGCCTTCCTCCCCTGCACATCACTGTTTTTTTGTTGTTTTTTTTTATCCACCTCTGGCCACTTAACCCTTTTGTTTTGTGTCAACCGATGCATGCATCGTCTACCTGCCGCTGCCTCTCTCTGCGCGTGCCTTCTGCATCTTGCATCAGTCAAACAAAGGCAAATAAAAAAAACAAGCTCTGTTCAGATGATCGGTTTTCAGTCGTTATTAAGGATGTACCAAATATTCGCCACATTCAGCGAGTTAAAAGCAAGGCTGAATGGACGCGCGTGACGCAATGATGCAATCAATTAAGTACAGCGACATGGTGACCTGGCACCTTCATTAAAATGTCAGCAGTGTGGAGATATTTTAGTGAAAGTGTTTTAGTTGAAGTGTCAGAGAGCGAGAATAGAATTGCAGTTTGCAACGAGTCAACCAAACTATCCAGAGGGGATTCCTCTGCAAAGAACTTTAGCACTACTGCTTTAATTTGTCATTTAAAAGCCAAACACCCTGAACAGCATGCTGAGTATGACGGAGGGAAGGGTGTAGCAGCTAAAAAGCAAAGCTAGTCACAGCATGCCCACTCTTTCTGTGTTTTTCTGTGAAAAAGTTTGAAAAGACAGCAGCAATGGAATCACAAAAAAGGTGATGGAGCTCATGGCTTTGGATGATCAACATTCAAACATAAGGCTTTCAGAGGCCTGTGGAGCCCATTACACAACACTACGCAGGTGGAATTTCTGACGAAATACAGGTTGAAAAATTTATTCTATGCAATTTATGCAATATTAAAAGAGAACTTTTAAAAACTTAACGACTGCATTTGATATTCGGTATTCAGCATTTAATATTATTCGTCTGGCCACAAATTTTTATTTCAGCGCATCCCTAGTAGTTACACATACAGACAAACAAAAGAATCCAATCACTTTGTGTCTCTGTGACACAGAGAAATGAAAACAAACACATGTTGCGGCTCATCATCCATCCTCATTCCCCCCGGAACACTGAGAGTTTGGTATGTCTGCAACAGGAAACTGCTTCTCTCAGCTCATCTCACCAGCTGTTATTTTCTCTAGACTCTTGAAGGGCTTTGCAAAAAGTCCTTTATTGAGAGACAAGTTGTTTTCCAGCCAAGAAGTTCAGACAAAAGCTCCCGTCCTGCCATTAGAAGATCAAGAACTTTAGACGCCCTCAGTTATTTCAAAAATGTTGGACTTTTTAGGCCAAATCAATAACAAAGTATGAAGAAAATGCTTACAGGGTAGAATTTTGATGGAATGAACAAACGTGAAATAACTGGCAACAGGAACTCACCTGAGCATCCAGGTGAAACTATCTGCATGAATCTGAAATGCATGAAGCTGGCACTAGAATAATTTTACCAAAAGCAAAAAAAAAAAAAAAAAAAAAAAAAAAAAAGAGCAGCCGTCTTTGGATGCCTGCGGGGTGGCCGTGGCTGTTCTTTCGCTTCTCTGCCAAGGATCCAAAGGCGACAGATAAGACACAGAAAAGACTGGAGCTTTTATTGCAGCTTGGCTTGCTTCTTGGCCCACCGCTGTGCCCTCACTGCACCAAGGCCAAAACAATTGACTAGCTGCAGAGATATTTACCCAGGCAGCCGGTAAACAGGCCGTTACGTTTCAGTGGGATCGCAACGGTTTTATCCTGAACGAGGTGTGGAAGCGGCACAGAAATGTCACCAACAGGGGTGTCAGTGGGCATCTAATGAGGCGACTCTCTGACCTCTGACTGTAGCACAGTTGAGGAAACAGTGAAAAAGCCCCCGCCATCTGCTGATTACCACCTTGTTATAGGTTATTTGGCAAGAATGGAGGCAGAATGCCTTACCTCATTCTGTGTGACAGGCAGGCAGAAAGAAAATCAACATTTCATTGATATAATGTTGCATCACTTTCTCTTAAAAATGGGAGGGATGAGACAAACTGACATGTTGGGTTCCACCGCCTCATCTTTCAGATCCTTGCGTTCACTAAAAATGAAACAGCAGACCTAGCACTCCTGCATCTCCTTAAAAGCTTTGCCTCAAATTGCCATAAAACAAGCTCTGTTGCTCCTACAGCGGCAGTTTAAACGGGGTGCTGTAATTGGCTGGTCACAGCATAGTCAATTAGTGGCTGCAGAGCCCCAGAGATTAATTGTAGATGGAGGTAATGTTAGGCTTTGGGATAGGAGGAAAAAATCAATGTCCCCAACCGGCCTTTTCCTCCCTCCGGGTTGAATACACCCTTCTTGAAATCCAATTAGAGGGACCAAATTTAAACATAAGGCCAGTTTGCACAAGCTGTGTGTTCTGGTTGAAAAATGTCTAATGACCAGGTGGAAAAGCTGCTTATAACTTCCACCTTTTCAACTGTACCTATGCTCAGTGGTGCAAGAAACACTCAGATACTTAAGTAAAAGTTGCCACAATGCAACAAATACATTCCTGCATTTAAGATACTACTTTAAGGTTCCCAAGACCGCCTTGCGTCCTGGGTCTGGGACCTTTCTGTGTGGAGTTTGCATGTTCTCCCCGTGTCTGCGTGGGTTTTCACCGGGTACTCCGGCTTCCTCCCACAGTCCAAAAACATGCTGAGGTTAATTGGCGACTCTAAATTGCCCGTAGGTGTGAGTGTGTGAGTGAATGGTGTGTGTGCCCCACGATTGGCTGGCGACCATCTGGGGTGTATCCCTGCCTCTCGCCGTAACGTGCTGGGATAGGCTCCAGCAGACCCCTGCGACCCTAATGAGGAATAAGCAGGTATAGAAAACGACTGACTGACTGACTTTAAGGTTCCATATTTCACATTTTTCCCAGGTTTTATTTGAAGATGTGATATCTGTACAAGATGGTGTTAAGCACCTAAAATCATCAAGATTATAAATATGAGTATGCATATATATTACAACTTCTCAGAAGTCCTGGAAGGTTGTTTGAAGGTACAGTTTCTGCACACATTTCTCTGTGGATTAAAACACTGGACAATAACACCTTAACCTAATCAAAAATCAATTAAAATCTAAATTTCTATGATATGGAACCTCTACCTAAAAGTATAGAAACAACCAGTTAAATTTACTTAAAGCACACATTTTGCAGGAAATCGGCCACTATAACCACTACATTATATCAGCCAGGAATTGTCATGGAGTAGAACACTGGAAATACTCAAGTAAAGTACAAGTACCATTCATGAGCCATAGGCATGACATCTCTATATACATCACATAGAGGTTTTTACAATTCTCTCTTTACTATTTCAAGATCACTGTGCAACAAGAACAATGGCACTATCCCTGCACCCATGGCAGAATAGCACAATCAACTCTTTTAGCAGATAATTGAAAGGAATGGTCTTGCTACACATTGCGTGCAGGCTTAATGTTGCAGGCTTATTATAGTCAATGTGATAATCATCAGCGCACTTGGCAATAGACACAGATGGTGTCCCAAAGCACTCAGCTTTGCAGAAATATATTCTTGGCTCGCCTGCTATTGTTGGCTGACTGCACTGTCCATTAGTTACATGTTTGAGATAAAACTGGCTCAGTGCTGTCTTGGCTCATTTAACAGTGCACACCTATTCTGTTGATCCTTGGAGAATGTGTGTATACAGTTTCACAACTCCAGCATGTGTGTAGGTTGGTATAATGAATTGTTGCAGAAGAAGGTCGGTTCACATTAATTCAAAGTGGCCCGTCTCGCCTGTGACAAAGGTAAGATGCTTTTTTTTCTTCCAGACAGTGAGAAGTGACCTTGATATTGTCCTTTAAAATCCTATTGTGGTTTGGAGAAAGACATTTAACAAAAAGCTGAAATAAAAGCCACTTTCATGTGTTATTGGTCCCCTTCGGATCCTCGGTAGAAAGGTGAAAGAACAGTCACAGCCCTGTGGTCATCCATTGTGGACAGACGGGTCCTTCTCCCCTCACCGTCCTCTTCATGTGATGTGGAGCAGCCTGACAGATCAGGACTTTAACGTCTCCTTCACCCAGTGTTTGTGTCCAAGTGTTTCCACGAGCACGACCGTCTTTGAACTTCCCAGAGATGACAAATATCATATGTTAGAGGTGGAAAACAGGAATGCATTGTGTTGCTGTGATGGTTTATATAATTCTCATGACTTGCCATGAAATGTTCATGGCCCTGAGATGTTCTCCTGACTTTTCCCCCAAGCTTATGGATGGATTAACACTGATTTTTCATCTAGTGCTACCTACAGATTGACATTTTAACTCATCCAGTGAAAGACAGCATCTCCAAATCCATTGTCTGAGAACCATGTATCCTCATGACTGTGGCATTATCCTGACTTTTAGAGCAGGTTGACATTTTAATTTGAACTGACATTACAATTCTTGAATGGATTGCAATCATATTTACCTCCACCAAGGAGGCTATGTGATAACTAGTGTTTGTCTATCTGTCTGTTAGCAAAATATCTCAAAAGGTTTGGGCCGGATTGTGGTCATATTTTGGTGATCCACTTCCATTGGCTGTCTGTCTGACAACGAAGTAGCCTCTCGGCTCAAACATGATTAATCAGTACTACTTTCTGCACTACAAACAAAAAAAAAATCCTCCAGATTCTGCATATTCTTATACAGATACCGGTTTATAGAAATGAGTAAATCCCCAATTTTTCATCTGGCACCATCAGCAGGTAAAAGGGTTTGATGGTCTTTAATTCAGGCTTTCTAATAAGGCTATGTCTTATCAGCTTCAAACTGTTTTCATCAGTGTAGTACATTAGTCTTAAATAAGCTCTATTAATAAGAGCAATGGCTCAAACCCCAACTATCTGAGTTCTTGTGTCATGATTATTTTTTGTGGATTCTGTGGTCTTTGGGTAAGCGAATAACCGGGAAGTAATGGATGCCACTTCACCAATGAGTCACAGTTGAGTAGAGAGCCATTACTCTGAGAATAGAGCGCTGGCACAGTCCGATGCACCACAGAGTAGAGGCTGCCTGTCAGGAAAAAAAAAAAGGAAAAGCACTGCAACAGAAGCAAATGATGAACAACAAAGAAAATCCAGGTCAATACAGCAAAGACCGACTTTAACGAGCCGTGGTTTGTCCGCTACTGTGAGGGCATCGCTCAAGTATGCTGCGGTTCCAGAATTACAACCAGGTAGTCAAAGAGGAAGAGGAGACAGGATGAAAAGAGTAAGATTTTTAACAGGGTGTCTTTAGGCTTATGCACCTGTTCTTTTTAAGCTACTGTGCTTCCCTTTCATCTCCAGACTGCGATAT
This sequence comes from Lepturacanthus savala, assembly GCA_030544235.1. Classification (NCBI taxonomy): domain Eukaryota; kingdom Metazoa; phylum Chordata; class Actinopteri; order Scombriformes; family Trichiuridae; genus Lepturacanthus; species Lepturacanthus savala. The sequence continues at coordinate 4,003,288 of CM060480.1, read as the reverse complement.
CCGAGCTCTCCGCTCTGAAATGCTCAGCGTCTGACAGCGAGGTTAGTGCCCTCGGAAGCAAACACACAAGATTAAATGACTGGATAAAAATGCTAACATAATGCAGCAGAGCTCGGGAAGGGAGGAGTGTGTGTTATCGGTGTTTGCGTACATGTTCTCGTGCGTGCGCACGTGCCCGTCAGCCGCCGAGCACATTTCCTCCTCGCCTCCATTGTTCATGTGGCTGATCTGCTGTGTGGAGGCCGTCTGGAGGAGACGCAGAGAAAGAAGAGGCCCCCTCCTGCACCCAGCGTCATCAAAAGCCTGCTGCTGTTTGCCATCTCTGTGGTTTCAAACCTCCTCCTGTCTCTAATACACACATACATGTCCCTGAACAAATAAAAATACCCACTCATACTGTACATGTGCACACAAACACACACACTCTTGATAGCTTCCTGAGAGACTGAATGAGAAATAGAAAATCAAAGAACAATCTTTTGCTTCTCATCTACATGATACGGAGTGATCTTTGCATCCCATTGTATGAGGCGCGAGCGACTGTCATCAGTGGATTAAAGAGAATAGAAGAAGCAGCGGCATAGGGAGAAATCAATCACTGCATTTATTATTGAAGCATTGGCAAGAGATTGGAGGAGAAATCGTATGTAAAAAGATGGAAAAATTCTCAGAGCGGCAGATAAAACACACTCTGCATCTTCAATCAGACAATCACATTTACAGTGGATTTTTAAAATGTTTGAAACCAATCACCGAATTTTCCAGACCATAAGGCCCACTGGATTATAAGGCACAATATCAGTCAACGTCTAATGAACAGCCTTTTTTCATATATAAAGCACACTGGATTATAAAGCACATTAAGCACAACAAAACAGATAAGTCAAACTTTATTCAACTTGCTCATATCCTCTAACTGTGGCCATATCAATACGTTCCCTCAGAAACTCTGATTGGTCTTGACTTGGCGCAGGTCATCTTCTTGTTTTCTCTACTTCTGTACTGTTGATTCATTAATGATACATTCTGTTGCAGGATGATGTTGTAGCCATGAGTCTGAAATCCATTCAATCCATTTTCACAGAGATTGTGAACACAGTCCAGACAGAGCAGTACCACTGGAAACCATGGAGGCAGTGTTGCTGTCACTACCCAATACGTAGACTAGATCCAGTGCGAGAGAGGAAGAAGACGATTCCTGCCCCACAGACAGGATATGTGAGTTTTTGTGCTGCATGTTAGGCGCCACCCGGTGCAGCAAGTCATTGAATACCCCAGCTGACATCCAGAAATATTGGAAATGTCATTCGGTGTCAACAGATCGCATAGGAAGGACGAGAGGGGAAAAAAATCTTCATCCTCCAGCCGTGATCAATTTTAACGGCCTTACCGATCACCGCCTCTTTCAACGTTTTCTTCTTTTATTTAAGACGTACATTATCAAGATCTCCTCCATAGTCGCCACGACTGTTATCACAAACTTTTGACTCTGAGCTGCTCCCTGGTGGATGCATCGGTTCACAACCATACCAATGTAAAGGACACATCAAATCATGCAGGCAGTGATGGTAACAACACTTGAAAAGGACGCATGCAATTTTGTCCGTATGTGAAGCATAAATGAGGCTTAACTGCACGATTCATGACTACAGTAGCCATAACGCTCCGGCTGCAGCTTCATAGCTTACCAAAGTCTTACTAAAACATTTTGACAGATTTTTGAGCACTGTGTACCACATAAAAATGGTTAAAGGTCAGTAAGCACAACCAGAATTAATACATAAGGCACACCACATAAGGTTTTTTTCATTTTTGAGAAAATTTAAGGATTTTAAATGTGCTTTATAGTCCAAAAAATACGGTATATTCATAAAAAACGTCCAGAAAAGGTCCAGTTTTCTAGTTGTGTGAAGATCCTGAAAGCCAAGAGGTGCCAGAGTTTGATTTCTCTCTGACAGAACGCTCCACAGCAGCAGCAGCTCCTGCAGCTCTGTGGATTACGGTTCTGCACAGCGAGTAAAGTGATGCGCTCTTAGCCTCAATAACTTGGGCTGTCACTGACAATATGCCGCCTGATGCATCAGAGAAACCCCCGGGGGACACAAAAGTCTCTCTATATCTTTTTTTTCTCCCTCTTTTCCTCCGTCTCTTCATCACACACAAACACTGCTAAACAATTTAACCCGAAACAAGGAAGCCTGTGAGGTCTGAAAACATTTCTAACATTTCGACTCATTGTTGCGCATGAGATCAAAACTTTAACATGGTGACGACAAGGTGGGAGGATTTTCAGCAGAGATTTACATGGGGCCACTCTGGACATATGCTGCTTTTGTAATTATAAGGGGTTGCATATGTGTGTAAGGTTCTCCTGGGTAAGTCGGCAGTGATGTTTTAGGCACGCCTGCTAATAATATGCACAACCTAGCAGAAGCCATTGTACTGGAAAGCACAGCCCGAGGAGCTGCAGTTGCTCATTTGATGTGTGCTTCTCTTTTTTGCTGCGTTGACCCAGATGCTGCCTCAATCTGCGACACAGACACACCAGAGCGTTATATTTGCATACACCAGAGCTGAGACAAAAAGTTGATAATTATAGCCATTCATCAAGTGAACACACAAAACACAATTTGGAGGTGTAGAAAGTAAAGGTTTGTTTGCTTCTCTCCACTGTATATAAAGTTATATCCATATTGGTCAGACTAAATAAGCATTTTTTAGGCTTCACAGACTCTGCAAATGTGTGCGTTTGTTATGATTCTTGTCTTTATTTATTTACTTTTTATTATCAGAGCCACAGGATACGCTGCACTTTTTGCCTTTAGTCTTAAAGTAACATACAAATGGAGGGAACAGGATTAGGAGGATAATAGTGAGAGTAATACCTTGGAAAAGGTAGCTGACAAAACCTTTTATGAGCTGGTACTGTTTTTGCAATTTGTAGGCGCCCTACTTTAACAAATTCCTCCTAGAGAAATAATTTGGAATGATGTCAGATTTGGACTGTGTCGACTAGACCTTTTTGATCAAACGCTCTCAAAACGGCGAGTTTTCACTGAACATTGTTGCCGTGGTGAGGCAGCAAATTTCAAAGTTTCACTGTTAAATTGGAAGTTGTTAACGAACCAAGTTGTAACTTAAACGCACATTTCCAGATATGGCCCAATTTTCCCCCCTGCTTGACAAGAGTCATGTCCTGAATATATCTACACAAACTGATTCATAGTAAAGTACCACTGACTTGTCCAGAGTATACCCATCCTTGATTGAACACAAATACACTTTGAAATCGCAGTGAAATTTAGTCCGGACACCAAAGACCCAATTTTCCTCTCATCTAGGGAGTCAATCACAAAACAGCGGAGGGTACAGCAAGATGATGATAAAACACAGAAGCAACTTTGTTGATAACTGTGGATCCAACATGGCAACAGATGGTAATTTACCTTTAAATGCTTAAGTCTTAGAAAGTGTTCTAAGTATTTTAGATTGTATGTTTATTTAAAAAAATGAGAAGATTTTAGCATTAAACTATTTAATTGTCAGGGATCAGGTATGTTTGGTACAATTGGCTAGAAGCTACGTACAGACACATTTAACGGCTCTGGGCTTTCATAAACCACGCCTCCAATACCAAATATCCAGTTCCCAGCCAGCCAGGCTACCACAGACTGGCAACAAGAGGTTAAAGGGGTTGTACTTCTATAATACCTACCAAGCAGATTCTTCAGATCCACCTCGAATTTTGTCATAACAGACCTTGATGATGATAAATCTTGAAGTTTTGAGTTTAGTGACGCTGTGAATTTCAATAGTTTACCATGTCGTGACTGGAAATGTACAGTGTCCCATCTACCCCACATTTCTAATGCTGTTTAACAGTCCCAGCTGTACATATCTATGAGGACAGGAAGTCAGCCTGATTGACAAACGTCATCCAATTTAGATTAAATTTACATGTTTAAACCACACCAACAGGATTCAGTTTACATGTTATCCAGTGAACACTGATATACAAGAGTGACTGTAAGGAAACAAAGATTTAAATACCTGTGGGTTACACAGAGGAGCCAACTCAATATACCATACTCCATTATAACCTCTGCGGGTAACATTTCATCACTGGAACCACCTCAGTGCCAAGGCCCTTGACTAGTCCTTCAACTCTACTTCCTCAACATGTGGGTATGACTAAAAAAAGCTATTCCAGGCCCAGGGAATGGTGCATCCACTATTTCTCTCTCACACACACACTCACACACATAGATTTAGATCCCTATCGTCCATCTCCTGGAAAGTCAGGCTGGGATGGTGCGCAAGAGGAGAAACCACTCTCCTACATTACATCCATCCATCATGTGCCAGAGCCTCCGGCTGTGGAATGGGATCCACACCTATCACTGAAACGAGTCAGCTGGCTGGACTTCAGTCATTCCAGCCCCGTCGCTCACCTTAAAACCCTCTTACTGAGCGATGTGTGCAGTTAGAAAGGATGGCCAGAGTTATGGTGGAAGGATTTCTGAGCAGGTATATATGGGCAGTGTACACAAGGTGCATAACTTATACTTGGGCGAAGCCTTTGGGCATTGCACTTCCACTGGATACTGACATTTAGTCGATGATTTATGCGGATCTCTTTGAAGGTATGCACAAGGGGCCGCTCAATAAGCTGGACACATGCCCAGAGAGGAGAGGGCAGCCACATCAGTCACTCACAGCAGATGAAAAGGCTTCTGTAGGCAGACGCCTTAGAGCAGATATGACGAGAATCAGAGGCAAAAACCTTTCCTGCAAGCGATGAACGATACGCTGTTTCTCTGAATCACGTTCTGATGCCTCAGATCTGAATTTGTATTCTCTCCTGGTAGCAGGCGTTAGTTGTGTTTAATAAATAACTCTTCCGCATTCACGGACTTGACGAACAGGGTGGGAGAAGGGGGGGGGGGGGGGGGGGGGTGTTGAACTGGAGCGAAGCTAAAGGAACATCTGTGTGCTCGCTCGCCGTTTCAGGACGGACAGATAGAAATTGAGTTTGACTGAGTCAGCCAACACCCTCTGTATAAACACTGTGCAGCATGTGGAGTGATCACAGCGTGTTTGTGTCACACAGAGGTAAGACACATACATGCAAACTCCTGCAAATAATTTACTTAGCGATCCTCTGTGCATTGGAGCGGCGTAACGAAGAGGCTGCAATTAAACGCTGGAAGGGAAAAAACATACAAATACGTTCCGTAGCCAAATGTCACAATGATCTAGCCAAGCCCTGAGCTGCTTTATTAGCATCTTGAAAATACAGGGGGAGAGCGCAGCAGTAATGACACCCAGACTGAGCGGGGGTGAGTCACAGCGTTGTGTTGCTCAGGGACTTGATGGAGTCGGGACTGATTTAATAGAGGCGACTCCTCTCCCCGTTGATCCACAGGCTTTTGTTATTGCTATGATGTCAGAGAGATAGCTCGGCAGAGTTCCGTTAGGACTGATTCATTCCATGTGTGACGGTTTTCAGCTGATTCACAGAGACCTGCTTGGAAAAAAAAAAAGCACAGGGTGCCTTCAGTCATGACCGAAGAATGGAGAAAAAAAACGGCATTGACCGAAAACAACAAACCCCAAACCACCGCACGCACCAACCCTCGAGATCTTATTTCGACATGCTGATGTGTCAATGGAAGGCTCGAGGACACCATCACTCCTGGCCACAAAACACATTGACTCACTCCCACTGACTCAACTCAATTATCTGCCACAGATGCTCATCTGATACACCCAAACGGAGATGCACTACACTGTGAAGCGCTGGGGAATTAAGGAGAAGTGACTGAAACAATACAAATAGCCAATATAAGAGTAATGTGGGAGTGGAGAGGACAAGTGGGAAATCAGACGCAAGGTGAAGCTCTTGTGTCAAATCCGGTTTATTTGTATCGCCTGAAGTCACAGATACCTCGGGGGCTCCATCTGCGACGAGAGGAAGTAGTCCCCGCCTCTGTCGAGCTCCCCTCACACACTCCTCTAGGTTTCTATAAGCTTTGCCATCTCCTAACGTGAAGCTAGTCTCTGTCACTCAGCAACAAGACAAGGCTTCTCTTGCATGTTGCGCGATGTAAAAAAATAAATAAATAAACAAGTTTGGTGGTGGCAGCAGCAAACCTGAGGTATTAACCCTCTGGACCTCACAACGCTCCCTCAGAGCGCCGGTACCATATCCCTCCGTAGCATAATTACCAACCATAAATTACCAAATAATAGCCAAGTTTCAATTAACCGCTGGTTGCAGGTGTATATTTAGAAATACATTTTGCAAATGCCTAGGTCCTGACCGCATCATAGAACACCCTCTCTGGTAATTTTGCTTAGTTCAATCACCACGGTTCCAGTGTAGAGAAATAATAAAAAATACAACATGAAATTCAAACTTCAAACTGTGGTAAAATATGCAGAGGAAAACCTGGGAGAAGCAGCTGTGAGAAGTTTAGCTACAGTAATGATGTGATAATGTGATCTGACTTTTGAAAAATGTAAGTTATAGGGTAGTCATACTGGTTTCATAAAATAGTTGAGTAAATTACCAATTTTTTTTCCATTTTTTGTCAGGAAAAACTTAATCTTGGGTCACAAATTGCCACCTGGTCTCAAATAAAGGCCTGATCTGTTAAGTAATTAAATAAATAAATGTATGGGCTATTATTTGGTAAATTACAGGAAGTAATTTTTTGGGCAAAATTGAGATATTTGCATAATGCTGCATCATCTTGTCTTTTCTGCCAATCATAACACTTTAGGATCCAAAAACAGTATTTGACTATAAGTCATACATTTGACTTCAGGCAGTTTTGATACAAGTAAAATGGCGCAGAGGAAGATGTGATTTCTTTTTGCTCACACATCACACATATATCAATAACAAAATACCAATAAATCTAATTCTAAAAATTGTGTTTTTCCTTTTTTGTTCAAAAACAGTGAAATATGACATAGGCAATCATGCTATAAGGCTAACGATATCTGGTATCAAAATAAAAAGGAGGTTGTAAGGTTGTATTTTTTAGTTTTTAATATAGAGTTCTTTGTTGGATTCAGTAAGAACCTGCTCATTTAAAGTTTTTTTTAAGAACTGCAGAGACGTTTTAGAAATCTACCGCAGCCTAAGGAGTTAAAGATGATATCACCAGCCTTCCTCGTCCTTGGTTTGCTTTCAGCGACGTCTAAAGAAAAAAAAAAAGAATATTCAATAGAAAGGAGACTTCATTGTGCTCCAGCTCCAGCCAACGTGCTGGTGCTTCTTAGGAAAGGGACGGTGTCAGTATAGAAAGGGAATATTCACTACAGCACTCGGCAACGGAAGCTTTTTACTTGAGGTGCAACCGCTTGCACCTTTACAGAATATTCAATCTTTGAACATACAGAAGATTTGGGCTATTTATCTTGTTAGGGGTTTCATTTAAAATGCTCACTGAGAGGAAAATGGCAAGTTGTTATACATCAGGTAAAAAGGAAAATAGATGATTTTTTATTTTTTGCTAATCAACGTTTTAAGACCATCTCCAGGAGAAATAAATAAGACCAACGGTACCTCGCTGCCTGAAGGAATCACAGCTGTTAATGCGTCGCTGACATTTCATTTTTTTTTTTTTGTCCAACAAAACGTTTAACAATGCAAAATGTCATGCAGTGTGGAGGTGGGTTGTCATTCATGTTTTTGAAACAACAGTGTGTGTGTGTGTGTGTGTGTGTGTGTGTGTGTGTGTGTGTGTGTGTGTGTGTGTGTGTGTGTGTGTGTGTGTGTGTGTGTGTGTTCACTAACATTTTACATAACAGGAGTGAGGGATTACTACCGTGTTCTTTTGTGATGCAACAAACACAAAGCATCTAAAGACAAATGCATCTACACATAGATACACTAATCAACCATTTACATGCAGTTTCATTCACACACACACACACACACAGTGGGGTTTGCAGATTAAGGACATGAATCCCCAGGTAACGGGAATCTATTAGGCTTAATTGCTCGAACAGGACGTCCCTTTATTAGAGCGAACATCCCGGTGAGAGCGAGGAGATTGAGAATGCCAACCATTCTGAAGACAATGATAAATTTAATTAACTGTAAGATACAGCTGCAGGGGAAATTCATGCTACTCTCCACGATAATCCGCTTTCCCTGCGAATATTTGGGAACAGGATTATGAATGGGAGAAGGAGGAGAGAGCAGGATGAGGACCAGGCTCAGCGGCTGGCGGGGCATCATTCAGTCTGTCAATAGGCCGCTCGCTATTGGCCAATTATTATGAAAACCTGCACTTGAAACTGACCAATCAGCAGCTGCCAATCATGTCACCTTTGAGGAAGATTGAAAGTTAAATTTTACGATCCTGATTATGGGTAGAACAAAATATGGCCTTGATATTGCAATATATTGTTATACATTATCAATATACTAACCAAAAAGCCATAATAATGTGAACAACTGTAAAATGTATCATTCTTTTTCACCGTTTATCATTTTGTGTCAAAAAATCTCACATTTCCTGTGAATGAAAATTACATTAAAATCAACATGAATACAAAATGTACATTTTTAAAACTGTATTTTATAAGTCATCTTGCCAACCATTGATTGTCACTGACCCATTTATGTATTTATTTGCCATGTTTAGTCACATTATTTACTACTTATATCCACCCAAGCATCCATATCACAGCCCATTTATTATTGGATAATTCATACTGTGACTCAACATGACCTTAACATTTTACATTTTACAGCATCCCTATTGGCATCTGAAGGCTACTTCGCTATTTTTCTTAATCTTTTAGAATATTACAATTTTCACCTTTCATCCTCTTTGCCTGGTCACATGCAAACTTTGATTGATGCAGCCTCTTATCTTGCAGCCTCTGATTCATTCAAATGCAAATTTTACTTGCTAAAATGTAGCCTAACAAGAGGAAAATGTAAAACAAAAACATATATAATAATATTAACTTGTGATTTCTGATTGTTCTCATTTTTAATTTCAAACTTTAGATTTTTTCCCCTTTTAACCGAGTGTTTTTAAATTGTATCTTGATGCTTTTAATGTTTTATGCAAAGCTTTGAATTACCTTGTTGTTGAAATGTGCTATACAAATAAACTTGCCTTGCCTTTTATCATAGGCAAAGTATCATGTTACTATTATATCAACTTGTTTCCCACCATACAGAACACACCGTAGGACCCACATATTCTGAAATATTTCATTTCCTATTGACACGACAGCCTCTTTCACTCAATTATCCATCACTTGATACTCTTCAGTAAAGAGTATTTAACACTCCTCCACTGCTGCCTGGACGGTAAACGCCGCTCCCAGCGTTTCCACCTGGGGAATGGCCATACAGTGGAGATTAAATAGCACCGCCAGAGAAAGAGATGGGCACTCATCACAATTATGTCAGTCATAACCTAGTATTTCCATAGCTCTGCACCTCGGGGGGTTGATGCTGTAAAACGGGCTCCTGGTGCGTACGACAGAGCCTGTCTGGAAGCGTGGCATAAGGAATCTATTAGGGGAGAAGAAGAGGCAGCATGCCGCTTTATGCTGCAACATCTAATTTTCAATTACAATAGGGGATTAATAGCAATCAGCATAGCCAGGTGGTGCCTGTGATTAGCTAATCTACAGAAGCATACATTACAACATCTGTTCCACCACACGCCTGGTGCTGGCTGGTCCTGGATCACATCCTGTGGTGGGGAGCACAGGGAGGATCAGGACAGGGGATCCGGGGAGTTCAGGGGGCATATTTCCAGAAAGAAAGATATTTGTAATGAAAAACTATTCAAACTTTTACCGCACACAAGGTCACACTCTGATGTCTGTAGCTTCACCCCCACCAAATTCCTAATTCAACCCTCATGTGTTCATTTCATATTAATCAATTTGGAGTTCCTGGTCCATTAAGAATCATCATATAAAACTGTAATAATACATATATTATCACCTTTTGTTGTGTTGGATTTTTTTTTAATCTTTAATCTTTTTATTTTTAAGTTTTGAACTTCTATTTGTTATTTAAGGCCTGTATGTCTCATTGATCTGAGTTTATACATCTTGAATTTGAGTTCTAAAATTTCTGGATTATACTTTGACACTATACTTTTATAGAATACTTTGGTTCGAAGTTACCAAGGACATTTCTTTAAATGTATGTGTTTATATGTAGTGTGGAGTGTGTGTGCGTGTGTGAGACCGTCTGACAAATGTAGCTGTACCCGAGTTCAATTTCTTACATTAACTTTGGTCACCCCCATTCATTTCTAATGATCGGTCACTTTTGACCGGGAACACCAAGAAAAAATTGAATAAAACACACAAAATTGTATGTAAATTAATACAATTTATTTACTGTGATGAAATCCTCTTTGTGGTCAAAGTCATGGAATCTTCAGTAAATCTGATCAAATGAATCACATATTTCAGAGACATTTTGAAATGGTATGAGGGTTAAATCAATGGAGGAAGAAGAACAGAAAGAGACAGTTATGAACCAAATTTTGCTCCGTTGAAAAGGACCGACATCATAGGACGTCTCGGCCTGCTCTGCCCCAGTAAAGTCTCCTCTCGGGAAACGTGCCAGCACGTGCAGAAATCAAACTTTGGCACTTCAAAGAGATCCTACCAGTTAATCAAGTCGACACAAACCCGTGGCGGTGATGCGTTCTTTTTTCTCCTTTTTCTTCTCCTCTAAACCATTTCGCTACTAAGTAGACAGATAAGTTAAATGCTCACAGCCAATCTTCTTAATAAGGATGGAGGGAAGATCAGAGAGCAGGCCACTGGTTCATTGGAGTAAATACGTGTTCATTTACCCAACGGAGGCGGAGAAGAAGATGCCATTACGCTTTGGTCTAGTTCTCACCAGGCCTAGATGGAGGCATCGGTCATTGTTGCGTTTCAACGACATTTAACTAATTGTCTCGGGTCCTCAGGGTTGCGTTGACTTTACTTTAGATCAAATACTCTTGGAAAGCACAACAAAACGATAATGGAAGTGTACCGTATGTAGGCTGCCAGGGTGTAAACCTGTGTAATTATCTCGGCATGAAATTCACTGGGCCTGCTGGGGACATTACTGGAACTCTGTGTGATGTAGCCTTTATCCCACTTTATTATCATGTCTGTGACAGACAAATGAGGTTATTGGCTCCTCGGCTCGTTCAATTCTGGAGTATAAAAGGCATCTGTAGTTGCAACCAGCGAACACCAAAACCAACAGGGTGCTGACAACAGCTGTCTTTACAAACAGCTGTTTGTAAAGACTTTAGAATTACTCTAGATTACTCTATTATTAGGACTAATATGTATTTATTGGGTCAGTCAAAACAGTGGAGGCATACAATGTGGAATAGCTGCAGTTGATTATCCGAGCACACCTACAATCTTTTTTTCAATCATTTTTTTTCTCTCTTTTTTGGAATCAGGAGGTCTGGAAAGAACTCAGCGAGCTCAAAGCCAGAAACACATTTAGTGAGGGTTCGGATTAAATGTTACACGGCACACTTAAAGTTTTCCTGGACCTCAGTCGAAGAGTTTTTTAAAACCTGTAAAGCAGGAAAATAGGCTGCAGCAGGAAAGTGCCTCCATCAGTCAAGTATTCAAGATAGAGAAGAAATAGTGAAAATGTCTCTGAGAGAACAGAGGACTTCACATAGGGATATTGTCATGTTACTGACATGTGCTACATTTATCACAATATCAAAATATTGATGTATTTTACCCTGGTGAATTCAGTTTTTCTGCTCCACATATCTGGAACAAACTCTTCAGAAAATTGTAGGTCAACTTTCAGCTCTTTAATATCAAAATTGCAAAGAAAATAACTGAAACAAAATACAACAACATCGTGATTACCTCCATCAAAAAGGTGATTTTTAGCCAGCATTTGTCTACGTTTGTCTTTTAGCAAAACATGATGGTCAGATTTTCTTACATTTTTCAGCAAATGTTGGCAATGGTAGCAAGAAGAGGTGATTCAAATTTGGTAATGATCCAGAAGAAGACTTGGTTTCTGGATCACTTTGAACTTTTTGTTGTTTTGTAACAATGCGGTAAATGGAATTTGAAACAGACACCATCATTTGAGGAACACCTGGTGGTGATATGCTGCACCTGCAAAGCTTGTTTTCTTTGCTAGAGACACTAAAGGAGGACTTTAACTACACCACCTAGACTTTCCATGGGGTAGGTATGAACTACTGGGTCTTTGTGTAATTTGCAGTTATATTTTGAGTATTATCACAAAGTTGCAGATGATTTCTTGTCAGAACAGCAACTTTATGTTTGAGTAATAACCATGTTTTATAGTTGTCACAGCTCACTGTTGTACATCTTGCTAGTTTTCACTTCCTTTCTAGTATTTACTTTAGATGGTGTCTTTTATTTTCCATGCACAGATTTTGACATACACATCTAAAGAACTTTGATGTGTATTGTGTTTTGCAGGCTTTGTTCCATGTTTCAACTAACCAGGTCACTCTGTTGGATCAAATTCACCCTGTATGTCAACAACAATCACAAGTCAGACAACAATGATGAAAACTGATACTTTTCATTCCATGATAGCGTGTGTATTCAATAAATAAAGGACAACAATGTTGGGCGGGAGTCACTCTATGCTCGGTAGAGATCTGTGATCTCACAGTGCTTTTCTAGTGTTATTGTTTCATGTGTTTTCTTTGTTTTTTCTTTGCCACCCTCCCAACTTCTATGATAATATGTCACGATAGTTAGGCCGGACAGAATCGCAATATTACATTTTGGGTATTGCTTAAGCCTTCAACACAGGACAGATCACAATTCCTTGAGAAAATAAATCCATTTATTTTATGCTTTCTTTAAGATTAAGTGTAATTAAATGAACGGCCAACTTCCAAATTAACAAGAGCCATTCCCAAAATAGCGGTTATCTTTATCTGCTCTGTTAAAGAGGGACAGTTAAAAAAAGCATAGAATATGTAAACCTGTTGCATAAATATACATCTAATAACTCCTAAGGGTTCACAAATCTTGCTGTAAAAGAAATTTCCAGCTCCAGAATAGGTGAAAACAAATAAAAAGAAAATAAGAACCATAAAAACAATGATAGAGACATATTTAATCTTAAGATGAAATGAAGCTGTCTTATTGAAAACTGGGATCGCAGTTTTTCACAACCTTCAGGGTCAGATAAGAAAACGGAAAGAGGGAAGGGTCCGTCTGACTGATAAAGCACAAAGAAGATAAAAAGCCTGGTTTAAAAAGAAAAAAACACACAGACGCAGGTGGTAAACGCCAACAGCTGAGGAAGCTGCAACATTGCTCTCCTCCTTCTAAACGCTGTTTGTCTGTGGGCAAACGGAGCCACGAAGCAGCCTGTGATTGATGCCGCGTATATCTGTCTTCTCCTCCTGGCCCTGCTACGGCACAATCTGTGCACGGCGTAAAACGGATATAAGCTCAGATTTATGATTCTGGGACATTGTTATGAAAAATTATAAAAGCAGATTCAAGGTTTTTGGGATGAATGAGAGCAAGGGAGAAGGGCAAAATGGGTTAATTTAATTCCGTGAGCATAAATGTGGGAGCGCCGGCCCTTATTGATGCAGTTTGCTGTAGGGTCCGTTTTGAATGAGAATAAAAATGAAAAAGAATGGGAGAGGTGGCGAGGCAAGAGGCAGCAGAGTATCAGAGGTCTGCATCTTCGCTGCTATGAGATCACTGTCACCTGCCAAGGCTGTATGTATTCAATCAAGGCTCAATAGTCTTTAGCACATGGTGTCTGGCTGCTCTCAGGCCCTCAGCCTTTATATTCCATATAAATATTAGATGCAGTGCACATGGACCGAGAGGTTCATGTGCTGCAAAGCTGTGTGATGGAACAAAGACAGCAATCACACAAAGGGAAAAGAAGAGTAAGTCCAATACACAGACGTCAATGCCAGTTACGTGCATGGGGGGGGGACAATTGTTGAAGATGCATGCTAAAGTGCCATCTTAGAACTAAAACGTGCTAAAGTGCCCTTTAGGAGCCAATACCTGAGCTAAAGTGCCCTCTAGAAGCCTAAATGTGTGTTAAAGTGCCTTCTAGGAGCCAATACCTGTGCTTAAGTGCCCTCTAGGAGCCAAAACATGTGCTGAAATGCCCTCTAGGAGCCAAAACATATGCTAACATGCCCTTGTCAATGACAAGGATGCATTATATGTGCCCTTTTTTCCTTTTCCTTTTTGTACACGCCACCGGTTAATGCAGATACACCTTAAAGTATCATTGATATATGATGTCAGATTTAGTGTCAGGACGATATCCATGGGTTGTGTTTTCATTACCATGCTGCATTCAGGTGTCTCAGTTGTTTGTGAGAGAAAGAAAGAAAAAAAGAGTAAGGCAATCAGCAGAGGGAAGCATCACTCACCCTGATGCCCTCTGGGGATTTCAATTGGGTGAGTGTGCAGATACATTGGAGGTTGCTTTGTCAAGAAGTAAAAAAGCAGCATGACACAGTTCCTCTTTCTGCTGGTAATAAAGGACACATGCTTTTCCTGAACACAGCTCCATTCAGTGCAATAATGATGATGCAAAGGGTTGGAAAGAGCAGCAAAACTTCAAACAGCTGGACTATTTGCTCTTTGAAGGGGTTATTAAATATATCTACAAAATGAGTGTATAATACATTTTTTCTGAACAGCTGTTACATGGGCGCTCTTTCTAAAATTCAAACAGCTGGACTATTTGGTCTTTTTTTTTCTTCAGTACTTTATTTTCATAAGACTATTTGGTCTTTGAAAGGGTTATTAAATTTATCTACCAAATTGGTGTATAACAGCATTTTTCTGAACAGCTGTTACATGGGGCCTCTTTCAAAACTTTAAACAACAATAAAAAGTCATATTACTTTATCTGCAGAGAACTTAATGTTGATGCATCATGCACATTTCCAAGGCTATATATTTACTGTGGGAGACTAGTGGTATATTCTGTATGAATTCAAGTTTTAAAAAACTCATTATCTATCTTATACTGGCACTTTTTGCAGCTTCTTAGTTCAGCATCTGTCTGAAACAGGCTGTTTAAAGCCTGACTCTCCATTAAAAACGCAGTTTGCTCTGAGGTTTCTGAACAATTTGATGGAAGCAAAAGTAAGTTTGCCAAGAAAGTTTTCAGAGCAGTAGAACATTAACTATATAATATCAGAAATTCACTAAAAATATTATCATATTAAAGGTTGAAATATACTAAAACTGACTATGGTTTGAGAACATGCAGCCCACAACTTAAGCCTCAGGCCTATTTTTCGTTTTTCCTGCTAGAAATGATAATAAATATAGAATATCTCTACAACCACAAAGGTAAACCTAGGATCAAAAGAAATCTACAACATGTGAGGTGACTACAGAAGTGTCAGAATCAATTTATGTTGCTGTGAAAGAGTAAATATAGTGAGAATATTGGGGAAAAAAATCAAAAATTCTGTTTTGCTACAGATAAAAATACCTTATTTAAAACAAGACCAAAATGACCCAAATCAGAAAAAATAAGCTAAATTGCCTGCAATGTAAAGTTCAATGATTAATTATTTGTCCATATAAATCATAGAAATCACACTAAGGATCATTAGAGAACATAAAGAATATATTCTGTAAGATGTTTAAAAATGAGATTATAAAGGAGCCAATTAAATAATCGAACACTCAAATCTAAATTAAATATCTTAAATAGTGGTTAGTTGCAGCCCTACTACTGATATTATAATAAGCTATTTTCTTATTGTTAAGCACTGTGGTATTATTATATTAAGAGTATAAAATATCTCTTCTGGCTGAATTTGATCCCAAGGTCACACTTTCTGCCTTTCCAACTCTCAGTTACTACCAGAACGGATGCGATAGACCATTTTCACAGCAGTAATAGAAGGAAAAGCACAGGTGTTGCTAACAACATTCACAATGCCTCTGTTCTGGTCTATTCTGTTATATTCTATTATTGACCCTGAAACTCAGGCAGCTAATTGGAATTTACCCTTTCACTCTCTTTATTATTTGCACCTGTGCTGTCAAAATGTCTACACCCGAAACAGGCATATTGATGCGGTTCAGTAAACACCGAAAAGTGAAGAAACAAGAAACTTATGGAATGTGAAAAAAAAAAAATCACTCATGGAGCTCTCTGCCTATTTTCACACCTGGTCGCCCACTGCAGAAAGCAGGCGTGGCGGTCAGATTTGGAAAAAGTATGAAAAAAAAAAACATGCAATGCAGACCAAAAGCAGGAGCTGTTTGCCACTTTAGGAATGTCAGAACTGCATTTCTGTTGGAGTATACCACTTCTTTAGAGGATCAGATGGACTCTTGATGCTCCAACGGAGGGAGGTGGGGGTGGGGTCTAATTGTTGAAAAACGCATGCTAAAGTGTCCTCTTGGGAGCCAAATTGCACAGTAAAGTGCCCTCTAGGAACCAAAACATGTGTTAAAGTGCCCTCCAGCAGCCAAAACACATGCTAAAATGCCCTCTTGGGAGCCAAAATGCATGTTAATGTGCCCTCTTTGGAGCCAAAATGTGTGCTAAAGTGCCCTCTTGAGATCAATGATGTGTGTTAAAGTGACCGGGCATGGCAGTCAGATTTGGAAAAATGGAATGCAGACCGCTTTAAGAATGTCAGAACTGCATTTCTGTTGAAGTATACAACTCCTTTAGATGATTAGATTGACTCTTGATGCTACAACCTGCTCATTTCAATCATCAGTTACAACGACACGGAAACCACCAAGTACAAGCCATTATCACTGAACACATAGCAGCAGCTCCTGCCAATAATATGATTACCAAAGACTTGATCTTTTATAACTACATAAAGCCTAATTTCGCTGGCTGCATATGACAGAATGATTGATACTGAAGTGTCTATACTTAATAGATAGAGACTGTAGTTACTGCACTTGAGACCAATCAGACAGCCGCCTGCATGCAGAGGCTCAAGTTAACGTCCGACTGTCCTTGAAAGCTGGCACCACGCTACTCCACAGTGCTGTAATAGCCGGCTTGGATGAGAGCAGCTGCAAAAAGGCCTTCAATTCCCAGGCAATAAGGTATCCCCAGGTCTCTGGGGAGTTTGCGGTTTAGCCGGCAGACCCGTGTATGTGATGGGTTGTGGACAGGTCACAAAGCAGTCAGAGATCACAAAACCCATAGCAGCCTCCTGAGGAATGAGCCTGAGATGGCCCGGGGAGAATTCGCTTCACTTTCCCTCTCAGGGAAAACAGCGAGGCTGTGACAGGTCGCAGATGCTCCGCTTCAGACAGTCGTATCACTAGCGCACCTAACAGGACATTACTAGATGGAAATATCCATTTTCAGCGTGGCACCGCAGATGTGGACATGCTGACTTAACCTGCTTAGAAGCAGCCGGTTGAGGAATATCAACGAAACGATGGCATCGCCTGTGCAGCAAAAAGGATGAGCTCTCTATTCTCATGTTTGGGTCATTGCTTTTGATGTGAGACAAATGTGAGAAATAACCAATTGTCCTAAGAGGAGAACACAAAAGATCCGTTTAAAAGGAGTAAAATAGTTTTACAGACTCCGAAACTGAATTCAAACATTACTACATTCTCACTGAAAGGAAAAAGGCTGGAGAAATCTCGTGTGCAGAGGAAAATCAACAAATAATTGATCTTCTTATTGATGTTATTCCTCTGTGACGAAGGCCTCTGTTTGCCGAAACTCAAAAAAATAAAACGTAAATAATAAAACGTCCCTTTCTCCGAGCATCATTTAGTGAAGTTGAAATTAAATCTAATATTTCTAAACATATTTCAATCAGTATATAATTCAGTCAAAATAAGAATCGTTCTGTTTTTATTACCTGGGACTGAGCTGTTTTTATCTCTACAGTCCCTCCAGGATTTCACAGGCCTTTTTTGAAATTGCCTGATGTTGCGTGAGCTTTTTGAAAAATTTCAATGAAAGTTACAGTGCTTTGCTAGGTTTTTGTTCTGAGGAAGTAAAAATTATAATAAATAGTTGCAATTTTCTCTTTTTTTAATATTTTGTATATGGAGTTATTATAGAAAGAAATTAATGCAAAGACACTGTGATATGGTCCTAACAACAACCTTACCAACATGGCAAATAATCTACACCAAAGTCAACACTAACCATGCATGTACATTGAAAAGAACTCCACTTTATTCTTTCTGTGCTTCAGTCACTGTAATTTGTCTCGTCTGACATCCTGCTGCCTGCATTCTGTACAACTCATACTATGTTTGGTGGTGGAAAAATGCCTATAAGTGGATGACTTTCTTCTATGTTCTATCACGATGTTGCATGCTGTGCAAAATTGTTTGTCCCCACTTTCATGTGGAATAGTGGGGTATTGCTTTTCCTCTTAGATTTCTTTGCAAATCTGAATTGTTGTCTGTGCACATATTTCTGTGTAACTTAAACACAGAAATAAGGTAGAAGTAAGTTTGTCAGCATCAGCTCAAGACATTGCCAACAATTGATCAAATTTGATCAATTGAAAGTCACAGTGAGCGGTTA
Source organism: Lepturacanthus savala (assembly GCA_030544235.1). Lineage (NCBI taxonomy): Eukaryota > Metazoa > Chordata > Actinopteri > Scombriformes > Trichiuridae > Lepturacanthus > Lepturacanthus savala. Next base: position 3,984,720 of record CM060480.1, on the reverse strand, counting down.
AAATTGCAACAAGTTGCATTTGCAAGTTCTACAGCCATGTTTCTACAGTAGCCCAGAAAGAAAGACATTTTTCCAATTTTTGGTGAGTTTTTAGGACACTGTAGTTATTTGTTAATCAATTGGCTGCAATCTGCCACATCACCACTAGATGCTGCTAAAAACTGCACGCTGTACCTTTAAAAAGACCAGCGGAGACGTTCCTTCATCACAGAGTCTGGTCACTAATAGTTGTTTTTAAATGTCTTTACAGATTTATACTCTGGGGACAACAAATGTATTGTTCAGAGTAATAGTGTAACAGTGCTTTTAACAGATTTTGGACAACAATGGAGATCTATGGCACAGAGGAATAAGGTATATCAGGCTTTGGATACGTACACAATGCTTATAAAAAGATTTGTTTGCCTCTGTACATGAGATCTGTTGACAATAACAAAAATATAGAAAAGTGCCAGCCTAATCCTTTAACAATGTAAACAAGGCCACAGCAGCCATAAGGATTTCCCAACAGGTGAATAAAAATAGACTGCTCTTACCTGATTTGTTCACAGACGATTTTGAATTGATGGAAAGAGGATCCACATAGGAAAAAAAAGAGGAAAAGAAATAGTATTAGTATATATTAATCATACAGTTTTACATATGTTTTAATGCATCTTTAATCTATCCAAGTCCCTTATCATATCAATATGATAAGGGACTTGGCATATGACATTCACCCAACAATCTTAAAATAATAGAACTCCACCGCCACGGAACCAGTAATAATAATTGGTTTGAATTTTGAACAAATATGATTTTCCACAAGAGAGCAATGCCAACACCTCATGAAGTCAGATGGGTAATGCCTAATCTACTAGCACAAATCATGCAGTACAGACACTGTGATGATAGTTTTATGAAAAACATTTTTTTAATTTGACAAGACCTGCTGAGATCAGCCACGTGTGCACAAAATGTGAGGAGGACTGTCAGCTGGTTATATGAATCAAATTACCACAGAGAACAACCACTATTCATATCCATTACATCCATCTGGCAGCGTGCCTTCCATTGGACACGTCATATATTTTGTAATGTTCGGTAATCAAGGTGCCCTGTAAAATGCTGTTCAGACCATGTGTGATTATATAAAACATTTTTTATGGCATCAAACTGAATCCAAACCGACACCAAACCGACACTTCTTCCCACTGTTCAGAAAAAGATTGCAGCAATAAGAAGCCACAATAAAATAGGTTCTTTGGCCTTTTTTCATTTAATTTAATGCACCAGAAAAATAGCAAGATATTGTTGGATAACTGCAATGACACAAAAACTAATTTCTCTCTTTCTCCCACTGTAATTGACAGAATCCACAATTTTAAAAACGCAGTGACAGCACATCCACAAAATGTAAACCATATATATGAAGACTTAGAAATATTGGTAGCCAATTCAGTGGTGGAACCTATTTAGGACAAAGACCTTTGAGAGTCATAAAGTAATTGCCTTTGTCCCGCAAACTGCATAAATTGAGGAAGATACTGTAACATTTTTTACAGCAGCCATATTGCAATGAAATAGCGGGCTAAATACAGGTTTTTACGAAGGCCTAATCCCAATTCACCTCTTGGGCACTCCCAGTTTTGCACATTTACGTACAGGGTAGGGGTGTCTCAAATTTTCATTCTTTATTTCATTTGGAAGGCTGGAAGAAATTCCCCATTATTCCTAGTCATTTCTTCATAAAAAAAGACTTTGTATTTATCGGTGGTTGATTTTAGGTGCATTACCAACACCTACAAGGGTTGTGGCAAAACGTAGCTATATGGCAAAGTGGTGAATTGTGACTGGGTCCAATGATACCAATTAAGGTTTTGTACCATTCAGGTCAAGCGGAATGGAAAGGCTGCTCCGATAAATGGAAGGGAACCCTAATAAGTATCATTGGTAACACCTGTGTTTACCTAGCTATTTCATGTCAATATGGCTGCCATTAAAAAGACGTATTGTTTAAGGTACAACTTATTACAAGAATTCACCACAGTGAATTTGTTGGTGCAGCTGGGGTGGAAACCAGACCAAAGGCTGGCCTGTCATCTACTGTGGTTAAATAGTTTTAATCTTTTATTCTGTAAAAACAAAGACGTGAGACAAGGCTGTGATTTACTCCCCACCCAATATTAAAGACAACACACTGATGTTGCCATCTCTGACTTGTTCAGCCTCTCGGTGGCGACCCCTGTGTGTATCAGACAGGTTTTAATCATTATGCAGCTTGGCTTTACACTGGTCCCTCCAGTGAGATAGATATTAGATGTTCGCCTTCTCAGAGCCCTAAGGGTTTCTAGACTTTCTCAGAGGTGTGGACAGCTCGGAACAATCAGTCAGCCCTCAGACAGCCTCTCCTTGTCATTACTCTGGGTGTCACTGACTAGGGAGGGAGAGAATTCTTTTCCTCAAATCAGCAGGCGTTCTCCCTGCACACTCTTAGCGGGGCCATTGGTATCCCATCCATCTGCTAGCCGTCCCTCACACTCATTAATTCTGCCCGTCCCCAGGTGGCTGCTAGTTGGTGCGATGTGATTAAGCTCAAATGAACCATCGGAACTCAATAGAAGCCCGAGCCCCCTCAGAGGTGACAAAGAGAGTTAAGAGGAAGATGCCGACAGATATTTCTGATCACAAGGTGTGAGGCGCCGTTTGTCTCTGTGGGCTCCAAACTAATGATAAACTGCCAGGAGATTCATCAGTTAGGATTATATAGGGACGCTAGTTGATGGCTTTAGTAAATCTTAGGAGAAGCGAGTTAAAAAGCCACCTTGTAGTTTTTGGCCTAAAGCGGTAATTTATGTTGGTAAAATTTGAAAATATAAATGAATGAATGAAATGAATGATATTCATGGTAATAATGTAAGTCAGCACATCAAAGCAAGACAGTTGTATGACCCAAACATAATATGGTGAGTTGTTGATACCTAAATCCTTAAGTTGTGGTTCAATACAAGGGACAACAGTTCTGCTAACTATTTTTTCTTTGTTGTGAAATGTGGGAAAACCAACTTTCCAAGTTGGCATTTTTCCTTTCAAGATTTTTGGCTTCATTAAAGCTTAAGAGAAGCAAGTCAAAAAGCCACCATGTACTTTTTGGCAATTTATATTGGTAAAACATGAAAATATAAATGATTGATGTTTAAGGCAAAAATGTAAGTTAGCACAACAAAGCAACACAGTTGTATGTTCCAAAATAATTTGGTGAGTCTTTAAATGCTTAAATCCTTTAGTTGTGATTGAATATAAGGGACAACAGTTCTGCCAACTCTTTTTTTCTTGGTTATGAAATGTAGGAAAGCCAACTTTCCCTTCAAGTCTTGTTGTGGCTGCGCTGCTGCCAGGAACTGGAGTCAGCACAGGTAAGTTTTAAACAACCTTTAATTAATTTTAACATTAAATCATAGAGGAATTTTATTTTGAGTTGTGTCGTAATGGAGAAAGTGACCTACAAATTTTCAACACAAACTTTTTCAGTCCTTAGCAATTGCTAGCAGGGCTGCAGCAGTTAGCGGCTAACATTAGCTTGTCTGGGCAAATCCCATTCAAATAGGACATGTTGTCTTCTGACTGGTTGGTGTTGTGTTAAAGGGATAGTTCATTTTTGAAAATTTTCCCATGGTCACGATTGCCATAGTTATAGCAATTGGGATTTCTGAGAGTTGACATAAATAACAGTTAAAAATTATCCCAATGTCAAATTTTAAGTTAGTAGAATGTAATGTTAAGTTGAGAGTTGAGCAAACTCGGAAGCAAATCTTAAAATGTTTTGTTTAATTGTCCAACATAAAATTTTAGCAGCTTGTTGCATTAAAATTTTGAGCTGACCTAACTTTTCTTTTTTGGAGCGTAATAGTTACTCAAACAAAGACTCAATCCTATATTGTTATATGTTGTATATTTTCATGAGGAACCCCGAATTATATACAAGACGGAGCATTGAGATGTTTTCCACAGAGATTTCCATTCTGTCGACCACCCATGTTCCTCCTTGCATTTCTCGACGAGATCCGTTCCTGAGTGACTCTCCCAACCTTTGTCCTCCTCTCTCCCGAGGCTGCTCCACTTGAAGCACTCTCAGAAAAAACAAAACAAAACATGTCAACCCTACTATTTCCAGTTACTCAGCATATTCTCAGGCTGTCTGCAGAGTGGTTGCACCAGGCGAGTCAGGCCAGGCGTCTTCGCCCCAACAGGGTCTTCAGTGTGCAGATACAGCACTTGCCTTTTGAAGCGTTGGAAACGCTTTCAGTACTGGTTCCTCTGACCTGCTGGCTAATGTGGGCGCAGGTCTAGAATGCTGAACAACAGAAAATGAGCATCAAGGACAGGTGATGTTGAATAGCTCTAGTCGCTGCTCATTATAGAGTTTGGGAGGCGCACAGAACAGGGCGATCAAAGCCGCGGAAGCCGCGTCATTAAATCACAGACGGACTTGTGATCAGAATGTCTGCCAGGGGAGCTAATCACAGGCATGAATATCTAAGATTTAAAACAACCCGTCCCTGAACCCAGCGTGACACAATACCACATACCCATCCCACCTCTTTCTCTTCCCCTTCTTTAGTTCTCTAAAGCAGCAGTTCAGGATTCTCAATATTAGTCCAGGCTGACCTCCTCCTTCTCCTCCTCCTCCACCATTTTACTCCTCCATGCCTTTTAATCATCCCTTCCAGCCTTCAAGTTGCAGGTCCAGTCCTTCTAATCACAGCCATCTGGGCCTGTTTGGCTCTGGACTGTGTTAGTTGCATCTAGTTTGATCACAGATTTTGGGCATTAACTATGTACCAGCTTGATTGCAAAACTGCATAGTTAGTTTGCATGGAGTGTTTCTAAGTATTTAAATCTGCCTGAGGATCTCAAACTTATTCACCAAAATAAAATATGCTATATTAAAAGTTCCAAAAAGCAGTATCTAAGGTGTCAATCGACAACATTCCCAAAACATTCTGCAAACATTTCTTCCATGTTTGTATTTGGTCACCCTACCAACAACATTGTAAGAATGTTGTGCATATGTATTTTTTTGTCTTTTTCTAATGTAACATTCCCAAAACATTATAACATTCTTCCTACATGCAGTAAAGCTTTTTGAGGGTATTTTCCCCCTTAGACCATACTGGGAATGTAATAATATTTTATATGTCAAATAAACTTTCCTTTCTATCATCTATGGAAAGTGATGCAGTAATGTTTAATAAATGTTCCCAGAACCCAAAACAAACATTTCCAAAATGACTTGGGAACCAAATTTTGTTAGTCGAGGTTGTGAACACAGTGCATATATAAGCAAATAACAGTGCAAGCGGCAAAACAAAAGCAGCACATAACCATATGTTGACATGTTTTGGACCCAGGAGTATACAAAACAAGAGAAGTGAACTGCTGCAAGATTTAAAAGTATTCTATGAGCGTTTTGAGATATTTTTTTCCTGTCACTTTGCACAACAGCAGCTGTTTTCTATGAAGGATGAAAGTGGCCCCTTTCAACAGCCTTCTTTCTTAAGGAGCTATAATTTGACACACACAAAAAAAATAAATAAATAAAAATACAGCAGTGAATCATAAAGGTTAGGGTGCAGATTCTTGTTGAGATGAAGGGAAGATGTGTTTGACCGTGGCTGTGCAGCAGGGGGCAGACAGCCAGTGAGATCTATGTGAACATCGGCTGGGATGATCCCCTCGGATGTGTCTGTAAGAGCATGGACCGTTGCTCAAATTGCATTTCATTTGCAATTAACACACCTTGGAAACAGCCTGCCTAAAGGGGCACATAACAAATTTACTATGATCCCTCGAACTACAGTGTATTGGGAAATTCTTGTGATGGAATTTATCACAGTGCTGCCGTTTGCTGTTGCTATGTGGAATGTCTTTTTCATTGACAGCACCGTCCTTCACCTTCCTCGCCAGCTGTAACCGGAGCCGGCCCACATTTCATCATGACACCGTCCCGCCGATCCTTGACCCCTGTCCTCATCAACAAGGACCAGAGGAAGTGAAGAATGCGTACTCCGGGCTAATACGAAACATAAACTGGTCTGAAACAGAGTGAGAGGCGTGCAAGGGAAGCTGCGGCAGGAGGGACCGACCTCTGCATTCTGAAATTCTCCACACATTCCAAATATTTAAGTGGGAAATGAATATCAGCCCCCACATAACAAAGAAAAGAAAAGGAAAAGAATCCGGTTGCTCAGAGCCAGGCAAAGCACTCATGTTTTCCTGAAGTGCACACACAGCAGCTGCATTAGAGAGATCTTGTATGTGTCATGTAGATCGGGAAGTATGAAGGACAAATTCATGTTCTCCTTCACCTTTGTGAATTACCAAGCACATACCTACAGTCAGTTCAATACAAGAAACAGCCTGCTGTAATTCATAGTGGAAAAGTGTAATGTTTCATATTTGCACATGTTTTACACCTTTAAATTTGCTTACATACATGGTTTATATGTAGTATATCAGTGGTTCTCAAACTTTTTCCACATCAAACACCATTAAACTCACAAAATCTAGACCACCGACCCCATCTCAGATCCAAATCATCCAAGATTTGTGCTTTAAGATGTTTTATAAAAGAAAATGTCAAACCCAAAGCCAATGTATTTATTTTAAATAATGGTAGTCCTCTATACAAATTCTGTCATTGTAGAATTATAGTGAAAATAAATTCTCTTTTTAATGGGGACCCCCAAGCAGGACCCCTAGGGGTCCCTGGACCCCACATTGAGAACCACTGTAGTATGTCAGTGAGCATATTCATGTGTGTGTTTCTAGGAACTCTAGAAGGGGGCCAGGTGGCTAATAACTCCTGACCTGTGCTCTGGCGTGTGTACTTTAACTACACTATGCTAAATAGATGCTGGTAAATGCCTCACATCATTAATCACAGCCCGTTTTGTGGGCTGATGGGACACAACAGGCTGAATCAGCCATCCAATAAAGAGAAGGATCACCCGGGTTATGAAGCCTGGGATTTATTGAGTTTAGTCATAGTTGTTTCCTTTAAACAAACAATAGGATCGCAGTTGTTGAGCTGAACAGGCTCGAGAGAGAGAGAGAGAGAGAGAGAGAGAGAGAGAGAGAGAGAGAGAGAGAGAGAGAGAGAGGGGGGCTTTTTTAGTGTTTTGTCGTGTCAAACAAAAGGCAAAGTCTTTACAGCACATCCTCCACAAACAGCTCACAACACCCGTCATGTGGGTGAGACGTGCGGTCCGACATTCCCGAGCACTTCCAACACCTGTCTGAGACCATCCGTCATGGAGGATGGAGGGGGCAGTGCACGCCACCGCCTCCGCCGCCACAGGCGTTATGGCGGGCTTTTAATTTATCGTGTTTGTACCCTTTGCTGTTGTTGCAAATCAGTTTCCTCCTGAAGCCGACAGGCTGCTGCAGCCTTCACAGTTGAGATGAGAGACACTGAGGCTTTTTTTCTTCTTTTTTTTTTCCAGAGAGAGCAGGGAAGTGGGTGCTGCCTCCTCAGTAATGCAGTCGTATTTTACTCCCATACAGCGGGGTGTAGCAGTAGCCAGCAGCATCCTGGGGGACCCCCCGCCGCTACGCCTGAGCACCGCAGAAAAGGAGCGGGCTGCACGGCTGCCTGCTCTAATTATATTACCGGAAAAATAGCACAAATTACTTCGTTTTAATGCAACCGGGACTGGTGGAGAATTTACTCTAGTTTATTAAGTGAGAAGAGTGAGGAATCATCATCTCCCCCACGCATCCAGTTTGAGGAGGGTTTTCCTATTTAAACTAGCTGAATGCTTCAGTGTTTTTTGGGTTGATGTGTTGGAAGCGGAGATGCCTCCGGAGACAAATGGTTTAAAGGTCGTCTACTGTATGTCAAGAAACCAAACACACCTCCATGGTAGCCATGAGCTGAATCTTTAGCAGTAGAGGTGGAAAGGTAGGATGAGAAAGAAGGGGGGGGGGGGGGGGGGGAGAAGAAACACAAGAAGGGGGGGATGCTGGGTAAGACTGAGAGATCTGGACCTGAGGTCCAATAAGCGCAGAAGAAAGAATAATAAGAAAGCAATTACATAAAGAAAAGGAAGACAAATGCACATCAAGACTGCAAATGGCTCCTTATTCATCAGTCCATTTGGTTAATTAAACAGAAAGCATTGCAAAAGAATTATTATCAACAGCTAGGACTAATTAGTATCAGGACACTATTTAATTCCATTTAAAAAACACATTTTGGAATTATACACACTCAGACCACTTTCTCAGCTCTGTCAATATTGCATTAGGAAGGGAGAGGGTTAGCGTTAAAAATGTGACTGTTGATAATACGCCACTATCTGGAATTATGACATTATTCACTACATTATCTTGCAAATTAATCAACACTAGAATGGAATTCAAACACACTCTGCTTTGCTTTTCTATGGTACTGAGTGGCAGAGAAAGCAAAATGCTCCCATTGATGGATGTTAATTGCGGTAAATTTATAATAAAAAGCCTGCCGCCCCCACAGCGATGATTTAAATCCTTGTTTTTGTTTATTGAATGGTGTATTTATTAGTATTACATACGTTGCTAAGAAATGCTTATCTATTTGGGATAAATAAATCTTCCATTTATAAGCTGTTCTTGGATCAATCATCAGATGTAATCAATGGGGGGAGCATGGCAATTGTTGAAAAACATGTGCTAAATTGTCCTCTGGGAACCAAAACATGTGCTAAAGTGTCCTCTGGGAACCAAAACATGTGCTAAAGTGTCCTCTGGGAACCAAAACATGTGCTAAAGTGCCTTCTCGGGGCCAAAATGCATGTTAGTGTCCTCGAGCAGTCAAATTGCATGCTGAGTGCCCTCTTGGGTGCAACAAAGCATGCTAAAGTGCCCTCCAGGAGCCAAAATGTGTGCTAAAGTGCCCTCTATGAATCAAATGCGTGCTAAAGTGCCCTTTAGGAGCCAAAATGTGTGCTTAAGTGCCCTCTTCAGTGGCAAAGTTAAATTGAAAAAATAATCTCTGGATTAATCCTTTATCCCAGTCCTAATCTGCAGTCTTTAGAGCACACTGCAAAAACTAAAATCAAAAATGAAAACATCTTGTTTTTAGTATAATTAGTCCAATATTAAATAGGATTATCTTATTACACCGGCAAATTATTTAGCTTATTTCAAGTTTTTTTTTTTCCTGATTTGAGTTCATTTGGACTTGGAGAAAAAAGACTAAGACCTAAAAAATGAATAAAATGACTAGAATCAAGAAAAAACTTGCCAGTGCAATGCAGTGATTTTACTCAATATTGGACTATTTGTATTAAAAACAACACATTTTCACTTGTTAAGATTTCAGTTTTTGCAGGTCATGAATTAAGGACATATGATTTAATTGCTTTGTTGTTGTGTATTTTGCTTATTTGGGCACATGGTAGTAAAGGAAAGGGAGTAATATAATAAATATGATGCTCAGTGTACTGATACTAAACTAAATGATTAAAATTTTTAATTTTTTATTTAGAAATATGATTATATGAATTATGATCCCCTGGAGGTAGCAGCTGCAGCACCACATGTTAAACCCAGCGTTCACATGCACGTCCAACAGTGTCTTTTACTCTTCAGTCATGACTGTGACAGCCCCAGCAGAGGAGTTCAACAAGGGCGCCACGATTGGGCTGCTATCTGATATGCTGTCGCTCGGCTCGCCGTGGCAGCACAAGCAGCTCTCGCCACCTCTATGACGTGCCTTTCTTCCTTGTTTCACCCTTCTCTCTGTCCCCGTCTTTTCCATTCCCCAGTTATCTTGTTTCTGTCCATCCCACTGAAAGAGTATTGTTTGTCCCTGTTTTTCTCCCCACTCGCCCACTTCTCTTCAAACATCAATCAAACGTCTTTAACAGCGATATGAAAAAAAAAAATCTCATTACTGGTATCTTAAGAAGTCATAACAGTGCAGAATTGCGTGATTCTTAAAAACGCCTTTGACTTGTGAACCTCTCGCCTTTTCTTTTTTTACACTGAACTCTAACCTGAGCTTTTGTTTGGAGCCTCCGTTGAGATGATCCTATTTACATATCGCCATTCAAAATGACCCTTATTGAACGAGAGACTATTATGACTATAACATAACTACGAGGGTCATGAGTGCATTTGTCTATTTAGTTTTTAAGTGAGTTTTAATTCCCTGTCTGATAGCCATCATTAGCCAACGAGTGGTTCATCATTATGCAAGAGCAGCCGCTGTTCAGTCCAGGCGAAGCTTTGCGTTATTTTTTTTCTCCTCACTCTTCTTCTAATTGAGGACCCCTTGATGGTTTAAGCCTCAGGATTTGCCCGGTTATAATGGCTAGAAACTAAAAATAACACACAGAGGAATGACCCAAAGGCTCGGATACCTCCTGTCCTGCACACACACACACACACACACACACACACTCTGCAGTCCGACCGATAGTGTCCTCAGGAGCCAACGTCCTTGAGAGAGTGGCATGTTGGCTCACTTGGCAGCTCATTCTCTCTCTGTCCTCCTCCTCTTTCTTTTGCTCTCCTGCAGCAGGCAGAGTAGATAGTTAATACCAAAGCGCTGCTGGGGAGGGTAAAACACAGATTGGACATGGACGCCTCTTCTATGCCAGCTGATCTGCTTTATCTGGGTGACAGCAAAGACCAACGCTTGTCCCGTCATGACAAAATAAGAAAATGGAATGAGATTTTGTTTTTATCTTGCCTGGTTGGAGTTTTTTTGGGAGGTGGGGGGGGCTGCTTCATAAAACAGTCACTCGCTCAGCGATTAAGCAATGGTTTTGCCTTGGAAGGAATTTGGGATATTCTAGACGTGGAGTTGTTGAGGCTAGTTTGACTCAACGTATAATCTAATGCGAGGTTCAGATGAACAGCCACACCACCGCGGTCTACGCAAATATCATTCATAATACCCCCCCCTCCTCAGCTCGCAAAAACCACATAAACACACCAGGCGCACAGCCGCAAGTACTAAACAATTTCTGAAATGCAAGAAGTGCCTTTTTTTTCGCTTTTCCAAAACACCACAATTCTTAGCCGCCAGTTCTGCAAAAGGCACTTCCTTTTGTTTAAAAAAAAAAACCCCAGAAAATTCCAGTTCTGATTAATGGTGACAATTGGATATCCCCTATGATTAACAATGGATGCCTCCTGGCCGCTACGTTTTCCTGGATGTTTGTGGTCCCATGAACGGCACACAGAGTTAGTGAGGGGTCAAGTTACTGGCGAGGGGAAGCCGCAGTGCAGCAACATCAACAAATGCAGCCGGAGACGCTGTAGATTCACGTTATACACATACATTCACACACTGTCTTTATTTTGTGACACAGTGATTTATTTGTCTTATTAAATCCAATGTTACATCATTTTCGACAAGTGAAACAAACTATAAATGAATCAAATAAATCCACCTTTAAACAGTTTTCAGTTACAGCGCCCCTGAAGCACATTAGAAGGTTTTACAGAGATCACGCATTGACATTTAATTTCAGGGTAAAGCAATCAACCTTTCTTCCCTAATCAATACTTCCCCAAGCTGTCTGAGGGGAGCCCTAAAAATGTTTTTAATAGCTATATTTACTTCAAGCACCGGAGGTAATTGGAGCACATGTGTACAAATTGACTTCACTCCGCTGTTCTCAACCAAAGAATAACATGATGATGCTAAAGTGCTCAAAAGCTGATGTTAAGCAGGTGCTATGTTTACCACACCATGTTAGATTCACGTGTTAGCATGTTAATGTAACAGAATTTAGACGTTAATTCCACTTGACAAAGTGACAGTCAATCAGATTAGCTCTACAATATGTATCATGGACACTCATTGGTCCGCATGGCTCTCCTCAACAAAGAAATATTGGCAGTGAGGGATGAGCCCATGGTAGGTTACTCAAAGCAAAGCATTGTACTGAAACTGTTTCAATAATGTAATTTAGCCTTAGCTCAAAGGTTAAGCTAATAATTGCTAACTTTTTCCCACTAAGCTATCCTGAGAGACAACTGTATATAGTGACTGACAAGTAAGTTTCCCTGTACTGAAACTGTAAAAATAATAATTTCGCCTTAGCTCGAAGGCTAAGATAATATTTGCTAACTTTTTCCCATGAAACATGCCAAGAGACAGCTGTATATGAACATGGGTTTCCTTGTCCTACAGGTAAATATGTTTTAGGTTTTCACTGAATGAGTCAAATTGATTGTGCTTTCCTGTTACATCTTCACTTGAAGGCTAAGCTAATATTTGCTAACTTTTTCCAATGAAGCTGTTCTGAGAGACTGCTTTAAATGAACATGACCGACCAGTGGGTTTCCTTGTTGTCCTACAGGTAAGAAAAGTGCATTCAAATGCTGACAATGTGTCGGCTTTTATCAAGCAAACACAACACAATGCAGAAATATTACGAATAAGCATCAAACACAAAGTACAACTGAAGCAGATGGGAATGTCAATAGTTTTGCAGGTATTTGTTCATTAAAGTACTGGACAAGTTGTCATTTTGACTTTATTGTGTTACTAGAGGAAAGGTCAGGGGACTACTCTACATATTCTGGGGCCCCCAGATATCTGTACTGAATTTCACAGCAATTAATCCAAACATTGTTGAGATATTTCCCCAAAGATCCAAAATGTCAACCAGCCATTGGCGCTAGAGGAAAAGTTACACATTTCCCAAAGTCGGCATCCTGTGGGGACCATGAATATTTGTACAAAATGTCATGATGTTGGTTAATAGCCAACTGCCTCTAATTTTGGGGTGCCCACATAAAACAGGAATCCCTGACTAACTACCCATAATGATGTTCCAACCATCCATTCCCTACTGCAAAGTTGAAATAAAGACATTGGAAGATTGCTGGCATCATTCATATTGTTGACCATTTTTTCAAGCTCTTGTCTCTGTCGGTAGTTTGAGAGTAACAGCCATGTAACATGGAACAAAAGACAGTTCGTCCTTGGCACTGGGTTTAAATAAGAGATCAAAAAATCATCTGCACGACGAACCATGCTCCATGCTTAATCAAACATCCACATCTATTAATGTCTGACGGTGGGGGGAAAAAAAGACATGAGGCTCTGACTGGAATGTGTCAGTGCCTCATGTAAGTAGACACGTAACATGCTGTCTTGATTTCCATTTGGGCTCAAGGGTTTTGATTTTGCCGGCACGCCAAGGTCTTTGCAAACTTCTTCTTTTGAGTTTTTGATTTTGCCTGTGCGCCAAGGTCTTCGTGCTAACTTCTTCTTTTAAATTCCCGGCAGACTTGGCATAGAATGTGCATTGCCGCCTCCCGCCGTTGTTTAAAAACAACACTGTATTTGGTCTTTGCAAAAGAGAAATGATGTTACATGTTTATTTGCATATAGAGTGGGGAAGCGATATCCGATCACAAGTGGTCTCTCGAGACACATGGGGATGCATGTTAATGCAAGGTGTGAACGGGACCTTGCACAAGGTCAGACGCTGTTGTAGTGGAAGAAAGGTGAGGTGTGTAAGAAAGGTTATGTAGTTTATGTTTCAAAATGAACAGCAGAGCGCTGTCATAAAAGGGAAGTTATTATGCCCATTAGGTAGAGGAATCTCTTATTCTCACAATAGCCCTCCTGGGTACAGGTGTTGTAAATTAGCATCCACTATAAAGACTAGGATACTCGCATCAGACAGCTGTCTCAGTCTGTACACTATCTGCCCCCATCAAATAAACCACAAATTAAATACATAAGGCTCTAATCTCCATTTATATTTCATTTCCAGCTTTATTACTGAAATATCTTTATACTCAAGGCAGATCAACATAGGAAGCGTTTTCACAGGTTTAATACCAGAACAAACTTGCAGATATTTTTGTAATAATATTACATAAATATTTGCTTAACAGCTGACAGGTATTGATTATTTTTTCATTAAAATTCCATTAGGATACCAGTATTTAACTATAAACCACAGGGACAGCCAATGTGGCCAGCCACTACTGGGCTAATTGTGGCTCTGACACATACACGTTGGGGAAACTGCTCACACTTGTTTTTGGAGCAAGTGGAATGTTTGTTTTTACCCATTCCGAAAAAAATGAGGATCGGCTCAACACAGTTCATATTTAAAGTCAAACAAATCTCAACAGAAAAGAACAATACCACCTCTGCATCCCCCAGACTCAAACTACACGGCGGAAAACAATCCTGGCCTCTTCCTCTACAACACATCGACGCTGCTGCTGTTGTCGCGCATGACGCTGACAGCTTGCGCCTCACAATCTCTTGGGCGGCCTCATTTAGCCTCATCTGAATATTTATGAATGTTTTTGAGCAGCACACATTCCATTATCAGGGAGATTGCCTGGCATGGGGCGCCCAATCCTTTCACCCTGCTCCCATCCGCCTGGGAGCCGCTGCACTTCACCCAATTGCAGTCTGTATTTCACCGGGCTCAGCTGCCACCGGAGTTGCCGGTGTTATGGAGAAAAATGAAAAATAGTATGGGTGTGTGGAGGGGGGGGGGGGGGGGGGGGGGGGGGGGGGACTCAGTCAAGTAAAGAAAAAAAATCTATACAGGCATAAAGATATATGGCATTTTCAAGGTTACAAAGTCTAAATTAAATCAACAAATTCTCTGAGGTGGAAACACATGCTGGCAGGGTGCCGCCACTGCCGCCACCCCCTCCCTCATCCTCTTCAAGAAAAGTATGAGTCAAATTTCCTGGGGAAAGGTAAAAAAAAAAAAAAAAAAACAATAAAATGAGAGGAGACATGGATGCATGCCAACGCATTTACACATGAGCTCTATCTGCACTTCCTGTAACAAGCCATTCACGATGAGATTTATTAGCAATCTTAAGGCCGTCTAACATGTACCAAGCCAAGAAGAGGTGGTCAAGGAGCTGAGGTGACTCCACTACTGCACAATGTTCCCATTGTTCCTCCCCAATGGTTTAGAAGTGGGTGTATTTGACTAACACCCTCCATCCACCATGCTGAAAACAAACACTGACCAATCAGGGAGGAAAAGGCAAACCCAAAACTCACCTGATAAGAATCAGGTCCAGGAATAAGGTCCATTTTATTTTCCTTGATATTAAAAGTTTCCAGAAAGATGTGGAATAGATAAAGATGGGAATGTTTGTCCTCCCGGTTTTCGATTGGAAAAGACGTAATCAATAATCTTGACTCACGTTGAGCCTGAGCTTTTCCAGATGAATACTAAAGAAAAAGTCCAAAAAAATTCTGTAGATAAGTTTGACCCCGTTGTTGATATGTTTCTATGAAACTTGCAATGAGAGGCAAAAATTTCAATTTCGATGGAGGAAGAAGAACTCAGAAAAGGCTTTTTGAGTGTGCTCACATTAGTGAGACGCCGGCTGTGACATGCAAGCATTCTTTCTGAGGCCGCTGGTTTAAGAGCAGAAAATTACAAATACAATGAATGTTCTCGTCATCCTACTCACTCACATAACCCAAAAGTAAATGTCAATGCATTCACCATGCATGGCTCTGAAAGAAAAGTGGTGGGATGCTACTTTACCAGAGAGGAGAAGAAGAGAAACCAGAACGAGAGCTGAAAATACATACAAACAAATACATTTTTGTTTTTAATGCTGGAGAGGCTTTCGTCCAAGTCAACCATGACAAGAGCTACCGCTGCTGCGACACACCTGATTCTGAAAAACAGGCACTTCTCCGGTTTGTAATGTATCCTCGATGCAAAAGCTGGGAATGTGATTGCAGACGGGGACATGAGAGTAATTTAAAAACAATCCCAGGCCGCGCTGTTACCGCCATGGTTGAACGAGGAAGGCGGGCGAGGACGGCGATGAATGACTGCAGAAGAAGGCGAGAGGGCTCATAGGAACCCGGGAGATTTCACTGCACCTGCTGCTTGAACCATTACTCATTGTTACGCATTCAAGGTCTCAGTGTGAACCTCTGCATAACAACTTCCACTTTATAACCAAAACCATTCTCCCACTAGACACATGAATCTGGAAGCTCCTTCGCCACCACCACACACACATATATATCCTCACTGGCTGCCCACAAAACACACACACACCACTTAATCTAATCATGTTGTCAACAACTATTCACTGATGCTCTCTCACATGTCCCTTTGATGTAAATGCTTTAAGTGTTGAGAGTGCAGGACGTGCGCGTGAAGGGTAAGCGTCCACGATCTGCTCAACGTGTGTTTGACAAGCGAGAGTCAAGGTCAAGCATACGATTCACGCCGCCTCCGTACTTACCATAGCTCATGGCAGCGTGCGCTGGAGTGCTGGAGAGCCGCATGTAATTGGGATACAATGACTTGTGTGGAAGTGTCAGCAGCACGTCTTGTGTTATACCACGGCCTTTCACGGGATGTCGCTCTCATTTGTTTTGGCTCTTTGAGAAATGACCCTCCCCAAAATGTCACAACTGTCTGATAACTCCTCGTGTCAGAGCAAGATAAGACACAACAATGTGCCCCCGGCTGGTAATTAACGCTTAGGCTTGGTCGGGTGTAGGGGGTGAATTCTTAGGAACACAAAGGGCGTGAGCTGTTGGCGATGGGAAGGTGGACAGGATAGCACCGTAAAAAAAAAAACGTAAAAATGTCTTGCATTCTAACAGGTCCCATTATGCTAATAATGCTGCAAAGATGAGGCAAGGATGGTAATGTGCAATGTGACAGACCTGATCCGTGATAATAAGAAGCTGACAGGATAGTTTCATCAAAGCTGATCTGACAGTGGGAGCCAGTGCACACATGTAATTTGGGACTGGGAGGAGATAATTATTACTGGATGTGCCAAGGCCACGTTTACGGCTCATTCATTCATTCAAGTCACGAAACTGTTGAAACTGGTTAGACTTTTGCTGCAACAGAATAGAACATCATACAGTGTTGTGTTTTGCATCATCCAGAGATGCAAAGCACAACATCTATCAATCTATCTATAAAAGCAACGAGCATCTGTGTATCTGTGACCTGTGTATCTCTCTGTTTGTCAGATCAACTTTCAGATCAACCAGCTTTCAGGTATACCTTGCATATGGCACAATGGTCTATATCCTTTTTTGTGGAATTTTTTGGATGGATATTCAAAACATCAATATTATCATATAAAACTTAAAATCTGTGGTGCAAACTTTGCTCTGAAGCAGTGAACCCTGGTTCCAGGTCTACGTATTACAGTGCTATCCTGTAGCAGCATTTTCATTAAATATAAAGTGTATCATGTTGCTCCTCCTCATGTTGCTTCCCAGTGCTTTCACTACAATTCAAAGCTCTGTTGTCCCATTACTTCCTGTACCAATTGTGCAGCCAAAGTAACCATTGAAACGTCTCTCAAAAAACACACACTAAGATGTTAGCCAGTGTAGCTGCTACTTTATTCCTCATGCTAACATAGGCTATAGCCATCTTGCTCCAAGACGCGTTCACAGACCATCAGGAAATGCTAGCACTATCACCTAACAGAACAGAATCTGGGCCTAAACCCCTTTATTTAGTAACACTAACATGCCCAGGTTGTTACACTATACAAGAAAAAGTACGGAGTAAGAGATTTATCATAAATCTGTTTTTACTTGGTCTATTAACACAATTTAAAAAAGGATATGTAGATTGACACTTGCACTTTCAACATAAACTGTAGCCTTTTATCAGAATAACTTTATTTTCATGTCTGTTTATTTCAGTGTATCTCCATATCTTACCCATAGACAATTTGTCTATTAAAACTATGGAACAGTCCAACACACCCTTATTTGGTCAAACATAAAAAAATCTACTTAAGTTTCCACTTTATTATAGGCATACATACCTCCTATAGGCACTGCACTAGTTTCAGAAATTGCAATGTTGTTTTGCTGAAATGTTGCATTTCCTGAAAAGTTCTTGGGTTTTGCATCAAGGCCACAGTAACATCTAGCTGAATTAGGGGTCACACCAAAGCCGTTGCTCACAAGCACTTGCCCAAAAGCAGAGCTGGCAGCTAGAGATTCCATGTGATTAATCAGCTTGGTCTGCTGTGCTTTCTCCAACACGTTTTTGACGCTGGTGGAGATTATTGAAGACGACGACAACATTAAAGCTGCTATGACAGTGAGTAATGACAGAGGCATCGCCCTGATGAACCTACATTAATTGAATTATCTGTGGTTCTGCAGCTCCCTCAGATTTCACAGAGCCATATAGCAAGTTTCAGCTCATTGTTTTGCGGTCTGGTTGGCAACTGAACTATTCTAGTTTACTCTCACTGCTCTAATGGTGTCGTTTTTCACCGCAGTATGCAGCTGTTTTCAAGGGAAAAAGTTCTCAAAACCCACTACAGTCTCAGCACCAAACAGCAAAACAGACACGGTTAGTGACTAGCTGGTGAACATAGTGGAGCATTTAGCAGCTTAAGAGACAGATATTTCCCTCAGGAGTCGATAGGGAACCAGAAAAGAGCTAAAAGAGAGTGAATATTTACTTACATTCCCCAGGTGGACAGAAGCACGAGTCCAAATGAATGATTAAGTAGGGAAACAGGACTCGGTCTTTTTCAGTTACACACATCCAGCAAACACAGTTATTGTGAAGATTATAATAATAATGCATTTTATTTAAAAGCGCCTTTCAGGACACCCAAGATTGCTGTGTAAAAGGTTAAAAAAAAAGATAAACTACAAGAAAAAACATTAGTACAACACAGCCTAATCATGTTCAATACAACCATGAACAACAAATAGAAACCTTTGCCACCAGTATCTACAGCAGGCATCCAGCTTCATGTGGCTACATGATTCACTTAAATATGAGCAAGTGCACATCTGTGGTTAATTCTACTCTTCATCTCACAATCGCCTGCTATAATTATTCAATTAGTCAGTGTTTCGGCATCTGATCAACCACAGTTTCGGTCTACATGTCCTTAGATGAGAAGTTTCACAGAGGTTGTGACACTAGATAAGTGTGAAGGATTCCTTTGATCCTGTGGTAAGAAGGCGACTAAACCAGCCCAGGTTTAGTCCTGCACCATGATCTGAAGGGTTCGGATAAGCAGCTCTGAAGTGATTAGGTTATGGTGCAGTGGTCTGTGGAAGGCAGACCCAACAGCAGAATGAGAGACTATTGTGCGAGTGGTGGAGGAAAGATGAGCCTCAATGGCCTTACGCACACGCACGACAATTTTACAACCTTGTTGTGTCAGACATGATTAATTTCATTGTCACCGTACGATAAAATGGAGGCTTTTTGGCTGAAAAACCTACAACATTAGCAGAAGCATGAATCAAAACTAAAGTAGCTCCACAATGGTCTCATGGACTTTTCATTTTTGTTCTCAAACAGAAAGAAGCAGAGTCCTTGGAAGGAGAATGCATGCTTCACACTGCTGATGAACACATTTCAGAAATGTCTTTTGTGAATTCTTCTCGTCTAAAATTTGAAAAGCCTTGTCCTTGCCTCTCATTAAGTGTCTCAGAGCTACCTACAGGGTCAAACTTATCACATCCGGAGATGGAATTTATTGCGGTGGAAGGCTGAATAGAAGTCACTGCGGGTCTTAGTACAAGTAGTTTATTATCCCTAGACTATTAATTCCATTAACCATCTCATTCAGAGCAATGAAACCTCTTCAGCTGGAAACGTGCACACGATGTAAACTGAGCACGTTTTCTTCGGTCTTGGATAGATGTTGTAAGGCCTTGGCATTTCTACAAAACAATATTTTTTGTATGTTTCTTGCATTGATGACGGTCTCAAAGCAAACATGAACTCATCACCTTCAACCAAAGCAGCAACAGGAAGAAGTCGGCCTGTGCCTCCTACTCAGGAACCATGTCGTGTTTCTCTGAGAGAACAGCTCCTTACAAAGCCAGGAAGGAAAAGACTGGAAGGCGAGCAGCTCTGAAGCACCTGAACCTACAGTAGGCCTTGTGAGTAATTGAAAACAATAGTCGTAGCAACACTAAGGAGATTAAAGCAAATTACCCAGGGAAATTTGCTTTGAGATGATGAGGCAAATTACTTTTAATGTCAGTCAGACAGCACTAAGGAGTGTGCAGTGAAAAGGCTTCTATTGTACAGCAATGTATGCCTATGTAAACCTATGCATTTTGTCTTTGATTTGTGTATTTTTTATCACTATAATGTAGAGCTAAAGAAATTTGTGTTTAATACTCTAATTGATTAAAGTCGTTTTTTGTTTTTTTTATAAAATAACCTTTTAGCATTTTGGTTGATAGTATCAGGTGGGACAGTAAACAAATACATTTATATTGTAAGATTGCTAGAGGTATAGCTGCTGTATATAAACAAATATAATTTCATGTTCAATGTATTTCTGCTGGGATAGTAAAAGAAAGACAGGTAATGAATGATAGCGATGAATGTAGCATATATAAAAACATACATATTAGGGTATTGTACCTGAACAGTGAATAATAATCCCAGTTAATGACATATTGATTTGACCTGCACACATCTACACAACACAATACAACACAGCCGGGGGGGGCAATATTGTTTTCCCTCTCAGGAAACATAGAATGTGGCAGGATCGTCCTCCTGGGAAGGATTAGAAGTTTGATTTGATTGGAGTTGTTCACCGATGCCTTGACTAAGCTGTTGTAAGAGTTAACGAGCTATTGTTCATTGTCAAACATCTTAAACACTAGTAATGATTTTTTTCATACACAAACAGAGTGAGAACAGAAAAGAACACCGAAGATCACACACACACACACACACACACACACGCACACACGCACACACACACACACACACACACACACACACACACACACAATCTCGCTCGAGTCAATACAACCTCATCAGTTCTTAAATTAATGAGGGTGGTCCAGACACCATGCTGGTAATGAGACAATTAGCTTCTCATCTGGTATTTTCATTCAACAGCTCTTGAACAACAGAACAGCCGGTAGCCTACGCAAGCAGGAGTCAAGGAGGAGGAGGTGGGAGGCGAGGTAGGCAGGGTTCGGCCAAGACAGGTAAACAACGTAATTGAGGGAATTTCAGTGAAGGCGACAGCTGACTGAGAAGGCAAAGGAAGAGCAGGAGACAGGACCGAGTCAAAGGCCAAAGAGGCTGGAGAGAGAAAAGGCGGCAGAAATGAGAAAGAGATTGATTGAGAACACAGAGAAAAGGGAGACGGCGCAAGAGTCATAACCAAAGCAATTATCCCCCATTGCATGTTCCTGTTCTGTCTCCTCATGGGAGACGGGGTCAAAGGTGTGAGCGCCGTGAGCCATCATCGGAGCAGACCTGCGCTGTCTCTAACCTCATCATCAACAGGATGGTCCCCAGGTGAACTACAGGACACTCGGAGAGTATAAAAGGCACGGAGATGGTCGACATCTGCCCATCACGGCGCAAACACGCAAGGGAGTCCACAACAGACAGCAATAAAGACAAGGTCACATCAGACAGCGCCACAGCAAAACCCATCTGCATGTCTGAAATACAGTACGTGGCTCCAGATGATTTACAACAGAGGAGCGGCCAGCATGGATCATGTTAGCTCAAGCTCCAGGCTATTTAATCACCTCTGGCATTTTATTTCAAGATTCTAAATCATTTCCTTCAATAAAATATGCTAACAAGTTGCTAACTGATGGATAGAAAGTCCCAGAGAAATGAACTTGCATTTTCTGATCTGGACGGGCCTTAAAGCCTCTCAACGAGCCAAAAGTGCGTTTTCCTTCTTCTTGTTGAGCTTCTTGTTGAGGTTGAGCTTCACTGTGCAGAAAGATATATGAAGGCTGTTACCACATCCATCTTGAATCTGACTTAAAGGTGTGTACATACCAACATGAAGAAATCTCTCTTTGTAATTCCAGGAATCTCTGTCTGTCTGGTTGTCTTTCTGCAGGTTCCTCGCATATCCCATCGACCATTTAACTGATCCACTTCACATTTGACAGGTGGATTCATGGGGCCTCAAGCATCATTAGTGTGGAATTTTGTGCATTTTGGACAGATGATGCCACTACTAAAATAAACTATGCATTTTGTCCTATAACTTTTGAAGCATTAAGTCTCCTACTATAAATTATAAGCAACCAAATATGGTTCAGCATATCTATGGACTAGGCCTGAAGGATCTATCTTTTTAGATCGAAAACCGGGATTTCAGGCAAAGTGGTCTTGAGATCGAGAGTTTTCCCAACCCAGGTTTTGTTTTCAACTATTTTACACATGTATGTCGGCTTGCTGACCTTGCACTACTTTATGTTAAAAGACTTTTTTGCTCTACTTGAAGTAAAGACATACAGTAGATGGCTCAATAAATAGGATGACATTTAAAATCAATTCTTGACTTTAGTTTTCATTCTTGCATCAGAGTTATGACATTTATTGTTTTAATGGTATGATGTAAGTTTCTGTAATGCTTGCAAATGTTGTGTACTGAAACTTGATTTGAAGAAAGTCATGAATGAAATCAAAATCGCAATATCTGCCAAATAAATCACAATTCACCTCTTTCTTAAAATTGTTCAGCCCTACTCTGAACCAAACCAGAAAAATGTTATTTTTTCAGAAATTAGCTATTCTATACAATGTTAGTACAGCTGTCCCTGAAAGTTCTGTTCATCAGATCAACATCAATGCTGCAAGTGGCACTTCCGGGACCGGCTCCCAAAGTGCACTGCACTAGGAAATATAATTTTAAAAATAATTAATTAGGTAGATCTGGAAGGAAAAGACAAATATCTGGGACAACTCTAAAGTTTTGTATTGGATGTATTTCATCATTGAATCTTTACATACAGAAGTTTCTGACACAAAGAATAAAAGATTGAGCTGTTTGTCAAACAGTTTGTTCGGCAGCCTCTATAATCTCATGTGCCATCAATTATTTAGATTGATGTGTCAGTGTATGTTATTCTTCAGTGAGTGGGTAATCAACATCTTTTTGCAGCAGAACTGCTGGCAACACATCATCTGCCTGGTGTGCTCCTACGCAGTGCAGCATTTCTACATGACAGTTTCCTATTGTATGTCCAAATGGCCCATTATAGACAACCCCATTTAGCATATAATCACGTTTCAATAAGTAACACTATTTCAACACACTCCGGATCAATTTCCATCCCTATGGCTTGGGAGAAATCAATGCATCCTTTGTCAGACAAGACTTATTTGTGCCCTGTGGTGCAAAATGCAGATGCTGGAGGAAGGAGATGTATGAAGGAGGTGTTTCTGCTGCTGCTGCGTCAGGGAGACAGAGGAGGAGAAGGGGAGGATTATTATGACGTAGTATCGATCCAAGTTAGATGCCCGGGATGCAGCAGGCTGCAGGGGGAGGGATGGTCAATCGATAAGATCCCCGGTGCTAGACAAAGCAGAGGATTATAGATGTTTGCATGGAGAATAGAATGGATATGGGTATGCATGGATGGTTAGACATGCAGGCTGAGAGATAAAGACAGATTGGACAGATAAATCTGGGCAAGAGAAAAAAACATACATGACCCAAAATAGAGAGAAAGAAAAAAAACCCTCACTCATGCTGCAGAATTTACATCATGAAAATGTCAAAGTTAATACAGCGGATGTGATTTTATGTTAAGCCGACTGTACAAATGGTATTATATAACAGTCAATAGCAATTAGCATGGAACAGCATGCTTGGAGCAAAGCCCGGTCATAATCCGGCCAATGTGTGTGGACAGAGAGCATCACTAGGTCTGGTCACTAAATCCCTCTCTCCTTAATACATATTCCTAAGAGCAATAGTCAAAATTAGTACCAGTAAACCATGTATATATAGAGATGCTCTTGGGGTGACGGTAAAGAATAAAATCGGTGCAGAGTGTCGGGAAGAGCGGGTCATATGTGCTATAAATTCAAGTCTGGCCTGCATCTGCTCTCATTTGACAGTTTGTGCATCACGTTGGTGTCACTGGTGAGGCAGAGCCACAGATGGAGAATGATGTTGACCAGATTGTGTCTCTGCAGCCTTCGAAAAGGCTTAAAACCTGCGTCCTCCAGGGATTATGGACGTCTTGTAGGAAATTGGCCTAATCCTAAACAAATCCAGTGGGATATTTTCTCCTAATTTATCGCTTGCGGTGACTGTCCTCTTAACCACGAACACATTTGACAGAGCTTTTGTTCTCATGCTTCACCGGCCTCGAAACATCAATCTAACAGACTTTATTAAGGGAACCGGACTTAATCACACAAGAGCCACATCAGAGATGCAGGTTCAGTAATCCTTTGCAGAAGCACTGAAAAAGCCTAAAATATGCATTTCAGTTGGATAAATAAACCAATATATCCAAATTTTGTTATTTTGTACAACATCATCCATACCGTCGATGAACCATCATTTCATACTAAATGGATTCACTGCGAACAGTTTTATCTCCATTACACAACTGAACTGCTATCTAATGTCAATAATAATTGTATCTTTAAATTTATTCTTGTACCTTTAGATGACAGAGACTATCAGTCCACACACTCACTGAGCAACAGGCTGGTTTTGTTATCAACTGTTGTGTCATGGTAACCTTTGTTAACGACACTCTGGATCTGTGCCGCCTCCTCCTCCTCCTCCTCCTCCTCCTCCCTGTTCCTCATGATCATCCTTACAACACTCATACATCTCAGAACCCAAATTTCACCCCTCCTTCCTCTTCTGAAATGTGAATCAGCAGGGCCATGCCTTTTCTTTTGTGAGAACCCTCCCTGGGTGTAGTGTGGCCCCTGCCCTCCTCACCTCTCCTGTGTCTCCACCGCGTCCCACTCGCCTTCTGCCAATTAGCCTCAGCTTATGACCCAACCCCAACCAAGAGACTCCTTACCCTTCAAGACCCCTTACATAAAGGGATCAGGAGTGCAACTGTGTCTCCTGATGTCGCTGCACAACCCCCCCAACACCCCCAGAGCCAAAGCTAGAGAAAAACAGATGATTAGTACAGGAGGAAAGAAAAAGGAAACCAGGAAATAAGACATGAAAGAAGACAAATGGAAAGGACAATGCATGATGGTCAATTAGCCCAGGCTGTGACTTCCATTCAAGCAACAGATGTGGGTTTCCTCTGAACTACTGTCCACATACTGTAGACAAATGGCAAGGTGATTCTCCCGGTGTGGATCAATAGAGAGCATGATTGGGAAGTTTCATCTTAGGATTTAGAGTGCCCTCCCCCAACCACCACAGCCGGGGGCAATTGACTGGTCCAGTCACATTAAGACAAGCAGCAGAATACATCATCCCGTCCCCAGTGAGCGGGGCAGGGGGGAGTGGGAGGACCAAAGGTGTTGCCATGGAACGTGCTGTGCATAAATAACGTGGATCCGAGGGAAGGGAACAGAGAAAAGAAGGATGCTGCTGTCTGCTCGCACTGACACAAACACCAGAGCCGCTCTGATCCTTCCCTTCCACCGAGCTCTCATCTCACCTGCATATTCCTAGAGATGCGGTTGAATTCCTTGTGTTATTTAAATTCACTCACCTTATGTGTTCTTAAGGTGAGTGAATTTCTTATGTGTTCTGTTGTCTTTCCCAGAGAAGTTGGAATAAGAAAAAGAAATAAACACAAAAAACAGACCAAGCGACTATTACCACAGCTTGAATCTCTGATCGATTTCTTAAAACAGCACCTTTTCTCTAGAAATACTAAGTAAATTGCTCTTTTCAATGAGTCGATATGGTCACAATCACTAAACCCAGGCTCTCTTAATAAGTGTGCTGTTGGAAATTATTGCTCCGTTAGTAAGGTTTAAAGACTAATAGTAACTTTGATGTCTGCAGCATGGGCGTTGATTGACAACTGTGATTGACAGCTGGCTGCTCTCCCAGACTCACATGGAGTTGGACTGTCATCGCAATATTTCATTAAGTTTAATCTTACTTGATTATAGTGTCTGCCATTAGAACTGCAGTGATTAATTGATAAGTTGTCAAGTATCACATTAATCACCAACTATTTTGATAATCAATTAATTGATTTGTGTCATTTTTAAGAAGAAAATAGACAAATTCTTTGATTCCAGCTTCTCAAATCTGATTATTTTCTGATTGCTTTAGTCTTTTATAATAATAAACTGATTAAACAGTGATCAACATTTACACCATTTTAAGAACCAAAAACTCATTGCACATTTCAATAATCAATAGATTAACTATCTAAATAATTGTTAGGTGCAGCACTATATGATATGTTAGCACAATTTGGCTAAAGTTGCTAAGTGCTAAGCCCAAGTTGTTGTTACCAGTAAGCCAGCTGCTACCTTGCTAACGGGTTGTTTTTCCAAGGCATAAAAGGCAAAGAGCAGCAGCCATATTGGATATGAAATGTTTTGGCTCCAAACTGAAAAAAAAATTGCTTAGACAATAAGCTGAAACTCTGGCCTTCAAACCAGCTCGGATGGTTGACGTCTACAGATATATACAGTCTATAGAACAGGCCCATTGAACACAGATACCAGAATACTCATCAATCAGGCAAAATCCCAAATCAGCAACTCCCACTCTTGAGGTTTGAATGTCTCACACTTTCCTCTCTGGTGACTCACGCCTTCTCCTCTTTCTTAACCCATCTCTGACTTCCTCCTCCCTCACATGCCTGCACTGAAATCCTCTTCCATCACCCCCCAACACACACAGACCTCTGCTGGTGCGGTAAGCTTCACCAAAACAGCAGGCTGCCGTTGCGGTAATAAAAGCTGCTTCTGAGCCATATTGCATTGTGCGGGCCAAGACCAGCGAGCAGCGATTGCACCACAGATTGAGGCTTTGCGACCTTGAGGTCTCACGGTTCGGAGCGTGGTGACTTTCATGCGATGGAGATGGCAGACTGATATCTTATCTCTCTCAGGGATGCAACAGTGATGATGGACGTCTGCCTAATGGGCCTTTTGTTTCACTCTTGATAAACTCTTACGCCGCTAGTGCTATTGATTTGACAGGCAACCAAGCAGGATCCTAAAGGGCTAAAAATGAACCAGAGCGTTATTGCAGTCTTGAATATTATTGGGTCACATCTAACAACCTCCTTCACCCTTGAGAGTAGAATCTAAATACCACCACAGGTAAATACTGTAATCAACTTCAAGTTCCATCACAGAGTAGAGGGAGTATAGTTTTCTTGATTAGATGAGTATTCAGATTGTAGGTTTACATGCAAATCCTAGGTGTCATTGCTGTAGTGGTCAAGGTCGCGGTTCTACAATGTTCACTGTACACTTGTGGTTAAACCCTGAGGATACCGCAGCTACCCGAGTGGGAGTCTAGGTGGTGAGTAAAGGGGTGAATGTTTGGGGGTGATATGAAGGAGGCTGATTCAAGGAGAATGACAGGCCAACAGAAGAGCTGAGGAAGGATGGAGTCATCAGAGGTTAAGATAAGCGAGTCGGTGCCAGAGGCAAAGGATTCAAAGGAATCAAAAGATTCAAAGGTTATGGTATTATCAGGTTTTGAAGAAAGAAAAACATCTCCTTGTTGTTATTTTTTCCTTTTTATGATACAGAGTGAATTTCGAGCACAGAGGCCAGTTTGTACCATATCTACGTCTTTGCGTTTCCTTATCTCACTAAACAACTTCCAAAGAATCAGTGCAATGAATGTGGTTCTTTCATAAGCACTGAAAACTGCATTTCTGCCTCACACAAAGCCAAGTAGGAGAGAGAATGAAACAAAACAAGCATCAGGATGGCGGTCTGCATCGATTCGGTCTGAAACACTACGTCTGGGGACCAATCAACAAGAGCCGGACTTCAGACAAGTTATCTGGATAAAGATTTTCTGCTTTTTCAAAAACAGGCAACATGTGTTTCAAGATCAATTTGCTGACAAAGTTCTGCTTGCAAATATTTGTTGAAAATCAATACTAGCATGGTTACACGGAATAATCAATGGAAAAAAGGCTTTTCAAGTCCATGCATTTTTTTATAAGCTATACAAAGAAATGTGTGTATATTGTATATATAATATGTATTGTGTTTCCCTTGGTACTGGCTTATTATATCACAATGACACCATGTTTTACGATGATGCATATCTTCCACTTACTCAATTTACATAAACACTCTCCCACAAAATCGAGGTTAAAACGAGTAGTTTAGCTGCGTTTATCCCCCATCACATTTGCATGTATTATAAAAAAGGAAAAAAACAGCAGAAGAAGCAGTCATTCCTTCCCTCAGCAATGAAGTATTGCACCACACTTGAAGCTTTGCATATGTTCAGTGCTCAGCGTGAAGACTGAAAGAATCTAGAAATACTCCCAACTATCGGCTTTAGTCTTTCAGTGGTCACTAAGCAACTACGGGATCCTTGACCGGCGCCAAACATCTTATTAATGCCGTATGCGAAACGAGAGGTGCCCTACCCTTAAGGCCCCTGATTCATTTTAATGCACTCCAGCAGCAGGCCTTGTTTTTTTCTTTTTTCTGTTGACACTTGGACTGCAAAGTGAACATACGGGACGATTGTTCACAGGCATGCACTTGCAGGAATGCTCGACGCCTCTCCCACTGATTGGTTCTCGCAGCGGCCGAATTCCACACAGCACAAAAGTGACCAAAGAGCAATGAAGTTAGTGTACAAGTTTGAAAAGAAAAGCAATTTGTGGTAAAGCCCTCTGACTTGATTCCTGCTATCTCAGTGTGCCGTAGAAGAGGACAAAGAGAAGGTTACTGGCTTGAGGGCTGACAGCTCTGGGAAGCTCTGGGCAGAGATAAACATATCAGAGTGGCTGCGTATACACGGACGGCAGCTGGATAGGAGACAAGTATTTAGGATCCTTAAAAATCTCTCAAGTTTTTTCTGAATATCTTGAGCAACAGGAATGGGCCTCTTAAGCTCTAGCCTCTTCTTTAGGTTTTAGGTAAGTGGAGTCGGATTGAAGTTGACATAGGTTGTAAGCAAACAAAACTACTAACACCAGTGGTTTTCTGCTCTCTAGTACAACTCTTCATCACAAAACTGCAAAGGTAAGACAGGATTTGGCAGTTTGTCAGTTTAAGACAGTTTTTCGCTGCAAATAATTGGTCATTTACCATTGTATTCTTTGGCTGGTAAGTCACTGAGTGTTTGTCGTAGGTAAATAACAGTGGTACCGTTGAACTCGCCAGGGTCTTAGCTTTGATATGAAATGCTATTTGTTTATGTACCATGAAGTATCAAAGAGGTAATCATGGAAATGTGGAGAGTGGGTTAAGTTTCTGACACCATTCAGATTTTGATATTTGAAAAGCTGCAGTGACTCTCAGGGTTAGGGGACCTTGGAGTTTAACAGGATAAGGTGCCACAGAGAACTGCGACTGCTAGTCAGTATGCCCTTTGGCAGAACTGCACCACTATGGATTCTGTAGAGCTAAAATGTAATGCAGTATTGACGGGCAGACAACTGCAACATCGGTCAGAACTTCAGAGCACCGCCACTGATCAATACTGCTCTATGTGGAAGAACAAAACGTCTCGGTTAGAAGCATCAGAGGGAAAAGCACCGAGGATGTACCACAGTTCCACATTCATGTTTAAAAGGAATTCATCATGCTCTGAGAAATGTTTGGTTATTTTAGTTCTGTGACAACATTGGATGTCTATGTTAAACATTCAGAGTTTCAGAACTTGAGGTGGATGTAGTCTTTGGATTCTGGTTCAGTTCAAGCTTTTCGGATGCTCTGATGAAAAAGGAAAACCCAAAGTCAATCAGCCAACACCCTTAGACCACCGCCAGGCCCTAAGATTCTGTGTTTGTTTTTTCTTTTTCTTTTTTTAAAAAAAAAACCTTTTTGAGGATATGGCAATGGTTACAAAAAAAATTGCATATAAATACAACTGGTATTTATTTTTTTTTTCTTGTTTTTTCTACATAGAGAACAACCTCAGGCCCTCTAACAGCATAGAACAATGTCTGTTAAAAGAAGTGAAATGAATAAAATATAATAGTAAAAAACAAAATATAACAAGCGAGAAAGTGACAATAGATGCACTACATAACACCCAGATAATAAAAAATGCAAGACAGTAGAAAAATAGCATAGTAAAAAATATAGAAATATCTACCATTGAGAGAGATGCTATAAGTTACAATACAATAACCGAACAAACAGAAACAAAACGAGGCAGATCAGCACAGATTTTAAGGAGTTTAGATGGTCTATGAAAGCTTCCCATTTTTGTAAAAACTTAGCTGAACTACCTTTTACTGACATCATGAGCTTTTCCAGATTAAGAAAGGCCATAGTACCTCTAAGCCAGAGTATTTCCTCTATTTGTTTACATAGCCTCCTTAAAGAGACAGGAGCTAAAAGGGCCTGTTTCAGACAGAGGATGAAGTGAGCGGCTGCAAAAAGATCCGGTATAAGATAAATAAGGAGTTTTTTTCTGAACTCTAAATCATGCAAAGATATTCCAGCAGAGCCCCAGAATATAAATATAGACCTGGAAATCTGCAGGATATGTCCCCCTTTAACATATCTCCAGAGATACGCTAGCCAGCGAACAGAGAGCGAGGCAGCACAAAGGCATGCGTGGAAAAAGGCCTTGAAATCAGCAGGTCCTTGGAGCAAGAATGGCCTGGAAAATCTGTCTAGAACAAAAAATAAATAAATAAATAAATCACTTGGAATCTAAAGACATTTCTTATGCAGCTGCCTCTACACAGCTCATACATATGGCAGATAACCATGCAGAACTCATAAACACAGACAGATCTAATCAACACACACGTAGAAACACCTGTTATTGTACCATTGCTGCGAAAAACTCATCCCAGCTCTTTGATTACATTGTTCTACATCGGCAGACTCGCTTTGTCTCTCTGGGATTTATTAGGTAAAAAGAAAAAATCCAGGGACCAAATGAAGCAGCAGGATGAGAGAGAGAGAGACGCAAACACAGACAGAGAGTAGAGATAATGTAATGCAACATTAATGCTTCGATTCACAGGCGGTTCATAGAGACAGGCGCAGCTATTCCCAACAAGTAGACACAACTAACTCTGAACCCTTTCTCTCACACACACACACACACGCACGCACGCACACATGCACACACACAGTGTGTCTGTGCTCACAGTGTGAGCACAGTGCCAAGTCATTGTTAAGTGAACTATGGAGGTGTGTGTGTGTGTGTGTGTGTGTGTGTGTGTGTGTGTGTGTGTGTGTGTGTGTGTAGGGGGAGTTAAGTAATGCCCCAGCTGGGTTCCAGCAACTGCAGCATAACATACTCCTGTTGTTCTTCCTGACCCCCCCATAAGACAAGGCTGGACCAGGCACGCACGGCACCTCACACAACCCCAAAAACTCCTCCGAAGTGCTTCCTCTGTCCCAGAAGTCCGAGAGAACAATAGGCTCCATTAGCCCGCCATCGGCTCCCTCCCTTTCTCAGGAGAGATATTTCCTTTTAGTTGTGTAATTACTTTGAATGAATAATAACACCCCTGAGCATTAAAAAACCGTGTAACCTTGTCAGAGGGAAGAGATCTTGGCCCGAAGGCAGTGATAGTGACTAGTTAGTTTGGCTGCTGCTGCCGTGTGTGAGCCGCACCTCTTGGCTCTGGAGCTGAGCGGTGATAAATATGACTGAAAGTGCAGGAATTTCTTTCTTTTTTTACATTTAGAAAGAAGCACACATAAAATAAAATGGCAGATTAACATGCGGTCAGCTCTAAATTAACAGTAAAGTCATTAGGCTACACACAGATGCCATCTGTGCAGGCCAGATTTCATAAAAAAAATAATAAATGGTATTTTCTCAGTTTTTGCTTCTAATATTTTTTTATGTTATTCAATAAATTAAGTGATAGGATTTTTTATACAAGGAATGCAGCTCTGAGTGCTTTACACATGTTTAGACAACAATAAAAATGGCCAGACCATTATTTTTAATTTTTTCCATTGTAATTTTTTAGGTTGGGAGCATTGGATAGAGTGGCATAAAACTTTAAATAACTAAATAAATAAAATAACAGAATGTTACTCATCAGGGCCGCTCTGCTCAGTTTGTCTCTTTATTTTATGCCACGCCAGCCTGATAAGCAGCACCCGCATCACGCTGTTGGAGAAACGCCATTGAACAAAGTTCCCCTTCCTTTCAACTCTTCACCTCTGTGTTTCTGACAGCAAACTCTTATGAGAGGTTTCAAAGCGCAAAACCACTTCAAAACAGTCGGGTTCATTGCGCCAATGGGATTTGTTTTTGTATAACTTGGACCGCCTTCAAAGAGAATCTGGCCTTAACGCGGCCGGAGTGCAGCCATGTTTGAGTCCTGCCACTGGTTCTGCACCACGTGGGCGGCGGCTCAGGCTCCGACAGCCTGGGCATGTGACCGGCAGCCAACACACAGCGCAAAGACTTAGACCATCACATGCTGGACTTATGCCTGACCGGTCAGAAGTAATCTGCCATGATTGGCAGATATATTAAATGCTAGATGTGTGTTTAAAAAAAAAAAAAAAAAAAAATCACATGCTGCCTCTCCTGTTGATCTGTGAAGGCTAATCCCAAAACATTGATATTCCTATCAAACATGAGGCTGGTTGTCCCTCAAATAGTCCAGACTCAAGGCTCAACTAATCTGTAAAGAGAGTGTTTTATTTGCCTTAAGTTAAGGCTGTTTCATACCATTCGGTGGCTCTAGCTCCTTATTTTGTAGTTTCTTTAGTCCTCTATAATAGTAACCTTTGGGTTGTGGACTGTTGATCTGGACAAAAAAAAAGACATTTTAGGTTAAATCTTTAGCTTTGGGAAATAGTGATCATCATTTTACACCACTTTATGAACCAAAAAATGTATGAATCGTTTAATTTATCAATAAATTAATCAAATATCAAAATAGTGGTTAGCTGCAGCCCAGGTAGTGTTTGGTGAGATCAAGAGGGAAAAGACATAGGAGGCTCATAAATATGCATTATTTGAGAATCTTCACGGTTACTTCTAAATAAAAACTCAATAAAGTGAAATCTGGGGCTGATCAAACAGCTATAATCTGTAAATGTTGTTGGGGATAAAGTTGTAGCCGCAGGAGGCAACACGAGCAATTAGCTTCACCACCTCTGCCACGAACATGTCCGGGAATATGAAAAATGTGTGACACTAAGATCTGCGTCCTCTTCCACATGTGCAGGTATCGTTGACGTTGTCACTGCAACGCAAATCGCTAGTCAGACGTCACTCAAAGACGCTCAGGGGGCGACAAGAAAAGCAATTCTGAGCTAATTTACTGCAGTAATTATTCTCTACATTTTTAGAAAATGGGGTTAACGCTTAGTCATGCATGGAAAAAAAAATACAATCAAATACCACAACACTGATATAATTTTGAAAAATACTGTGATATCAATTTTTGGTCATTACCGCCCAGCACTAATAACAGTGCCACATGCAGAAAGAAAAAAATAAAGACCAATGATATCAGGCGAGTGAGAGCGTGTTATCTCCTTAATGTTTCAGAAAGAATTTGCTGTCCAAATGTTCTGATGTTGAAACAGTGCTGTACTGTAGCTGCAGGCTGTCACCACTAAGCAAACACTTCAGTGGGGATTTCTTCCAAAATATTTCCACATATTATCTAGCTGGAAAAAAAAAGCATATCTATATTCTGAGGTTAACCTGAGGGTAAAAACATGTCGACTGCTCGTCTGCTGCAGGCAACCGTTTCCTTCCAAAATAGCAATTAAGCTTTTAATTTAATATCTTGTGCCAGACGTGCACGTTAATGAGATTTAAGTCAACATTTGGACTTTGATAAGCGATACAAACACAGGAATACACACCCACCCACACACACACACACACACACACAGGAACTCCCAAGCACAATGTCAACTTTGTCACTACAGGAAACTGATTTTCTATTAAGCTTTAGAACAGACAAATTAATTAATTCATGGTCGTCGGTGTGTGTGGTTTATGGATCGACGTGTTGCGAGTCTAGTCTGCTGGACTACAGCTCTACAGCTTAACAACCCTGCAGGAGATGGAAGCCACGAGTGCCTGGAGTGGCGCTAATCAACGCATGATTGTTCTGACATTTCCGACTAGCCATTATCGGCAATTGGCCGTAAATTCAGCGGCGGCCGCTGATGACTTAATTTATCCCTCCCTTCTACTAACAGACAAGCGTGGCTCATCTCCTCCCAGATGGGGCAGAGGGCTTAAGCTGCGACATCTTCCCCCGCCTAATCCTCCTCTTTCTCTCTCCTCAAGTCCCCCCCTCCCTTCTATCCTTGCTGTTATTCGACTTCTGCGCCGTAGTTTGTGATGGATCGCGTCAACCGCCTCCTCGTCCTCATTATAGAGTTTCCCGAGGCGCCCCTTCCCGACCGAAAAGCGTTCATTTCTCACCCCTGTTGGTACCAACTCAACACAAAGACAAACATTACTGTCTTAGAGCAGAGTTATTATTAGTATCATCTCACATTTATATGCATCCCCCCCCCACCGCAACATAAACTCGCTGCACATCCAGGTTTTTTTTTTTTTGCATACAAGCGATTTGCCATTAAATCAAGTACAGCAACTAGTAGCTCTATTACAAAGAAACTATATTAATAATGCATCAGAAAATGGTCTTTGATTCCACAGGATTGGCAAAGGAAGTAGCTCAAAATAGACAACGCAAAGCACCTTGGAGCTTGAGGTTAGTAAAGGAAAAGAAAATGTGAGAGAATACTGGATGTGCAGCAGATCAAAGCGACGCACGAAGAAAAAGAAGCGCTCACAAGCTTTGACAACAAATCTCAAGCAGAAAAAAAAAAAAACGCCACAAAGTGAGAGGAGAGCTTTTGTGGTCCTATGATTGGGCAGAATATTATTTCATACTGCAGCGAGTGTGTTTGTGCATATGCAGCTGCAGTGCAGAGAGGAAATCAGGCCTTGCACCACCCCAAAAATCCCCAATACGGCTGGGACCTAATTGTTCTCACAGCAGCGTCTTCCTCCCGCCCCCTTGTTCTTGAACACAAATGTGCAAATGAGCTG
This sequence comes from Lepturacanthus savala, assembly GCA_030544235.1. Classification (NCBI taxonomy): domain Eukaryota; kingdom Metazoa; phylum Chordata; class Actinopteri; order Scombriformes; family Trichiuridae; genus Lepturacanthus; species Lepturacanthus savala. The sequence goes on along the minus strand of CM060480.1, from coordinate 3,949,782 downwards.
AAAAGCTCTCATCTTTTAGTCCAAGTTTGCCCCGAAACCACTTTGTGCCGGCATGGTCTTAAACTATGGCTACATGGTGGTCTGACAGCGGTGAGAGAGCGTTTACCTGTCATCTGGTGAGTCGGGTTAAAGTGGGCGTGAGCCTCTGTGTCATTTTAACCCAGAGTCTTTCTCTTTAAATCTTAAAAGGGGAGTAAGAGAATATGCGATCCCCATTCACAGGGGCTGGATGTCAGCAGATGTAATTGATACCTGCCTCTAGTTGGACACCGTGGCTCCACTTTCATCCTCCAAACACCTGGTTGTCAAGGAGAGCAGCAGCAGACGGTTTGCCTACACTCCTGTCAAATAGTAGAGGCCTTCAGAGTCGCGGGTTGTGATGATTATCTCCACCTTCAATCTGCTACAGTGGCAGAGAGACTCACCCGCGCTCTATGGCAAACATCATCATCCTTCAATCCGGAAAAACAGGCTCCGGCTGGAAACACAATACTGCTCAGGAACTCCCCCGAAACCAACAAACAAGTGTGGCTAGTTCTGTGTGTGAAGCTAATAGGTGATAAACTGCCTCTGAAGACAAAGGGGAGGCACTAATGAGTTTTGCATGAGACCGTGGAGGTACAGCAGGTGTGAAAAATGCCCTCTTGAAAGCCAAAACATGTGCTAAAGTGCTCTCTAGGAGGTAAAGCCATGCTAAAGTACCCTCTAAAAGCTAAAAAGTGTGTTAAAGTGCCCTCTTTGGAGAGAAAAAGCATGCCTAAAATGTCATCTTGGGAGCCCAAGAGCATGTTAAAGTGCCCTCTAGGAGCCAAAGCCCACAATGAAGTGCCCTCTATGACCCGAAATGTGTCCTAAAGTGCCTTCTGAGACATTAAAACGTGTGTTAAATTGCCCTCTTGGGACCCAACCACATCCTTAAGTATCCTCTAAGTTTGAGTCTAAAACACATGTCATTGTGTCCTCTTGGAAGCTAAAAAGGAATGTTAAAGTGCCTTCTAGGAGCCAAAATGTGTGCTAAAGTGCCCTCTGGGGAACCAAAAGGCATGTTTAAGTGCCCTCTTCAGTGGCTAATATCGCGTATATATGTGCCCTATGTGCCCTTTGTTTTTCTTTTTGCCCCTGCCCTTCAAAAAGTCTGTGCACACCACTGAGCAGCACACTGCATTTACCTGCACCTGCTACTGAACCAAACAGGACGTCTTTAACTGTGACGCTGTTGAGTGTCGTTGCTACCGACGTGGGGTAACCATGGCGTTGGTGTCACATCAAAAAACAATGGATGAGCCGCCACTGCAGACTCAAACAATATGACATCGTTTGATGATGTTTACATGCAGTCCATTAAACTGACCCCTTTTCCTTTGAAGCGAGCACCATAACCCACACACAGGAAGAGAATAAAGCTTGCTCTACTTTAGCCAGTCTCCCCCCCCATAAACCCGTCCATAGACGAGCGTGAGGAAAACAGAAGGACAGAAGAGATAAAAAGAGAAAAAAGGGGAGGAAGGAGGTGGGGGGGTGGAGGTGGTTTTGACAGAGGGCTAAGAGGAGGGAAGTGCGGGGCCACTTATGCGCCCTGCCACCTCGCATCACCAAGCAGCCAATGATGGATGAATGGGAGCATATCCCAATAATGGAAGAGACTCGGGGAACCGCGTTGGATCATTAGCCGAGTAACAGCAGGCTTTTGGGGGAATCGTGAGGGTACATAAAGGGATGGACTCACGGGGGGCGATCGAAAAACTGCCCGCTCGGGGGCATCAGAGAGGGTAGATAAAACATGGCTGTGTCCTCTTGGGTGACTTGATGTCCAAAACAATTTGATGAAACGTCCTCTAGGGGGCCTTTTCCAAGGACAAAAGGCAATAAAGTGCCCTCTCGGGGGCGACTTTCTACACCACATACAGCGACGTTTTTATACCTAAACAGTCGGAGTCCACCGGTGGTAGATATGCAAATTCTACCATGACTTTGGTGTAACTTCGTCTGTCAAACTGCTCAGTACAACTGCGCCAAGCAGGAGTAACGTGTTACAAAAGTAATAAATTACTGTAATGCATAGATTTTTGCTGGATTGCAGTAATGTAAGGCATTACACACACATCAAAAAAGGTAATATTCTGCTTGGTACAAATGTTTTTAACATTGAAGTGATTGTTTTCTTTGTTTTTCTTCATACAAATGCCCTAAATTCACTGCAAGATCAGCAGCAGTGAAATTACTGTGCAAAAAATGCTGTTGTCGAAGATATGAGAACCACTTTCAACAGTGGAATCATCAGCTTTTTGGAAACTTGTCAGAGCTATATTTAGCTTGCCAAATCCATATTTCCAGTTATTTTGGTGAGAGTAACTTAAAAGTAATTAAGTACCTAAAAGTAATGCAATAATAGTGTAATGCATTACATTTTACATACATTAATATTGTAATGTATTAATTACTTTGAAATGACAGTAACAGGTTATAAATAACACATTACAGTTTTGAAGTAACTTGTAACTTGCCCACCACTGGCACCAAGCATGTTTCTGTCTCTAAGAAGATATCAAAATAGCAAGAAAAACATCCATTCAACAAACTGAGGACTTTAACTAAACCCTCCAACAGCTTGTGTCGGTCGGTGCCAGTGATGGAACAAAGATGGCCGTACCGTTTCCTCCACCTCGTTATGACTCCCGATCATCAGTTATGCATGCACCGTTGGGACCGCGCTCGGTGTTTGCCAGGGAGACAAAAGACGGTCATATATTTGCATATCGTGGTGGCGGGGCTCACTGTTGCATGGAGATAAACTGGACAATAAATCAGGGTAAACAAACAGATGGCCGAGAACAAACAGAGCACTGGGAGAACAGAAGGGTTGAGATGGAAGCGAGAGCACAGGTATCAAGGATCCGCACAGACTGGAGCTCATGCTAGAGGCTATTCAGCACTTGACGTGTTTTCCAGCTTGTAGAGTAAAAGTCGCAAGAGCTATTTTGCAAAACGTAGCCTTTCCCCGAGTTTGTATCACTGAGTTCCTACATCAAGGCTGTTTTTTCTTCCAGTATAATAGCAGAGAACTTGAGTCACTTAAAGTAGATTGGTAATACAGCAGTGACTTTATCACTTTTACTATATAATGGAATGTCCTTGTTCCTGTTCTTTGTGTTGTTTTTTTGACAACATATTGCGACTTGTCAAGCACAAACAAGGAGTTTTCAAAAAGTCTTTTGTTCCCAGCTGCAACATCCCATCATAAATATATAACTACTGTTTGAGTGAAAAATAGAAGCAACAAAAGTGTTAACTTTTACAAGAGTGATAACCTGGAATGTAGAAAAGCAATCAAAATATGACTAATGTTCTTTAGAAAACAGTAATTATTTAACAAGGTAGTTAATGGACTGCAAAATGGACATAAAAACAACAGCCGTGTGTGTTCCAGGAAGTCTGTGTGGGCTCATGGTGACAAAGGAACCCTTCTCATCCACAAACTGCCTGTGTGACTCACAGCAGAGGTGAATAAGTCATCAAATGCATCATAAGAAAACCACTCACCCCCCGTGAGAGCGTGCACATGCGCATGCATGTGAATGAGATTGACTGCCTGGCTGATCCCTAATCTTGTTTCGGCAGGCATTGAGGTGGCAGGCGGTGGAAGAGTGATGCAGCGGTGTCAAATATTGCCATAAATTTGTATTAAGTGCTTTCCTTCTTTGTTTGGTTTGGAATTCTGATGATTTGACAAAACAGGATCAGATCCTGGCTGCTTTGCTGTGTGCTGGGTGCATGGAGGTTATGGCTGTGGACATTTGAGGACGTCTGCTTACCTGATGAACCCAGTCAGATCAATGTATTCAAAACATCACATAGAAGTAATAATATATAACACAAAACATCAACCTTTTTTCTCATGTTTTTCAAAAAAGAAATGCATTGATCTTTTATTTCTGTCCTTCATTTTATTTTCTTAAAATGTTCCTTCGCTCAGAGCTCATATCTTCATTCCTGTTTTTTTTAAATATACTAACTAGGCAACTGATAATAGTAATACACCTCATAAATTGTCAGCACTACTTTATAATATACTAAATCCAAACATTTGAAAGCTCTTAAATTAATAAATCAATCAAATAGTTCTCTATAATTCGCTTTTAATATTATCCTTATGGCTTTCTTATTATTTTTTAATTTGCTTCAATTCCTTGCATTTCTTCAGATAATGCTGTTAAATTGTCTTGGAACCTAGAAAGACTACTGGCCACCTGGGCGTCTGCTAATATGAATCTTTATAATACAATAACAAAGGTATAGAGGGCATATCATCTTCCTTCAGAACAAGACAATATACCCAGTTACCAAACCACCTTAGGGTTTTTGTAACAGTCAGCTGTCATCAAATAACTAACCAGCTCACCCGAAGAGATTATTTTCGACACATAAATCCTGGAGAGGCAACGCCTTCATATCACAGACACCAGTTGCAAAGCAGAGCCTTCACATTTACATACGATCCCACATGATCAGATGACTGAAAACAGGACAGAAGAGACAGGCTGCACGTTTCATAACGAGCGGATCTATTTCTTCTCTCATCCATATGTCCTGTCCGGAGCCGTCTCGAACCGCTATGCAGGGGTCTCACAGGTCAACGGAGCCGTGGGTGGCTGTCAAGAAGAATCTGAACTTCATCTATCAACTGGCGTGTATTTGGAGAAGGAGCATGTGCTGAGGAGCAGCCACGCCGGTGCATCTGCACGCGTGTTGATTTCTCTAACCTGCTGCGGCGGCCTGTCGGCAGAAGTGTTTAATCAGTGTGAGATGCGTTACGCTGCCAACTTTTAAGAAGCCTTCTGACACAACGGGCTCTTTAGGCAGCAGCAATCGCAGCCCATAACAACTTGGACCAGTCAAGAAGAAGGAGACTGATCTCATGATATCAGCAGGACGAACCCGGCCAAGGAAACTCCTTTGTCTAAAGCCAGATTTTTAGACTTTTCATGTCAACAGATTTTTTTTCCCCTTAGCCAAGGTGAACCGTTTTATTTGCCGTCTGATGGGCTTGGAGAATGATCAGCCAAGCTCTATAATTAGTCTCTGGTGTAAAGATACTTCCAGCATCAGGTCATTCAGGACAGTTTACACACGGAGAGGTGAAAACAGGATTGACATCTACATTACGGCGCCGCCCGTCCAACCGCATTCCTCTCCGGTAAATGTAGGGTCACAGAGGGAGTCGCTGCCTCCCGTACGAGTACAACCACATCATTGTGATGTTTCAGTGTCGCGGCTCCACTGGAATCATAATAGCTTAAAAGTCCTCAACACCACGCCACCTTGAAACCACTTTTCATTTACAGGACGCATGCCAGAGATATGATGAATGGCTGGCATGCAAAGTATGGGTCTTGAATGATGCCTGGTATGGTTTTGTTACATCACAGGAATAAGGACACACACACACACACACACACACACACACACGTGAGATGAAACATACTCATCAATGATGATTTTTTTTTTTATGATGAAAATGACAAGATGAGACAAAATCAATACCCTGAACCACTGACTGTGACAAAAGTATTTTTTGTTGACGAAATAAGACGAGACAAAATCTACTTTATTAAGTAAAATCTTAATGAAAATATCTTTTTTCGTCAGACTTTTTAAATCAGAAACCAACAAGTGCTTTTACTGAATGTGCATCACTTGTATTTCTACTCCAGTTCTGCTGCCAGGTATGTGTGTGTGTACTTGCTTACCTATCTAACAGTGGACAACCGCGCCGTTACACATTCACCAACAGTGGACCACTGTTGTGTGTGGGAGCCACTGGTGCTGTTGGCACTAAATGCAGCGATGCCGCGAGTGCTTCTCTTGCAAAACATGTTGCCAATCAATACTCATTTCTTGTGTTACTCGTGTTTCTATATATGTATTCCTGCCTAAACCACCCTGACAAATAGAAGATAAAAATGTATTATTACTCAATTTTGGTGTCTTGACTGCATCTGGGTCAATATGTATATTTATTTGCCTGCTTAAAAAATTTAATTTAGTGCGATCTTTGACATTAGTAAGATACCCATCTTACTTCAGACATCACATTAGCAGTGTGTTTGGTTCACATCAGTTTAATGATAGTAAAATTCCTGAAATTCCAGGACTTTTTGTTAACTAAAATATGACAAAACTAAGACTAGCATTTGACACAAGACAAGACTAAAACTAAACTGAAAAATAGCTTCTCTGATCTTGTTTCTGATTATATTTTGTAACTATTAATTAGCCATCAGTTTAGGTAGTCATTTTTCCCTATATGGTAGTTTTGTTCTCACATAAAACCCTAGGTTTTGGAGCGTTTTTTGCCTCTCCCTGATTAAAAAATAATTAGTTTTGTCATCTTTGTGTTTTTAATTTGTACAAAAAAAATTTAAATCAAAAGCTATTTTGATGTTGGGATTACATTTGTGGGATAATTCTGGTTAATTGGACTGAAAAACTGCCTTGATGCAGAAAGAAAAGTGTTCTTAAAGTGGATTTTCCTCCCAGTAGCAGTCGGGAGAGGCGACATGGAAACAATGTGAAATCGCTGCCAAAACAAGCACCTGTTGGTAACAATACACTGGTGGAACTTCACAGAACTTCTCATTGTGCTTGACAAATCCAAAATAACTGCATTCCACACATGATCCCCATTCCCTACAGGGAATCTCTCAAGTCAGCGTGCAGGACACACACACTGACAACAATGGAGTTATTTGTCAAAGCTGTGTAATAGATATGAAGGAATGATTCAAACCGTGTCATTATTACCGGTTTGCAACTCATTACGTGACATCACTGCAATAACAAGTCGTATACGCTGACACTTTTAAAACGTGTTCTGCTGGAGTGAAAATATTTTCCCTGTGATCGGATGGTATGACTGAACAAACTGTTCTTGCTGAAACCGCTGATGCTGGAATGAATCCCGGAAAAATGAAAGACAACAGCTGACGGAGCCAAAACTAATGATCATCTTTATTCAGTAAACATCATGCGCCAGGAAAACACTGCAGAAAACAGCGTGCTGCTAATGAAGGTGATTGTGAGGACGGGAAATACAATATACTATGAAAAAAGACTCTGGAGCTTATTTGGGGCTTGGTAGAAGGGTCAAAGGGTGACGGGCAATAAACAAGAAGAGCTGACCTCACTAAGCACAACATGGCCCGGGCATCAACCCCTGAAGCAGGTGAGGATTCTTCACTCTACAAACCAAGACTGAGAAAAATCCCTCAAAGAGGATTTTCCCTCAGAGCCTTTTCCACACGGATCCATTCTTTAGCAACAGATCCTAAGTGAAAGCTGTTTAAAGTCCCCCTCTGCTGAAAAATGTGTTTTACATACTGTTGCATCACCATGATATTTGACACTGCACCCTGCAGAATGATGTATGTTTGACATTAGAACGCTGCAAGGGGGGAAATTTGGGCTGCTTTTAATTTATTGTATCATCTCTATTCTGTTTTACATTCAAAAGCCTGCTATTAAATAAATACTTACTAATCATTGCTTGTTTTTTGTTTGTTATGTAACAGAACTTCTCAGCTCAGGAATTTCACACGTGTGTCACTACAAAGGAAGCGACAGTAAAAAGTCTTGAGTCTCACTTTAAAACATGAGTTCAACACGTGCACTGCAAAAACTACTGGAATCTTAACAGATGAAAATATCTTGTTTTTGGTGGAATTAATTCAATATTGAAAAGAATTATCCTATTTTACTGCCAGAATCTTTTTGTTTTTTTTTCTAATTTGGATCAATTTGTCAACATTTTCTTAAAAATAAAAGTTTAAAATGACTAAAATAAAAAAAAAAAAATGGAAATAATATAAATTATCTGCCAGTGGAATAAGATAATCCTACTCAATATTGGACTAATTGTACCAAAAACAAGATATTTTCACCTGTTAAGATTTTGGTTTTTGCAGCGTCTCGAGCAGTGTTTATTGCCAGGGTTTAAAAACAAAGGCAGGCTTGAATAGCTGGTAGTAGTGGCTGCTTCAATGGTTGCATCACCACAACCTCAGGATTGCTGCGAGACACGTCCGTCTGCTTACGTGAGTGAGTAATGTGCATGTGATCTCTTGAATCAATTTGCTTAACGAACTTGAGAGCCGGCGGCACGCTGGCTGCTGCCAAAGCCTGAAGGCAAATATGTTTCCGTGTGTGTGTGTGTGTGTGTGTGTGTTTGTATGGCCCTGACACACCTGACATCCACACTCACATGTCGAGCACAGAGCTCCTCTTCTCATTCCAGAAAGATTCTGCAATTGGTGTCGTGTGATTGGCGCATTAGCAGAAAAGAAGCCTTCATGAGCTGAATAGCAAAGGAGGCGAGACTGTCGAAACGGATAAGATCACGAGTCACTGGGAGCCTCCTCACACCCTCCGTGGAGGCAAAACATCATGAATAAGAGCTGCAAGGCAAGATGTCCTCCTGGTGTCCTCAACTTTTCACACGGATCAAGCCCCCTCTGCCGCATGCGGCGCCGCCGGATGCGTCGGGCTGACTTAACAGGGATGAGATTGGACGAGATCAATAACCTGTTAGCGGAGCTAAGAAGCAAAGCAAGCTAAATTGGCTGGGCTGATCCTGACACCCATGAATTCTAATGAGGACTCTCAGGGAACCTCATCTCCACCGAGCATGACATCCGACCACGGAGAGAGGAAGGAGCGCACACACCATGCATTAATAATGGAGAGAGAAAATGGCCGCCTCCCCCTTCACGTCTCACATCGGGATAAATGCATCTTCGGATTTATTTTGTGACCCAGCAAGAGTTGTTTTTTTAATATATATATATATATATATATATATCTTCATTCATCTCAGGATGATTTGATCCAACGAGTGATGTTTTTCATCTGCTGATTATTTGCTTCATTCATTGAGTCTTTGAAATGTCAAAAAAAATGAAGTGAAAAAGCCCATCACATCTTCTCAGAGCCCGAAACCAAAAGATGTCATCATATATGCAACAAAATCATAGAGCAATTGCTCCTTTATGTGAAGCTCTTCACTGCTGGAGAAATTAGGATTGTTGATTATTAAGAACAAATCATGTCCTTTTAAACTAAAAACTGAAACCAACTGAAAATCAGCCCAGAAACAACAACAACATTGTCACAGAATAAACACACGTCTGAGTGTTCCACAATATAATTACAAAAAAAACATTTGTCTAAGCATATTTTTCCAGCTGACAGAGCATTAATTACAGTGCTGTGCTCACTTTTGGAGACAGGAAGGCTATAATTCTCTATAAAAAATCATCATATAAACACAAAAGCCTTCACAGTTAAACAGCTGATTTACAAGCAAAATGGTATTAAGTCAGTTTTCAAAAAATACAGCCTTGTATGTGATATTAATATCATATCAGCCGGCTGCTGTGGCTCAGGAGGTAAAGCGGGGGGTCGTCCACTTATCGGAAGACAGACAGTTCAATTGGCTCCTCCAGTCTGCATGGCCAAGTGTCCTTGGGCAAGATACTTAACCCCAAATTGTTTCCAATTGGCATCCTGCATGGCAGCCACCGCCAACATGTGCGAATGAAGATACGAAGTGTTTGAGTGGCCAGAAGACTTATAAATACATGCAGCAATAAATAAAGCAATTTATCGACTATATTGAATAAAAAAAACATGCATGAGGAGGATAGTTGTGTTTATATCGAAGGGAATGACACAAACATGTCTATGAAAGTTAAAGAGTTAGGTAGTTGACCCACAGCCTCAAGGAAAATTATTCCAAATAATAGGACCACCTGCTTTTCAACAGAAAGTTTTGGATAACATTTCACAGGATATCTAGATTTTTTTTTTTTTTAAATCTTTTGGTCCAATTCATTTTCATAATATGGTTGAATGAGAGACGAACAGACATTACCTCCATTTTACCTTGTGTACAATGATTTCTCAATTGATTACATGACATTTACATATCTATCTCACATATTTATCATCTATTAAGCAGAATATTATATATCTATTAATCAATCGGAGTCATTTTTAAGAAGAATGTGTCCATATTCCCTAGTTCCAGCTTCTCAAATGTTATGATTCTTCTGTAATATTAAACTGATGATGTTTGGATTTTGGACTATTGGTCTGGACAAAAAAAGACAGTTTTGGTTGGATTTAGCTTTGGGAAACTGATCGGTTTCCACTATTTTATGAACCACACTACTAATTGATTAATCGTTTCAATAATCAATAGATTAATATTAAAATAGTCATTAGTTGCAGAGCGGTTAGTGTTTGATGACATCAAGAGGGAGAAGACATAAGAGTCTTGTTTTTAAAAAAACGAATCTAAAACTAATCTAATCTAAAAAACTAATATCCACATCCTTTTCCATGTCTGCAGGTAACATTAACGTCATCACAGCAAAACAAAAATGCAAGTCGGACATCATTCAAAGACATGTTTGCTAAGGGAACTGCCTACAACAAGAAAAGCAATTCTAAGCCAATTTACTGCTGTAGTTATTCTCTAAATTATCAGAAAATATGGTTAACACCTAATCATGCATGTACCAAAATACTGTCAAATACTGTGACACAGATATAATTGTGAAAAATACTGTGAAAAGAATTTTTTGGTCATTACCATTGGTCATTATATATCAACAGTCCAACAACTTCGGCCTGACTCACAACCTCCATCATTGCTGAAATCGTAACGCGTTGCACTCTGGGATACTTGTCTGGCGAGCTTCCGCAACCTTTGGCCGACTTCAGCTCACCGATGGACCGACTTCATTAGCCCTGTCGGACAGTTAGCCAGTGCCGGGCGGTTCTGGCACCGCCGCTGCAGTCCGGCCAGAGAAGAAAGCAAAGGAGGTTTCCGCGGTCAGCAAATGAAATGAAAGACTGGCACTCCCCCACTGTTCTCATCCTGAGGTTTGGCAGAAACGGCAACGGCGGCGGCACTGCAGCTCTGGGAGCCGGAGGGGCCTCAGCAGCTGCCTCTGTAGGTGGTTACTGTGTGAAAGTGTGTTGGGAAGGCAGCAGGTTTTATATCCGTTTAATACAAGATGTTGTCATGGGCACAAGCAGAATGGGCAGAAATCGATTTTGTGAGGTGGAGTACCACAACTAAACAGCTGAGTGGGCTGCGCTGGCTGAATGAGTATTGACGAAAGCCCATCAGCGCAGGCACAAAGCCAAGGCTGCTGTACCACATCCAACCAGGAGATTGAACTCTCAGATTGAGTCTTCTCAACTGATTTATTACCCAGAGTGTAAAGACAGATCCCAACAGGGCAGAAGCATGCACGAGTCCACACGACGCAGACAGGCCATCCATCATAGTCCTATCATTACCCTCCAAAATAAACTCCCAACATCTACAGGGGAGAAGGAATCCGAGAACATCCAAACAGAACCACCTCTACAAACTCCTTCAGTGACACACAGGAGAGATACAAACACAAATATAGGCACAATTAGAGAGAAAACACTCTCCAAGAAGGAAGCTCTCAGCGTTTCTGAGGTCAAATAAGAAGAGACCAATTCAGATTAGGTTTTCATTATCGTGTGCTTGCAGGCAGCAAAATGTGACTCACAGATATGATTGGAACGGCTGACTAGATGATCTATCATTTTAGACCAAAAACTGCAATTTCAGGCTACACAATTATGAGATTGTCAAAGCTGCGATTTTTTTTGTCATTTTCTTAAACCAAGTTTTAGTTTTCATCAACTATTCTACACATGTATGCCACTTCCCCGACCTTGCACTACTTTATGTTAAAATACTACTTTGCTCTACTTTAAGTTAAGACATAGATGCTCTTTTAGTGAAGCACTCGATGTAGCCTATGTATAACATGTTTCTGTTATTCAATAGGACTACATGATTCTTGCATTAGATTTATGGCATTTATTGTTTTAACCCTCTATTGCATAGCGTTGCCATATGCCAACAATTAAAGTGAAAACGGGGCTTTTATTTTGAAGGACATGCAATTTATAAGGTCACATGACCAGGATATCCTGTTTGCTCATGGACATTTGTTAGGTGAACATCACTGTCTCACGACCCACAACTGTCTTTTATTCAGAATTTGGGAAAATGGTCACAAAATAAAAAGTTGAAATCAAATTTAATCAAATTTTGATGTTATAAGTTATGTTTATGTGTTTTGTAATATGCTAAAATAGTGCATAATGGAGTCCCACTAACATAGCATTAAACTTTTTAAATATATTTGTTAAATATATCTATTTAGGCAATTTTAAGTAATAAAAATATTCAAAATATTTGAATGTTTTTTTTTTACCATGTCTAAGTATTACTGTCATTGTTCACTGAAACTTGAATTGAAGAAAATCGTGAATGAAATCGCAATCTGCCAGAAAAATCGCAATTCAGTTTTTTCTTAAAAGCGTTCAGCCCTACAGCCGACGGGGACCTAAGTGTGAAACAATAAGAGTTTGCAGTATCATTTCAGACAGCTGCAACAGCGCATCAATACTGTGATTAACGGTAATGTCCGTACCTCTCCCATCACTCCCTATCCTCTCACTCTTTCCTCTCCCTCCCATTCATCTACACGCACCTCGCGTTTTCTTTGCCACAAATCTGTCCATCACTTTTTTGTTTAATCTTTCAGAAGGGAATCCATCTCCGGGAAATTTCAGAGGCAGTGATGTGCCAGCTGCCTCTCCTCTCTGTTCCCGTTACTGCCTCCGCTACAACACCACAGGGAGGTTTCATGTAGGCCCAGGCCAGAAACAAAGTCTCCAAATAGGCTCTCCCCAGAGGGCAGTGATTGTGCATCTGGAGGAAAACTCGCTTCAATCTTCAACCCCTGCACCGGTGTATTGATTCATAACAGTCAATTTCCCTCACCCCACCTTCATTTCCCTTTTTTGAACCGAGTCCCCCCCCCTCTGCTGCTCACAGCTAAACGAACGAGGTTGTTTCTTAGTGAATCAGCCTGTGGGCAGTGGCATTCACAGAGTTTTTGAAGAGCAGGGGCGAAAAGGAAAAAAGGGCACAAGAGGGCACTTTAGATATGTTTTATATGTGATCAAATTGGCCACTTTATCACGTTTTGGTTTCCAAGAGGGCACATTACTATAAGTTTGTTTTTCAATACTTTGGAGGCGACCGCCCCCTGCCCCCATCCACCACTGGATTAATCTGTCCTCAAACACATCAGGGTCAGGCGGATGTGCCTTAATGCTAAAAGCATTTAAGTCTCTGTAACTTGTTCTTGTGTGATAGCGGTCCACCCCGGACCAGCAACCTCCTGCTGTTAGTCCCGGGTAGAGGCCATTTCTTATCAGCAGGTCTTAGCTATGCTTAGCGGAACAAAGGACAAATGTTAATGGATGAGATGAGTGATGGAAAAAAAAAACATTTGCTGGCCTTGATTACCAAAACATCCTCACCGCCATATAAAAGCGACTCAGCTATTTCACATTCTCATTAGGAGGGTGCATATATGACTGGAAAAAATTCTAACAAAAGGTTTCTCATTTGTTTTTTATAGTATAAAGGTGCCCTTAATAACATACTAAAAAGTTCTGTAAAAGTTACAATAGTTATAAAGTTGTGATATTATTTTATGGGTATATCATTCACAGCCTGATTTACAACAAAAGACCTAAAGACTGAAACTGATTTACAGATATTTTCCTCATTTATTGAGTGATAAAAAGAGATATCCAATATACCATGTGTAATAAACCTCTGATTCTAATGTGTCAACAAAATAAAAGAAGAATTTTGAAAGTGGCTTTATCCATTGTTCAGATTTTGGTATGAAAAAGTATGCAAAATAGTGTATATTTTATTAGATACTGCCTCATTTGCATGTTTAAATGTAAAATTTTACAAAAATTGTAATGCAATTACAATGCAACTGTTAGTTTTTTACCTATTAACCTGTAGTGTCTCATATCTGGGCTTCCTGGACAAAGACACTAACCCTAACCCATCTTAAAAATGACACCTTTCTAGTGGTCAAACCTTTTTTCCCCCCATACATAGCTAAATGTAACGGCAGGTTGACGCAATCACTAAGCCACTGATTCAAGCTTCATGCACAACAAATAAGAACAAAAAAGGCAAATCCTTCATGCCACGTTACAGAATATCCATTGATTTGGGGTCGTTTTGAATTTTATTTTGAAAATGAAAAACGGATGTGATTTAAAAGGATTAAGAAACAACACATTTTTCATTTCAGGTGGACTTTAACCAACATTCATCTAATCCTTTTAACAGATTTTGTCAGTGAAAATGGGCGCAAGACGGAGAGGAAGCGTTCACCCGGCACAGCGCTGGAGGCTATCGGTCCTCGTGATGTACGAGCTGTCAGGCTCCGGCCTCCGTCATGCATCACGCTGCCGTTTACCTTCCTTTTTACATCACTGTTTTAATCTCTTGTTCCCACAAAAAGCCCTACCGGGGGGGGGCTGTTACAAATTGGAAAATCAGCTATAAACACAATGACACTTGCATCAGATAGGCCCATTTCTAGTTTGTCCACGTACACCCTATCATGTCTCCACCCACTCTCCATTATAATAAATAATGTATATGCTGTTTAGAAGCTGACCTCGTCTTTTTGAAAAGGGATAAACAGCTGCAGGGATGGATCACTGCTGGAGAGAGACCAATTAGGAGTCAAGCAGAGGGAAAGAGGGCAGGAGTCTCTTAGGGAAGTGTGCGTGTGTGTGTGTGTGTGTGTGTGTATATGTGTGTGTGTATGACAGTGTCCATTTCCACCAACAGCAACCTGGACACACTGCTGCTGCCATCCCTGCATGAACACTCGGCGAGTAAACAGAAAGCAGAGTCTTGGTGAATCAGCAACACACTCGTCTCCCATCGCCTCTAAACACGCCTGCCAAGTCACGGCGCTCTGCCAGAGAGAGAGAGAGGCTCGTACCAAAATTCCGCCTTTTGTTGTCCGGAACGTTCTGTTACCGCAATGCAGAAGGTGGGAAGAGAGGGATGCCCAAGTCACTGAACATCTGGGGGGGATTTTAGGGGCTGCTCTGCCAGTCGCTGATGGTGCCAAATGGAGGGGGGGGGGGCAACGGGTTAAACCGTTAATCTGGAACAGCACAGATGATGCAGGAATCCCTGAAATAAGGAGGAAAGAAATAGCCAGAGGAGGCAAAAGCGTAAAACTGCCGTTAGTGGGACTAGGAGGGTTTGAGTTGAATCCTCCATCCATTCCTCCCTGGAGGGTAAAATGACACACTTGATGGGGGGACAATAAAGTAAATTTTCAGAGAATAATTCCTGGAGGGGACATGAAAAAAAAATATACTACTATACTACCATCATAATCTGGTCTCTCTAACACTCCTTTGCAACTTGCCTCAGCATGTTCACATGTTTTAAGCAATGTTATTAACAGTAATAATAGCAGTTATAGCAATGTTCTGTATTTATTTAGATTTGTACCCAAGATAAATGAGATGATGATGTCTCCCCTCCTCTTCCCATTCTCTAGTTGCTGTTGTTATGGTAACTTACATCGTTAGAGCTTGTTAACGATCATTAGGTCGGATCTTAATCAGCAGACCAGTAAACAAAGAGGCTGATTTTGACTTACTGACTTACTGGCTTCTACATATTATTTTGAATGATTTCTTCCATGTAGCTAACTACAAACTGACTGGCAAAATTTGCCGTTAGCCACTGGAAAACAGTATCTGGACCAAACTACTAGGAAGGAGGAGGAATCTGGGGGGGGGTCATAATTTTTTAACAATTAAGTTGTGCATTTATTTGATATTTGTCCATTATTTAAAATGATTTATTTGTATTTACAAAAGGTCCACACCTGGGATTTCCACCTATTGCTGGTGGAGAGCGGCTGGGCGGAGGAGTGTGACAGGTTTTTGGTGGGAATGAGCCTAAAGAGCAGCCAGTGGGAGAAGAGATGATGGGCGCAGGTGTTACAACAGGTGTATCACCATGATACGTGCATATAGAACATAAACACACATCAGCACAGAAAACAGGAGGCAGCAGGGAGAGAGAGAGCGAACAGGGAACAGCGTTTGTATTCGGAATATTGAGCGGGCTCCGTGTTCAGAGCTGCAGGCGGGAGCAGCGCAGGGCGAGAGGACGTGGAAAAGGATTCACGATTATTTTGCAAACCAGAAACCTGTAGCAAAAATAACAACATATTTCATCAGAAACATAAGGAATGTTGCTTTGGTTTTTTTTGTCTCATGGACTTTTTGTGTTCTCACAGTGTTATCACGAAAATATCTTGTTTTGGTACAATTAGTTGAATATTGAGTAGAATTATACTATTGCACTGGCAGATCATTTTGCTTATTTCAATTTTTTTTTCTTGATTTGATTCAATTTAATCTTTAAATCTAATCTCCACCACCACACCCATGACAAAAGGCAGCGACGGAACAGAAGTTACACTTTACAGGAGAGAGAAGAAGCCGCTCACTGCTGATGGCAAACATACGAAGCATTACCCTCACCCTGACACCGACAGCGAGCCAGAAAGAAAAGAGCACCATCGCCAACTTTTTAGAAACCAGAAAATAGGAAGTCACCGCACAACGTTAAGTTCCTGCCGACTTAGTGAGGGCTTCTGCTAAGGCTCAACAATTTGTGAAACCATGGTAGCTGCACAAAGGCCTGTGACCGCAGGTATTCCATCGACAATTAGCTTCAATTGGCCAAACTGCAACGTAAATACAAGACATATTTTGTTTGAGTACTGGTTATGACTCACTTTCCTCAAATGCTCGGTTCAGCTGCACGTGTAAGCCACAACAATGTTGTTCCAGAACGAATGCCAAAAATTCTCAAGCAATACATTTTTTTATTTATTATTTAATCAAATAAAATATATATATATTTATTTATTTTATATGTATTATATTTAATTATTTATTTTATTTTATATTTTATTATTTATTTTATTTTTATTTTTGTGAATTCAATTAAAACTTCTTAGGCGATTGTCGAAATTGGGGAAAAAGAAACATCTTGTTAAAGAAGGAAATGACTAAGACAAAGCAGGTTTGAGGGAACGCAGACACATCAGGAAGGTAAATTAAAACTCTGTCACAAAGCAGCTCGTGGGAAGTGTAGCGTGTCGCCGTTTAGGGTCGCGTTGTTGTAAGAAGACCCGGGTTTATCTCTGCAGAGCGAAGCCTAACAGGTGGGATCCAGAGACACAGAAACACAGCAATTATCTCTCACAGCTATACACACTCATTGTTTTCAAAAGTTTATGTCAGCTTTCATCTCCAGGATCCTTAACGAGGCTTTGTAGCAAAAAAGAAAAGTATTCTTCATATTTTAGTATGCTTGTCAAAATAAAATGAGACACCTAGAAGGTAGTAGTTGTCTTTCACGAATAAGAATAGTGAATACTTACTTTTATCCCCTCTTCTTGAGTGTTAAGTGGGCCGTGATCCTGTGAAATTATGCATTTTTGCAGCTCATTTGTTTCTAGATACTGTTTAGTACGTACGGCTACTTAGCGCCTGGTCCCTTTATATTTGCAAATAAAAGCGCTCCTTCGCAGTTATAGACGACTCGGAGGGAATCTCGAGACTCATAACTGAACAGAGCGATTATGCACAGTATCAGAGGATCATCACCGCTCACTTTAATGTGCTCCAGCATCATTAAGCTTCTGTATTAACGATGGTGTTTTACGTACCCGCGCTGAAATGAATAGGACTGTTACATTAAGGCAGCGTGATACCATTCTAATGTCACTGTAGCTCATATTGTTGAGCACTAAAATGCATCAAATATGAAATTTTCTTGTATATCTGTGACCAGGACACCACATCCAACACTTTTGTATTCATATCCATCTATAAAAGCAAAGACGTGTGTGTCTGTTGCTCACAACGCTTTCTGACTGTTTGTCAGATCAACCTCAGCTTTCGGATATAGCTAGTGCATGGCAGATTTTTTTTTTTAAATGGGTATTTATAACATCATTATTATCATTAAAAAGTTTAAATCCCAGAAACGTATGTGTCACAGTGCTATCCTGCAGCAGCACTTTAGTTACAGTGTAAAGCTTTGTATCACAGATCCTCCTCCTGTTGCTTCCCAGCGCTTTAGTTATGATTCGAGTAGTAACAAAAGGATTGTAACGTCTCTCAAAAACCATATGTTAACACATTAGCCAGTTTAGCTGCTACTTTATTTGTTGCACTAATTGCTAACAGAATCTGACTCATAGCTTCCATGCATCTTGTCATGCTCTCTACAGTCTTTACCATTGTCCTTGGGTGACTTTATTCCACTCCTGGTTCCTCTTTAAGCAGAATGAGGTGTTCGTGTGTTGGAATTCAACAGAACGGAATGGCTGGAATACATGTAGAGATGCTGATTTCAGGAAAAAAACTGCAGTGGTGTCTTATTTTTTTCCAGAGCTGTATAACAGTAACATGTCCAGGTTGTTACACTATACAGGAAAAAGTAGGAAGTAAGAGATTTATCGTAAGTCCAGTTTTATTTGGTCTATCAACACGATTTCAATATGTAAGTTGAGATTCACACTTTCAACATAAATTGTAGGCTTTTTTTACAATAACGTTTTTCACATCTCTCCTTATCTCAGTGCATCTTCATGTCTTCCCCAATGTGCAATTTGTCTATTAAGATCCTCATTTGGCCAAACATAAAAAATCTACTTAAGCCCTTAGTTTTCTATAGGATTACATACTTCCCACAGGCACTGCACTCAGTCTGCAAAAAAAGCTATAGCCTCTGGTAAAAATGAGAACCTTGGTTATCTCTGTAAATTATTAGTATTATTTCTCTTTCAGACTTTCCATGAGAAGGTTTTTGAAAAACTTCTCCCTCCCCTGTTTCCATTATAGGTCTGATTTGTGAGTCGAGGGTGCTGTGGGACGGGAGGGCTAAATGCTCCATCCATTAAGCTCCATGAGGCAAAAACAAGCAGATCCAAAGTCTGTTTACAGCATTAATCAATGAGCAGCCCACTCACAAGTCTCTGAGCTGCAGTAGATATCACTACGCCTCTACTCTCCATCGTCCCCTCAAGGTTACAGCCTATCCTCTCCCGGTATGGGAGCTGCATACTGAGTCATACTGGTCTGCAGCCAGAGGACCACTCCAAACAAAACTTCACACACAAGCTCAAATAATGTACAGTAAATGCTTCCATTTCTGGCTGATGTAATATTTATATATTACTGCCGTGTTGTGCAAACACAAGGCGGCGTGTTGTGACAAGTTGAAAAGAAACACAAGAACTGACCCCCCCCCCCAAAAAAAAGGTTGCTCTTCATTCATAGAATTTACCCTCGCGAGAAAACGGGGAGTATATTATATCCCCGCGGCTTTGGGCTAACGTTTGATCCGCCTATCAGCCGCTGCCTCCTCAGCTTGGCACCGGGCAGCAGCCATCAATGATGAATGATGAGTGAATTAATCATGAGGACGGGGACAGAGATACAAACAAACAGCGCAGCACCCGCAGGGGAACACGGGAGGCTGTGGTATCAGCCCACACACGTCAAAGCCTCACTTAACATACAAGTGACATTACATAATGCAGTGTCAGGAGAAAACGTTTGAAGAAAAACACACAGAGGTGTTAATGTTAATGAGACATTTTAACATAACTTCCATAATGTTTTAATAAACAGTCCGGCTGATACACAAATCAACCCCATTATGCAGTACTGGAAGGCAGCCGAGTACATTTACTCAAGTACTTTGCTTGAGTACAGTTTTGAGGTACTTGTACTTAACTTCAGAATTTCCATTTGATGATATTTGATACTTCAACTCCACTTTAACTCAGACATTCTAGATGATGGAGCAAGCTTTTAAAATACAACACAATCTTAACCAATTAAGCCCCAGGTCTATTTTTAAGTTTTCCTGCTATAAATGATTATAAATATGGAATATCTTTATAACTACAAAGGGTTTTGGCTTGAACCTGGTATGAAAAGACATCTACAACATGTGAAGTGACTACAGAAGAGTCAGAATCAATTTATGTTGCTGTTACAGAGCAAATATAGATAGAATATTGCAAAAACAAATCTAAAATTGTGTTTACTACAGATAAAAAGACTTTATTTAAATCTTGAAACCAGACCAAACTGACCCAAAACAGAAAAAAGTTGTAATAAGCTGAATTATCTACAATGCAAAGTTCAATGATTAATAAGATAAGAGTTCAAGGATCACTTATTTGTCCACAAATACATAGAAATCCCACTGAGGATCATTATAGAACATGAAGAATATATTCTGCAAGATGTTTAAAAAGGAGATTATAAAGGAGCCAATTAAATAATCACACAAACAGCTCAAATCTAATTAAATACCTAAATAGTGGTTAGTTGCAGCCCTACTACTGATATTATATTAAACTATTGTCTTATTGTATTGATGATGTGGATATTGATGATATATATTGATGCTGTAACAGTAACATTGTGTTTTACTACAGATAAAATACTTTATTTAGTGTTGGAGCTGAGGTTTTCTACTGGGATTTATGAATAAAACTCAATGCTGCTGTTGGATCAGGAGCTTTAGGGTTTTAACAGGTTAAAGATGAAACCTTTAACCTGTTAAAACAGCAGCAGCATGTAGTCTGGTCACATTCCACATGTCTATGAGTTGTTAACAGCTCCAACAAACACGGATTTTTCCCTCCAAACTTCTCACATGGTTTATTTTCAAATAAATGTTCCAATTAAATTTAAGGATTAAAGATTAGAGAAGGAGTCCAAAAAGTGGAAGCAGATTGTCTCAAAGTAGAGCTGCAACTAGTAACTATTCTGACTATTTGATTAATCTATCAATCATTGAAAGGATTGATCGATTCATTGTTTGGTTCTTAAGATGGAGTAAAATGTCCACTCCTGTTTCTCAAAGCTGAAGATTCAACCTAACCCTTTTTTGTCCAGACCAACAGTTCATCAGTTTACTATTATAGAAGACTAACGAAACCAGAAAATAATCAGAGAAGAGAAGCTGGAACCAGAGAATTTGGACATTTTCTTCTTAAAAATGACTCAAAACGATTATCGAAATAGTTGGCGATTGATGTAAAAGTTGTCAACTAATCTACTAATCGTTGCAGCTCTAAGCTCTAAGCATCGAACACCGATACTCTAAAAGCAATAACATCAGAACACCAATTTCACATCCTCAAACCTGATGACTCGCCTATCAAAATAATTGAAAATTAATGTAAAAGTTGGCAACTAATCAATTAATCGATTGACGGTTGCAGCTCTACCACAAAGTATTGAAAACTGATACTGAAAAGTCCAGACTGGCCTCCTGTCAGACAGTGGAACTGTCAAACCGTGTCGCTCCAGGCCGTACGCGGCATCCTGGGGATTTAAGGATATGGATCTAATTGATTCAATTAGACTCGAGACTCAACACCGCAGCAGAGCATGAGCCGCTAAAGGTCGACTCTGGACAAAAAAAAATCTCTGCCAAGTTTTTGCAAAGTGCGGCGGTCAGCATCAAACCATCCATTCATCCTCACACACAACACACACTGTACACACATTACTCATAGATTAGAACGTGTTGACACGCTCAAAACAGAAACACCATCCACTGGGTGTAGCTACGGGCCATAATTACTGCTAAAAAAACTGACTCGGAGCTTAGAGACAGATAACTTACGCTCACATTAAAGCAATGTGAGTGTGTGGATGTTTACTGAGTTACAGCACAGCAGGGCGTGCATGGACGTTAAAAGAGAGATAAAGCAAACTGCAAACGGATGATCATTCAGGGCTGATATGTTGTAGTGTAACATGCTCTGTACCACAGCAGGTCCCTCCCCACTCCTGCTGCTTTATTTATTTTACCTTCATTCAACCAGGCATGTTGCTTGAGATCAAATGATCTCTTTTTTTAGAAAGACCTGACAAATATGGCAGTGATAAAAAAAAGAAAAAACGTGCAGAAGGACAGGACAAACAGAACAGTGATTCAGAGTCAGAGCCCTAGGAAAGAAAAGAGGACTGGATGCTGGACAGGGGCAGGAGGTAAGTGGAGGTCCATCCTGAGGAGAAATGATCATATTACAGCACAACAGGAACACAAAAACAGGGAGAAAAAAAGAAAAACACAGTGACTTGGCAGGAGGGTTCTACTGCAGCAGCAGAACATGTGTTTCCTGCACATCAATGAATGAATGAATGGGAGGAGCAGCAGAGACAATTCAAAGGGTTTGGCCACATAACCTGTAGACCTGCTTCAATAAACACACACACACACACACACACACACACACACACATCACCTTGCAGGGGCTCAGCTGTGAGTCTTTCCCCAAAGTCATATTCTGATTCATATTTATAGCACCAGTCACACCCTCTGATAATAAGCTTCATTTATTCCCAGGTTACTTTGCCATTTTTAAGCAATTCACACACATGGCAGGTTTGGCTGGTGTGTGTGTGTGTGTGTGTGTGTGTTTGTGTGTGTGTGAGATTAATGGGTGATGGGGGGGGGGGGGGTCTCTTTTATGATGCAAAAGAATCCGGTTTGGCACACACCTGGTTTCACAGACTTGAGGCGGATGGGCTCCCGAAAGTGGCGGATGACGGCCAGCGTGTCCCGGTTGGTGAGTCCGCTCACCGGGGTCCCGTTCACCTCCAGCAGCACGTCGCCGGCGCACGGGAACCTCCCGGCGTGGCACACCATCGCCTCCGTCGCTACGTGCCCGAGGTGGGGGAACTCTCCCAGCTCGGCGCCGCCGCGCACCTCCGCCACGGCCACCAGCTCCCCGGAGCCCCCCCACGACACGGTGCACTCCTGCACTTTGGTGGACCAGTGCTTCTTCTTCTTCAGCGTCTTGGACATGGTCGGTTAACGGTGACGCGGAACAAGTCCCGGGAACGACGAGTGTTGTCCTTCAACCTACTCGCTCCTTAAGACGCGACGATGGCGCACGGGCGAATCATTGCGGATTTACAGAAGTTGCTTGTTGTTGTTGTTGTTGTTGTATTCCATTCCACGGAGAAGTCAGTGTTTTCGGATCAAACTCCCACCGGGGACGATCGATCCTTCCATCCGGTTACTCGAGCATCACCTGTCTGCGGCCAAGGATGCGAGAGCAGCTGCGTCAGTGTCGCATTGAAGCGGAAAGTGTTCGGTTCTGATGCCGGAGCGTCTCGATCACCCCCCCAACACACACACACACACACACACACACACACCCCTTCTTCCCCCTCCTCCTCCTCCTCACACCCCCGGTTTCACTTAAAACACCGACAAGCAGCAGCTTCCTCCGCCCTGATAGAACCGAGCAGCAGCAGCAGCGCCAACAAATATTCCCCTTAGGACTTTAAGGAAACGCGCAGTCTGATTGCGCTGCCCAGAGAGTAGTTTCAATAAACTCCTTCAAAATAAGAGGAAAAATGATTAAACTGTCTTCCAGTAGAGAGAATCAGCTGTTGTGTGACAGTTCTTCGTCTGCGCCGCGCCGCGTTAGTGGAGAAGCAACTTTACGCCGCGCACCTGTCTCCGCTCGCGCCCTCCTCCGCGGTGACATCAGCAGACTCCGTCCTTCCTTCCTTGGAGACGGGAAAACATACCTGTCCCCGCTCCGGTCTGAACCGGCCGGTTTCTCAGATCTCTCTTCCCAAAAAAGCGCTGAAAAGCCTCCGATCCTCCGTTACGCGCGCGCTGCTGCGTTTTTTCTCCCTTTAACGCCTCTGGAGCCACTGCGGCGTTTTGGTTTTCTACTCAAAAAAAATACGCAGCAGCATGTACGAGTCGTGATCCGATTAGGCTTCACTCCACAACTTTTTTTTTTTTTTTTTTTTTTTAATCTTTTTCCGTGTTGCTTCCCTGATTGCGGGGATGATCCGTCCAATCAGAGGTCAGGGAGGCGGTGCTAAAGGCTGCGCACTGAACCAATAATGAGCGTCAAGAGGCGGGTCTTGTCTGGCTAAAGAAGCGCTGGGTTATGTTTCCATGGTGCGTTCAGGAAGGCGGAGTTCCCGCATTCATGTATTTTCACGTGGGAATTTCTTCTGCGTAATTTTGACGTTTGTAACGAATTCTCTGTGTTCACGACACAGCGGACTGATACTTTTAAAGGGTTATTTAGCTTTATTTTCTGCGTTCATATCCGTGAAATATGTTTTTTATCCACTCTTTTTGGAGAATTGGAGCTTCTCCTGCTGTCAGAGATGCGCAGCTGTTGGGTTCGAGGCTATTTCTTGCGCAATTGTTCCCTCTGCTGGTTGCGATGGTCATTAACTCAAACCTCAGTAAAAACCCAGCATCAACCCACACTGACACCAACATTATACTAAATATACACATGTAGCACCTGATTATAAGTATGTTATGTTATTATAATATATATATATATATATATATATATATATATATATATATATATATATATATATATATATATATATATATATATATATATATATATATATATATATATATATATATATATATATATATATATATATATATATATATATATATATACCATCATCTATCTATATCCATATACCATATACCATCATCCATATACCATCATCTATCTATCTATCAAATTGGAATGAACCGGTTTTACATTTATAGGTTGATACAAGATTTTTTTTAATTAGTTATTTTTATTTGACTTTTTGTTTTCAATTTAATTTTAATTTAAATTAGCTTTTAAATTGTGTTTGCTAGTTTCAATTCCCTTTATATCAGATCAGAAAAATATTGCATAATAAAAACTCAACAAAACATCAGACTAGTTTTTAAGTATATTTGCTTTGGGCAAATGAATAATCATCCAAGACAATTAGTCCTTAACATAAAGGGGAATCATTCATTCATTCAGACATTTTATTGAGTAAAATGAACCCCTTGAGAGGAATTCTCATTTTCAACGGGGTCCTAGATGAACTAAGACAAAGCACAATCAACAATCTACAGACAGAAACAACAAAAAACAAAACAAAAACAAACAGCAAAACAAAAAACACACAAACATTAACACAATAAAATACAAAATGAGCAAATCACTATGGTCACAAATGGCCATGACAAGCAAAACTGCCACAAATATATAATAATACATATAATTATAATGTGCTATAGATAATACTAAAAAAACATCATTGGAAACATGTGCACTTTAACTCAAACTAAGAAGACAAAACACATTTAAACCTCTGAAAAGAAGTCAATGAACAAATGTTCAATGTTTGAACATAAATGTTTTTTTACCAGTTGTTTTGTTCACTGAAGGACTGTTGAAGTATTGAGATGATACCTTCATTTATATATTGAGGAATATGGAATCAAAACCTGTTGTAAATAAGCATAAGCAAGACATTTACAAATAAACCAGTGATTGTTCTTCTTATATTTATAGAGTTTGGGCCAATTAAGTGAATTATACATGAAACAGTGCTAGGTCTAAGATGAACAACCAAAAACAAATCTAGAAAGAAAGTTATATACAGTGTTGAGGGGCAGAAAGTAGGTTTTGGAAATGTTAAGATAAACTACATATAATCAAAAAAACAGTAAAATAAGTTGAAAGGCAAGTTTATTATTTGTTAAACAGTTTCTGGATCAAAACAAAACCAATTCTGTGATGAATATTATCACTGTGGGGTTTGAAAGTGAGTTCTGGGTCAAAATGTACTGTTAATACATGATATTATTAAATTATTAGATTTCATTCATTTTCACGATACTTCCATTTATAACACAAACAAAGATTCTGGTCACAAATTTCAAACAATACAACATATTAAAACTCTTATCAGATGTGGGTCTGTGGTGTAATTTGACATTGTAAATTGAATCTTTTATGACATTTTATAGATCAAATGTCTAATCAGGTAATAAAAAAGATAGAAAATAATCAACAAATTAATCAAGAAGGAAAATTCTCTTCTCCTCACTGTTCACAGTCTGATGATTCAGAGCCACATTTTCAATATGAGCCATAAATAGAACCGAATTAAACACATTTGTCTGCATATTAATCCCAGTTTGATATCACTTAACTCCGGTGCTGTAGGTGTGAGCTCGGCACCTGTTAATGTTACAGCTCCTTTGTGAATGATTAACATTCAGTCAACTCTGCAGCTCTGTAGGTCAGCGGCCTCACAGCCAGACAGATAAAACTCAGCCCTTTTTCTTTTTTTTTTGTCTTTAAAGCAGACGATAACAGCCATGATATTGCAATGTTTCAATTTCTCCTGCTTTGGGCCGTGTTATTCCTGATATTACAGCCTTGTTCAGTGGCACAGCAGGTGTCAGGTGTCAGGTAGGATCATTACTCTGTAGATATTAGACTTCACACCACGCATATTACTGTAATTTTGAGTTACATTTCTTAGTTGATCCATTTTACTCTCCACAGGGCTCCTTCTCTCTGGTGATGATTTTTGAACCTTGATAATGATCTCACATTTCTCTCATATATGAGGAATATGCCAGATGCTCCTTATGGATGTGGACACACTGTGTAGCAATGATACCTCACTGCCTCTGTGTTGTAAGTGTTTTTTTCTTTGTACAAACAGCTGGAAGCTCCAAATAATGTGATTTCATATCAATCACCTTTTAACCCTTATGTGTTTGCTTCATGTTAATCAATCAGGTGTTCCCAGTCATCATAAAAACTGTAATAACACATATATCACCACCTCTTATTTCATTCCATTTTTTTATCATCTCTTGTGAACATTAAAGCTTTTCTATTTAATATTTATGGCCTGTATATCTCATCGATCTGACGTTATACATCTTGAATTTGAGTTCTGAAAAAGACAATTTCTGGATTATTTGGACTGTGTTTTTACGAGACAACAAATTGAAATGGTCAGATTTGACTGGGAGCCCAAATCTGCTTCCATTTGGATTCATTGTTCTTGTTAGAATAAAGTAACTAATGACAAACCTTTGCTGACATGTTCTAAACCTGCTTCTCCTTCCACTGGTTTCAGATGAAGAGTCGTCGGGTCCTCTCGCTGTGATCATCATCCCTTCCCTGTTGGCCCTGAGCACGCTTTCTGTGGTCTCTCTGATTTTCTGCCGTCTGCACAAGAACAAACAAAGAGCACAGAGGATCTCAGCTCATTTTACAAACGGTATCTTCTTTATAAAAGAAAAAAAAAAAATCCTTGAAAACCACAAGCTGTTTTACAGCTTCGCCGGAGACCAGTGCCAGGTGCTAACTTATCTATTGTTGGTTGTTTTCTTTCTGGCCAGGCCAGCAGAGCGTCTCCCTGACTGCAGCATCTGTAACCACTCCAAAGGTCCAGGCCGCTTTGAATCCCTGGGAAATTCCTGAAGAGTGTGTCCTTGAGGGGCTGGAGTTTTGGCAGACGGGTCGGTATGGGCCCATCTGTAAAGGGCTGCTGAGGAGGAGAGATGCAGCTCCCTCTGGTGTCGTGGTGAAGTCCCTCAGAGGTACAGCAGGAATTTATTATAAGGCAGGGAAATAACCTCCTGCATAACAATCCATGGATCAGTGGTTCTCAAACGTTTTTCATGTTAAACTCACAAAAACCAGACCACAAACCCCATCTGCAAGGTTTTTGTTTGGATGTTTTATAACAGAAAGTGTAGGAAACACTTGGCCGACATTATGGAGGAATAAAACTGCCCGAACAAAAATAAATAAATAAATATGACAGTAAATGCACATATTAAATTCTCCATTTAGATTTATTTTGTTTTACTTTTGCAGATAAACACCACATTTATTTATCATTTTATTTATTAAATTTTAAATGTATATTCATCCCCCATTTATTCCTCTCTGCATTTCCAACTCAGTATACAAAAAATATAAAATGGAAAATAAAATATGAAATTAAATGAATTTGCGTGTAAAGTGATAATAATACACAAATAATAGGAAATAAATAAGATATTAAATAAAGGATTTTTATCCTTTTTATCCTTACATCCTGTCATTGTTTTACTTATTGATATATTTATAGTAAAAATAAATGATTCTCCTTTTTTCTCAGGACCTTTTGACCCCCCTCAAGGACCCGTTAGGGTCCGTGGACCTCACTTTGAGAATCACAGCCCTAGATGTTAAAACGTCTGTTTTATGACATAAAAACAACATTTTTTCTGTGTTCCCAGAATATACTGGGAAGGTTAGTTGAACAAATGTGCATTTCACATTATATTGTCGGCTGCTACCTTACTTTATATAAGGGGTGTCAAACATGCGGCGCAGGAGCCAGAACTGGACAGAATATTTTATGTTTTGCTTCTGAATTCGCTCAACTCTTCTATTAATTTATAATGCCCAGACAAGCTACTGTTAATGGCTAACTGTTGCCACCCTGCTAGCATGAATTAGCCGCTAACTGCTAAGGACTGAAAAGCTTTTTTCCCCAATATGACACAACTCCAAAATAATTCCTGTGTTATTTAATGTTAAAATAAATTTAATTCAAATTTCACTTGAAGTGAAAAATGCAGCCTTTCCTGTTTTTTCTAATTGAAAGTTAATGAATGTATTCTTTAGATAAAAAGGAGGAGAAATGTGTAGTTATATACTTGAAAACAAATTGTCGCTTGAAATTAAATTGCACTGTATGTGTCCCATGAACTCAATTGAATTTGACTCCCCTGCTTCATAGATGGCCCTGACAAGCCTGAAGCTAAGGAGTTTGTGCAGTGGGCCCTGTTCCACGCCACAGTGTGTAAACATGAGAATGTGGTGCAGATGTTGTGCTGCCAGACCAGACGTCTGCCCATGTACCTGGTCCTAGACGCCTACAGCCCAGGGAACCTCCTCCACTTCCTCTGGTCACTCAGAAATGTAACAGCGGTGCACAGATTTAATCCAAACTTGCATTTGATATCTCCAGTTCCTCAATATACGACTTATAAGGACTTATTCTTCCCTGTGTAGAAGAAATCTAACAATGCTGATCCGCTGCAGAGCTTCTCTGAGAGGTCAGCGTTTCTGGTGGCAAAGCAGGTTGCAGCAGGTTTGGTGAGTGACGTCTTGAAAGCCAATTACACCCTGGCTGTATTCAACATGCACCACAGCTGGTCCTGATACGTCTGTCTGTTCCCCAGAGGAGATAAATTGTTGTTTGTCTTGAATCCCGGATGAATATTTCAACCGAAGATTGATGCGTTTGGCCGTAATTGTCTCCTCCCTCAGGATTACCTGTTTGCAGAGCACAGGATGGTTCACGGCGACGTGGCAGCCAGGAACATCCTGATTGGCCCGGGCCTCTCGGCGAGGGTGTCGGGGCTCGGCGTGGCATTCGCAGGACGCAGGACGGATTCAGCGATCAGGAAGAAGGCCGCACAGACGCCTCTAAAGTGGCAATCACCAGAGAGGATGATGATGCAGCTCAGTATCGACAGGAGTGATGTGTGAGAGCAGAGTCGTGGCAAAGAAACAGGTTCAAAAGTTTGGGGTCACTTATGAATTTACTTATTTTCTAAAGAAAAGCACTGTTTTTTTAATCAGAAATACACTCTATTCATTGCTAATGTGGTGACTATTCTAGCTGCAAATGTCTTTGGTGCATCAATCTCTACATAGGTGTATAGAGGCCCATGACTCCAAACTTTTGAATATTAGTGTATATTAAAAATGTACCATTCTTTTTCAGTAACGCCATTTGACATTTTGTGCACAAAATCATGATTTTTGTCGAAAAAAAATGGTACGAATGGACTTTTAAATAACAAGAAACCAACATGAACACACTGTACATTTTGAGAAACCTCATGAATGCTTCTTAAAATGGTATTTAAAAAGAATTGGACTTTTTCATCTTCTTTCCCTATAGGTGGTCATTTGGAATCTTTCTATATGAGCTGATAACTTTAGGTAATGCAACGCGTCTCATTGTCTCTTATTTAGCACTAACTGAATTGTACCTTTTCACTTTTGCCTGTTTTAAATGTTTGATTTTCCTATGATTCTACATGTTAATCTCAGGTTCTGCTCCATATCCTGAGCTGGAACCTCAGTCTGTGCTTCCAAAGCTACAAGGCTCTTATCGGATGAAGAGACCAGAGAATTGTGGAGGCCCTTTGTAAGTAAATCAGCAGGGTTTACACCAGGAGTGATTTACTGTCCTTTATCATGAATTTCAACTCCAATAATAATCTGCCTGAGCTACTACGACAACAAGGAAATCACAGAATATGGAAAGAAATAGTTTGATATTTTGAAGTATTTGCTTTCTTGTGAGTTAGATACAGATCGACTCTTGTGTCTATCCTTAAAATATGAAGCTGGATGACTATAAGAGTCAAATAATAGAGTGGAGTAAAATTTAGAAGATTTTCTTCTGAAATGTAACCTATGTTTTTATTAGTAGCATTAAATAGAACCTCAAAAGAAGAACCTTAAAATTGTACTTAATTACAGTATTTCAGTAAATGCATTTAGTCGAGTCAACTCAAAATTTCAAGGCAACAAACAAAATTTTAAGTCGGGCAATTAAACTAAATATTTTAGGTTTTTGGAGTTTGCTCAGCTCTGAAATCTGATTTTCACCAACTCAACAGTAAGTTCTACTAATTTATAAGCTAATGTTAGCTGCTAACTGCTAACATCAGTTAGCCGCCAACTGCTACGGACTGTAAAGCTTTGGGTTATAAATATTGAAAATGTGCTTTTTCCATTAGGACACAACTACAGGACACTCCCTTTTATTGAGCCACAACTTAAGGATTTTTAGAGCATGAAACTGCCTTTGTTTTGCTAGTCTTAGCCACATAAAAGACTGTTTTAGGCCAAAAAATACAAGTTATTTTGCAGTGAAGCAAGAACATAGAAATGTGTATTGTTGTATCACTACTACTTTAATGCAGATCCTTAAATTCCTTTCTTATGTTTTCAGGTATGACCTGATGAAGTACTGTTGGATGTGGAGTTTCAAAGACCGTCCTGCATTCTCACATGTCATAAAGCTGCTAGAATCTTCACTGATTCTGGCTGCTACTAAAAACATTGATGTTCCTGAGGTAATAGACATATTTGAGTATAACAAACAGGCAGGACTGATCTCATAGATGCAAGTCCCAAAATATAGTAACATCCATTAACAGGACAAAGCTTTTATATAACCATATCTGAAACTGTAACATCTAGATTCAGCTAAACTTTCCTTAACTGTATTGCCTGATTATCTCCAACATATGACTGTTAATAATGGAATGTTTTACTTTTAGAATATGTAACAAATTTTGATGAATATGATAAATGAAGGCTACTGAAAGCATTTATTATTACCTCTTTATTGTCTTATATAAATGTACAGATATCAAAGCACAGACCTTATTGTTCATTAGGATCTTCTGCATTGGGCAAAGATACTTTTTTTTGTAGTTTATAATGCTCTTGGCATGCATACATTACGGTGACTCTTACAGTTTGAAAACCAAAGACAATCACACAGGAAAGCCGGATGCATCAGAGCACATTTATAAACCTTTGTCAAACCCCTTGGTGGGTTTAAATCCAAATCAGAACACATGACCATTTGCATTAATTGAAAAAAATAATAAACACAGAGCTTTTGAGGTAGAGCTCTGTTGGGTAGACTCATTTAGATAACTCACAACTTGCTAAAACTATGAGTTATGGCTTATAGAAGTCATTAAAGTCATTGAACTGTGTTTATTCTGACACATTACAAGCTCCAAGGTGACTATGGTTTTTAAAGATATGATATAAATCGAATTATAAGAACAGATGTATTTACCTGTTACTCTGTGCTTTATCCTTCTGAACTGTAGTTTCTGAACAATTTTATAAAACTATATAATCTCCCCATGTCGCACATACCAACTGTGAGACGTGATGAGTGATGTCACAAAGGTCCTTAAAGAAAAGGACTGGCCTATAAAAGAAAGTTAGGTCCCTCCGACTGAATACTGTGCACTCTGAGTGAGTAGCGACACTTAAAAAAAACTCGTAAAAACTCATCCATTCCTTCCTCAACCACTGTGGATTCAGGATACAAAGTCTCTGCACTGTACTTTCCGACTGTAGTGCAGCGTTATAACAACCTCTTTACTGGAGGCAGAACAGAGATGAAGCAAACAAAAAGGGAAAAAAACAAGTCCCTAATTCCAAAAGAGGCCAGCATTGGGGTCAGAGTGTCTTCAGTTTAACTCAGGAAAGTAAAAGGGGGAAAATAAAGGATTTAAAATAAAATACTATGATAGGAAAGTGACACCAACCCTGATAAAAAAGAAGAAAAAAATAACTCCAGCTGATGCCAGTTAAAGAGTCATAATATTGTATGAATATCTGTCAATGTGTTATAGCAAAAATGTTATAGGAAAAAAATGAGACAGAATCTTGATGTTTGAAAATGCTGCCGAACAGTTACATATTATCTCATGCTCAACACTGAGATATAACTGTTTCTGTTCTATGTGAATACAAAGTCATACATTCTATAAAAACCAAATTGGAGATAAAAGCATATGCAAAATATGTTTTTCCATTCAAAATAGAGGAGATGATGTGACCTGCTGCTGCTGCACGTTCACGACACTGATGACAGATGGGATTAATACTGTAGTAGGAAGATTACACAAGAGATGAACCTGATGAAAAAAAAATCACCCAAACCCGGATGTGCATCAAAAACAGAAGACAGCATGACAGTTAATCCTTACCAGTAACATCAAAATCCCCCTTTCTCATTCCTCAATCTCTCCTCAGTCCAGGTTCTGTTTTAGAAGTGTCACATCACAATAAAGGTCACATCGAGCGAATGTTCTCCAGTGATTTATCTTGGATCCTCCATGGCAGTAAGTGCAGCAGTGGTCTGGAAGTCTCAGTTCACCCAGACGGGCCATAAGTAAAAAAAACTATTTTGGAAGTTTATTGGACAAAGCCAAACCCCCCTTTTCATTTTTTTTCCTTTTTTTTTTTTTACACTTTGCTGCTCCAGAGGGATGTTGGGAATAAAATGTAAGAGACAGACCACAGCAAGTAGTACACACACGCAGGGGGGAAGGATGAGCAGAACACCATGATGACGCCTGGAGGAGAAAAAAAAAGAAGGTGAGTGACAGTGGAAAATCACTGAAAGACTCAACGCCAGCGTGCATGAAACACTGTCCAGCCAGTTGTTCATAAATCCATTTCTTTTTGTTTTGAGCAGCATAAACTAACTTCCACTGCTGGGATGGTGGCAGACAGATATGTCAAGATCTCATAATAGGAGAGGAGTTGACCACTTAAGCCCCAGGCCTATTTTTTTCAGTTTTCCTGGTATAAATGACAATAAATATGAAATATCTCTACAAACA
This sequence comes from Lepturacanthus savala, assembly GCA_030544235.1. Lineage (NCBI taxonomy): Eukaryota > Metazoa > Chordata > Actinopteri > Scombriformes > Trichiuridae > Lepturacanthus > Lepturacanthus savala. Next base: position 3,916,451 of record CM060480.1, on the reverse strand, counting down.
CAAAGGTTCTGCACACGCATTGGTATTAAAAGAAATCTACAACATGTGAGGTGACTACATAGAGTCAGAATCAATTTATGTTGCTGTCACAGTGCAAATATAATTAGAATATTGCAAAAAAAAATCGGAAAATTGTGTTTTGCTACAGATAAAAATACTTCATTTAAAGCTTAAATCAAACGTGAAATTCAATGATTAATAAGATAAGGGTTCAAAGATCAATTATTTGTCCATAAAATCATAGAAAACACACTGAGGATCATGAAGAATATATTCTGGAGGATGTTTAACAAGGAGATTATAAAGGACCCAATTAAAAAATGTCTCAAATTTAAATTGAATATCAAAATAGCAGTTAGTTGCAGCCCTACTACTGATATTATATTCAACTATTTTCTTATTGTATTGATGTGAATATTGATGATATATATTGATGCTGTAACAGTACTTTATTTAGCGTTGGAGCTGAGGTTTTCTAATGCAATTTCTGAATAAAGCTAAATGCTACCTGAAACAACATATATATATATATAATTTATATTAATGTTTATCTCCACTTGTAAATTTCTGGGTTTTAGTTTATTTATTGTACACTTTTAGTGTATTGTTTGCAGCCATTTTGAAAAAACATGTCTCTGAAACAACTGATGGTCTGACTTATTTAATTAAAAGTTATTCCTATGGTCCTGAAGTACTTTTAAACCAAAGCAGACATTTATTGTGACATTTGAAGTAAAAACCCATTTTTTTCTCTGAACTCCTCAACTATTAACATGTGCAGATACCATTACTACATGGAGATGCTAAACGTTGCTGCTAAAGTATGATTTTAAACTGCATTTCTTTCATCATCCGCTGTTTATTCTCTAATGGACTGTACCTCCAGCGTAGACGGCTTTCTTCCAGGCCTGTGACTCTAACACTCTGTCGTGGGGGTAAAAGTTGTGACTGATCATAAAGAGGATCATTGCCACGGCGATGACCCGCAGCACGGCCATGTTGCCCCCTGACAGCAGAGAGGCGCTGGCCAGGATGGCTGAGGAGTAGATGCAGGGCAGCCCGCGGTACATGAACGGGATACCTGGAGACCAAACAGGAAGAACTCTCCAGTAAAAAAAACACATTCATATAAATACACATCGGACTCTTACCTGTAGAGTTGTTTATACACAGGTGCATATATGAGAAACAAAAAAAACACCTAACCCTGAACAAATTCTAACAAAAAGTTTCTCAGTATTTATTTTTTTATTAGTATTATGTGCCCTTAAAGTTGACCACTAGATATGAGACATTACAGGTGAATGAGGAAAAACAGATTTCACTATGAAACTTCCCAGGTTTATCACTTACATTAAGACAAATATTACAAGTATTACAAGTTTTGTCAAATTTTACGTTTAATATGTAAATCAGGCAATATATAACAAAATATGTGCTATTTCGCATAATTTTCCGTCCCACTTGAAGCCACTTTCAAAATTCTTCTTATTGTGTTGACACATTAGAATCAGACATTTTTTCACAGGTCTTTTGTTGTAAATCAGGCTGTGAATGATATATCCATAAAATAATAATACAACTTTATAACTTGCTTAATTACATACTCTGCTCGTTAAGAGTCAAAAAAAAGAAAGACCCCTCCCCTTTGGTTTGGTGTATGTATGAAAAAAGGGTATACATACAACATGAAATATGACAACCAGTAAGTAAGTAAAAAGTATTTTGGATTTTAAGGTTGATGGTCCCTTTAAATAGTAAACCTATATTACATACAGTGTACAATGTCTTTTTTATTAACTTACCACTTGAGAAGAAACAAAGGCGAACGAACACAGACAGGACGTAGCACATGCAGAGGACGTTGTCCAGCAGGTCCGGTGTCCTCAGGAGCAACGATGTGGCGATCCCAAAAGTTGTGAAGTCAGCAAAATCATCTAACTTTGCACCTGAGCACAAAAAGAAAAAAAAAAGATATAAACTCATAAGGCACTCTGAGAGCACAAACCTCCACCAAGTATACAGCCAAGCAGGTGTAAGATATCACCACCAGGTCCATTTACTGCAATGTTACCTAACAGCAAGAAATTCAAAGCAATCCAGAAATCAGGATTTCTTCCAGGTCATTTATCATCTAATCATGGTACCATTCCCAACATTTGCTGAAAGTTTGACAAAAATCTGTCGAGAACTTTTTGAGTTATCTTGCAAACAAACAGACAAACACCAGCGAAAACATAACCTCCCTGGCAGAGGTAATGAATCAGTTTGTATGATGATCACATGGTGGGATTAGTTGTCTTGGTGTTAGAATTTCACAGCTGACAGACAATATCCATACTTGAAATAGTCTGAATGATGAGTGACAACTGTCCTATTATTACACCTCCAATCTCACTCAGTCATGGGTTTACATTCTTTCAAAGTCGGTGTAAATAGGTTATCATCTCTTCAGCATTGGTCACCGCCAAAGTCGCGTTCCACGTGATGATGGTATGCGTGCGTGCAAAAAAAATATCCAAGTGGAAATTTCAGTGTCAGCCCAATGGGTGGCCATTCTATAAACAACATTCTCCCTCTGCCTGCCCCCTTTATCCCATAGGAGCACGGAGCATGTTTTCAGCAGATGAGGATGAGGTGATTCAGGCCACAGCGCGGATGAACGAGGTGGAATTCGACAGCCAAGGGTCAACAATTTTAGCAATTTCAGATATGCAGAGAACCCAAAGCAATGGGGATAACATAGACAATCGGGTCGTGATCCTGTGGAATTAGGCTGCTTAATCAGAAAGTGATTGTTCATTTGACAAAACCAAAAAAAAAAAAAAAAGACGCGGGGGGCACGATAACATCCACCTGCAAAGTCATGCAGAAAAAACCCTGCCGGGACACAAAGCCCCCTGAAATGTGCAGCCAACAATGTATTGTGATGCACCTGGGAGCTATTTTGGGCTTGGGAGAAAATGTGAACTTGCACACTGGAAGCAATGTTCAAACAGCTACTGGTGCCTCTTCTGTACGGGGCTGTGATTTTTGGAAAATACCACCAGTCGTTATTCTGCTGTGTGCATTTGCATTGAAAACAAGGGACATAAACTGTATAATTTGCAGTTTCTAGAAATATAGAAAAGGCTAAAAGGTCAGGCTAAATGGCCAAAATAAAAAAAGATGCAATGTTTTCAGACCTTTAATTAAGTTTACACTTAAGAAGAATTCAGAAATCAATATTTAGTGCAATAACCCTTTAAGCAGAATGAGATGTGCATGTGTTGGAATTCAACAGATACTGATTACAGAAAAGAAAATAGAAAAAAATGCAGTGATCTCTTATTTTTTTTCCAGAGCTGTATTACATAATATAAAATATGTATGACTCCACTCCAGGCTTTGTAAGTGTATCCAGAGTATTTCAATAGCTGAGTTTCGTTTTACTTGTTCCTCTCTTTGTGTGACGTTGTGCGGCCAAATTCAAAATCCAGACAAAGGTCGGAGCAGCAAACGCTGCCAACAACCCCAGTTGAAGTTTATCTTTAGTAAGAGCTATTGACCAGAACACTCCACTTACCCAGCGCGGAGCAGGCATCAAGTCGCCTGGCAACTGCTCCATCTGCCAAATCCAGCAGGTAGCCAATCAGAACCAGCCAACATGCAGCATGATGGTGCCTGGACGGAACCCAGTGAACTGTTAGGTTTAAGCGACTTGATGACAGAGACACGTTTAACTGGGTGAAACAGCTGCAAGTTCTCACAAATACAAACTATCTGGTGTTTTAGATTACAACAAGGTTAGGAATAAAGTTTATATTCTATTTCCACTGTTACAATTTAAATGTCCTATAAATAACATACTGGCAATGCTGTAAAAGAAGTAATAGGACTTAAAGTTAAGTTATAAATTGAGTTTAATTTATGTAATTTATTCTAAAATATTCTATATTAAATGTAAGAAAAACTAAGATTAAAAATGAAGATTAAAAATGGGCTGCAAGTTCTCAAAAGTACAAACTGGCTGGTGTTTAATATTTTTTCTTCTGTTAGCCTCATATGATAGAAGCATTCTCTACGGTGGCCCTGAGGGCAAAACACACATTAATAAAATATGAAACAATAAATTACAATGTGACATATTCTGTTTACACCTATAAAATTAAATTTCCTTTAAAAAATGTACTGAAACTGCTGTTATAGAAGTAATAAGACTTAAAGTTATAAACTGAGTTTAATCATGTGATTTAATATAAAATGTGCACATTATTATTCACAGTAGTTTTATTGTTATTTTCAGGTGCCAAAAAAATCTGTCGAATAAAAAAAGAAATGTGTTTTTACAGTGTAATTAGCTGATCCTGACTGAAGGTCAAAGCCAATAACGGCGTGTTCACTCACCCGTTGAGGCTGCTGAGAATGGAGGCCATGCCCATGACCATGTTGGCGACTGAAAGGGCGTTCGCTGCGTTTTTACGTGCAAACTCCTTGATCTGGAGCCCTGTGGCCTGGTCACTCAGAAAGAACTTGTTGGTGCACTGGAAGAAACCTGAGACCACAGCACAGCAGCTAGTCAGTAGATGTCCGTGTTAGGTCAATAATGAGTCTGAATGAGTCAGACCTCAATTAAATCCTGAATCAGAATGATGATATTTAGTCCTTTCTGTAGGATATTAAACCATCATATAGTATATCCTTTTTTCCATGTTTTATTGTATTTAAAGGAAAGTACAACTAGGGAATTCCCTGGCCTTATGGAAAAGAAGCATCACTTACCAAGACGTATGTTTATGGGACAGGGACCGACCTTACGATACACTCATCCATTTTCAGATCACTAAAACGCATTTTGTTACTGTACATTCATTCAATCAGGAGTGTGCAGCCGACAGCATGCAACATTAAAGTAGCTCATTATCTACTCATTACATTATCAGTTATATCTATACAGCAGACATTTGTTACATATACAAAACTAAGACACAAGAAAACAATCATTTACATGCAGTTAACTTCAGTATCTAGAAAATATTTGGTGAAATTTGTAGATACAGACTCTGAACAGGTGTTATCAGCGGTGAAAACACACAAATACTGGTGTGGGGGAACAATCTATGGACATTTAGACCACATACACACCACTGGTTAAGGTGAATATGAACTGGACCTACTGCATTGACACATACCAGACATGAGATCAAAAATCCTGATGAAACGTAGTGACCTGATAATCAGGATCCTGGCAACGGAGATTCTGGCATAAAGATAAATCTCTAACCTTCCAACATACAGTTTATATTCAAATACTAAACTGTACGAGGTTATATCCTCAGTAACGGATTCTTGCTTACATCGCATTTAGTAAAAAAGTGTCATGTCAACTTGCAGTGATGGAAAGTAAATTTACTCAAGTACTGTACGCAAGTACATTTTTTAAGTAATTTACTGGCACTTGACTACATTTCACAGTGAAATATTGCACTTTCTACACTGCTACATTTATTTGACAGCATTAAATATGGAGATTTTAATATTATTCACAACTATAACATAACTATATATCCAATATTCTATTTTCTATATTTAATTTATGTGTGTATATATTTGCTATGTAGGCTTTTTAATGATGCTATTCTATTTTTACCTAAGTAAAAGTACTTAGTCCACTGCTGCCAACTTAGTTGCACTGATCACAAATTTGCAGTATTTACTGTGGTCAAAGCTACATAAACTATTAGTCAGCAAGAAGGACTGACTGCTGACTCTGCCTCTCTGCAGCCAAACACTGCCTCTGCCCCACAAAGCCGTCATGATTTTTAATGAAGACCAACAAAGAAATCTTTGTTTTCCTGCCCGCGGCCACTCTAGTGAGTTTACAACTTTGTCTCAAGTCGTAGTACTGTCCAAGACAGTATGGATACATAAATGACCTGCAACGCTTCAATAGTAGTAATTTTTTCAAATGTTGCAGTAGCAACCCTTTAAGTGTTTTTTCACCCTGAACTTCCTGTGATTCCAAAGCCAGGCGAGTTCAAGAGACTCTTCATCTGAAAGAAAACAGCGTATGAGACACAGCAGAAAGCCAACAACAACTTACACTTGAACTTGACAGCATGCTTTTTTAAACTTCTCATTCACAACCTAACATTATATCTGAATACTTGTTCACAGGGCAGCTTTGAGTCACACAGCACATCATTTACTGCAGGTGACATTATGCTTTTAATCTGAAAATCATGAACTAAACTAAAAACTTCAGTCATTGGCTTTTGTAACAGTAAGAGTCACACATGCAGCCTCATGTACATAAAACCAGCCTGGCTGCATATCTTTCATTCAAGATTCTATACACTGCACCACCTTATAAGGAGGATAAATCACTCATACACACTGTCGGTTTCAAGCAGGTCTCTATCTGGACTGCTGCCTAATGAGTGCAAAGCATGATGGGAAGGGTCTCGTTATATAATACCCTGCTATGTTACCTGGTAACAAGTTAAAGCCTAAACAAACAAAAAAAAAAAACAAGGAAAACTACTCACAAAAAAAGAATAATCTAACATGAATTTGACATTAGACTTAGATAGAATAGAACTATAAATGACAATTTAAAGTTATCCTTTACAGTGTATTGGGTATTTATTGTGCAGTCAATGAATATCTTAGTGTAAAAGTGTAAAACATGTCTACTATATCATTACAGTAATAATGAACTACATCTCCCTGGTCAGATCTTATCTTAATTATAATTGCATATAATAACTGCAATATTTCCTACTTGTGGTACATCTGATTAATTGATATCACACTGTATATTCTTGGATTACTTTTATAAATTGAATTATCCCATCCCCATTGTATCCTTGTCTAAGAATCCTTTAACTCCCTTAATTCTCCCTCATGCCCAGTTTGATTAAAGCAGATCTGCTGCTTTTAATCCCATTAACAGCTCCTATTAAACCCTTCAGCACTCCACGTCCACACTGTAATCCAGATTACGAGACAAAGACTGAGAAACAAGTGCTGTACCTACCAGAGGAGGGAGTCAGGAGGATCATGATTGTCACTGGATCACAGCACAACAGCTGAAAGGCAATTAAAAGCAATTACTACACATCATACGCTGTAAAAATCAAACAGATTTGTTCTTCGGGTTTTTGTCAAGGTCAATAAAACTACAAAAAAAAGCCTGTACACATTTTAAGTCACTGGTATATCATGTTATTACATTAAATATAGATGAGTGTACATAAAAATATATGATTAAATTAAATTTTGTGCCACTTTTTGGTAAATCTCTTGGGACAATAACACAATACCAAATATGCATTTTCCATGTATATTCATGAATAACAATGACTGTTTCTGATCAATTTGTAGTGGAATTATGTGATAAAATAGAATTATTTAGTCCCTATAAATCTTGAAATATCCGCTATGCCACTTTTTAGAGTGGTTTCAGCTAAAATGGGCCATCTCATCAGGTAAAATGGGTTTAGTTAGATTTGTCAGGTCAGGCTACTTAACCTGCACATTTCTGGTTCAGTCTATATTTGAAGTACTGTCTCACCACCATAGAAACCATAAAATAATCAAATCAAGCACAGTTTAAAATCATTTTAGTCATTGGCTCTAATTTCCAGAGAGGCTGGGATCCATAAAACCTTAAATGGCCCATTTTTACCTGACATCACTATATTTCTGTATTTTTAAGCCGAATATTTGTATTACTTTATAGGAAATGTAACAGTGTTAAGGTGCAAATACCCTTATTTGTGATTAAAAAGCAAAAAACCGTACAATTTTATGTAAAATTAAGTCTAAACTGTATTAAAGCTACAGAAAAATACTATAATAACCTTTTTACTGTATACACACTCAACATTTGAGATCAACATCATTCTGAAATATACAGCTAACACGTTGCTCCATACATCTGCTGTCTAACCTTTTTGTATCACAGATAAAATGTCATGAATACATTTTTAAGCTATAAAGGCCAAACTATACAGCCATATCCTTCGCTATAGGCAAAATCTGCGTCCACCTGCTGCTCAGCAGGAGCCTTTATTGCGCAGCGCTCCATCCTCACCACCAGCTCTTTTTGCGCGCTAATGCGGCGCCAAACGGCCAAAATCCTCCGTGCATAAACACCACCGGAGGAAAAAAAACACCGGCGGGGGGAAGAACATTGGAGAAATTCGGAGACGTCTGACGTCTCAGCATCTTAAAGGGAAAAAAGGCCGCAGCGAGCGTGCGTATAGCTGCAGCACAGCCACATGAATGATGAATAGACGGTTCCACATAAGCAGAGAGCGTCTTATCTTACCTGAGCGGACTCCACAGATCACACACTAAAACAAATCGAATGATGGAGACGTCTAAAAAAAGTGCGCACGTATCTTGCGCCTTTATTCCTTTGCTCTGTTTTTATTTCTGGCGCAGTCAGTTTTTTTTCTCTCCTTCTATCTGCCCGTTAATTTGACTTGTGTGTTTTAAAGCTGCGGAGCCGTTTTTTTTCAGCTCGTCCTTTTAAAGAGCAAGAGTGAATCCGCTGGAATATTCCACCGGAAATGACGCTCCCGAAATTGCTTCTACTCTTTTCTCTAATATTGTGTTGGGCAAATAGTTTGATTATCACACCGATGAATAGAATCTCATGTTTGGAGACAGATACGAGAATGTGCGTAAAAAACATAATAAGGAATAAAACAATATGAGAATGTGAAGAATATCTTTCTCAAGATTCAATATATTTTATATATGTGTGAACATATAAAATATGAACATATAGCTACACAGTGATGGAAAAAATAGGATTATCTTTAATAATCCCTACTATTTTATTTCATAAAACAAGTGCACAACAGTTCAATAGTCAACCAATAGTCAGTCAAAAAAATAAAGGTATCCTTACAAATAACTCTAGAAATAAAAGACATACATGATTAAAAAATAAATCCTATTAATGATTAAGAAATTAAGAAATGTTGGGTGCTTCCCAACCTATGGGTTGGGCCCCTCCAAAAGGTCACTGGACAAATGTGAGGGATCATGATACTTTAGATCAGATTAGATGTACTTTATTCATCCCACAACGGGGAAATTTAGCTGGAAGTAGAGAAGGTTAAAAACATAAACTAATAAACAACTTAACACAATACACAAATGAGTGACCCTATGCGTTTGCATGCGTTGGCTCGTGAGTGCAAGACGCAAAGCATTTAACCAATTAAGTTCGGTAGAAGCACAAATGCTGCAGAATTTTGCTTTCAGGGTGATTTACACGTTCCACACTTCCATGAATCTGGGGGTGATATACTGCTCCAAGTCATCATTTAATTCTTAGCTGTTGTAATATACCCTTACCCTCCAATCTCTTGATGAAATAGCTTCCCCCCATCTGCTGATGGTCAATGACCACTAACATATATCTCTTATTTTGCACTGATTGTATCATATTAACATAGTCAATAACCAAATGTTTGAATGGGCCTTCTGGAACTGGAATATGACCTACATATGTTGCAATGCCTTCCCTGATATTGTTCTGAGCACACACTTCACACTGATTCCGTTCTTTAATCATTGCCTGTTTGTGTGTTAACCAGTATCCTTGTTTTATTTCACTCAGCACTTCTAGCACAACTGGGGCTCCCACAAACCCTTCCTGTGACCTTCACAGTCCTTTATCATTTGCTGTGGTGCCCCTCCTAGTCCAAAGATCATGATCACTTTGGCTTGCCTCCTGTTGAATCAGTACAATGTATTCAGGTGTGATATTCAGCTCTAGTGACACCATTGGTGTTAAAAAGGCCACTTAACACTTGATTGCCATTCTCGCTGCCTCATCAGCAGCGTTGTTACCTCTTCATTACCTTTCCAGTGAGCTGGACATTTTATAATTGCTGCCTTTTCTGGTAGATGCAATCAAACCTTGGATCTGGTTACCATGTTGGATGGGAGTTCCATCTGTCCTTTTGTAACCTCTTTGCTTCCACAATGACGCCAAGAGAAAACAAATGGCGTGTGCAAACACTGAATCGGTGTAAATATTAGCTACTTTACCTTTTGCCAACTTACGTGCCTCTGGCAATACATGCAATCATAACCTGGATAACCTGAACCTAAAATGGTCTCAATGACATGATCCATCTACAAAATATGACAATTCTGCATGCAACAGTGGAGTTGACTCCAAGTCTGGTCTCAATTTAGTGCATCTCATGGTCTCTGCCACAAAATCCTTTAAAGCTTTAGCTTTAAATAAAATCCAATGGGATAGACATAGCAGGATTTCTGGAGGTGCAATGTTTGGTAGCCACATCTGGATAAGTCCGACCTCCCTGGTTTGATTAACTCTGCTGAACAGGTGAAATAGCTTGTTTTTGGTACAATTTGTTCATATTGAGTAGAATTATCTCATTGCACTGGCAGATAATTTATCTTATTTCAAGTGTTTTTCTTGAATTGAGTCAAGAAAAAAGTGACCAGGAAAAAAAAAATTAAATAAGCTAAATTATCTGCCAGTGGAATAAGATAATTCTACTCAATATTGGGCTGATTGGACCAAACTCAAGTTATTTTCACTTGTTAAGACTGTAGTTTGCAGTGTGTAAACCTCTGAGCTCCCTTTTACTTGGGATATAAATTAGCAATGTTTAATAAGAGAAAACAGCTTTAGTAGAAGGCCTCACCTTTTAGCAGGATGACAGCTCTGCATGAATTTGAGGACACAAATTTGACCCCAGATATCACTGAAGTGACACTGAAAATGCATGAAATGCATTTGCACCCAAATCCCTCCTCTGTCTTGTCCTTGGGTGGCAAAAACTCCTCCGACTGATGATTAGTCCTTGTTTACAGTTCAAACATCAATCCCATTAATCTGATTACACAGTGATACTGTCACTGATAATTGTTGGATAGTTCACAAATCTTTCTTCACCTTTATTTGGTTATAATGAGGAACATGGTGAAGTGGTGTTTGCCTCTGACAGAATATTCATAATGTACATTGGAACTGTTGTCAGCCTGCTCTAAGTATCCATGACTCATCTCATTCTCCTTTGGGGCTTATCCGACCTCTGATGGCACATCCACTTTACACGAAGCTTTATTTATCCATTGCCAAGGTAATTTAAAAACTAATACAGTCTGTAAGATGAGCATGCTCTAAACTCAAGGGGAGAGTTTTATATTATGAACCTGATCAGGCTGTGAAATCCTGCTTTAATGAAACCAGCCTCCCCTCAAGTTCCTCTGGTTTAACCAATTAGGCTCCAGGTCTATTTTTTAGTTTTCCTGCTATAAATGACATAAAATATATACAACCACAAAGGTTATTGTACTTAAACCTTGAAATCTACAACATGTGAGGTGACTACAGAAGAGTCAGAATCTATTTATGTTTCTTTAACAAAGTTAATATAGTTAAATCTAAAATTGTTTTACCACAGATAAAAATAATTTATTTTGAACTTAAAACAAGACCAAACTGACTCAAATCAGGAAAAAATCCTCCAAAGTTCAATGATTAATGAGATAAGAGTTCAAAGGTCAATTATTTGTTCATAAATGACATAATTTAAAAAAAAACGACACACAGCTTAAATCTGAATTAAATATCAAAATATGGTTAGTTGTAGCCCTACTACTGATTATTTTCTTATTGTATTTATGAAGAACAACTTGAAATATGCTAATTTATCTGCAAAGTTCAATGATTAATAATATAGGAGTTTAACAATCATTTGTCCATAAAATCATAGAAAGAAAAATCAGGATCATTCCAGAACATGAAGAATATATTCTGTAAGATGTTTAAACAGGAGATTATAAAGGAGCCAATTAAATAATCACACAAACAGCTCAAATCTATTATATTAAACTATTTTCCTATTGTATTGATGATATTGATACTCTAACAGTAACATTGTTTTTTACTACAGATAAAAATACTTTAACGTTGGAGCTGAGGTTTTCTTATGCAATATATGAATAAAACTCAATTCTGCCCTTGTATCAGGGTTTTGGGGGGATTTTAAGAGGTTATTATGGCTTACCTGTACAATGAGGTGATTTTAGAGGAAGAAACAGAACACGGCGAATCCAGGTGGAAGAAAGAAAACACAAGATTACAAATAGCACATGAATTTTGTTTTTAATTAAGAAACACCGAGGGCAGGGGGGAGCGTCCTTTCAACACTGGAAATGGAAACAAGTCAGATCGTCCTGACATGGACAATATTTCATCTGGTACACTTTCAGTCATTTCAATCGAGTTATTGTCCTTCTTGTTGTTCTGCCATTCAGGAGTGAAACAGTAAAATAAAAAAAAAGAAAGAAAAAAGAAAAAAACTCCATCATTACTAAAAGTGCACCTCTCATATACAATTGATTTTTATGACCAAGCTGTAATTTGCAATGGCCTTAAGAAAAAAACAAAACAGTGGCAGTTACTTGACAAGTAGGTCATTGGGGGACAGTGTACAGTGTATTTTAATGAAAATCCAGTTTAAGAGCATACATCCTATTCTGCTTCAGTGTCCTAAACCTGGACCACAGCTATTATGGCTCTTCTTAAAACACATGTTCATAATTGGACCAACATGATGGCGCCTTTTTCTGTGTATTTGGAGCCTAAGACTATTTTTCAGTGAACAAAAATGTTACCAGCTAGTTCCAGTCAGGGATAACATATTAACCTTTCATGGGAAGTGTAATTATAGGAACTTTATTGGGGGAGGGGGCAGTTTCTTAAGAACTTAACCAGGAAACGGGGAGGGTGAGGGTGGGGGTTTAGGTTGGTATTCAAACACAAGGGGAAAAACAAGGGGATGTGGGAGGCAATACATAATAACCAGAGGAAAAGAAAATAGCAAAGCTTCTGTCATTGACTCTAAAACAGCAGAATCAAGCTTTGAAAGCAATGAAAAAGAAGGAAAAAGTGAAAACATGAAATAAATAAAAATGAAGCATCTCTAAGTGAAAGGATAGTGCTCATTTTTAGAATATTAATACACATAGTTTTAAGCTTACAAAAAAAAAGAGAAGGTTGGTGAACCCCAAAAGTGATCGTGCCATTGTGGTTTTTTTCGTGGTGTGGTCGACTATGGCGGACGAGCATGCTTTTTTTTTTCTTCTTCTTCTTCTTTATTAGAGCTACACTACTGGTCACAGCAACCTGCAGGAGGCTTCAAACTGCATTTCCCCACGCGACCAAAACACTGTTCCGACTGTGTCCTGCAGCTGCAGATGAATCCGAGAAAGCAACCGACAGAACCACAGAGCCTTCTAAAGTTTCATAGCTTGCTGAAATGTCACTAAAGCTACCAAACCTGAAAATTAAGTAACATCTTGAGGCAGTTCTGGGTTGACCCTCCTGAGGATATGAATAATAACACATGCACACACACACACACGCACGCACACACACACACACACACGCACGCACCTGACGCTATACTGGGGTTTTAGATTGAACTGTTGAGTAATGGAGACATAGATAGCCGACATCTCTACTTAGCATACACACACACACACACACACAAACACATGCATACACTCTCAATTGATATCTACCTGACTGGCAGATAGCTTTACACATAAAACAATAATTTCGTAAACCACATAAAAAAATTACACCCTTTTCATCTTTTAAAAACTCCTTTTTTGAGATCTACTCAATCAAAATAAGGTTGTGGAGGCAACAAATCATGCCACATTATTGTAAAAATCAACCTCAAAACGCCATGCATGTCAGCAAATGTATTGTTTTTACACGGAAGCTTCCTGTAACCTAGAGCAACCGAATTTACTAAAAAGACGCCTCTAACATGTACATTTCTACAACGCGACAACAGGCAACCATATGACTACGTGCTGTTTCTTCATGTCTGACATTAGCACCAAGGTTTCTTTCTTTTTTTTCATTTAAAAAAAAAGAACAAATACAGACACGGAAGACAGAACAGCGGTTAAATGTATACATTTGTGGTAATTAGTGTTCTCTTTTCTTTTTTGACGACCTGAGTTGTGTACTGAAGCTGCATGTGACCGTGACCGTGTGCGCTATTATTCTCCCAACATCGGCAAAAGACTTGCAAAAGCATGCTCGCGCAAAAAAAAAAAAAAGGTTCCTCTACAGAAGTGAAGAAAGAAGGCCTAAACGTCTTCAAGTATTAATACAGTTAGGCCTATAAAAAACCGCTTGGACACACAGTATTAGAACCCAGAATAAACTCTAGGAAAGTTGAAGAGCAGTTATGGTTAGTTTGCATGTTTTCCCCCACAAATATAATATATATATATTCATATGTATATAAATAAAAATTCAGTGCTGTAAAAACATCTCCAACTCCATAGGATCTGACCCATCGTAGAAGGCTTTAATACGTTTTACTCTTACTCTTCTCATGGCTAAAACTACTGCTGGAAGTATGTAAACTGAACTGGTTCTCCTGTGTTAATAGTCCTTCATTGAGAATACAACACTGAGGAAGAGAAGACTTGTTAATATCAATTTTTCTCTCTTTTTTTTGGTTTTACTGCACACAGAGAAACGACACCTGTCGTGTCGTCTTGTTTTTTTGTGTTTTTTGTGTTTTTGTTTTTTTTTGGTAGCAGCAAAGCACCAAGTTTGTGTCAGGCTCTATGTGTGTCACTCTCTCTGTGTGAGTCTGTGTTGTGTATGTGTGTGTGTGTGTGACTCCATAGTCTCTGTGTGTATATGTGTGTGTATGTGTGTGTGTGTGTGATGTCTATTAGGAGCACGGCTGCACGTTGATGCCGTGGGCTGCGTGGGACTGCAGGTCGATGGCCCGGGCCGGCTGCTGTCCCGGCCGGGCGTTCATCAGTGTCAGGTTCCTCACGCAGCCTGTCATTCCCGAAGAAAACTTCCCTCCTGTCATGGCGGCCATGTCTGGCGCTCCACCTGTTACACAAGAAAACACACACACACACATTTCTTTATTCGCAAGTGCCTCGTTCCTGACTGCATCATTATTATGCTCCAATGACGTTAAAGAACATCCTCTCTGGTAATAGTGATAAATATTTGATTGCTGTGCCTCCGGTGCAGCAAAAAAAATAAAAAGTACGACATGAAAGTCAAACTTTCTGTGTTAAAATATGCAGAGGAAAACTCAGAAGAAGCAGCTGCAAGACTTTTAACTACTGTACTATGATCTTTTTTTTGATAAATGTAAGTTATATGGTATTCATACTGGTTTGAATAAACAAATTTGAATAAATTACCATATTTTCTAATTTTGCTGAGCAACATTTGTGTAATGGGTCACATCAGTTTCAGGACTCCATATATTTAGCCCACTCACCAAGGTATATGCTGCCTTTGGTGTTGACCATGAGGCTTTTGCCCTTAGACTGTCCATGTAGTGCTGCTCCTCCATCCACCTGGATGTAACCTTCTTTTCCAGTTCTGCAAAACAAGAGACAAACAGCACAACTCAACACAATAACTGTTTAAATGCTGTCAAATCTAAAAAATTCAGCAATTATGTAGGTTCAAGCAATTTGAATATTAAATATAGCTGCAAGCACCAATGAGGGACCAAGAAGTGAATGAAACCTTAGTTGCCATGGCAACAGAATGTACTTAGGCCACAGACATGGCCACAAGTATCCACAAGAATTTTCATGTTGATAGAATAAAGTCTAGCTGAGATATAAAGGCCACTTCCTGTTTAGTGGCTTCACCATCAGATTTGATTGGCTCTGCCGGCTGAAAGCTCTGACACACAATAGTCCCATCATTCCGTGTGTCAGGCTCAAAACATCATTAGTTTCAAATATTATGGGCATCAGACAAAATATCTAGTCAGTGGAATATATTGAGGACCGTCAATGTGAGAACCCACAGTATAATTAAGCATTGAATTTTGTTTCTAACACAAACACATCATGAAATATGAACCAAAACACATTTTTGCCAATTACAGTGCCCCATAGAGGTCAAAGGTCACCATATTTCTTGAGTGCCCTCTAATGTCCATGTACTGAGTTCAGTCTTGAACCATGAAAGTTTGTCTGTTTGCCATCTTTGCTACTGATTTTGATCGGCTGTTATGGCCAAACCATTATGGACATCAAAAATCCATTTGATAACTTTTGTGCAGCTCGGTTTAATGATCCTATATATCATGTATATAGATCACTTGTACATGCATATAGAGAATGAAAGGATAGAATGTGAGGATAGAATATTCAACTATACCTGACTGCTGTCACCTTATGCCATCTCCCATCATTGATGGACTTCTGGGACAAGATCTCTGCCTCTCCGCTGCCTAACTGGTAGCTGGATATCATGCAAATCATCAGCATTACTACAATATTGAAGCTTAAAGTAACAATACTCATCCAGATGTGAAGAGAAACTGCAGAATTAGAAGGCTGAGTCACCTGAAAACAAGGTGTCCGTTCTGCAGGCCGAGACTAATGAAGTCTTTGCCTTTGCCGTGTTCTCCGGGTTCCTGGAAATGAACATGTTGAGTCAGCAGAGGAAGAAGATGATGTGTGAAAATACTGCGAACTCCTGATTACTGACCCACTGCCCTGCGGCCATTTTTGCTATAATAGCAAATATGAGGCAATGCAGATAGAAACCACCCTATAGTATTTTAATAAAAAATGTGATAAAATAAAACCATCCATGCAAAAACAACAAAACAAGCATTCATGCTTATTGTGCAACACAAACTTCAAAATACAAATGTGACAAAATGGTTCCTGTGTAGATGCAGCATTTAAAGCACATTTTTTGAAATATGCCAAATAAATAACAATGATGGGTGTCTTGTGGTTTGAGTGGATACCTTTTTACTAGCATGCTTTCGCAAATTGCGTGCGCCAGTGGTCTCCTGAGGAAAATGGAGGGCGAGTTAGAGAAGCAACATGCATTTATTTAGTGGTGTCAGAGAGAGGCGGCTCCAGCCAACATGCCCAACATAAAGGATGAATTAGACAGTCATCATGTGATGAATGTTGCTCAACAGCCAGAAATACTGAAATGAAAGAAAATGCATTATGTATTTACTGACATTACTCATGTTATGAGCCTAATTAGTACCTTTTTTTGTTTTTTTTTAGAGATGAAGTTTAGAAATTAGCTACTGGTGATGACTGTGAGTGTTGAAGTGCAGTGGTGAGGTTAGGGTGTGGATTAGAGGTGAAGGGAAAGGATGTGAGTATCCAGTTTATTATTTGGAATAAACCACACCTCAGTCAGGAACATGATCGGGACCAGGACCAGGACCAGGACTTACCACTCCCTGCCACAGGATGAGGCCCTCAGAGGAGCCGGTGTTGATCTCTAGTTCAATGGTCTCGGGTGAGTCATGAGCACTAAAACAGGAAAAAAATAGACAATAATCTTATCTTTGAAGCATTGTGTAAAAGTGTAAACAGTGTACAAAAGAAACTTTCCTTTTTTTTTTTTTTACATTTTGCATTTGAACTATAATAATTGGAAGGTACAGCCTGTTCTGCTGATCAGTCATTTGAATAAAAAGTCACCTGAAGAGAAATTGAAATTTCCCTATGTACATATTTGTGCCTTGGTTCATTTCAATAAAACAATTGAGTTATAAACGTTTTTTTTAATGCAATCTTCAGTTTACCTTCTTGGGAAAACTGCTTTGGGAAGGGCGATGTATCCATCATTGTGGAAATGAGCTGCGTACTGATAGGGTGAATCTACAAAAAAAGGTACAAGAACAAACAGATCAAATCAAAGTGAAGTAGCCCTAACACTGCTGTGACCTCATCATCCTCACTGTTATGTTGCCCTCCAGTGGCGAAAGAATGGAAGGAACCCTGGTAAGACAGGCCTGATTAGAGACAACATGAACAGACATCACTCAGCTGCAGACTATTTTATTTGTTGATGGTGAGAATATACACCACTCACAACAAGTCAGGGATATTCTTATTTACATGAGTGCTTTTCCCTATTTGGTCTGATTTGGTTTGGTCAGTTCCCTTTGATATTACTAATAACAGAATGAAAAGAAATACAGAAATATAATAATTTTCGTTAGTCTAATATTAATTAGGTAACTAATAGCTTTAAAATGATCATTGGATTATCTTTCTGATGTTTAACACTAGTATAAACAAAACAAAAAGTCAAAAAACAAAAAAGTTTGATAACGTTTAGTGAAGTACCATATGGCACAGTGAGTAATTCTGAAGGAGAAAAATCTTTAGGAAATAAAACGATTATTATAAATTTCATTATCTGTCCAAGGTCCATATTCAAGCCTTTGTTGCCTTCATATATTTGTGGTGCATTTGCAAAACAACGAACAAAATAACTAAATGAATATTCAGTGCGACCAAACCAGGCTTCATGATGCAGACTAGTTTCATTCCTCACACGCTTCATCGTCGCCGACATTTGAACTCACCAAACCCACGGCTCCATGCACAAATACCACATCTAGCAACCGTAACACCGTTCTCCCAACAGACACTTGACATTGTTAGTAACAGCAAACATGTATAGCAGGGGTCACCAATCTGGACCAGGATTAGTGACCCCTGGTATATAGACATGGAGCAGGTTTTAATGATCTGACTTAGACAGTTTCAGACAGAGAAACAAGTATTTTTTTGGTTTGTTTGTTGTGTAGAAAAAGCAGTTTATGGAAACAAGATTTATTATACAGTGAGACATTATGAAAGAGAAAAAGAAAAAATAAGGGGAATTCCACATTTTTGTCATTTCAAATGAAATGATGACACGCACAGATGATAGAATATTATCCTGCTAACTTTTAGCTTGGATGCAGAATTCCCCTCTCCCAACTTCCCGATGGGGATAAAAGCCTCAGTTCACCGGATGAGTTTGTGTTGTGTTTTTGTTGTGTGGCACGCGTGTTAGGGCGATAGACAGTTTTGGGGGTGAGCTCGGGAGGGATGCGGCGCCCCCGTCAGCTCAGGGCAGGCTCCGACTGTTAGTCACGGTCGCGTCAGGCAGACTGAATATTCAGATACTGTACCATTCGCCTCGCTAGCTCCCAAATTCCTCAGGGCTGCGGGTAAGCTGGAGACTTGGCCTGTGTGTGCAGGATATAGCCATGGAGAGGGTAGGGAGTGAGACACATGTGATCATTTTAGCGTTAAACCCTCCCAGCATGCATTGCTGCAATGCTGGGAGTGGACTCTTGATGTCAGCGGGGCTTCATACTGTGAAGAATTTGAGTCATATAGACTCATTTCTCACCCTCTCTACCGCGTTGATGGATATCTTTAGGCATTGTTAAATACTTTTTTAAAAATAATCAATTTCTGGATTTAATAGAAGTATAGATGCGGCTATAAAAGACTTACTTTCTTCACAGTTCAGGCCTGTGTGACCAGGGGTGCATGTACACTGGCCACCGATGCAACTGCCGCCATTCTGGCACTGAAGGTGACTCTGGCACACGTCTTTCACCACCTCACAACGCTCACCTGTAAGGTCACACACCCAACACAAGGGAAAGGTCAAGGGTCATGGTCAAAGCTGGGGTTCATATAGTTAGAAGATAACAAACAACTGTAAAATGAACAGTTTAATCTGGTTTTAAACTGAATATTTTTGTCCTGATGAATTTCTGTAAGTGTGTAAGAAACATAAGAATGCTTGTGTTATAAGACA
The DNA here is from genome assembly GCA_030544235.1 of Lepturacanthus savala. Taxonomy (NCBI): domain Eukaryota; kingdom Metazoa; phylum Chordata; class Actinopteri; order Scombriformes; family Trichiuridae; genus Lepturacanthus; species Lepturacanthus savala. The sequence goes on along the minus strand of CM060480.1, from coordinate 3,896,800 downwards.
CATACGTAGACTATAGTTGCTATAGTGATTGTACAGGGACACACATCCTCTAGCACCAACCTTCAAAGCCATCCTTACAGAGGCACTGGTACTCATATTCAGCACTTAACATGCAGTGGCCACCGTTCAGACATGGCCGGCGGTCACAGGGGCTGCTGTCCACACATTTGCGAATGGATCTGCTTTCTGTGAAGCTGTAGGACAGATCCACCTTCTTGTTGTTGATGGAAACCTAAGCAGACACATAACACACAACACACAAGTCTGAGCTACAAACACAGCTGTCAAAACTATTCACATTCATAGTAAGTTTATGTGTTGTATTGCCCCTTTAATCACTCAATCTTTATTTATAAATCACTTTTCATACACAGATGTGTAGCACAAAGTGCTTTATATGTTAAAAACCCTCACACACACATGCATACACACACACACACACTGGCGGAGTCCAAACAAAATTATAAACTATTGGAAAAGGCATTAGAGAGTGAGTGAGCTAATAAATATAACACTCAAGAATGAGAATGGGTGTTTTTTTTATGCAAAAACATCCTTTAACTCCTTTATGAGCTGTAACCTTTTTTACAAGGTAAATAATGTGTTTTATGTGTTCTATTGTGCTTGTAAAGGAATTTAACAGTGGGGGAAAAAGGGCTGGATTGGTTATAATTTATGAAAAAGAACATGTCAATTAATGCAATTTTTGGCAGAAAAATCACTTTTTGGCTCAACTGTTGTCATGAAAACAAGCCTGAATGAAATGGGAGTAACAAAGACATTATTAAAATGTAAGGAACAGAAAGTACAGATAATTTAGTGAAAATGTAGATGTATGGATATCCAAAATGTATTCTTCTTTAGTAAGGTAAAGAAGTATTGGTACTTAGTTATGTGACACCTCTGGCAACAACTGTTTAGTTGTAGAATCACAGGGAGATCTCACCTCTCCTATACATCCCTCAAACATCTCGCTGACATTAGCAGGTCTGGGCAGGATGTCCATGGTGGGGACTCCACCCAGGTACATGGCGGTGTGGATGTTGAGGCCCTGGGCTTTACCCGGAGACGTCTTCCTCTCCACCGGGCCCTGGTCCACCCGCAGGTGTCCGGCCCGCTTGTTCCGCTCGGCCACGACTCGGTGCCACTGACCCAGGGAGACCGGCTCCTGACTCATCAGGATGGCCTGGCCTGGAAGTCACAGAGGTGATAGCTCATCAATCAATATTGTCCATCTGATCATCAATGAAACCATTTATGTTTTATGAGAATCAGTTTATTTTGACAAGTATATAGAATATACAAGGAATTTGACTCGTCAGGTGTTAATTCTCTATATTTACAGTCAATACAAGCAGACTTGACAGTTAGAACATGGGTCAGTGACAAATAATAGTTTGCGAGATGAGAACGTCAAAAACTTTCAAATTACAATTAAATTGTTAAATTATTTTAAGAAGCATTCATTAGGTCTCTCAGGATGTACATTTCTTCTTTTCTTCTTTTTGGTTATACCTTGTCAAAAAAAGAATAATGGTACAAATAGACTTTCAAATTACATGAATCCAACATGAACACAAAATGTACATTTTGAGACACCTGTAACTGTATTTTAAAAAGGTTTTTGACTTTTTTTATCTTGTCAACCATTATTTGTCACTGACTCACATATATTACACATCAACATAAAGAACATAAATATATATATATATAAAATAATACAAATATTAAAAACACAACATAGTGCATTAAGGCAGACTATTAACAACCAAGTAGCAGTAGCTTACAGGAGTCACCCTGTTTGTGGACTGTAAAGTGAGAGTGTGCAGGGGGAAACAGTAGTTTTTCATATATTTTTGTCACACAATTTAAAAAAAGTCTCAAGTTGATCAGTTCCTCTGGCTGCAATCTTTATAATATTAATTCTTAAAAATGCTCATCACTATCCTGCATGCATGGAAAGTATTTTTTTCATGAGGAAATGAAGCTACAGTCTACTTTAATTTACCTGTGCCCAGTTCATATCTGAACTCCACATGTCCCTCCACCATGGAGATGGCCACGAAGTCCTCCACCTTCATCTTCTTCCCCCCGCAGAAGAACATCAGCCCGTCTCTCTCCAGCGGTTTGAACTCCAGCTCAACGCGCAGGTCGTCGTGGATGTTGGTCAGTGGAGGGTAGGCGATGTACGACTCCTCACCGTCAAACAGCGGAGTTGTCACCAGTTCACCTTGAGAAAGAGAAGAAGAGGAAAATCAGCATTTTTCATCTTGTATCTCTTTCTAAAAACATGTGTCTTTACAGGTGGGTGAAATAAGGGCTGTAGTAGTATCAGTAGTAGAGCTGCAACTAACCACTATTTAGATATTTAATTTAGATTTGAGCCGTTTGTGTGATTATTTAATTGTCTCCTTTATAATCTCCTTTTTAAACATCTTACAGAATATATTCTTCATGTTCTGTGATGATCCTCAGTGTGATTTCTATGTATTTATGGACAAATAATTGATCTTTGAACTCTTTTCTTATTAATCATTGAACTTCACATTACAGATAATTTAGCTTATTTTATTTTATTCCTGATTTGAGCAATCCTTTCTTACCATCCATGCATTTGTTTCCAAACTTGCCGAGGTGGCAGCGGCAGTCATAACCCAGCCCGTTAGGCCTGTTGATGCAGGTTGCATCTGGTCCACAGGCCTCTGTGGTGGTTCAGGTCACAGATAGAGATATAAAAGACCAGGCTGTTAATAGTGCATCACACTCAGGTGCTCCGATGTGTCTCTGCAGTCATTTGGAGATTCACACCTACCTGAGTGACAGTGCAGGGACGAGTGGTGCTGGCAGTTGCTGCCGGTGAATCCTCTGGGGCAGCTGCACTTATACAAGCTGGCATCCGAGTCCTCACACTTCCCTCCATTCTGATTAAAGGCATGAACAAAATAAGTGGATATAATGGAATTAAGGTTAGAAACAGCAGGGGAAAAAATGTTTTTTCACACACTCATCAATTTTAGGATTCAGGGATTTTCAGACAAGTAAAAAAAATAAAAAGGACAATGAAAACCCACATTAATGTGTGTACGTGTGTATTTACTTCACTATCCATGTTGTTTCTACTGCAGCAAAAACCTTCTCCTTCTTCAGAAGCTGTTTTTTTCTCATTCTGAGCCAGACATTTCCACATTCAGCAGCAGTTACATACACTAAACCTTCCAGTTTTATTAACTATAACTATACTCTGATGGGTTTTACAGAGGCGTTTGAATATATATTATTCATAGCCTGATTTATAGAATATTTTAAGAATTAAAATTGGATTTTTTTGGGGGCCATTGACCTTTATTTTTCTGAAATGGAAATGAAATGGAACAAAGACTTTTGAACATGGCTTTATGCACTGGTCACATTTCTGTTCTGAATATGTATGGAAATTAAATTGGATCCTTTATAATCTCCTAAAACATTTTATAGAATAAATGCTTCATGTTTTGTAATGCTCCTCAGTGTGATTTCTATGATTTTAATGACAAATAATTAATCTTTGAACTCTTGTCTTATTCGTCATTAAAATTTGCATTGCAGATGATTTAAGGGTTAGGGTTAAGTGACAAGTTTTGACCATCGACTGTTTTTTTTTCTGATTATGACTTTAATACATCAACAGAATGAAATGGGAACAAAGACTTTTGAACATAGCTTTATCCACATGTTCACATTCCTAAAAATGCATGCAAATTAGCACATATTTACTTACATAAAGCCCCATTTCCATATTTATATATAAAATGCCAGAAAAGTTGTAATATGAATAAACAATTGCTTAATGTAAGAAATCAGCTGGGGAAGTTTCATGGTGTTAGTTTAAACTTTTACACATCTTAAACTAGAAAGTATCTGGAGCTGACCTGGCACGGGTGATCTTTACATGTGGGACAGTTTGAGACGCCGGTGGAGCTGCGGTCGAGATCTTTGAAGATGACCTCCTCACCTTGAATGACCAGCTGGCGGATGCAGCCTGCATAGTGAACATTATCGCAGGAGAACAGGTCGTCACACACAGGAAACATCCTGCAGCCTCTATTTCTGTCCCAGTGTAAACACATAAAGTCAAATCTCACCGACAAACCCGGTCTTGATGCCAGCAGTTTTGGCGAGGATGGTGTAGTTGGGGTAACCGCCCACATGGAGCTCCTCATTCAGATCCAAGCCCTGGAACTTGCCCTGAAGGAGAGGACATGTGCATTTATGGATTATATTTACTGACATGAATTAACCCTTAACTCTATTGCATAGTGTTGCCATATGGCAGAAATTACTTTATCTTAATTCTTCTAAAAAGCTGTGATATAAAATCTATTTTTTTACAGTTAGACATGAAAAGGGGGCTTTTATTTTCAAGGACTTTCAATTCATGAGGTCAGATGAATAGAATATCCTGTTTGACATGTGAGCATCATTGTCTTACAACAGAAGGATGTCTTTTGTTCAGAATTTTGGAACATTTTCAGCAAATAAAAAATTAAACTCATTATCTTGGGTAAGCAAACTTTATTTATATTGTTTTATTGTTTCTATATGTTAAAACAGATTATATTTGGAAATAATATAGAACATTTCTACAACCTAATGGAGTCCCATTGGCTTACATAGCATAAAACTATCCTAAAAACTATGTGTATGACTTTTCCTATATATATATTTTTAATACATCTATTATTGAAGCCATTTTAAGTAATAAGAACATTCTAAACATATTTTATCATGTGTAAGTAATATTTCATGCGATAGAGGGTTAACCACCTAAGGGATCCGAGTTGAAGTGTTATCAAAATATCATACATAAATAGAATTTTCCACTTATTTTTCAGCTGTAATCCCAGAGTATCTACTAAATATTTATTAATTTTTACAATCCTGATCCTTTAAAATGCCAGTTTTGTTGATGATACCACTAGGAATGATGTGATCTGCAGCTCTTCATTTGTATAGCACAGTAATTCAAAGTGCTTTATATAAAACATGAAAAGCAGTTAATTAAAATGGGAAAATCAAAAGTTATAAATTATATATCTTTAGATACACACATACATGCATGCACACACACACACACACACACACACACATACATATGTATCTATACACACACAGAAACAACACACTTGGACATCCATATCAGTACAAACAAACCAATTCTAGATGAATGCATTTCCTCTGATGGCCTTCGAAACTCAATAATGCAAGAAATGCCTCTGGCAAAGTGGGGAAATAACATGTATTGGTTTTTCAGGGTAAACAGAGAGTGAAAAACGGCTCAATCAGCTGGAAATAGTAAAAACTACAATTCTGGGTAGTATAATTAAATAGAATGCACGATTTTATGCTTCTCGATATTTTTTTAATTGGCTTCAATGGGATTTAAAGGGGCCATAAGGTGCTTAGAGGGAGTAGTTTTCCTACACTGTTTATTATAGACTTAATGTAGGAGCTCTGGTTGAAACTTTAAAAAACACATCTTTGCCAAATATTATGGCTGTAGCATAATCAAAACCAAAATTATACAAAAAATAAAGTCCCTTTTTCGTCCCTAGAGAGGTATAAGGATTAAATTAATGCAAATGCATGTACTTTGAGTGACAGAAATACCTGTGAACTGCCGTTGATGGGCTCCCCTCCATCTACAACGATATATCCCAGGGTGTGGTTTCGATACAGCTCAACTGTGTGGAACTCTCCCAGTTTGATGGGGTTGGGGTCACGTATGGTGGCCATGCCGGAGCCCACGTCAAATCTGACACCCATACAAGAGATTAGGTTAATCATAGTGGTTCATAATTCTGTAATTGAATCAGGAAAACTTCTAAACCCAGCATGAACGGACCTGAACTCTAAGCGGCCGCCCACAAGTCCCAGAGAGATGAAGTCCGCTCCTGTGGTTCTCCTCTGGCCATTGTAGAGGATCATACCTACACCACAAAAACAGGGTGTTAAAACTTCATTCTAGGCATGTCTAACCTATAATATCCATCATAATAAGTCAATACATCTAATAGTGGAATCTTCCTGTATTTGTAACACATCAAATTCTTTAAATTTCCTTTCTCTCTAGATATCTTGACGTGTCTCTAAAATTCCTTAAAATAACATTCTGATCTCAATGTTTTATAAAAGTTATGATTTTAGACTACATATGAGGAAAGTGACTTGTTAGGATGGACATTTTTGCAATGGAACCATTCACACACATGGTAAACTCTGAAAGCAGAATGGTAAAGCAGCATGCTACAGTGATGCCAGTTTAAAACCAATGAAAACCAGGCATGAACCTGCCGTCCTATGTGTGCGTCACTGGGCTCAAACACACACCCATTCTACTAGTCTCTGTTCCCTTCTCTTTTTTTTCTCCACATGCCAGGAACACATGCTTTATACGAGCCACGCAGGCTCATGGGGAACACATGCCCTCTTATATGTATATATATCATCACTGATAGTTCTGAACAAAGGAAGAACCAAGAAAATAGATTTCAAATGTGTGACACAAAGTAAGATTTCATGTAATATGCTGCAAGTATTTGTGTCTCACATTTAAATAAAAAGAGTCAAATTTCTTTTGCAATTTATTTGTTTGTTGCAGTTTTGTTACCTGATTGTTGGGATCCAGTAAGTAAAAATCCAAACAGCAATAATTACTTTATCATGATTTTTCTAAAAAGCTGTGATATAAAATCTATGATTTTACAATTAAGTGTGAAAAGGCTTTTGTTTTGAACTAAATACAATTCATGAGGTCACATGACCAGGATATCCTGTTTGCCAGTCCCTTTTGCTCACAGATATTTGACATGTGTGCATCATTGTCACCAAAAGTTATCTTTTATATCGAAGTTGGAAACATTTTATGAAATAAAAAATTTAACTCACTGTTGTTTTTTTTAATATTTAATTCAATTTTGATTTCTAATATGCTAAAAAAGATTTGTATGGAAAAAAAATACATAAATATGGAAAATTCATACAACCAAATGAGTTTCTTTTTCTTATATGCTAAAAAAGATTTGTTGCTATGTTTCCAACCTTTTCTTATATTTGTTGAATATATCTATTATTTAGACTATTTTAAGTAATAAAACATTCAAATCATTTTTATCATATCTAAGTAGTAAAGCTTTATGATTTTCCAATAATGTTACTGTAATGTCTTGTCATTTCATTCACTTTAGTCTGGTCCCAACACATCTGGCCAAAGAAATAATACAAATACTTACATACAAAGACAATTTGAGTTCTTGATTTTCAGAACTGCAGTGTCATTTAAATGTTTAAAGAAACATGTGCACAGCATTGCATTTATACAGTTTCTAGCATACAAGGACTGTGATCTTAAGCTGCTACTGTATGTAGGCGGTCTAGAAGCCGATGACTGAAAATAAAATACGATTTGTAACCTATTATTAAGCTGATGTCTATAATACTCCTTACTAGTGGTTTTGGGATCGTCACTGAAAAGACTGTAGTAAAAAAAAAATACATAGGCCATGCATCATTTGCATCTCTTTCACAGCCCTAAATCAGCTCTGAGCTGGATGCATTATGTGAAAGTCTGATGCAGCCAAAAAAAAAAAAAAAGCAGCACTGCCAACATCAGCCTTGAGTTCCTGCGGTTCTCAAGCACTGAGACTCACCGGCGTACAATATGAGACCTTCCCACCACGTGGGTGAGGTGCAGGAGAGAAGGGAGGGAGGAAGACGTAATTACATCATACACAAGAAATATGACAAACATAGTACACAATGTCAGCAAAAACAACTTTCAAGAAATGTCCAGAAATAAACCGCCAAAAAACATTGAAAGCTGCAAGTCCTTACCGTCAACATTATCAGGTCTGAAGTTGATCTTGATGCTGAAAGCCTTGTAGGCGTTTTTGATGGTAGGCAGAGTGAGGTAGGACAGGGGCTCCTGGGCAAAGTATGGCATCACTCTCTCTGAGAAAAAAAGCATGTTATATCATGGTTAGATACAAGCAGTAATCAAAAACCCTTCATTCATTTACTAACATGTGTTCTCTGAGGCATATAATCCACTCTGTACACTAACCATGGATTTCGAGTGTAGTAAAGGCTTCCACTTTGCCCTGTTTGTTAGAGGCGGTGCAGACATATGTCCCAGAATCCTCATGGGTGACCCGAGGTACCGTGAGCGCATTGACTTCCTGGAAACACTTAGGAGGAAGCTCTCCGTTGAGCTATAATAATCAATAAAGAAACAGATACAGAGGCACAAATGATGTGGTCAGACACTACAAAGTTGACTTTCTTCAAGAATTACTAAATGCTGCATCTTGGAAAATGATTGAATTCCATAAATAGAGAATCCGAGGTTACCTTGGACCATTTGATCTCAGGTACAGGGTATCCTGAGGCCACACAGGGCAGGACAGCATCAGAACCGACTGTCACCTCCTTGGTTTCTGGCAGCGCAGCGATTTGAGGAAGTGCTGTGCAAATAGACAAAAAGCACTCATTTAAAGAAGGGTGGTGTGTATGCATGTGCATGCATTTTTGTAAGGACATTGCACACAGCTAGGCAGAGGACAGGTGTGTAGGAGAGGCAAAGAAGTCTGTTTTATCTACTTTGTATTTGTTTGTATTGATGTTTTCCCTTCCCCCCTCTTTTTTCACCGCCTTGTATTGACTATGTATTTTATTATCTTTTTGTCTTTTTTGTTCCTCAGTCAAAACTACATGATGTACCCTGAGTACAGAAACTTTAAATCATTAAAATCATTAAATTCATCCTTTGCTAGTGATTGACAGTGTGCAGCAGCTCTTTTTTCTTCTTCCTCTATGTGTTGATAGGAAAAAAAAAAGGATTTAGTGCACTCACACTGGACGTTGAGCACCACCTGGGACTGCACCGAGCCCACATCATTAGTGGCGGTGCAGCGGTACTGGCCGGCGTCGGCCTCTGTCACCTGCTCTATCTTCAGCATGCCGCCCTTCACGATGATGTGGGTCGGCAGAGAGCTGCCGACTTTACTCCACTTCACCGTGGGCTCGGGGTCACCGACGGCCTGACACTCAAACTCCACAGAGTTCCCGATCATCACGGTCTGCACCGAGGTACGCACGTTGATCATCACCTTTGGCAGAGCTGCGGACAAGGAAAGAAAACTGAACGTCTTATATCTGGTTTGATGCAGTAATATTAACTTAATAAACTTGGATGCAGTGGATGTTTCAGACCTTGGATGGTCAGCCTGGCTGTGTCCTGAGCCTGACCGTACACACTGCTGGCTCTGCAGATGTAAACACCTTCATTGCTCTGTTCCAGATTCTCAATCCTACAAAGAACAGTGTGAAATTACATGAAAACAAGTTATAATTTAACTTTACATATTACATAATCTTTAAGGGACTAAGTGGTACTATATAAAACAATTTTCTTATTGTCAACAAATCCCATGAAAAGACCAAAACCATCAATGAATATGAATATTTATTGTCTGTGTTTCCAAAGCCTGAAATAGCTTATTACTCTGTGGCATAGAACACAATGAATTTTGAATCAATTGCTCATATGTACACTGTTCTGTTGTAATAATACACTAAATGTGCGGATGAAAATTACACTTAATTTTTATAATTTACTATAACCTACAGTTCCCAACTGTCTTTTACAAAAAAGGTATTATTTGTGTGCTCTTTAATAGGAACAAGCTCAGACAGGGAAGTAAAAAGCAACAACAGAGAAATGGATTTGATAATAAATGTAGAAGAATATTATGGAGGAGAACAAGAAAAAAGAGAAATTCTCACAATACCTTTTTCTGGCTCTATCATAGAGTAACATAATAGAAAATTGCCAGTCTTATAATATAAATAGATATTATACATAAATAATGCTAAATGTTTTGTAATAGGCTCATTTGTACAGTTTTTAATGGGTAACGCAGGAAAATCTGGATGTTTTGGTCCTTTAAAATCATCCACACATCTAGAGCTGTGTTTTTTAGTACTATCACCAACCAAATAAGCACTAGAGTGTTACCTGAGCACTCCGTCCTTGATGTGATGGTTTGGAGGCAGGGCACCTCCTTCCTTCAACCACTCAATTTTGGTTTCTATTCCACCTGCTGCCGAACAGGTGAACTCCACGGCGCTGCCCTGGGCCTTTACCTCAACCTGGGGTGACACCCGTACGGCCAGGGGGGCTATAGAGGCAGGGGAAGGAGAGAAATATGATTTAGTGTTTTCTATGGATTAGGAATATCACATTTATGACCAAAAACCTGCAAAAAACAATGATTTTCCCATCAGCCTCAGCTCTACTTTGTGTGGTATGCTAATTAGCATATCTAATCATACTAGCAACCTAAATTAAGAGGGGGAACATGGTAAACAGTGTACCTGGTTAGTGTCAGTATGCTAGCACTGTCATTTTGAGAATTTTGGCATGCTAATTATAGCATACTTTCTTCTCCTTCCTCTTTTGCCGTTTAATGACCATTTTTCACGGCAGCCCTGTTGACATGAATCAGCCGGGTAAACACAGGTGTTATCAATGATACGAATTAAGTTTCCGTTTCATTCTGGTCCAACGGGGTCAGGGAGCTGCTACAAGCATGTTGGCTCACTGGAAAGGCTCTGCTACAATCAATGGAACAGAACCTTAATCAGTATCATTGGTAACACCTGTGTTTACTTACTCTTTCATGTCAATATGGCTGCTGTGAAAAAGGTCTATACTTAGTAGCACCAAGTGATTGCTTTGGAGTGTAATTCTTAGTGTTTGTCTCTCTTGTTGATAGCTAAGACAGTATCAATGTACATGCTCCACCATTTCCTGGACTAATGTTAGCATTTACTTCTAAGGCCCAAAATATAGCTCTACAAATACACTGTTGCTGTAGGGCTTTAGACTGTTTTGTTTTATATGGTGCAACAGACTTTAAGTCATGTCTTTGTTTTTTTTTTCTATAAGATGTTATGTTACCACCGTAACTTACATCTGACTGTGACTTTAGCAATCGCTTCGCTGTGGCCCACTTTGTTTCCGGCCACACACTTGTAGCTCCCAGCATCCTCAGCGGTAGCCAGGTTGATCTGGAGATCCCCGCCGTTGATCTGAGCCCTTGGGGGCAGGTTTCCGTCCAGCCTGGTCCATGTGTAGGTCAGCGGAGGAGTGCCGTGGGCCAGGCACTGCAACCGGATCACCTCCCCGACCCGCACCGCCACATCATCGGGCAGAGAGGTGGCATAAGGAGGGGCTGAATGGAAATAGGAGAAGAAGATTGCTAGGGTCAAATGATTTCTCAAAATAAAGAAAGAGAATAATTTATACCTACTTAAGAATCCAACTACGATCTATTTTAAATAGTAGTACCCACAAAGAACAACTGCCATCTTGGGTTCAATCTATATCTTCCCTAGAACAAACAAATAAATCAAATAAAATGGCAGCAGATGGCAAAACCACAACACTCACTCTCTACATCGAGCATGATGGTGACGTCAGCGGTGCCCATGTTGTTGGTGGCGCTGCAAATGTATTCTCCAGAGTCCTGCCGGCCCACGCTGGGCAGCACCAGGCTGTTGTTCACTACCTTGTGTCGCCAAGGAAGAGGAGATCGCAGCTTGGACCAGGTGATCGTCGGGGATGGGAAACCTTGAATAAGTGAAGTGCAGAACAATATTTAATTTGGAAATGGAAAATGCTTATGGACAACAATTTAACCGTTTTATTCTTGTGGCATTAGCATGCGATGACAGTTCTATTTGGTAAAGTGATGCTTACCATGGGCCTCACAGCGCAGCGTGGTGGTCTGTCCTTCAACCACAACCATCAGCGGCTCAGAAACCGAGGCCCTGGGCACCGAGGGGAGTTGAGACCCTCCCTCAACTAACACCTCCACCTTGGTTTCAGTTGTGCCCTCGTTGTTGCGAGCTGTGCACACATATGTGCCACTGTCTTCTGGACGTGCCACAAGTATCTATAGCAGAGGAGGAAATGTCACAATTTTAAAATTGAACACAACAAGGTTGATTTCAAACATTAACCTGGACGCTTTAAATTGCTTAAATAGGTAAACTACCTGCATGATGGCATTGGACTCCATGGGTACAGGGCTGCTCAGCATGGTCTTACGGTTGCTGTCCAGTCTGTGCCATGAGACTGAAGGCCGAGGTTCTCCTGATGCCTGGCACTCAAGGTTGATGGGTTCACCCACCCGGATCCGAACAGGCCCAACAGGGGTGACAGTGGCCACGGGAGACTCTGAGGGGCACAGAGACACAAAAAGTGCTATAGCTCTTTATCTGACGAGCCACTAGGGGGAACCCTTTCTCTTGGAGTTTGGTCTGTGTTATGATGGAAATCATAGGAGTTCTTCTATGGAGAAATGCATGTGAAGCCAGTGTACGTATGAATATGCAGGTGGATTACCTTTGACAATCAATGACACGATAGTGTGGGTGATGCCAAATAGGTTGCTCGCCACACAACGGTAAGCACCATGGTTGACAGGGCGGGCGTTGGTAATGGAGAGGACAGAACCATCAGCTCCAACTTTGACATTATCTGTGGGAAAGGAGCAGCAAGCGTACCATTAGATCTGGTTGTTTAATGGTCTTTCGCTGATTTGATATGCAAAATTCTGTTTACTCGTTATGGTTAGTGCCACTTGGTCTGTGCAAACACTAATCTAATGTCTTCTGTGGGTCGTTTCTAAAGTTGGAAAAATAAGAGACTGGGCTTGAGACTAAAACTCTTAACAGAAAGTCTGTATTACAAACTGGAGGTGTACAGTTTGAAAGATTTGTGAATTAAAGCTCAAAAAAGCTCAAATGAAAAACACTATTGACTTGAATCTTAGGGAGGGTGCGATCTAGGGTCAAGATACTTTAGCCTCTAATACTTAGAGTTAGACTGTTCTTGTTTTAATTAGTCTCTCGTGAGCCCATCCACTTTAGAGCAGAGCAAAACTAAATGGCTGGAGTAATCTAAGACATGGTGAGTATTTCTCAAACTTGGGTCTGAGACAGCTCGCAGATATTCAAAAGGCTCATAGAGTGTAAAGGTTCCATATCGTAGAATAGATTTTAATTGCTTTTGGACTACACAAAGGTCCAGGTGTTACATAAATGCTGTCCTATGCAAAACTCTCAATCTACAGAGAAACGCACACAGCCCATATTCAGAACCTGTGCATTAAAATGAGCTGTCAGGACTTTTGTGAAGTTGTAATGTCATAACTATACAGTCATTCCTGTTCTTTCAAGAACTCTGGAGAGAAGCTTGAGAGAGGAGATGTCTATTGGAATCACTTTTGGTACTTAAAACCACAAATATTTCTAGTTAAGTATTTCTAGTTAAATATTTCTAGATAATAAAATGAAACCCAGGAAAGATGTAAAATATGGGACCTTTAAGAAGAACAAAGACAAAGATTTTTGTTTAGAAAATCTATGAGTGGCCCAGTAGAGTCAAATTTATTTTTTCATTCTAAACAAATGTTCGCATCAATGAGTGAGGGTGCAAATGTGACACTGGAAGAAATGACTGAATATGACACACACCATAAAGCAAACATACTTTAATGTTTCAGGCAGAAAACCCATGACTAAAAGCCACCATGTCATATAATCTTATGACTCTAAATGGCATGAAATCAGTCTAGTTTAAAAAAGGATGTAACTTCTCAAATTGTTGTTAGAAATTAGTCATTAAATAAAGTAACAGGGAGGTACTTTATTGGTGGATTGCTGCTTGTAAATAATGATATCATTAGGCAGATTTATTCCTCAGAGGAGGTGTTTGTATGTGGTTATTACCTGGCAGCGGCTGGTTGCTGGCCAGTTTCCACTCCAGTCTGACAGGCTGGGCTCCGCTGTACACCCTGCACCTGAAGCTGGCCGACTCCCCCACACGCACTGCAGCACTGTGGGGCTCGATGGCGATGATTGGACTCTGGAGACCTGCAGCAGAAACCAGCGGTTTGGGCTTGGGACAAGATTCTATTTGAACGTCACCGTCCACCGCCTCACTTCATTTCGCTGACTTTATTATTCTCAGAAACTCAAAGTAATAAATTACTATACAATGTGGCCGTGGGATACACTGGCAGAAGTTTAGGAGCCTAAAACATCGCTGAAGTGCCCAAGGAAGGACTGAATGAGGCTGAGATCATGGGACAGTAGCGGGGAAAATCATTCAATCTGAGGTCACATTGGGCTACGCTGGAAAGTACAAGTGGAAAGTTCATTCATGAAGTGAGCCAGTGTTAGTGTGAGAACAACACCCCTGCTATGTAATGCCCTCAGCTTAATGTGTTTTCTGACCGATGCTGCCGTCAACTGAAATTTCTTTTTGGTGAGAAAGTAAAGCAAAGTAAAGTGACTGTCAGCTCAAATCAAATCGTGCCGACCTCACTGTGGAACGCAGCTGGATTAAATAGTTAGAGGGGGAAAAAAGAGCAAAATGGTTCATTGTTATTATTCTGTTTTCAATATTTAAAATATCTTTCGTAAGTCTAGGAAATAAAAGAGTCCGGCTGACTTACGCGAAGATGATGAAGTGACAGACACAGAGACAGAGGCCTGGCGGATTTGGGATCCAGGGTTTCCAGGGTGGCCCTGCACCCGACAGATATACTCTCCCGAGTCCTCTTGAGTGGCTGACAGGATCCGCAGCTGACTGCCCAGAACCTGCACACAGCCGACAAGGCGTGGAGTCAGTTTAGCTCACGGGGAAACAAATATCAGAACAATAATGCTATAAATATAGATTTTACTACAAATGATACGACCACCCCTACCCTCTCTACAGCTGATACTGCAAAAATATATGAACGTAATCTTTCCGATGAAACATGAATATCGGATACCATATAAAAACCTGGTAAAACTGAAAAAAAAAAACATTAACACTTCTCACAATAAGGAGGGATATTCAAGATTAGGTGAGGTTCGATGAATCAGCAACTTATTTTAAATCACTACTTAAAATCCATTTTATTGGCTTGCTTTCATTTGGTGTCATCTTTGTTACTAGTTATATTATTTTTATTAGTTTCATTTACCTTTTTATTTTTTTTTATTGTCATATATTTTTATTCATCTTTATTGACCTTCTCTCTCCCCTTCTTGTTTGAACTTTGCCTTAACTTTAGTTTGGCCTTGCTGTCTGGCTTTGTGTTGTTATATTCTAAGAACGTGTTATAATCAACAGACATGTGAAGGAATTCTAACTGTACTTTGGAATTCAGCAAGCATTTGTAGAGCCAAGTGCCTACTTGTTCATACAGTATTTAACCTCTTGAGATGCACCTCGTTTTCTGTTTTTTTACGAAAAGGGTATGCCAAAGTATAAAGTAGTATAGTTCCCACATGAAATTCAAAAGCCCTGGCTATTGGCTATCAGATTTGGATGCTCTCATCATGGGAAATTTCCATTGGGTTGCACTGCCGTCCATCAAACCAAAGATGGTCAAACTTTCATAGTCGGCTCTCATTGGTTTTCAACCTGGCTGTTGCCCGACCCCAATGCTTCAATTGGCTCATATATGGTGTCACTCCATGTGAAACATCTTCGAGAACATAATTGTTGTGTTATTTGCTCATAGAAACCAATGACTGAATCATTGTACTGCCGTAAATGACCCTCTACCACTCCCCCTTACCCCTCATGGTACAGTTTGTCTTAAGATGTTAAGCTTCTGATCCAAATAACATTTGTTCAAGGGATTTGGGAAAAGTACATTTATACTATTTAACATTCAGTAATGTAGAAAATGACTTTTATCAGAATAGAAGACATAGCCAATAAAATTGGGGGACATAATAATGCACTACATTGTATTTGCTCTACCTGGTGGTTGGAGGAGAGGCGGCCGCTGGCTCTGGTCCAGATGACTTTGGGTGGAGGATTTCCTGGGGCAAAGCAGTTGAGCTCCAGACTTTGGCCCTCCTGAACGTCAGCAATAGAAGGCTGGATGCTGACAACTGCAGAGCTCTGGTCCGCTGTATGAATATAAATACATCAAATATACACCATGTTGTGTTTGTTCCAGGTTAGAACTTAGTTCTGCTAAACAAAATTCTGAGGTGATTCTCTCACCTTTGAGCACAGTGACTTTAACGGGGGCACTATTAGAGCCAATGCTGTTGCTGCCGACACACATGTACGTGCCCGAGTCGGCCATCTTGATATTCGGGATGAGCAGAGTTCCGATGTCGGTGCGGTCCATGCGGGCCTGAAGATGGGAACACCAATGAGTGGAGATTAGAAGCAGTTCAGCTTTATCAGTTACGGATATACAACACTGTCTATTACATTTAAAACATGATTTTTCTCATTTGACAGCAACACATAAATCATATACTAAAGATGAAACACTTACTTGTCTCAGGTCCCTTGAAACAACACAAAAATGACATCGCTGACATTGTGACATTACTACTGTAGCTGAGAGCAACACAAAAGCACTACAGCATAGTTCTTTTAAGACGAGACAGGGAATGTTATTGCTACAGTTCTCTCTGTAAATGGATTTGTGTTCATGATTTCTACAGCACTTTACTTTGTACACAAAGCTGTGTAAAAGTATAATGCCATCAATGATTGTTGGGGTTATAATTTGTTAATATACCATAATCAGCTGCTTTTAAACATACTACTATGGTTTCTATTCTATAAGAGACACAGAAAGGACTGATGATTGTATACAATGGTGAGAAAATTAGGACAGTTAGAATCAACATATTTGAGCCAAAGGAAACTAAACAAGCCTTAAATAGCATGTCTTAACCCTCATGTTGGGTTCCCAGTCAAATCTGACCAAAGCTTTTGTTGCTGAAAAATGTGGTTAATTTGATCAGATTCACCTAAGATTCCATGTTTTGTCCACAAAGAGGATTTTAGCACATAAAATAAATTGTATTAATTTACATACAATTTTGTGTGTTTTACTCAAGTTTTGCTCACTCCTGGTTTTCTTGGTCAACAATGACTGATCATTAGAAATCAATAGGGAAGTGGGTGTATGAGTGTAGATAGGGAATCTACACACATACACCCACACATTTTAAATGGTTTAAAAACAAATCCTTGGTAACCTTGACCCAAAGTAGACTAGGTTTCTTCATACAGGCCAAAAATAACAAATAGAAGAAAAATTTGCAATGTTCATAAGAAGTTATGTTGATAAAAAGATCTAACACAACAAGAGGTGATAATATATGTATTATTACAGTTTTTATGATGAGTCTTAAGGGAACGGTCAAATTTGACTGAGAACACCCAATTGATTAACATGGAATGAACATGAGGTTTAATCAAGACGTGCTAACACCCTGGGAATAAACTAAAGAAAAATAACCACCATCAAAACCTGCATCAACTTCAACACTATGACTCTCATGACTTTGTGGCTCTTGAGCAATCAATAACTTGACTTGTTTGTACACTACTCCACATGGCGGCCAGAGGCCCAGCAAGGCTGAAAATAAGCTTTTATTAAGTTTGGAAACACCTCAGAGGGAGGGGAATCGGGAGAGGAGGGTCTGGGGAGGGATTACTGTATCCGGGGGTTGTTGGGGCATCCGTGGACAAAGCTGCTTAGCTCCGGCCCATTCAACCATGAGGGAGGCTAAACCGAGCAGTGGCTGAGGCGGGCCCTGGGCTCAATGTGTGTCTGAACCCATTGACGAGTTTTCAAAGCAAGCCGTTTGCTAGAGCATACAGAATTTCTGCGTGGTCGCACGGCAGAGCCCGGCTCCCCCTGGGAAAGGCTGACACAACGCAGTGGCTCTCTGAGGCAGAACTAAACAGGCCTCAGAGCCCTCAGCAAGCAGTGGAGGGCTGCGCAGAAACCAGACTAACACAAAACCCCCCCGAGGGCAGGGGGTGGTGGGCTGCGCCTGGCACAGAGCAAAATATGTCTGAAATACCTACAGTACCTACTGTATACTTAGTCCTGTTAATACACTCAATGGAATGATGAGAGTCAACTTGGAGCTGAGAGCCCAAACACGTCTGCATGGCATGATGTGGACAGTACAAAACGAAGGACTATGGAACACCGTTGTTAATAAAACGCAACATAAAAAACAAGTACAGCATGCAAGTACACTAAGAGGTCGATCAGACCCAGCTAGTTGGTTTTTAATGTATTTGGCACCAGCTCTGAAAGGGACTTAATGAGCAGCTTTGGTGAATTAATAGGTGTAAATCAAGGACAGGTTTGATCATGCACTTAGTGGACAACGTGAGAAGACGGGGTCAGTAGAGGACACTGGATTTGAACTATGAGACAGGACAGACAGACAGACAGCGGACAGATGGACAGACCTGCAGCTCCTCAATACGTCTCTGTAACACATCGAGACTGTTGCTTTTAAACTGATGGAAACCGTGAGAGGGAATGGCCTGAGCAAACGTCAAAAACAGGGTAGGATCAACAACAAAAACAAAAAAAGAGGGGGAGGAGACAAACAGAAGGGAGGGAAAAATACAGGTAAATGGTCAAAATGCTGGAAACAGATATCCAAACTGACACAGTATGATGAAATTCCGTCAGCAGCGGGCAAACCTTGAGAAACAGTACAGCTGAATGTGAATAGTTACAGTTTGAATCAATCCGTGTTAAATTTGTTGTTTGGGCATGGAGACAGCGTGAGGTGTCTCACCTGTGAAGGGATTTGTCCTCCGTTTTTCAGCCAGGTGAGCTTCGGGGTCGGTGATCCTGATGCTCGGCAGTACAACCTCAAGGCGTCGCCCTCGTGGACCTCAACGTTTTGGGGGCTGACTTGGACCTGGGGCTGAGTGCCTAGGCCACTTGGGTTGGACTCTAACCCAAAGAAAGACTTTGTCATCATTGGATTAAAAAATATTTGTTCCTACATCATCTTGACATCATCATCGGCTTGAGAATTCATTTTTCATCAGATTATTTCAAGCTTGTTTTACTTTTACGATAAAACATTAACAGTAGAGTTAGAGAAGCAGAAACCATTTAGAAAGTTAGTGAACTAACTTAGAAATACCAGTTACACAGCTCTGTTCAGTCCTTACCCAACCCTGAACCCAATTAGCCTTTAAGCCTATGACATGTCATTTTATACCTTAAAAAACGCTACTCTTCTTTTGTCTTATGGGAACATTTGTGCAAACAGCAACTATAATAGCAATTAAAATGCCATTTTCTGCAAAGAAAAGACTACAAAATTGAAAAAAATAAATTCACAACATGACTGTTAGTGGCTCAACTGATATAAATATATGCATGAAACCTTTGAAAAAAATCTTAAGGTCTTAACCCTAAAATCTAATTGTTCAAATCAGCAAGGTCTCCACTATACATATAAGTAACAAAAATCCACACACACATAAACAAAGAACGTACTTTGGATGAACAGGGAAACCCGCGCCGTGTGCTCGCCGTGAGTGTTCAGGGCCTTGCAGGTGTACTCTCCCTCATCAGCTGTATCCACTGCTGTGATGGTCAATACACCACCTCTTATCACAGCCCGGGGACTCATTCTGTTCCCAGGACCTCCTGTAACAATACACAACAATACAAGTCACACCCTGTCACCGAGGACATAATCAGCAGAGGGTGATGTTTCATTGTGACTTTGTTTCATCGTAGGAGATTCACAACATGAATATAACTCAACAAGGACCAAAAAGGAGAATTCTGGTGGCTCATACCGATCCATTCGAGGGCAGGGGTTGGGTTTCCAGTGACTGTGCAGCGGAACTCTGCCCTTTGACCCTGCTGGACATTCAGCACAGAGGGAGTGATGGTGGCCACGGGCTGGGCCCCCTCTGCAGCTACAGATAGAAGACACAGCAGTCAAACTCTGGACTGGAAAACTGAAACTTCTCAGAGGTGCATTGGAGAAAAAAAGCGGAAGAGATGGTGGAGCGGAATATGAAACCTTGGCATGGGTATAATTCCTGTGCTTAAGCTGTGGAGATGTGCTTGTGATTCTAATGAATTGATCAGACAGAGAGAGACAGAAAAAGAGAGAGAGAGATGAGCTTTGCTCATGCCCCCACCCACACCATTGGCAGTCTAGATCCTCAGAGCAGATGAAACAGATGAGATGTGGCAGGCAGGCCTTGGCATGGCCTCTGGGCATATTGCTGTCTGCGCCAGTTTGGCTGGCTGCTCGACTTCGTATTCAATCCTGTATGATCCCAGGGTGACAGAGCATAAGAAAGGCCTCTTTCAGTAGCGAGGGAGGAGTACGAGGCACTGTAAGCAGGCTGGGAGTGTGGTAGCCCGGGCCGAGCCGTGACTCTATGACCTTAGTGACATCAACACCCCAGGACAAAAGAGAGGAGTCATCGTCCTCTATGGGGACATGGGGCCAGACGTGAAGTCTACACTGCAAACACAAGTAACCTCAAAGAATGGGAAATGATTTGTATTTTGAGCATTTTTGTGGGATCTCTGGAATGGGTTTTATAGAGTTCTGTAGCGGTATCATTGCAGCAGGAAATTAAATTTTAAGGGCCAGTTCATCCAGATTCACTACACTGGTGGTAGCGTTTTAAGCAAATAGTTTGGGTTTTATTCGTCCAGGTTTTGATATTAAATGAATGATATAAATCTTAATCGTCCCAACTGAGGCACAGTGGTGCTTTGATCTCAATGTTAATGACAGCATTTTGCTAATTGGCATTAAAACACAAAGCTAGCTGAGGCTGGAATGTTATTAGTTCTATACCTGAAAAAAAAAGAAAATGAACTTTCCCTTGCATAGTGTTGCCATATGGCAGCAATTTACTTAATCTTTATTTTTCTAAAAGCTGTGAAAATCTGTTTTTGCAGTTAGGCATTAAAAGGGGTGTTTTATTTTTAAAGGACATACCATTTATGAGGTCACATGACCAGAATATTCGGCCAGTCCCTTTGGCGCATGGACATTTGACATGTGAACATCACAGAAGGTGATCTTTTATTCACAATTTTGGAACATTTTCACCAAAAAAAAATGTAATTTACTATGTAGGGTAGGTAAACTTTATTCAAATGATTTAACCTTTAATTCAACCCAGTGGAGTCCCATTGACTTATATAGCTTGAAACTATCCTGAGACTATTTTTTACAACTTTTACTTACATATTTTTTTAATATATCTAGTATTAAGGCTATCTTAAGTAATAAAACATTCAAAACATTTTTTACCATGTCAAAGTAATATTTTATGCAATGAAAGATGATGATGAATGCTTAATTGTTTACATACAATGGGATGTACAGGACACAAGTCATTTTGAGACCATGGGCATTGTATAGATTAAAAGTACAGTCTGTAAGATTTCGTGGTATTTAACAGCATCTAGTGGAACAGACTTGGAATGGAAATGGAATATAATATTCATAAGTGTGTTTTAAGTAGTATATTTAATTCAAAATAGGAATTGCTGGGATTTTTTAATGCCTTAGAGCAGCATGCATCAAATATTGCAATAAGAGTGTTAGGGTTTTCATTAAGACTATTTCTACTGCAGAAAGTAGTTCAGTTGACCCTCAGTTCTATTTGCATATCAGCAGAGAAAGACAATCTCAAAATCTGGACAGATAAAACTAAATTATCTGCATGGCTAGATACCGAATCGCTAGTTTTAAGAAAAAAATAAAAAAAAATATCTTTTCTTATATTTTGGAGCAAAGGATCCTTTTCCTTCTCAATGACATACACAGTATAGTTTGACTTCCATTCTATAAATATCACAGCTCCATCTGTTTGACACTCTGAAAAGAGGCCTTGCACAGTGGACACCGGTCTGCTACCCACATTCAGCTGTAATGTGATGTAATGAGGTTGTGATGGGATGTATTAAGCACAGTATGATGTTTGAAGCCCAGATGACATATACTATATATATTCTCAGTACAGCACGTTTCCTGAGGAGAAAGAGGAAAGAACAAAGGGGGAAAAAAAGGACACCTCCTGTCTCTGAATGTGGAGACCCAAAAAAAATAAGCATCTAGGACTGATAGTAACTTTCTGAATAAATTAGTTGGCAAGATGTACGACAAATGCCATTTTTTATGGGTTTAGGAGCAATTAAAGTTGATAAATTTGAGTTGCTTAATATCAAAGTGATGCTTTTAAATAATCAGTAACAGTCTTTATTAGATTTCTGTCCCATTAAGAGGGTGTTGTATAAAATGTTGACAACTTTTTATGCTTTAACAGTTTAAATTCTTTGTTGAGATAAAGCATCCTAATTATATTTCTGAAAAAGTAATGGGTTCATCATTTACAATTTTGTGGAGGCCTATAGTTTACCAATGACGGCCTCTTATAATGATGGATCGGAGACTCAACATTCATGAGGAGTTGCCCGTAAGAATGATCATGCACTTTTTTCCTGCAGTGATGGACCCCAATGAACCCAAAGAGCCAGGTGGGAGAAGCCGGCAATGCTCATGTACATCTGCAAACTTCAACTCCAACACGAATGATACAGTTGTGTTCAAAAGAATAGCAGTGTGTTTAAAAAAGTGCGTGAAGAAAAAATCCTTATAAGAAGTTTTATGATGCATTGGGAACACCGCATTTTATATATAAAAAAAAAAAGAAATGAAGAAAAATTAATATTAGGCTGTTTAAAGAAATAGCAGTGTCTGAGGTTTAATTAAAAAATCCTGGGGATTTAACATTTCTGTGAAAACTTGTCTTTGCCCTGAAGAGGATATAATAAAAATACTGTTTCTCTGGGGTAAAACTAAGAAATGCAGTGTTCCCAACGCATCATAAAATTATTATAAATAAATATTTATACAAATATACAAATAAATATTACTTTAGTGATTCACAGGAATCCTGGCAATCCTTTTTTTCTGTTTATACATTAAATATCTAAGAAAAAAAATGTAAATATCTACCTCAGACACAGCTATTTATTTGAACAGCCTAATATTCATTTTTCTTAATTTTCTGTAAAATAATTCAAAAATTGACAATTGTACACTTGTACAATTAAACACAATTGTTTATACAGTGATTTTGATTTGTTTTGCAGTGTTCCCGATACACTGATAATTATCATTAAGAGTTTGGCTTTACTCTCGTTCACAAACACACTGTTATTATATTGAACACAACTGTATATGATGAACTTTATAAACACACAACACGGCCTGGACGATCCAGGGCTGTCATGTGTGAGGTCACTTTCTGCAGCTGTTTGTGGACTGTATGTACATGGGCGCTACCAGGCCGCCGGCGTATCCATGCTGCGGAAGATGAGTGCATGCATGACACAGAAAGGGAGAGGCAGGTTCCCTCCAGGGATCCCCGACAGAGAGGGGAAAACCATGCCCATGCCGACTTACGCTTTCTGTGTCCTTCAAACATTTCATACGCTGTGTAAAACATCTGAGTCTTTGAGGCCTCTGGAGATGGGGGGGAGGGAGGGGAAGGAAGGGAGAGGTAAACTGACAGGTCAGTTCTCCGGAGTCACAACCGTTTACCTCCCGTCTCCCCCGGAGAGACTTTATCCATCTCCGAACCTGGGCCTGCTGTGGTTTTTTGCCCCAAACGACTCCAGAAAACACACAATGTAAACATGCTAAAAAAAACTAGAATTTAAATGGCACCATAACATCAGACACCTGGTTTGATTTTAAGCTTATGATGAAGTTTCCTTATTTTTTAAAATCCGTCATTTTTTTGTGATGGTTGGTGCCTTTAAATTCAAAGTTATATGCAATCAATTTATCACACTTACCTGATGAAATACACTTCGTACCGAATAGTGTTAAATAGATATTGTTTGTATTATTTCATGCTTATCTCACCCATATGACACTGTACAGTGTACAACATGTGTTACGGAATTAAAAACAATTCTCAAAAAATGCTTTTTTCAAAATCAAGATACACAGACACACAAACACAGCACAACTATGACAACTCTACAGCAGCACAAATAGAAATAAAGATATGCAGAATAGCAGAAACACACGAGACATGCATGTTAGTAGCAAGAAGCAGTTTTAAACACACAAAATGAAATATTATCGTTTCATTTCAGCTGCTAAAAGCATACAGCTTGTGGTTATCCTAAATTGTCTCAAGATACTGTCACAGCCCCTTTCATGAATTGGCGAATCAGTTTGAACTATTGTCATTATTTTAATCAATTTTCTCTTTTTTCACAAAATATTTTCACAGTTATGATAAATACATTACAATGTGACATGTGTACATTACATCAGTTAGGTATACTTTAATAAGAAATATTTTAAAATGATCTTTACAGAAGCACCTTTGGTTATATTTGCATTTGAATCCGTACGTACAATTAAAAAAAGACCAAAATGGTAAATAAAATGTAAAATTTGAAATGTGACCTGTGAATTTTTGAGGTGTCAAATATTCTCTCATATATATATATATATATATATATATATATATATATATATAAAATTAAAACACTTGAAGCCTAAACGTAAACACATATGCAACAAGGTCATTGCATTTACATGGCCAATTCCATTAAAAAAAAAAAAAACAGAAAGCAAAGAAAAGAAATTCTAACATTTCTGATATATTTGATTTCATGGAAATATTTCAGGATAACATATTTCAGTCAATCAAAAAAAGAAAAAGAACAATACCAGCAACATTGACAGGATGTAAATAAAAAACTAAAAAAAAAACAACATAAAAACATAATATACAATTGTAGCTGATTATTGACAAAATTAGGATAAGAAAAAGTTTTCTTCTGCATTTCAAGTCAGATCTTAAATATTTTACCAACTTAATCTTACGAGTAACAACTGATAAAAAAACAAAAAAAACACTCGGACTTCTGCCGACACTGAAGGGATTAAGGATTTTACAGTAGTAAAAAAAAAAACAAAAAAAAAACTGAGTGGGTAGTATAGCACCATTTTTTCCCATTGACATTCATAATCAGGATGACCGGGACGAGTACAGCAGAAATCTGTAATTTCAGGAGCGAATACTGGACGTGAGGAGTGGAACAACACAAAAAATATGAGTGAAAATCGCCAAGTAGTGGGATTCTTCCTACATCTCCTCTCTTGTAGAAACACTGAAGTCCACTTTCAATGTCAATGGCAGAGCCACTAAGGACCCGTCATGGTGGCAGCTTCCTCCTCATCATCATCATTACACTCTACAGCTCAGGCAGGGAAGGACCCCAGGAGCCCAAAAAAGTTAAAAAAGACAAGACACCAGAATCCAACACCCTGCTAGTAAAACCTCTAGCTGCAGTAGACCAGCAAGTTCACCAGTAATCAATAAGCAAATAAAACCACCACCGATTAATTTGAACCATAATAAAACAAAAACAAAACAGGAGGAAATGATAAAATAACAGCAGCAGCTTCAGCAGTGTTAAAGTGTCACGCTGCAAAAACTGAAACCTTAACAGGTGAAAAAAATCATGTTTTTGGTACAATTGAGTAAATTTATGTTACTCCACTGTGAGATAATTTATCTTATTTCAAGTTTTTTTTACCTGATTTGGGTCAATTTGTTCTTGTTATAATAAAACAAGACCAACATTTTCTTAAACATACAATCAAGACAAAAACGTGCAATAAGATAAATAATCTGCCAGTGGAATAAATTAATTCTACTCAATATTGAACTAATTGTACCAAAAACAAGATATTTTCACCTCATAAAATTTCAGTTTGTGCAGTGCACCCATAAATCAGTGACCCTAAAGAGCGCTCATTTGGCCCAAGTTTAGCGGCTGTCGTGTGAGTTTTTGGGCCCATTAGTTAAACCAAAAACTGCATTTTACCTGACCCCATATGTTATTTGGAAAATGTTGTTTAAACCAAAACCCACAAGCTGTATTTCTTCATATAAAGTACAGAAAATCAATTAATCAGAGAACAAACAAAGCAGCAGGCTTTAACGAATGCAGCAAGAGGAGCTGGATCGGCAGAACTTTATGATAATGAGCTGATATGTTGGCGAAAGCGTTTGGAGTTAGAACTGCAAGCTTATTATGCTGTTAACTCAGAGCTGAGTGTTTACGCTGCGTGATGTGAAATGTGGGCAAACAGAGAAGCATGCACCATTCCAAGCTGAAGGGGAAACTCCAAGTTTGGGGGGGTGGGGTGAGGAGTGGTGGGGGGGGTGGGGACTATGGGAGTCAGAGCTGGTAGGGTGGTGGCGGGAGGGGAGGTGATGGGTAAACGGAATGCGTCGCCAAGGATCACGAACCTGGCACGTAGAGGAAGGCTTTGCCCTCGTCCATGGCGAACATGTTGGAGCCGGTGCAGACGTAGACGCCGGCGTCCTCGGGCTGGACGTTCTGGATGGTCAGGATGCCGTTGAAGTCCATGGCGCGGTTGGGAAGCTTCCCGTTGCCTTGCCGGGTCCAGACCAGCGTGTAGGCCGGGGACTGCAAATGAACACAGAAAACTTAACGAGCTGCCTGCAATCACACAGGAAAACCCTAAGTCTGTTAAACCCCAAGTCTCTGAATGTCATTTCCTACTCAAAATAAAACTTCTAAATGTTACTCCTACAGTTTTTTTTAATAGTAGACAAAAACTGAAATTGTGTATATCATGTTTTGTGTAAAGCAATTTTAATTCCCTTGTTAAAATGTGCTAAACAAATAAACTTGTCTTAAATTATTCTAATTTTCAACATTGACATGTATATATCTATTTAATCATTCAAGTCTCTGTAATAACCCCCAAAAAAGAATTTGTACCTGGGATAAATATTTTTAAGTTTATGGGCATATATTTGCAAGCAGCAGCTATTTTCTTCAAAGTAGAGTATAATATAATACTTAAAATGTACATGCACTGCAAAAAACAAGTGAAAATATCTTGTTTTTGGTACAATTAGTCCAATATTGAATAGAATTATTTTATTGTAATGACAGATAATTTTGATTATATCAAGTTTTTCTTGATTTTAGTCAATTTATTTTTATTAGCTTTTTTAATCTATAATGATCTTTTTAAGAAATTTGCATTTTTATAAAAATAAATGACTTAAAACAAGAGCAAATTAACCCAAATCAGGAAAAAAACCTTGAAATAAGATAATTATCTGCCAGTGCAACAAGATAATTCTACTCAATATTGGACTAATTGTACCAAAACTAAGACATTTTCACTTGTTAAGATTTACATTTTTGCAGTGCAGACTTTCTGTTTTGGTGGCTTTGGCCCATTGCTGCAATATGTCAATGTGCCAGCAGCCAATGTTGCTGTTTACAGTTTATGTTCATGTTTATGTGTGGCCAAACATAGTAAATTCCTGAAGTCTTGTAAAAAACAAACACTGAGCAGCGTTACCTTGCTCTTTGCAGTACAGATGAAGCTCACAGTAGATCCCACCCTGACCGTCTGTGCTTTGGGCTCCTCAACTGTCACCTCAATGGGTTTGGTTGCAACACCTGGAGAAATCAAGAGAAATTATTATTATAATTAAATTAAACATTGAGAACTTCAAATTACAAAAAGCAAACCGTGAAATAAAAATCCAAACATTTAAATGAAAATCAGTCTAAAAATGAGCTCCTCAAATCTGCTCTGCATCAGATGCAATCCCTTTATCATTTTATTTAATCAGTGGTAATGCCAAAGGCCAATTCTGAAAGACTAATTTGATTAATTAACTTCTTTTCTTTTTTTTACCAACACCATATCTTATCCCAATATATTCTGACCTCCACATGATAAGAATGTGCCACATCACAGTCTACAAAACTAAAGAATGAAGTCTTATATAATCTGTGCTTTAGCAGATCCATGTGTTAACAGATGGAACCTATTTAAAATGCTGCAACAAGCAGAATAAAGGACAAAAGAAAAGATGCAAATATTAAAATGACACTAATACACACTGGTGACAACGATCTCAGCTCTGCTCCTGTTGGTGCTGCGCTGGTCCCTGCAGGTACAGACGTAGACGCCAGCGTCACTCGGCTGGACGTTGGGGAAGTAGAGTTCAGCTCCTGAAAAGAAACACACATCAGTGCTGTAGTATGCAATATATATATATATATATATATATATATATATATATATATATATATATATATATATATATATATATATATATATATATATATATATATATATATATATATATATATATATATATATTATTTCTTTTCTTTTTATTCTCTTTTTCCTGTATTATCATTCGTTTTAATATATAGACACATCTCTGTATTTATTATGTCATATCATTGGATATAACAACAATCCTATTATACACACAAATTATTACTTTATTTTTATTGTTTTGCAATAAAAAATAAAAAAGCAATATGTGTAGTTTAGTCAGTTAATAAAATAAAGAGTGTTTTCTGCAAGATGTGACTGTGTCTCAATTCCATGCCGGTTGTGGCCATGTGGTTGCCGTGTGTTTGACATGTGGTTGCCATGCGGTTGCCATTGGTTACCACGTGTCCCGTACCTTGTCTGCGTCGGTCAGCGCTGCCTGATATGGGACGTCCGTCCTCTCTGGACCAGTAGAAGTAATGAGGAGGAGATCCGGACACCTGACACCGCAGAGTGACGGGTCCGCCCTGCGACGCCAGGACCCGCTCTGGATAAACCTTCACCACCAGGGAGGCCGCAGCTGCAGCGAGATCATAACAAACCATCAGGCATATTCTCTGAGAACATCAACATAAACAGCAGCCGGGTGGATTTCACACACTCTGTTCAGGCAGTGGGAGAGACCTTTTATTTCTGCTATTTGGAAAGCAAACCTGGACTTGATACAAAGCAATTGCAATGTCTCCAGTTTGATTGGGGCTTATATGACATAAAGTATAGATATATAAAGACAAAGCATAAATGTATAAAGTATAAATTGCCCTCTTGGAAGCTAAAATGCATGCTAAAGTGCCCACTAGGAGCCAAAACGTGTGCCAAATGCCGTCTTGGAAACCAAAAGCCAATGTGCCCTCTTTTGAGCTGAAAAGCAGATGTCCACTCTAGGAGCCAATACGAGTGCTAAAGTGCCCTATTGGAAGCCAAAATGTGGTCTAAAGTGCCCCTTAGGAGCCAAAATGTGTTAAAGTGCACCCTTGGGTGCACCCAAGTGCCCTCTAGGAGCCCATACATGTGCTAAAGTGCTCTGTGAAATCTGTGAAAACCACTGCTCCTCATTCTCTCCATCTTTACTGACGTCTGTTGAATATTCAGTTTAAAGTTGCTGAATCAATTCTCTGCCAGGATCCATTCCCGACTTTATGGCCAAACTTAAAGGTGTCCTGTGGAGTTTTTATTTATTATTTAACCATTCATTACATTGGCAAGACAAACCAGACAAACCCATAGTGGCGAAAGTACATGTTTCAGCCATCTGGTATGACGAGGAGGTTTAGACCCATTCCAGTTATAACAGAATGAAGCAGCAAAGCCAGAAGTGTTGTGAACATGATTTTGCATCAACGGCGAACAAGGCAGTAATGAGTTGCATCTCAATAGTGATACCACATGCTTTGCTTAGTGATCCAATCACTTCCAGTAAAGCACGAAGGCCAGGAAACGTCCAGAATATGTGAACCAGAGCTGCCATCCTCTCACAAGTGGAGGCAACAGTGGGATATATTCTTGCCAGTTTGGATTAGAAAAGGTGGGAATGATTGACTATTTCAAATTGGATAAGGCCTTGTCTACAGCACAGGGAGGATTTAATGTGCTTTCTATAAAACTGCCTCCCACTTATCCTCAGAAAAAGAGCTGCCAAAATCTCATTCCCAAAGCGTTTTAAAATTGTCCAAAGTTTACATGGTCACTCTGTGGAGTTTTGGAGCACTAGAACTGTTAAAGAGCAATTTTTTTTAGTAGGTCCCCACTTTGTTTGCATTACAGAATTGAACACAGACAAGCCTATGCAATCGGCCAGTGGCGTTGCCCCTTCATGGCCCAACTGTTGACAATTGTGTGCTAAAGTGCCCTCTTGGTAGCAAAAACACCTCATAAAGTGCCCTCTTGGGGGCTAAAAAGTGTGTTAAATGCCCTCTTGTCTCCCTCTCAACCATCCCATCCATTATAGGCAGAAAAGCTCCCCCCCAAAAAAAACCTTTGTCAATCTATATTGAGCCAGAACGATATCTCACAAAAACAGTTTGGATTATCTGCTGCTAATATAATGTTAAAATCCACTCGAATCCATTCATGTCACTGTGTGTTCTTCACAGACCAACATTGAATCTATACAGTTCTCATGGACACTGATCCTAACAACAAACTACCTGAGTAGTCTAGTTAGTCTGTTTTAAGGCTATGTACTGCTCCATTTGTATAACATATAAAAGATATCTTAAGTGCCCTTTTCAGTGGTGAGTACACGCTATATGTGCCCTTTTTTCCTCCTTTTCTCCTCTGCCTTTAAAAAAAACATCTGTGCATGCCACTGCAATTGGCGGCAGCATGATGGAAAGAACCCTGCAAAATACCACCAAATAGAAACAGGGGAAGCTTTAATTATTTGTACTGTACCAAGACAAGTCACACATTAGCGAAACGGATACAGGCTGCAGTTTGGTGTCACGGGTAATGAACGACATTCACAGATAAGTTCCGCTTCCTTTGCAAAGTACACTTTCTCATTCCCGTGAGAAAGTGTGTCCAAACGTTTGAGTGGAACTATATGGATTTTTTAGGTTTTCTTACATTAAGATGAACCCCGTTAACCAATCTTCTCCTAGAGCTAAATGTGGTCTCACCATCGTATGGACGACACTTCTCTCTGTCCTGTGGGTTGCCGGTATACCCAGGAGCACAGCTGGAGAAGGTGAAAACAGACGCAGGACATGATTAAACGACTGTTATCTTTGCAGGTTACGACACTAAGACTTATTCATCCTGTTGTGACAGTAAGTGATGATTTATCAAACTCCTTGAAATGATTTCAATAATTCTTTGGACGCACGTTGACAGAATAACAACAGGTCATTCTCACCGTTCACAGTACTGGCCGGTGTATCCAGGCTGACAGGCAGTACACTGGTAGCCTCCGTTTCCAAGGCTCTCACAGGTTGGAGAGAACCTGTTACAAGACAATTTCAAACATTTCATGAATCACGACCGTGAGTTCTTTCAAGGCAAACAATGATAAAAAAAGACAAGGTGATTTGTACTTGAAGCAGCTTTCAGAAACGCTCCAATTTCACTGCAAGATTCCTTCATGTGTGTCTTGCGAAAAAAAGAAAGTGTGTAATTTGTTACGCTCGATGGCCTCTGGAGTGGATTAGCTTGGTTGGCCAGGATTCAGAGGCAAAATGTGCTTTTTACTGGCAACAAAACCCCCCACTTGTTAAAACAAAGCAAGCAATGATACAAAATAAGATGATGTCAGTAGGGAACTATTTGACACTCGTTGGCAAGAGACAATGGAATCTAACCGAATTCCAGAATCTGTAAGAAGGTGGAATGTGAGGTCTACAGTAGGTGGCACTCACTGGTTGTCGGGGTCGGTGTGAGGGCAGGCGCAGGGCTGGCAGTCCTCGGGGGTGCCGACGGTGGGGTCGCCGAAGAATCCCGGGGCGCACTGCTCACAGAGCTCACCCTGGGTGTTGTGCAGGCAGCTCTGGAGAAAGCAGAGAAACACGTCACGTTTAGAGATAAAACGGCAAACGCTGTGGGACGTGAGGTTTTCGCATCGTGCTTCATACCGTGCAGATGCCGGTCTCCGGGTGGCAGGAGTCGGAGTGGCCGTTACATTCACAGAGCTCACAGTGACCCAGGTACAAACCTCCACCGGTGCGAGTGTAGCCGGGCGCGCAGTCCTGAAACAAGACATGTGGTTTATATACAATAATGATGAAGATCAATAATATTCCATCCAAAATTTAAGAACAGGTGTTCAACTGAGATGAGCCATAAAAATGTATTGAGTCGCCCCTGGAACTCTCCCCTCCCTTCACACCCTATGTTGCAATGGATTGCACCTTCACATTAGCCTGGATAAACCCGTCCATTGCATGTGAATTCGCTTCGCTGTGAAATTCTCGACATCAAGGACCCAGTTTCTCCTTCATCCAGGGAACCAATCACTATACCAATAAAGGGCTCTGGGCTTTTATACACCACACCACCAATAAGAACAAATGAACAGATCTCAGACTGAATATCAGTCTACATTGATATGAGGTCTGGTGTTAGCTTGGCAGATCCTCTATTTTAATAATATACAGTAAACTAACTGAGCACAAGCTAAACCTTTACTAATTGAATCCATTTGAAACAGAACTGAGAAGTCTGATATAAATCCAGACTGGGAGAGAATATTGTCAAATTTAACTTTGATTTCACTTTAAGACCATACAAAGATGAAAAATACAAGCTACCAAAAATGGTAATATTTGTAACACCATGTCGCCTGGAACATTTATGCACCAGTTCTTTCTAATTCCTGGTGTCATGTTAACTCTGTTCTATCTGACTTGCTGCATGTTGTTTATGTAGCCAACCCTGCTTTCTGTCTCCTTAATCATAATTTGGATAGCACTCTAAAGCAAATTCAGTATAAATCTGTGTTTGCTGGTATGTCTATGAAGTCCTTCTGGATTCAAAGCCTCATCAATATTGTCTAGAACATACAACTGCAAGACTCAATAAGGCTTGACCAAGGACTGTGGAAGCATGATGTGATTTCTCTTCTAGAATAATTACTTAGTCTAGAAACAGCAATGAAAATAACACTTGTTACCTACCGAATATGCATAAAAGCTCCTTCTGTATGATGTTATGTAGAATTATTCTTGTACTTATTTATTTCTCAATCAGAATTTGTGTTATATCTCTTTGATTATGTCTGCAACCCCAAAAGAAACAATCAAGAAGCATTTTAAGGAAGCAGAGTCAACCAGAGAGGATGAAGCCTCACCTGGCAGGACAGTCCCTGGTATCCCGGTGGGCAGCGGCACTGCTCCACCTCCAGGGCCTGGGCCAGGCCGCTGTAGTTGGGCACGGCCACTTCCATGCTGATGTCGAAGATGCTGGAGGAGCGCATCTCGGAGGCGTAGGACGCCCGGATCAGGACGTCGTCCAGATCAGCCAGAACCATCATCAGGTGCTCCCGGGTGGCGGGCATGCCGTCAGGACGCCGCCAGTTTTCCTGCAAAATAAAAAAAGACTTTGCTGTTCAATCAGTCATTAATTAATCTTTATTTATAAAGAGCTTTCATGTTAAAACATCCCAACCATGTCAGGAGACTCTTAATTTGTACCATTTTTTTTTACAAAAAAAAAAAAAAAAAAATCAGTGCGACTTTTTTGACAGGAAATGTCAAATTTAAATAGAAGATAAAACTAGTTCATAGCATGTTTATTTTATTTATTTATTTTTAAAAATCTTAATCTACCTTGTACCTAATGATTATTCTTTTTTTTGAAGTTTTTCCCCCTTTCTCCTTTTATTTGGATTATTGTGCTTCTTTCCTACAAATAGCCATTGACTTGTCACTGATAGATGATAAATTTTAAATAATTAAAGCACCTAGAATATAAGAGCATGTTAATTTAAATTTTATTTTAACAGAGTTTTATATATATATATATATATATATATATATATATATATATATATATATATATATATATATATATATATATACTGTTGAAGATTAATAATTACAATACCAGGATCTTGTATCTATCCCTGCTGGGAAATAAAAAGCTGCCTGCTCTTTTCCAGGAAGGAGGCAGAGGTCAGGTTCAATCCCCGATCACTCCACTTTAAAGCAGCCAGATGCTGGCTGAGTGTTCCCGTGTCGCTGGGCTGTTGCCACTCACCTCCCTGAAGACGATCTCAAACTGACGAGTCTCCCTGCCGCCCTGCTGCCTCCGCTGCCAGGGCTGCCGGGCCACCAGGGTGATGTCGTTACCCTGCAGGAGAGACGCCGAGAGGTGAGCCAAACGCTAGAAAGCAGCGGAAGAGAAGCTGCCGAGGTCGTTTACTCACGATGATCTGGACGTCGGCGTCGTCCAGCAGTGGTCCTCTCAGGCCGGCCACGTAGGAGATGGTGTATTTCAGTTTACCGCCGTAGGAACCCACCTAAAGGAAGAGATTTTTACATCTCCTGACAGGTTCAAGCGCTGCCGCAATTCCCCCAGCGACGAAACCGAGACATCAAATGTAGCAAATATCAATGCCAGATGTCATGCTGTTTTATTTTTTCCCCCCACATGTGAAAGTTATCATGCAAACAGACAGAATTTATTTGCGTTTTTGAAGAGTAAATGCATTAACGTAGAAGAAGACAACGATAAGTCTTCTGATATTTGACTAATCATGAACAGACAAGCAGGTGGAACCCTAAACAACAGTGAGGGATGTTTAGCTTCCTTCTAATTGTGTGTGACAGAGGGAGTCTACATGGATTATCAACAAAAAAAAAAGAGGGAAAATCAGCTTTTTACTACAGTGGAAAGAGAACTAAAGGACGTCATTTGGACACGTGGAGGAGGAAAGGCTGGGATGATGTAAAGGCTGTAAAAGCAGTGGTGGAAAGAAAATAAGTACTAAGTACAATATTGTGGTACTTGTATTTGAGTATTTCCATGTGATGCTACTTCATACTTCCACTTCACTACATTTCAGTGTGGAATATTCTTCTATCTATGCCCAACCTGTGATTTTCCAACCCTTTTCACTTTTCACTCACTTGTATTGGAAATTTAACACTTTATAATAAGTATGTGTTATAACTAGTTAATAGATCTTTAGTAAACTGTTAAGTAACAAGTTATTAATGACTTATTGCTTGGCAACAGTTTAAGGATTAAAATGATACCATATAGAATACTAACAGTGTTAGGGATTAGTTATAAATGACATAGTAGTATAGTAGATTATAGTACAGAGTAGATAGTATAATATAGTAGAT
The DNA here is from genome assembly GCA_030544235.1 of Lepturacanthus savala. Lineage (NCBI taxonomy): Eukaryota > Metazoa > Chordata > Actinopteri > Scombriformes > Trichiuridae > Lepturacanthus > Lepturacanthus savala. Next base: position 3,861,911 of record CM060480.1, on the reverse strand, counting down.
AATATACTATATAGTACATTAGATTTACAAACTGTTAACAAGTTATAAATGACTTGTTAAATAATTAACAGCTTGTTAATTAACAGTTTATTACTGATCTATTGTCAATCTATATGCCATCATTTAATCATTAATAATCAGACCATCAATAAGCTGTTAATTAATTTTAAATGACTTGTTAAGTGTATGTTAATGATTTATAACTATACATTATAAATTATAAATAATTAACAAATTATTAGTTAATTACTTCCCAATGACTTATGTATTAGTTAATATTATTATATTATAAGAACATATAACAACATTTCTCATTTATAAACTGTTAGTCCAGAATAACGTCCTGATAACATATATATATACACACTATAACTTTTATTTAACAAGTCATTTATAACTAAATTACCAAACAGTTTATTAACGGTCTCTTAACTATCTACAAGGTGTTGTTATAAATCCTTAAACTGTTACTCGTACCAAGCCATTAATAACTCATGAATTAACAGTTTACAAATTATCTACTAACTAGTTATAACAGATGTTTATCATTTATTAGATTTATTATTATGCTGTATTGGTACTTTTACTTAATGAAAGCACTTCTTCCATCTCTGGTGAAGGACTGGTGAGGATGAGGGTTGGAGGACTATTGGTGCTCAGTATTTTTTCCCCGTGACCTCGAGGGTTGAGCGGAGGTTAGGGTGACGCCTCCTTGTGTTCTCAACGTTACCTTATCCCCCGTGAACTGGGCTGGGAGCTGCCAGTAGAGCAGATCGTCCTGGAGCAAGCTGAAACCTTTGTAGACCAGAGTGTACTGAGAGAAACAGGAGGAAGGAGACGCCACAAGAGAATAAGCCACAAGACACGAGAGAACGAGAGAGAAAAATCACAAGGGCAGGCGGGAGAGGAAGTTACAAGCAGAGCAAAACATGGCCACGAGTGAACCCACAACAAATGGGCGACACACAGCTAAACTCTTTTAAGTACATGTTCTCTAGTAGAAGCACTTTTAAAATCATCTGTTCTTTGGCTGCCGACAGTTTGATAACAGCGTTAGAGATCACGCCGTGCTCCGTCTGACAACTAAAACAATAACTCCCGTGGACAATAATGGGAAAATGACAACTTGAGATGCTTCGGTAAGAGGTTGTTTTATATAATGACAGACCACTCTAAAACCGATGTTGCGTTCAAGTGTATAATTACAGCACACGCTACGACAATGGCAAATACCACCCAGTAGTCCAGTGTTGGTACAGCGTTATGAATTATGCCTCTCTGCATTAGTCCGGGTAGATCATTATTTGCGACAAGGCTGTTAAAGGGTTTCTTAACTAAACATTAACTGCTCCGGATGGTTGTTAATTAACTTTTAAAGCTTTTGTTTTTTTTTAAATCAGAGCCAGCATGCCAGCTTCCTGCGTGCCAAAGAGCGTTTCATCACGTCAAAAAGTCACTCAGTCACTTTCTACCTTGCTGCCGTCCGCAGAACCACGAGAGGAAGTCTTGCTCAGCGCGTTCTTGCTCTGAGGAGCCGGATCGCCCAAAGAGAAACATACAACCAGTCATAACCCAGAAACATCTAACTGTCTTGTTAAGCATTTAAGCCCCAGGTCCATTTGTTTCAGTTTTCCTGCTATAAATAATAATAAATGTGGAATATCTCTACAACCACAAAGGTTATTGGACTTAAACCTGGTATCAAAAGAAATCTACAACATGTGAGGTGACTACAGAAGAGTCAGAATCTATTTATGTTGCTGTTACAGAGCAAATATAGTTTGAATATTGTAATATATATATATATATATATATATATATATTATAATTATAATATATATTAAAAAGTTAAAATGAGAACAAACTGATCCCAAATCAAAAACTTGCTAAAGTATCTGAAATGTAAAGTTCAATGATTAATAAAATAAAGTGTTCAAAGATCAATTTCTGTCCATCAAATCATAGAAATCATATTATATGATAATAATATTATATTAAACTATTTTCTTATTGATTTGATGATGTTGATGATATATATTGATGCTTTAACAGTAACATTGTTTGAGGTTTTCTCATGCAATATATGAATAACTCAAGCTGCCCTCATATGCAGGGGTTTTGGACTTTGACAGGTTAATGTCTTGCAATCCTGACAGAGTACCTGCAGATGAGGAGCATGGCCTGGGGAGTAGGGTTGGGGTCTGGTTGGTCTAACTGAAGAGGAGACACCGGATGGAAAAGAAGGGGGGCTCAAGTGATGCGAAGACCACCGAGAGGAAGAGGAAGAGGAGGAGGAGGAGGAGGAAGATGGGAACCGAGAAGATGAGGAAGACGAGGAGAAAGAGGAGGAGGACTTAGAGGAAGAGGAACGGAACGGACGGGAAACATCTCGTGGATGGGAGAAGTTATGGAAGAGCTCCCAGACGTGATCATCCAGCTTCCTGACATCACCCTGGTAGAGGTGGAGAGGGGGCGGGGGTTCCCCCGAAGACACAGAAGATATGTCACCAACAGTAGTCAAGGTGACAAATGATGCAGAAAGGGTGTTTAGAAATTTAGTTCTGCCACTCTGTACACCCAGTGATGTACGTCACTGTGAGAACATGCTGAGTTCGTGCTTTTCAGTTTGAATCTACAACTCTGGGGATGATGCTGCACACACACGAACAACTGTTCTGACAGCGAGATCACACGGGTGAAAACAGATCTCGCACTTGAAGAACTTTCCTGTGACTTTGCATGCCACCTCAGATCTCTGTCATACACACGCAGACACAAACTACACACACAGAGTGTGACAAACGTGCTCTTGCTCAGCAAACTCTCACCAAACGAAGGAGATTCTTCATGCTGCTCCACACATCTCAGAAGTTTTGTTTCCACAAAAACTGTGTGTTAGTTTTTATGACGTTAACACGATGCACTGGTTATTCTTATTAGACGTGTTATCAGAAGTGTGTTACTACTAGGCTTGCACAGAAGTGGAACATTTTCTGGTAAATTTCCACAAACTTTCCATGGGAACTTCGGCTTTGGAATTTTGGAAATATTTAACATTTAGCTCCTAACTTACCAGATAACCTACCTGCTTGATCAATATATTTACAGCTTAATATTATTCAAATTTAATTTACTACGTTATGAGATAATAACAAAATGTTACAAGATGGAAATGGATTGCTGGATTGTGTATTTGTTGAGTATTAATAAGGGAAACCAAAAAATACCATTAGCCACATAGAAGTAGCTGAGCAGCTCTCGGTTCTGCTCCACTGGTCTGGAAACAGCTGGTATTGACAAAAAAGGGTAAAGCTCATGACGATGGACACATTTTCAAAAATGTTGAGCTATCCCTTTAAATCTGGTTGTTTTAGCCAGGATTATGCTACAATATATTTTCCCACACTATATTTAAGTTTCCTGTTAAGGGCCAACCGTCCAATTGTGTAAATGTAGGATTTATTCCTGTGTAATCCCATGGAAAGTTTCAAACTTGGAAAATTCCCAGGATTTTGCAACCCTAGTCACTACAGTGATCTACAGCTCACATTTCAAACCAAATACCTGACTAGCTCTTTTGGATCTGCGGGGGTCTCTATGCTCAGAGGTCATTAGGTCCCAAATGAATGCATCCTTCCTTAGCTGCTCCTCTGGTAAGTGCGAGTCACTCTATTGATGTGGATAAAGCAGGCTCTTTGATCACTTTCCCTACCACTGAGCTGGCGGTATTCAGGGTGTTGTGGCAGATGTTATTCGAGCAAAGTTAAACTGTATGAAGCTCTTTAATGGACCATTAGTAATGGTGTGATGTGGAGCAGAATGCAATCTCTGTGTGCAATATGCACAGAGATGTAAGTGGTCACGTCTAGGAGACACTTAGTGGCCACCTTAGTAGCTAACTGCACACACTGCTGTACAAATGTTTCTAATAATAAAACCAAGAGATCTTAAGAGTTATAAAACACAATGTGTGTATCCATTATGTATGGATACACACTGTATACAAATGCACTGTATGCACACTGAAAAAAACTTAACTAGCAGGTGAAAATATCTTGTTTTTGGTACAATTAGTCTAATATTGAGTAGAATTATCTCATTCCACGAGCAGATAATTTAGCACACAAGTTTTTTTTTTCCAATTTAATTTTTAAATGTTTAACAACATGTTTGTCTCATTGTCTTAAAACAAGATCAAATTGACCCAAATCAGGTGAAAACCTGAAATATGCTAAATTATCTGCCAGTGGAATAAGAAAATTCTACTCAATATTGGACTAATTGTACCAAAAACAAGATATCGTTCAGTTTTTGCAGTGCAATTCAGTACAAAACCAAATGCCACGTCAACAGTTTTTTTCAAAACATGCCAGACAACACTGGACTTCAAGCAAAACTAGAGTCACAACATGACCATCAGTGACTGTACCTGCTCTGCCCGTTTTATACGAGAAGAGAAAGCATCTTTCTATAGAGAGCCGAGGAGCAAACAAACGATGGAGAGATTTGTTAAGTCGTGAAAACTTGATCCATCAAATCTATGCAAATTATTAGGAGTGGGAATCACAGATTAAATCACAACACTTGGCCCACGACAGCTGTACAATAACAATATTGCAGCCTGCTCTAATCAATATGTATAATAGAATTTATCTATGATAGATCAGAAAATCTGTGATTAAAGAGCTCAAAATATCCTTTAAAGGGCAAAAAAGAGTAATTCTATATTTATTCACTGCATTGATGAGTCAGTTTCACTGAATCCAATGTTTGACTCCTGGCTGGGAGATCTGTGACCTCTCTCAAAAAAATTAAATAGATGAGTAAAAATTTTAAAATAACCATAAAACAAACGTTTAAATTAAAAAATGTTTAAAAATGTTAAAATATCACTACTTTTGTCATTAGTATATCAATAACATACTACAAGAAGAAGCATCGCGATATTGGAATTTTGATTTTTGTTCCAACTCTACAAATTCAAACGACTGTCACAGATTTGACAGATTAAAAAAATGTAGAAATGCAGGAAAAAAGTTGGCACAGACTGAGAAAGCGATCAGCACAGGTTTGCATGGACAGACAGAAGTTTAGCTGAGGTTTGAAGTAAGAAAAAATAGCAGACAGCAATAGAACAGGGGCGGTCTACAGGTTCCTGATGAGTGCTGCTCATACACAGCTTTGTTGGGTTCATGATTTTATTTTGGCTTTGGATGTATTTGCCCTTTGATGCTCACCTTATCTCCCTGGAAGGCCCCAGGCAGCTGCCAATAGTGAGGCTCCTGTCCCAGGTAGTCAAAGTTGCTGTAGGACAGCTGCGTGCCTTCGGTGGAAACCTCCACTGAGAAACCAGTGTTGATGCGAGTGGTTCGTTGACGGTTCACCAAGGCGAATCCCTGGAAGTTCCCTGGTGAAAAGACTGAGGACACCTGTGGGAGCAGAATTGGAAATACAGTCAAGTTTTTGAGACATTCTGACAATAAGACAAGGTTTATAAATCAGAGTGAAAAATGCTATTTAAATTTAGAATGGATTTAGGAAGATTCTTGTTTTATTCCAAGATAAATATTGTACTTAATTTTTAGCGCTAATGCTCAACTCCCAGTCCCTGGTTGGTCTGTTCCACAACATTGCAGTACAATAAAAAATATATATCAATTAACAAGGCCGTATAATTCAATAATCCACGTATTGCACTGTAAAACCTCCTCTCACAGCATTGCAGTGCACTATAAAATACACATCAATTGAAAAGGACCATACTATAAAAGTCAATGATCCAATATTGTGTTTGTATGATATAAAACATTGACTCACTCACTCAATATACACATTTACAGATGAGTACAGTTTTATTGCATCCAGGTTTCTGTTCTGCAGGTGAACTCTTAAGCTCCAAGATAGATTTTATTTTGGATGGCTATGAGTTTATAACTCTTATAGAAGAAGGCTGACTGTCCAAAAGTTGTCCCAAAGAATGGGATTCTGCAGTTTTGGTTTGAGGTTTGACTCTATTGTCATTGACTAATCAGTTCCATTGGCTGACACTGAATACCTTTGCAGAACATGAGATAAAAGCATAAAGGAGAAGGTTCACTCTATGACCTTCACATTTCTCAGGTAGACAAAAGTTTTTACCTTTTAAGGCCGGTGTGATGATGGCGAATTTAGATTTGCCGGAATTTCATAGATCATCCTTTTGAAGTAAATGTTAAAACTGATCTTTGCTACAGAATAACAGCTTTATCCAGTGCAAACATATATACATGAGGTAGATGTTCAGGGTCCTGTGTAACTGACCACTTCTTGAAGTAGGAACTGTATGCTTCCTGTATCATTCACCACTTATAGGCCTTACCAGGTCTCTGTAGTAGGTAGAGCTGGAGCACTGCTGAGTGACGCCCATACAGAAACAGGAGAGGCAGCCGTCTTTGTTTTCCGGGCTAAGATGGAAGGTTCCAGACTTACAGCTGGAGCAGGATGGGCCGTCAACATTCATCTGCAAAAAGGTATTATGTCATGATGCAGATGCCAAAGGGTGAGGGGAGTTGGTGCAATCAAAATGCTTTTCTTTTTTAAATCACCTTGCAGCGGCACAGACCACCATTACAGCCTTCACTTCCTCTTTGGTCACAGTTGTAGCAGTTACCTGTAACAAGGCAGTAGAAAAGATCTTTAAAGTTTGGAAAAGTTCTCTATTTAAATCCAGATTAGTGACAAAAAGCGAATAGTTGCAATTTCTGTGAAAAGGAACCAAGATGAGAATGGACTATGTACCATTGAGTTCATTGCCATTGCCAACAATACACCTCTGTCCAAGCTGCGGGTTGCCAGTGTATCCTGGAGCACATCTAAAATAAAAATAGACAATGTGTTAAGTAAATATTCCCAGTCAAAGAGGATACATGTTTTAAACCCAGTGAACAATGAGGCAGGAAGCTGGGAAGTCTGCATGAGGTGATATATTTGATGAATCACATCCTTTGGGGAGCCTTCTTGACCCAAGGCAGATTTCAATCATGAACAAAGGACTGAGCTCAGACAAGGAATATCTAAACTGTCCAGTGATAAAATGTCTCTATATTACTTAAGGTACAAGCTTCATATCCAACTGAAACCCCCACCTTTGCATTGTGTACAACCAGTTTTTTCCCAGAGAAAAAAAAAGATCATGTCCTATTGCTTGCAATGGAGATGGATGAAGCATAGCTGCTGCAAACATAAAAAAAAACATTCAACATGTCTCATGTTGATTCCATCTCTCATAAGTGTGGTACAGCTGAAACTGAAGGTCACCTCTGCACAGGAACAAAAAAAAATATCACCAGATTTAGCAGCTTCACAAGAACGGACATCAAAACAGAGCAGAAGTGAGATGAGCCAAAAGGACAAGATACTGAGCTGCTAAAGAAGAAAGCTATTCGTGATAGTCTTGACATAAGAAAGCAATGAGCCTTGAACCCAAGCAAGCAACGGCACTGCCACCACAGCAAAAGTTGATCCAAGTACAAATCTGTGCAGGCTGCCCTGAGGACAGCGGCTGTTGGTCTTACCTCACCTGTCCTCTGGCAGGTCCACAGGTCAACAGACAACAAACTGCTGCAAGAGGACTTCCATGCTATGAACTCAGTTTGGGAAACCCCTATTCAGTCACATAGTAGTTTCTAAGTTGTAGTTATCTTTTACAGCCATCCCAGTCTGCAGTGTTCCTTAATGGACTTAAAGATATGGGTGATAATTCTTATTGCATGGGGAGATTATAAAATACATCAAAGAAGGTATGGAAATCCCCCCACATACACACACAAAAAAACAAATTAAAAGCTATTAATAAAGGACATACAGATAAACACAGCAAAAAATAAGTCTTATGTCAAATTAACATGAACGAATTTCAGTACAGAACGTTGATGATCTTGGAAATGGTTTATGCATTGCTAACATTGCTAGCACAACACATGTGATGATATGAATGGTGTTCAGTGATAAACCAGTTCTTTGCTTTGCCCCACTAGTGGTAATCTTGATGGGTCAGTCTGTTGGTGAGGATACTTGGTGTGACTTCTGGTTATATCACCATGTGATTGATGATGGTTATTCATGGTTCTCAGGACCCTCTGAATATTTGTCCACTGCCACCGTTGGGGCAAATTTTTCAACAGGTGTAAAACCATGTACATTCTTTAAATGCACCTTTTGGCATATGGGATCATGCTCCACAGGGGCTGATCCAATTCTATGTTGGCCACACCATGAGCTTTCTGTTATTTCGTTCTGCATGAAATTCCAAAACAAAACACTGGATTCCAGTGAAATATACCAAGGGAATTCTTGGTCCCCAGAGGAATAAGTCCTAGTTGTTGAAGTGTACAATGTACCCCCAATGTCTACTGTTCACCAAGATCCATCATCTAACAACCAGAGTGCCATGAAATTTGCTGAGCACATTCATGCTCCTAGTAAGATTAATCATATTAAAAATCTAAAATTTGATTAAAAAAAATAAATTAGTAGTATGGTTTCATGAGGCTGTATTTACACAAAGCTGTGCTGGCTACACAAGCATGCTAATTAGCATTCAGAAAAGCAAAGCATATAGCAGAAATGGGACTGTCATTAAGCACTTGATCACAACCAAATATTGGAATAAGTACAATTTTACGTACATGTGGTGCAAACTGAAAAGTGAGGGAATCACCTAAATCCTTAAGATTCATCTTCTGGGGACCATAAATGGCTGTACCAAATTTCATGGCAATCCATCGATTTACAGTGTCATGCAGCTAGCATGAGTCAAAATTCCATTTCAGTCTCATTACTGTTAAAGCTCGAAAGTAATAGTTTGATGTTTTTTCTACCAACACTTTCATATTGTAGTTAACCTTGCAACACGTAGGACTTAGCAGGGGGTTTGTCCATTATATACTGGTTCTTGACAAAAAATTGACATTAGGCATTTAAACAAACCTTCTTAAGACAATTAAAAAACACATAGGCTTAGGCTGACTGTTGAACTAGTGTGTCAGGAAAACCTTAAATCTCCAGTTTGGGCCTTTATTTGCTTCATAGATTAAAAGTATTCAGTACAAAATACACACCTTGTAAAAAAATAAGTGATTGTGAATTATGAGGATAAGGTGACTTGGGGATGTAAGGCTTTTCCAGGACACCAACATACATCACCTAAGCCACTATTAAAGATATCCCCATGTGAGTAAATGAAACAGTCATGATGGGCAATAGATCTTGAAAATTGACATAATGGGTTGGATACCTGTAAACTTTGAGGTAGTCTGGCCATAACACAAAAAACGGATGTACAGTACAATATGAGCGGCACTAATTCTAAGCCATCTCTTCATAGATTTGTGCAATATTTCTAAAAGTAATCAAATACACCTTAAAAGACATTATTATCAAACATAAAAATCATAACACCACATCAGCAGGACATTACACATCTGGAAAATCCCTCTAAATTTACAGTGTCATAAAAACGGACCCTTCATAAAGTTCCATAGATGTGGTTCCAGTAAAATATATAAATATAGAGCCAAGAGATATAAACAACGCCAAAACATAAAATAATGAAACATAACACATGTCATCTAGTCATCTGGGATAATTTTGATAGGAATGGCCAGCCTTCCCAGGACAACGTGAAGAGACCCATCTTGATTCTTTTTCTGTTTTGCAGGCTTGTGGTTTCCATTTAAGAGACTCAGCAGGTCCAAAATACCAGAATGAGAGTTTGTCTTCTTCCTCTTCTGCTGAGGCTCTTTTGCTATTTTCTTTGCTGTAGTTGACTTGGTTTTTGCAGGAGTAGATTTCCTTTTTGTTGTTGCGGTTGACTGCTTCTTCACAGTGGTCGCTGTGGTTCTAGCAGGAGTCACTGGCCTTTTTGTTGTTGACTTCTTTGCAGTGGTAGCCTTGGTAGGTTTTGTGGTTGGGACTCTGCCCTTAGCAGCCTTCTTTGTTTTGTCTGATGACGCAACTAACTTATGTGATTTTTGCTCCTTTCTCTGACTTTGAGAGTTACCCTCATGTGAACCCTCCTCTGAATTGCCTTCCGAAGACTTTCTGCCCTCCTGGACCTTCATTGGAACTGGTGCATCTGGCCTAAACATCTTATTGCGCCCTTTGGTTTTCATAAGTTGTGCAGATTCCTTTTTAGTCGCCTGGTCAGATTGTTTTCGTAGCTGCTGGGCATTTGCAGGCTTTGGTTTGTGAGATGGTGGCTCCAGCTGAAACTTAGTGACCGCTGGCTCATCTTTAACTTTTCTTGGTCTTGTTTGGCCTGGCTGTGAAACATGTTTAGTTGTCACAGCAGGCTTCTTGCCTGCTTTTCTCTTTGTTTCAGGTTTCACTATAGCTTTGGCTTTAGGTTTAGATGTAATCCGAGGTTTACTGACAGTCACCCTTACCTTTCTTGCTGTACTTGAGATTTGTCGTTTGGATGACTTTGTGACCACCTGTATCTTTGTGGTTTTTTTCGCTGGCTTAGTGGTTGCTGCTGGTTTAGGTTTTTTGTGTCTCTGAGGGGGAGTGGTGGGTTTCTTTGCAGGGAGGTGTGGGGCAGGTATGCTTTTGGGCACTGTGGCTCTACTGGTGGTTGGCATTCTTGTAGGTTTACTTCTGACTCGAGGCAGTGGTGTTGAGTGCTGTGGGACTGCTATGACGGTGGTGAGGGGAGGCAAAGCCATCCTTTCTTGGGGTGAACGGGACACATGTCGAGAACGTTTCATCTTGTTCATCTCCTGAGCCAATGCTGTGAAGCCATCAATCAGGATCTCCAGCCTTCCCTCCAGTTTGCCCAGACGGGCCTCCATGTCCGCGTAGCTCTTCTCCATTTCGATGACCTTCGTGCTCTTCTCCGAAACCGACTGAAGAGCAACGAGTTCCTTCAGCATGGAGTTCAGATGACTCTGCTGGTTCTCCATAGCTGTAATGCTCTCCCTCATATCAAGGGTGTTTTTTTCCAGCATGCTCAGACGCTGGTTGAAGGCGTTCAGATGAATCCGGAGCAGTTGCTGGAAGCTAGAGTGCCTGCTTGCTGGGTTGGGTGTAAAGCGTGGAGGGTGTCTGGATGCTGATCTATTCGGCACAACAGAGACGACGCGCGATGCAGTCGGTGTAGTGCGATGGCGAGCAGTGGTGGTCAGTAAAGACCTAGTAGGGATGACGGTTCCTAAGCTGGTAATAGGCCACTGGTTGTCACTGTCATCATCATCGTCATCATCATCATCACTATCCCCACTGCCATATGGTACTATATCTTTCTCCCAGCTGAAATTGAATACTGCTTCAGCTCCACATCCCACAGGTAGGAAGTCCTCTATGCGCTTGTCCAGGTCCCCACAACTGTCTGCAGTCCTCTTCTCTTTTCTTAATGTCAAAACAGCAGAATCAGGTATGATGCAGGCAGAGAAGATCAAATAATAAATGTTTGAGAAGTTGTGTCCTTACACCCAAGTCACCTCGGCATCTTTGCCCTGGGAGCGGCAAAGATTCATTAGCCAGACAGGAGTCTTCATAAATGCCACGTCCACATTTATGTCGTAGAGAACCAGGAAATACGTTCGGTGGGTGCACAGACAAAGATCACATGAGCCGACACCTTCACATTTCACTACAAGCAAAGCACGCAGCTGAAGCAGAAAGCAACCTCTGAGAAGACTTATGGAGGTAAAGCAAAGGACAGAAGAAAGCTTAAGTAAGACATAAAGCCAAACTAAAGGTTTCCTTGGGACATATTGTGTAGCATCGTTATCTTCTACAAACAATAAAATCTGATTGATGACATTCTCGGCACCTCTAATCCTACAACAAAGACACATTATTCTACCACCGTAGACATGACCTTACATTTGGCAAACCAATAAATCCAAGAAAATCATATACAACAGCAGAGACACAGTACAAGACTTCACAGGTTACATTAGAGAATAGGTGTCAAATGATTAGCTTTTCCCATCTCTCCACTGACACTGCTCAATCACAACGGCCATGAGAAAAAAAACACACAGACATGCTTATATCCCGTTCCTCTGAATGAAACCGATGGGTGCTAGAGCCAGCCCCTGCTAACCTTGCTGCCTGTCACCCCAAACACTGAGCAATGTCCAGATGACCCTGAGAGGAAGGACGAGAGGAAATGGAAAAGCAGAAAGAGGTAGGGGAGGGGGGGATGTACCTCTCACAGCGTCGGCCAGTGTATCCTGGGGGGCAGTTGTCACAGGTTGGCTGACCGTCTGACTCCAGGTAACAAGTTGGGGAGAATCTGCGCAAACGGGAGGATCTTATTAACATATTGATTGCAATAGAACAAGTCAGTCGTGACAGCTTGAGTCAAGGTTCTTCAGCTTTTTCACTGTTTACTTTGACTAATCAGGCATTGAACAGAATATGTAACAATGATTTAATGTGGCCTGAAATTGAAAAGATTCTTTAGACATGAACTCACTGGTTGCTGGATACAGTTCCAGGACACGGGCAGGGCTTGCATGCCTGGGCGCCACCCGTTGCAGGGTTTCCATAGAAACCGGTCTGACAGCGTTCACACCTTGGCCCGGCGGTGTTATGGAGACATTGCTTTTGGTCAAGAGATGCACATGTAAAGAAGAAATGAGATCCCCTGAGCGGTTGAATATACTGTACTTATGAGTGACAGTGCTTTTGTCTCCACACGTCGGGATTCGCTGAATAACAATCAGCACATTCCAGTGCAGAGATGAAACACTGGCAGGAGAAGTGAGAGAAGGACAATGAGCATGAAAACCTACCAGACACCTGCCGGTCTCTGGGTCACAGCTGCTGGCGTGACCGTTGCAGTCACACCTCTCACAAGTGCCCAGGTAAAGACCTGAGCTGGTGCGAGTGTAACCTTCATCGCACTCCTGCAACAGCACGGAAAAACACCTCCGGTGAGAAACAAGTGATGACAACGAGGAATATGTCTTTGTTCCATTGCAGTAGGTGCACGGACTGCAATTATCAACAAGCACTGTAATGGAAAAGGTTAGGAGACTTTATTGTGCTACTCCTGACAAGTTTGGGCGAATCTGTGATTGCCTTTCTGTGGGTCTCCCTCTTCAATGTTTAACTAAACTTGTCATGAAGGTTCATGTTGACCTTGGAAATGGAAATTAGACAAAAAAAAAGAAAAAAATTAAGTTCCAAGCTTTTTTTATTATTATTTAATTTTAACCAAATCTTTACTCATGGAGATAAAGTATCTGCTGATAAAGACCATGTACTAAAGGGTTGTAGGGCCAAGCATAAAAAAGGAAGCATTTTTAATATTCTTTATGTGAGAATAAACAATAATTGGATGTAAAACATGTTTTATGGCAGGCATAAAAAAATGTAATGCTAAAATGTAAACTTTATTCTCAATATTTCCATTTTATTTTCAACATTTTAACTTTAGAAACATCTTCTACAGTTTCTTCTCCTCCCTTTATTTTAATGCCCTGATACTCTTCTGTAACCAGGGGATTGAAAATAAAAAAAGTATGTGGATCTTAAATATATACAAATGAACAAATTACTATTACAATAAATTAATTTAGCAAATATTTTGAAGTCACTCTCTAGTTCCAGGTTCTCAAATAGGAGGAAATAAAATCATGGCACTATCTATTAATTGGTAGATTAATAGATAGTGAAAACAATTTGCTGCTCTGAAGTTAATTGTTTTTCTTAAACTAACTCATCTACTTGTCTGACATCTTCATTTGTACCTGGCAGGAAGGTCCTCTGTATCCCTGAGGACAAGCACACTCCTCCACAGCCAGAGCCCGTTCATTACCAGTAGAACGAGGAACAGCGATGTCCATCCTGATGTCTGAGATACTGTTTAACACAAGAGGTGCAATAAAATATGAAATAAAAATCATTAAATACACCAAGATAGATATATTAGGCATATGTGATTCCATTTGGCCATAAAGTGCCTTGTTTGAGTCATTCTGAGGTTTGTGTATGAGATTTGTTAACATTTTATAATAACTGTCCATTATAACTAGTTAGTTTATGTATGTTAGTGGAACATTATTCTAAAGTTATAACTATTCCTCATTTACTAGCAGTTAAGAACTGAGGAATAGTTGCAACCTTAGAATAATGTCTAAAATAAGATAAACAAGGCATTTGTAAATAATTCACAATGATCTATTACTAATTAATTAAAAGTCCTTTACTAATTAACTAACAGTTTATTAACAATCTATATGGCATCATTTTAATCCTTAACAAACAGACCATCAATAAACTGTTAGATAATTAGCTATAAATGACTTAAGTATTTATAACTGTGCCTTATAGACAGCCAATAGATAACTTACAAGCTGTTAACAGGTTTTTAATGACTTGGTAACTGTATGTTAATAATTTATAACTATACCTAATAAATAAGTGATTAGCAATTAGTGAATCACTTAGTAATGGCTTATTAGGTTAATAGTTTATGTTTTTGACACATTATTCTAAAGTACTATTCCTCATTTATTACCTGTAAATAAGGAATAGTTGCAACTTTAGAATATGATCCCAATAACATATATATACTATTAACTGTTATTTAACAAGTCATTTATAACTACAGTGTATTAATGGTCTATTAACTATCTATAAGGTATTGTTATAAATACTTAAACTGTTAAACACTTAAAAAGTCACAATAACTCATTAATTAACAGTTAATGATCAATTAACTAGTTATAATGGATATTTATTATAAAGTGTTACTCAGATTTGTGTCAGAGGAACCTGCCGTCGTACCTGCTCTCAGCCATGTTGTCTGCGTAGCTGGCCCTGATCATGAAGACAGTAACATCAGCCAGAGCCATGAGAAGATGCTCCCGGGTGCACGGCTGCCCATCAGCACGACGCCAGGCAGACTGTCAGGAGGGAAGCAGAGTCAAGTCAGACGACTGGACTGACAATGTCAGAGGACTCAAATTTATCTACACGACATTTCAACAGTGAAACTCACCTCTCTGAAGGTTACTGTGACCACATGTGGGACCCGCGGCAGGGGCTTGGTCTGGGAGTAGTGCTCCAGGAAGATGCCGTTGCCCTGGAGGAC